>CAXKVY010000286.1:0-635000 GCA_964058915.1 Tetropium fuscum | reverse complement strand
GATATCCATTAAATTCAGCTTGTTTTACCATTCGCCGTACGTGCGTTTTGCGGACCCCTCTTAATTAGATGCTTAGCGGCTAAGCACTTTCTTTCAATTAAAATGTCCTGTAATTTACGTGACAATTTTTAACTAAGACAATGGGGTATTATAATTTCAGCAGCGCTTTGTCCTGTGGCGCCTGTACTTTTTATTTCCTGAAACGTGGATGTTGTTCCGGTTAATGTATATTTTATACGACATCTGAGTCGGGAAATGACGATAATAATAATGATAATAATGTATAATAATAGCTCTCTGTACAACTTTTGGGTACGTTTAGTATATGGAAGTCTATGTAGTACTTGGATTATTACCAATTTTTCTAGTTCACGAATGAAAACATTTCAATGAAAACATTTCAATGAGAAACAATATTGAACTTTTGTGAACCAGAAAAAATTTCCGGTTATTAATTCAAGCACGTGGGGGATTCAGAAAGAAAATTTCACACCATAAAATTTTTAAAAGTAAATTCTCATTTGACAATAAGATTATTTGGAGACATAGAGAAAGAAGATTATTAGGTGCCATGAATTGGTATGTCAAATATCATACCACGTTAAATTTTCTCATTCTGTAAGGTCGAGGGAACTGTTAAGTAAAAATGTTGCGTTTTGGAACAGAAAATAAAGAGAATATTAGAAAAGAAGTTGAATATTTATTGAGACAAAATACAAAGAGGTGTAGAGACACTGCGTGGAGAAATTATTTGCAGTTTCAACGAAACAGTTAAAAGAGATGTTCCCAAATTTGCACCCGCCAGGGCAGCATGTCATGCAATGGGTAGAGAATCAAACAAATCAAGTTCGCTGGAATTATCCAACGAAGATTTTTATAAAATTATAGAAACTTGCGATGAATATTATCCAGCTGGATTTCAACATTTTTTTTATGTCGCATCCTTTGAGCTAGTCTGGAAAGGAGAAGGCATCTTGTGTCCAGTATTTTATAAATAGAGGAAATTTATAATAAAGGTAATTTAAGTGGAAGGATAGAATATAATAGTTTTTTAAAAACACCTCAAGGCGGTTCAAAAAAATTAACTGATAGTACGTGACTAGTGGCAAACAATAACAACCCAGAAATTTGCCCCGTTCGCTTGTTCAAAAAACTACTAGTAAAGTGTATTCGAGGGAAATTGAATCTGGTCAGTGCTTAAGCATAGGACCGTATTAAGTATTAATTTGAAAAATGCTTTTTTCTAACAACACCGTCGATATCGTCCATATAATATTCAGAATAATCGTATACTACGTACTTTTGATAACAATCCGAGGCTGAGCTCTCGGAAGTCAGCTCAGCATCTTCACAATCCTAAGTCTAAAATATTACGAACACTACACCACAGACCACAGACAGATGACCACAGACAGTTATATCACCTACAGCCTGTTCAAACACCTTAAGCCTGGGGTAACAAATTGCCATAATATCCATATTTGGGAAATCAGAATCCCCGAGAAATTCGGCACAAGATCATTTCAAAATGAATTTTCCGTAAATGGTTGGGCGTTATTGATTGTAATGTTTGTGGTCCACATTTCCTACCCCCAAGGTTGAATTCCAAGGTTGAATTCGGAACTGTTTATGGAGTTTCTTAACAATCTGTAGGACTACCTAGATGATTTAACCATTAAATTAAGGTATGATAGTTGGATACAACTGGATGGAGCTCCCCGCATTTTGGTATAGCTGTAAGAGAAAGGATCAATACCAATTATCCTCAACGATGGATTGGCCGGCTAAGGAGGAATGACATGAATAATAACGTGGTTAATGGTATTGGACCAGTGGCCTGGCCACCTAGGTCACCGGATCTTAATACGCTAAACTTTTACGTTTGGGGCACTATTAAAGTAGATAAAGATAAAGTAATCCAATGCTAATCACGCTTAACGAGGGAAGATTTAATTTTAAGAATTCAGCAAGCCTGCAATGATATGCGCGAAATCCGCATGAAGCATCTGCTGCAATAAATGCATTAGTGAGAAGATGTCGAAAATGTATTGAGGTGGGTGGACTATATTTCGAGCAATTTTTATGATTTTATCCTTAATTTTCTTTCTTTTTATTATTTTTGTTGAAAGCCAGTTAAATTTCTCATTTTTGTTTTTGTTTACTTAATTGTTTTTCAGAAATCATTAGGTAATTTAATTTTTTACTGGCAAACGGTGTGTCATTTCATTGCAGAGAATGCTACAAACTCAAGATTACTTTTCACAAAACAAATATGAATAGCAAAGAACTTCAAAGCTAATTATGGAACTATATTATTTAATCGTTGGAGTTTTACTCGTCTCCAGATGATGCCAACTTGGTAGGCGAAACGCGCGTCGAGCGAAGTAAAAGTGTTTTGGTGTTTGTGGAAACTACTTCGAGTGTTATATTTAATGCAAAAACTGCTTCTACATTTTGCACTTGTTGCATAAATAACTATTAAAATACGTAATCTCAAGAGGACTAGGCCATAACGTTTTAATAATAATAATAATAATAATGTTTATTTGCATAAATAGTAGATTATAAAATATGAACAATGTATATATGTATATAAATGTTAGACAGTATTATTAACTAGCTAAATCTGAAAACAAACAATTTAAATTCATAATAATACGCAACAATAATAAAGTACACTAAATACTTATAAACACATAAAATTACAAATAAACAAATATACTCAATAAGTGACTTAACACTTGTTTTGAGGTAAGATAAAATAACTAAGATAAAATAGAACTAGGATAAATAATATAATATGATACCACTAGTATGAATTACAATATAGAGTCACGAGTATTTAAAATTTATGAGTGGTTACGAGTAGTACGAGTATGTACGAGTAGTAGTACAAAAGTCTCAACGTTTCAGTTATAAAGATTATAAGGTAGGTAAGTTATTTAAGAAAAGTAATTGTGAAATATGATTCTTGACTGTTGAAATATATAATGTTTAAGTTTTTTTTTGTATGATGTAATATTAACTGTATTTTTAATTTCGACAGGAACTGTGTTATAGATTTTAGGAGCTAGATATTCATAGGATCGTTGTCCAATAGATGTTAACATCAAAGGTATAGTATGGAGGTGTCTTTGTCTAGTATTGTAGGTATGACCCGGCAATGTTATTTTTTACCCGGTGATACTTTATGTTTTATACGATACGTTTTGTCCATATTGACTAAATCACAAAGACTAAAACTTGATTATTTATACTTTAATTAAGAAATCCACTTTCGTGAGTCATCCTACAAATTTCCAGCAGCTTTTGACAAAAAACTAATACTGTTCCTCCAAAGGAAACTTTTGTTTTAATTACAACTTGTACCTAATTATGATATCTGTATATATAACAACGCACTTAAGTGCAGAGATACCAACTACTCTTGACAAGTAAATTCAAACGTTTTTTCTTAATGCTGCCATTAAGGCAAACCTTAAATGAAAATCCGTTGAGTCCTTAGCAAGATTAAACAATAAAACGACAGCAGTTTTAATTTAGTTCTATGCATGAGTGCACCAAAAAGGATCCTTCGGAATTAAAATTTATAAAAATGTACAATTTTCAGATGTAAATAACGTGCACAATTTTTATTTGTAGTATAATTAATTAGAAATTTTCCTCGAATGGAGTGTTTCAGCAAAAAAAAATTACATCCAGTCGTCAAACACAATAGCATGTAATTAAAAATGCATTAATGTATTCACTGCTATGAGATGGAATATTTATATTAATAGCGAGATATTTTATTACAAGAAACTTTCGGCTCAATTAAATCATAGTACAGTAAGTAGATAATTGGAATTTTTTCATTGCTTTTATATATCTGTATACAATATAAAGCTGATAAAAATACTTGAGGACTATCATTTTGGTGCATCGTTAAATAACACATACGTTATGTTAGATTATTCTCTAATTGACGAAAATACGAGAAACCTAATTGATAGGAAGCAGTTTCAGAAGCTCTCCTGCACTGATAAAATATTCAGTTAGCGTCTGCCGCACGTATAGTGTTACAAGTGAATAACGGACAATAAGGATTATCTAACTTTCCGATCGCGTAATTCATTTGCACCGTTCAAGATCGGTTGCATTTGGTACTAATAGTAGTACTAGAAGTTCTCCAACACTTTAATTTTCTGCTGTATCATTTTAGGCTCATGAAATTTGTTTCCTCCGTATGACAAAATAACACCGCCTACTCAACATTCGTCGCCATTTTGGTGCCCAATAACGTATCTCCATTTTCTTATCATATGCTGTTAGTGCTGATAAGCACGACTTCCATCCGCAATGCGTAAAGTATTCCCCTTCCTCCGTATTAACTAACTGGCTGTATGCAAAATGCAAAAACCTGTATATACTCGTATGTATATATCTGTATAGATAATGGACAAAGATAAATGTATTTAGGAATAACAGACCTGTAAAACCATAACCACTGTATTAATTTAGAAAGGTCATCATTTCTGTGAAAAACGTGCCCCTGGAATTTCCGTCTTCTCCACTCGTAGCTACTCTAGGCCCCTACAGTGCCGTCTGTAGGGAGAAGTGGTATTTCTGCACTTTATACGGAAATTGGCGCCCGTGTCAAAAAACTCCGCACCACAGCTCGAAAGGGCGTTAAAAATTATAACGTAACTATAACAATGAAATAATAACCGCCATCTGCTTGTTACATTATATTTCCCATAATTTGTCAGTAATTTAAACATTCACTATATAAATCCAAACAATGCCTGCAAGGATTGAAACCAGAAGTCTGCTTGTCACTTATGACATAGTTTGTATTATCCTTGCTTATGGCCTTTTGCCGCGTTTATTATAACGCAGTAATGGCTTAATAATATAGCTCCTGTTTATGTAATTACAATTTGTCTAACGGGCTTTATGTTTCACGCGCTACTTTCAGCAGCTTCTTGTTATTGCGGCGTTGAAATGATAAACTGGTTTCTGCACGATTTTGCTGATGGTAATATAACGCCAAATAGATAATACATAACAGTCTGGCTAAATTGATATAACTCGCCATTGAGAAACAATCGAAAATATATGTATGAACACAAGCAGCTACCCACATTTAGTACCACAATAAAAGTTTTAGGGATGTCTGATGTCTGAGAAGTTCGAGATTCAAATTTTGTAGACTGTTTTATTTCTAAACAGAACATGCAAGATGGTTAGTATAGCAGCTTTCAGCAGAAACAGTAATGCTTTCCAAGCTCTATAATTTCTTTGAAATTTATGTGGGTTGCCATGTTCGCTAAAATATGGTTAACATTTAGCTATTTTGGCGTTTTTTAAAAATACCGATGAATATACAGGGTATTCCATATCTCCTGGACAGCAACTAACTTTCTTATTTTAAATGGAACACCTTACATATTTTTTGAAATTCGGAAAGAGTGCAAACTTTTGAGTTAAAAACGTGTTTCGCACCCTAGGCTAAACCCTCAGGTTTAGGAGATATTTACCATTTTAAGATAAAAGTAACAATGGAAAAGTCCGGAAGGAGCTTTATAACTTTTTTCAGATGGGATATCTAAATTTGATTTTTGGTACAGCGTAAGTACGCTGCGCAACTTATTTAATTTAACGTTTTGGCACAACCAAAACGTTAACTCAAATTTGACGTTATGTATTTCGACAATTTTTGTTCGTTTTGGTCGATTTTTATTTCAAATTGTAGGTTTTTCTCTTAGGAATATCACTGTCTTAGTTGTTTTGGTAAAACGAATTATTTTGATATTATACCAGGTGCTATAAAAATGTTGTTTTTTTCCGAAATTTCAAAACGTCCTGTGAGCTATACAAGGTATTGCAAGTTACAATTGCAATTATAGCCAATTTAAAGCCTCATGTTTTTTCTACATTTTCTTTTTTTATTCATTTGTTTATCTCTGTTACTTCATAAAATATCCAATTTTTGAGTTGACGTGTTGACGTTGACGTTGACGTTGAAGTTGACGTTGACGTTAAATTTATTAACATTCTTTTTTGTCAAGTGCTCATTATTTATTACTCATTATACTGGTTCAATGCCTCATTTTGCGTTCTGTTTTCCTTGACATCTTATAATTTATTGAGAGATGCAAGGTGTTTTAGAAGAGAAAAAGGTCTTAAAAGGACAAAAACTCAAAAAACATACCTAGAAAAATGGAAAAATGGAAAGAACAGGAAACAAAACAAAAGTAAATAGAGAATTAGTATCTGGTGTTTCCACCCCTTCCGCGAATGACCTCCCGACATCTTTGGTTCATACTTAAAACCAAAGTTCTGATTAGGGTTCTGATCTAGGCCATTCCATAATTCGACTAGGCGTCCTTCCAATTCTTGTAAATTTTGGGGTTGTCGTCCCTCACTTCGTAACCGCCGACCGATAAAATCCCAAACATGTTCAATGGGGTTAAGGTCGGGGCTACGGGCTGGCCAAACTATGTGATCAATTCCTACTTCTTCAAGATAATTTCTCACGATAAGACTCGTGTGGGGACGCGCATTGTCTTGCATAAGTAAAAAATTGGGTCCTATATAGGGGGAATAAGGCAAAACATGTGCTTCAAGAATGTCTGTGATGTATCTGTCAGAATTGAGATTTCCATTCACAGTTACCAAGTCCGTTCGCCCAGTCAAAGATATTCCGCCCCACACCATGACGGATCCACCTCCATATAAAGTTGTGTGCAAAAAATTGCATTGACTGTATCGCTCATCGGGTCTTCGGTAGACGCGATTACGTCTGTCACAATTATACAAACTGAACCTTGACTCATCAGTCCAAAGAATACGTTCCCAATCTGCTTCCATCCAATTAACATGCTCATTGGCAAAATTCAATCTGGCTCTTCGATGATCTACTGTTAATGCGGGTCCTCGAGCAGCAATGAGTGAGACACTCCCAACCTTCCAGCTATGCGGTTGTAACTAACCCTTCACCATGTAATGTAGCTGCCTCAACACATTCATCACGAGTTAAATTTCTGGTTTGGCGTTCCATTATTCACTAATTATTGCTGGACTGTCAACAAAAAAATGCTTTTTTCACAGTTGTCAGTTTATGACGTGTAATCTTCGATTTCCATAGCTTGCTAGCTGTTTGAGTTGTCCGATAAATGCATTTCATGTGAATAAAAGCATATGGTGTTTCAAAACGGTGTATTTCATGAAGTAACAGAGATAAACAAATGAATAAAAAAAGAAAATGTTGAAAAAACATGAGGCTTTAAATTGGCTGTAATTACAATAACTTGCAATAACTTGTATAGCCCACAGGACGTTTTGAAATTTCGGAAAAATCATAACATTTTTATAGCACCTGGTATAATATCAAAATCATTCGTTTTACCAAAACAACTAAGACAGTGATATTCCTAAGAGAAAAACCTACAATTTGAAAAAAAAATTGACCAAAACGAACAAAAATTGTCGAAAATACATAACGTCAAATTTGAGTTAACTTTTTGGTTGTGCGTTAAATAAGTTGCGCAGTGTATATAGAGTGGTCTAAGTTCTGCAATTACAACATAATCGAAAATAATATACCAAGTGTCACATATTTCATGCCACACTTTAATTAAATCTGCTAATTTAAAACTGCGAAATCTTTTTTTTTTCAAATGCTAATTTAAAACTGCGAAATCTTTTTTTTTTCAAATGGAACACCCTGTATATTTTGAAGCCCGGTTATGTAAATACTGGATAGGGCCGGAACCTTTGATGTAACTATAACACTCGGAGTAGTTTCCACAAACGCCTAAACACTTTCACTTCGCTCGACGCGCGTTTCGCTAACCAAGTTGGCATCATCCGGAGACGATTAAAACTGGTTATGTAAACGGTTGTGTAAAATTAAATAATTTTTCTTCTGGTATAGCCATTGCAGGGGCTAAAGTTAGCAGTTTGTGAGGTAAGTTTTTTACAGATTTAAATTTAAGAAATCGTATTAGCATTTTTTTTACAAAATTCTGAGTTTAACAGTGGATTAAGCGCCCCTTGATATGGGCATGTACAAAATTTCATCAAACATTATTGCATATTAATAATTCTGAAGCAAAATTAAAAATCACATTGTTCTTATGAATTATTTTCTTCTAATCAAGTAAACCATTGAATAAAAAGTAAAAAATAACTGACAATAAATATTTTTATTCGTAACAACATTCAACATAATTATTGGAATGGAAAAGAAAAGAAAGGAAAAGAAAAGCCAATAAAATTTTTGTTGCGCCAAAATCACTAGAGTTGCGCTTAATGAAGCCAAGCGTTTTTAAGGCTGATGCTGTGATATTCTGCATATAGTATCTAAAAGAGTTGAGAATCTAAGGTTACACCTAAATCCTTAAATTTTTCAGTAAGCGTTAAAATCTGCCCATCGATGTGTTATTAAACTCGATATATTTTTTTAAGGATATGAGACCATGCTGAATTTGTTTATAGTCCGGTTACTGTTTCTTCAATTTTGTAGAGTAATTGGATCAATTTATAATTGTTGACAATCAATTCTAAGTATATAATATTAATTCTATAGTATAATTTCATATCAGCATACAGAAGAGATGGACAAAACAGGTAATTTACGAAGTCATTTATAAATGAGATAAACAGCAACGGCCCCAATACCGAGCCCTGAGGTACACCCGACAACGTTGTAGATATATTGGATCTAAATCCTAGGTATTGTACAAAACGACTCCTATCCCTATCATGCAAGTACGATTGAAGGACTACCCGCTACCCGATTGTGAATACCAAAAGAACATAATTTGGTTAACATTACTCTTTGCGTTTCTTTGCCCGTTAAGATAACGTATGAAGATTCGAAGAAAATGTCGTTTGGTTTTTTAAGATCGGTCAATATTAAAGATATAAAGATATAGGAATTAAAAAAAAATCGTTTTCCCCCTCTCCCCCCTATCCTAATTATTCCACCACTCCCAGCCGGCGACCTCGTATAACCATCATAATAGCTCTACCAAAAAAAAAATTGAGCCTCCAACTCCACTCCCCCTCTATAAAAAACCAATTTGATTTTTCCTATTTTCGCAACTACGATTCGCGATATCTCGCGAACTAATTATCCGATTTCGCTCCGTTTGAAATGAGCGTGTGTGTTTTGCGTACTCTTCATTTTTTATATCAACTTTTTTTATTAAGTCAAGCTATGTGAGCGATATATGAGGGATGTAACATTGACTAACAATCCCGTGCACCTCAACCAACATGCAAACACGCCAGGAAAATCCACCGATACTGCCCTCCATGTGGTAGCAAGTCGGATTGAGAAATCCCTGGAAGGAATCCACCCTGGGTGTCTTCATAGATATAGAAGGTGCGTTTGACAAGACCACATTTCCTAAAATTACAGCGGCCCAATCACATGGGAACGTTCCTCATATTGTGAGCAGCTGGATATCCAACAAGCTCTCTAAAAGAGCAGTACAAATCAGTGCAGGAGACACTGTCATAAGAGGACTGGTTGCGAAAGGCTGTCCGCAGCGAGATGTTTTATCACCACTGCTATGGAATCTGGTTCTTGACAGCTTCCTGAGCCACCTCAACGTGGAAGGATTCTACAGAATTGCATACGCAGATGACTTAACGATACTGCTTAATGGAAAATTCAAAGGAGCCCTCTGTCAGAAAATGCAGATGGCCCTAAGAATAATCGATCTAAAATTGGTGTGAGGAGTATGCCCTATCCGTCAACCCCAGGAAAACGGAAATGGTACTCTTTACAAGGAAAAGAAAACTGGAGCCAATGAGAGCATCTGTTCTCCTAAACACAGTACTAAATTTTGCACCACAGGTGGAATACTTGGGGGTAACTTTCGATTCTAAATTAAACTTGAATCTTCACCTCGAAAGAAGAATAAATAAGGCCTACATATCATACGAGCAGTGTCGCAGGACCGTAGGGAAAACCTGGGGAATAAAACCCAGGGTGGTCCTGTGGATTTACACTGCTATCATAAGACAAATGTTGGCCTATTGAGCTGTTGTCTGGTGGCCAAAGAGTCAACAAATAACAGCAAAACTCAAGCTATGCCAGGTACAAAGAGTTGCCTGTATGAGCATAACCGGAGCCATGCGAACAACACCAACGAGAGCAATGGAGATAATGCTGTGTCTTCCACCGCTAGACCTACATCTAGAAGATAGTGGCTCTGACTACCATGACTCGCCTTAAATCCGTTGGCATACTACCAAACGCAAGCTGTGGCCAAACCAGAAGCCGCCTGTGGACTGAGGCTGTCAGAAAGATACCCCTTTTACTGGCATGTGCAGATGGTATTTCGCCTCGGCTTGTCTTTGACAAACCTTACACCATACATACTACTGTTGAAGACGAGACCGGCGTTGTAAACTATGTCTTCACGGACGGATCAAAGGATGGAGCAGGCTGTGGTATACATTCCAGGAATCTGCGACACCGATGCAGCTGGACTATGGATAAAAATGCCAGTGTAGTACAAACAGAACTAGCTGGTATAACCATAGCCGCACAAGAGATTGCTCGCAGAGAAATAACGGGCAATACAATAAGAATCTTCTGCACAGATAGTAGACAATCACTACTGGCCCTGAAAAATTATAAAATAACTAAAGGATCAACATGGGAATGTCACCAAGCACTTGTGAGAGCATGTCAGATGAATAACATCTGCCTGTGCTGGGTCAAAGGACACTCACAATGCAACGGCAATATAGAAGCTGAGAAACTGGCCAAGAAGGCAGCCAGCCTGAGTATCCTTGGGCCTGGTCCTTCAAGTACACTACCAGTTGCAGCGAAATTCCAATTAATAAAGGAAAACACCCACAAAAAATTGAAGACGTTATGGGATGAAACAAGTAGCTGTCAGCTGGCCAGAAATCTCTTGGGATATCCCAGCGAAGAGACGGCCAGGAACTATCTGGCAATGTCGAAATAGAATTAATCGAATTGATCGAGTGGGGGAAAAATATTTAAATTTGAGTTGTCTGTTTTCACCCCATATTTCTCTCCAGTTCCACTCCACTATAAATCTTCACGAGTATGATTCGTTTTTAATACCGTTATGATTATTATGATGTGGAGTCAACACACTACTAAAAAATTCTGCAAAAGCATCAACTATATCTTGCGGCGTATCATATTGATTTGTTTTAAAAGACACTAGGCATTCCCGAAGTTTGTTTTATTGTATAGATAATTCTGGAATCATTTATTTAAATTCGGCTCCATCCTATAAACAGATTTTAGAATTACCAGACAGACATTATATCATACGCCATATGATTAATTATAAAAAAGTTATAAAAACAAAACACATGCGTGCGCTTTAATAAGATAATGCTACATGCTCATCATTTAAACCGTAAAACGACGTATTCCCACCGCCATTTGTAATACTCATCTACCACGGGTAGATCGGGGTTCCGTAAAAATCCCATACCTTTTCGAGCTGCGATGTGACAGAAACATTTATTTTCAAGTTACCTCACGCCGCGCGGGCGATATTAATTCTCCTTTCATTCATTCCAAATTGAAATCGGATAGTGAAAGGATGTTAAGGTTCGGTTTCGTAAAAAGTTCTGAACTTTAAAAAAGCGAGAGCTGTGTTTACCGGTGATGATAAAAGAAGTCGGATAGTGCTTTTGTTTGCTTAAGTCGTCTTTAAAAAACTAGACTTGTAACGTGATTCCCATTGGTAATGTGATTGCATTAATATAAGTTACTCCCACTCTTAGGAACAGGGTGAAGCAGATAAGTAGTTTTTCAATTTACGTTTGAGCTTTTAGTAGTAGAGAGTTTTTTGAGTTTAACCAATAACCCCTCTAATAAGGACAAAGCGCTTACTTTGAATATCATGGTGACGTCACGCTCTGGGGGCTTAACCCAGATGGAGGCTAATATACTCTCCAAGCTAATTCAACAGGCTTGTCTAGGTCGGTCGAAGCGGCGAAGCCAGAATGTGTTCCAGTGCGACGCTTCTCTGCCTATATGTTGTACTGTATTTAGAATGTAAACAAATTAGAATGTAAACAAAATAGGTAGCTTTCTCATTAGTCAATTATCAAATCAAATTGGCCGCAAAAAGTCATTAAGAAGCAAGCAACTAACAACTCTCGTGTCAATTGTAATTTGGCAACCCTGTCAACGATGTTTTGTTTTGGGTTTTAGTATAGGACGCCGCCACTCGCCAACAAAAAGATATTGTTATTACACGCGCGCTTGCGTATCTTTTTTAACGGTTTATTTGTTGCGGTATTATATCATAATGCCCCAAAAGTGTTGTGTTCCCGGTTGTACAGGAAATTACGAAACCAGTAGAAAAGTTCGGCTGTTTCGTTTTCCCAGAGACGAAGAGTATGGCAGAAAATTTCTTTCTGCAATTCCACGTGAAAGTTTTGTGCCGAGTGACAAATCCCGAGTGTGTGAGTGCTACCTTGAAAAGGAAGATTTTATTTACAAAATTTCCCAACAGGATACAAAAACTGGTGAGATCGTTTCAGTTATTTTAGCTTTACCCCTATTAAAAGAAACTAGCGTACCAAGTAAATTTCCGAACTGTCTCAAATACTTGTCAAAAAAAATATCGTATCGAAAAAGCAAACACGAAAAACTTACAGAATTACATGAAATACATGTTCAGACATACATACAGACATGTCAAAGCTTAACCATGTTTTGAACTTTATGTCCAATGTACTTAAAAACTTAAAAATAGAGGACGAAAATGTTTCAAAAAGAATTGGATTTATTTCTGATCAACTTAAATTGCGAACATTATCAAAAGAACGTTTTAGATATTCCACTACCACTATGGTTTTTTGTTCAATTTTATATACAATTAGTCCTCATGCATATAAATATTTACGAAATCGTGGACTATAATTTTGCCCCATCCCGAAACAATCTAAGGATCATCATATTAATGAGAAGAAAACTTTTTTAACATATGCAAAAAAAATCTTTAAATATTTAAAAGACCAAGACAAATATGTTAGTTTACTAATGGATGAAATTCACATTGATCCATATTTAGTTTATAAAGGTGGTAATGTGTAATGGTGTAATGTGTAATTTGTTCAAATTTTAAAGAAGTTGTTCATATTGCTCCTGTGTTTAAAATTAATCACGAATTACTTTTCAGTTTTCTTAAAACAATTAACCATCTAGACTCTAATAATTAGACATATGTAATCTTGACTATATTTCGAAACAGTTAACAGTTAACAGTTAACCATTTAAATTATTCATTACCTGTGTTTTTCATAGACTCCGATAAATTTATGCCGTAATATATTTGTTTAGTTTGATATTGATATCAAACTTTTTATTGATATTCCAAACTACATTAAAACGATTTCAGACTTACCTACCTAAATAACTACATAAAGCCCGTAATAACATAAGTATCTCGTAGGCCTCCGGATGGTGACGTCACGAGGCAGCACTTTGTCCTTGTATTAGAGGTGTTGTTGGTTTAACCCGATGGAAAATATCCCGTGTTTGAAAACCATGCAAATCAAGTGGCAACATATTGTTACGCCACTGAGTTCGTATAATAAGTCGTACTGTCCAGAATCCAAAAACACTTCGAAGGGTTCTACAGGTTCACATGTGCATATACCGCAACTATTCTAAATAGCGCCAGGGGTGTATGTCAGTTATTTGAAGTCCTAGAGGGTTAAGACTTCGCGCTTGGGGGGTTGTACCTGGCACCACCAGATGCGATGTTGCCAGATTGTGCAGTTTTTCCCTAGATCTAGGGATTGTTCAATATATCGTACACCATCGCTTTTGACGATTCCGTAACAATATGTAAATCAAATGTAAAGTGTTGTATAATGGAAATGAATTGTTATTATTCAATACTATTGTATAATGGCTCCGTTATATAACACTGTTCAAATATATTATTTAATTATTATCAAATTAACAAATGATCAAATCCGTTATTATCGTTTTTTTGTTTACCTATCTGGCCTAACTTATTTTTATGTTTACATCTGGAATTGCATTTATTTACATAATTTGAAGTCCTGTAGGTTTCTGTCGTTTCTGTATCTATTATGGATATCAGTATTTCTTCCGACAGTCGATACTGCTGCTAATAAGTTGCAGAAAATGTTTAACAAATGAATAATCGACGATAGAGTGCTGCGTAAAATACAAATTATATCAAAACGCCGTCAGCCATCGCTTATGCGTCGCAATCGCGCGTCGCGTCGGGGTGAAAGAGTGCATTGCATAAAAGGCAGGCGCTGTTTACCTTTCTGTGACTTCGAGTCCTGCGGGGTTTGCTTTTAGTACACTGATCAACATTACGTTGACGTAATGCACAGACCCATTGTTTGCCCTCCTTTATTCATCCAAATGATGTAAACAGAGCCTTATATCAGAGATCAAGTGAGCTTGAAAGCATTTGGACCCTAAATCGGTGCGGATCAAACGTGGCATTGGCAATGCTGAAAAAATACCCGGAAGACTATGACGAATATGATACACGGTTCGTCTGTTATCCGCGGAAATAAATACACATCGTGTTGCTCAGGTAGGGAGCACCTATATAATTATTATAGGATGTAATTTTATAAAATATATTTTATACACGAGTATAATTGCATTATTACATCAGATATGGATCAAGAATTCCTCAGACGACAGCATCTATGGGAGGTGTTTGTACTTTTTATCAGGATTGCATGAAACCATCATCTTTCAGGATATAGTGACTGGAGTATTAAATTTAAAAAAATGACAATCCTGCGCACGTATCTTAGGCGTGTTGAAAATATCAGCCGCTTACTATTTGCTTACTATACCTATATACAGTACCGTACTGTGTCGCTTTTCCCCGTCGTCAGTAAAGTATCGAGCACCAAACCTTTTCGTGTACCATTACCACGTTACCCAAAGGCGGCACAATGGAGGCCTTAGATAGCTTCTAGATGGAGATCGGAAATGACCAGAGGTCATGTGATTTACAGGGAATATGAATCTTAAACAATAGAGCAACTCTAATGTTTTAATAATTTTATTATATTTACACGAAGCTTTCAAAGTTAATACGTCTACTCTCTAATTACATAAATCTATCTATACATCTCTATTTACATATATATTATTATCTCTGTTTACGTCGGGTTTACCTTTTTACTGAAGGACACGATCATATATAAAAATCAAATATAAGAAAACAAGGGAAGTCCGTAATGAGGAGAAAGCAACGCTAGATAAATAAAGCCCATAGCCCATAAAATGACGATATTGAATAGTCAGAGTTTTTAGGCGCCTCACCGAAAACCATAATCGTCTATTATACTATAAATACTTTTTTTAATTTTTTAATCGTAAACACTTCTAGGCTACCCCTTTAAAAGAAACGTAAAAGTATACATTAGTTATCAAAATATTTTCAGTCACAAAATCCGGCATAATATATTTATGTTTATAATATTGGGGACATTTTCAAATTATTATTTTTATCTAAGTCTTACTTTGTACTAAATCTGTTCAGATTATAAATATTTTAAGTGTTTTCCTGGTTTCTTATTTGACGATCTTAAAAAAAGGTGCAGTTCAGAATATTGGAAAAATATTTCAATCGGAAAATTATTACAGTAAAACTGCAAAGTCTCAAAATTTGAGAGAAATATTTCATTCAGAAAATTATTACCAGAAAACGGCAGTCCAAAATATCAGTGAAATATTTCAATAAGAAAATTATAACACTAAAAGACAAAGTCCAAAACATCAGCGAGATATTTCAAACAGAAAATTTTAACAGTAAGACGGCAAAATGTTTTATTTTTGCACTGTGTGCTCGCTCGTATGTGCTCTGTGTGCTCGCTCTCAAAATCCACTAGGGTCCGATATTGATGATTATATGATACGATTTTGAAAATTTTAATACATGTATATTCAAGTAATGTGTTAAAATAACTTTTTTGTATATAATATTAATATTAATATTAATAACGATCTAATTTTTTTGTAAGTAACACTTACATCGCACTGATTCAGAATGGATTTTCTAGAATTCAGTGTAAAATTTAATTTAATCATGTTGATTCATTGGACTCATTGGACAATTTAGAAGGTGAATTTTAACACATTTACGCTCTTAATAAAACAATTCCCTCCAATTTTAATACTTCTCTATTGACAGCTCAAATACAACTAACTTATTTCATACACATTAAGGACATAAAGCTCGGTTTACACAATTACGCAGAGATCATAGATGATCAATGACAATTAAGGACATTAAGCCCGGTTCACACTATATATAGATATTTATGATAGACATTTTTATTCGGTTTCAGTCATATTTCTATTTAACGTCATTTTTGACATTACAAAAAAAATTAAATATGTATGTAAAAATTCGTTTTCATTTATTGCGATCGTACATAAAATAGTATGAGCATCACGAACGTTAAGGGATATAACGTTCTCATACAAATTATGTCTTCGAACGGTCAGTTATATTTACCGTTCTTATTACTTAATATAATATTATGCGCGATCAAGCTATTTTTGTTGACTTACCGTGTTTGTTTCTACGATACTAAAAAATTACCCAGAGATTCTAGAATGGTCACTGACAATCACGAACATTAAGCGTGGTTCACACATACAAAAGATTAAAATACATGTGTCCATAACAATTAAAAGAAATATGTATTTTTAAATATATTTATTTATCGATGTTAAAATTAAATAGGCAGTTTGTACAATTACTTACAGAAATTGGAACAGTACATGTTTTTCAATGTTGGTTTCAGTTCTCTATTTAACGTCATGTTTGACATAAAAATTTAAATACGTATGTATAATTTCTATTTCACTTATTGCGATCGTGTAAAAAATAACATAAGCATCACGAACGTTCAGGGTTATACTGTTCTCAGACAAAATTAACATTGTCTTCGAACGGTAAATTACCCTTTCTTAATGAGTACTTAATATACTAATATAGTATGTGCTGACCAAGTGATATTGGTTGTGGTTGGCGCCGATTGCGAAACTTACATTATGAAAATAGATGAGATTCAGTCCATTCCATTATTCGTCATTGACATTGTACGATATTTATGGCAAAAATTGAGATAAAAGATTTGTTTCAAATAAACCAAATCCAACAAGAAGAAATTATTTAATAAGGAAATAATTAAAATGGCTAATAGGTTTCCCAAAGGCACTTAACAAAGAGTCAGGCATTGCTCATTAGTAGTGCTCCCCCCAGTATGTAGAATTCAGTCAATACTTCTAAGAAATAAATTTTAAATTTATTGACATTTCTTTTTGTTGAGCATTTTATATACTATAATAGATCTGTCCACAAAATTTTGCTTTCAACGGAAATTTATAGATCTATGGATATTATAAACCCCTATAAAGTAAAAAAAATAGTAGTTATCTACTTTCCGCGTTATTTGTAATAGCAATTACCCCAACGCAGCGAGACTAGGCGGATGACATCACATGCCAGCTGTATGCGTCAGACTGGATATTATAGTAAGGTTAGTGACTATTATGAGCTAGGACGGGTCGGTTATTTGTGCCGATAGTTATTGTTATTGCCGATAGTTGTTATGCCGACTAGCTTTCACACCACCGGATTGGGGCTTGTTGAAATCGGTATTTGATGCGAGAAAATCGGATACCATAATCACGTCTATATTCGGCAAATTATGTGAATCTCATTTTTGGAAACCCTCCTCCATATTTGTAACAAGGAATAAACAAACTATATTTGACTTTCTATGATATTGATAATAAAGGCATTACTAGATAATATTGTGCATAATATGCAGACTCCGTTCTAATGAGAACGTCACGGAATAAACCTAACGCTGTAGAATACGGAGTACGGTTGATCTATCGCGCCTGCAGACCTAGCAAGCATGTGACGTCAAACCAATGACGTTTATCCGATTCAAATAAAGCAAGCACTTTCTACGGACGCTGTCGTGGTTCGGATTGACTTTTTTCAGGCATAGTTCTAATATTGCTATTATTAGGTCAAAAGCTTCGTTCCTCACTATTTTTAATGTATATTATTTTTTTTGTGGACACACCTATTAGTAGTTGTTGTATATCGCGCTGAGTAGCGCTTAATAAAAACTGTTGATATTATTAACAACTGTTGTGTGGAGTATTTGCTCCGATTTTAATGATTTAATTTTAATGTTAATTATATCCAATTATTCAAAATCAGATATTGGAATCAACATTCTTGCTGGGGTGGTCAAGTCAAGCTATATATCTTTGAAAATTTAGTATACAAAACATAATTTTATAATATTTTAATTGAAAAATGTAATTTTTTAATCATAATATATAATATAGACGTATGGAATATAGGCATATATTTTTACAACTGACAATAAAAGCTGACAACTGACTAAAAAAGACAATAACGTGTAAGCCTACTAATCATATAATTATTGTATATCATTAATGGCTAAATTCATGGCAGAAATTATACCTCGTGATTGCATATAAAGAGGTTGATCAAACGTTATTAAGAAAACTTTTATACAAACAAAGCCAAGAAATAACTTTGTCTATGGAGGGGAATTTATCTTGGGAAGTTCATTCCCCTATTAAAGTACCTGTAGTGAAGTCAGCATTATCGAAAACGAAGTGGACAAATCAAGAGATCAGAATGTTCGATCAGAAGTTTTTTAAAAATTTTATTCTAGTCTATTTTTATACACAATTTTGATCGATTCGAATTATCTATTTTAAAGTAGGTATTCCAAGGTATTGACTGTAGATCTTAATACTTTGCATTGAAATCTTTAAAGAGTTCGATATTAGGGTTAGCCGCCGTCCAAACAGCTTTCCACAGCTGCATATAACTGAGAATGGGCTTCTATAGGATTAATTTACTTCCACTCAGTTATGACGGCCGACCGATATTTTCGGATTAAAAATATTTTTTGTAGACGGGCAGATTTGATCGCCGTAATCGTGACCCAAGAATGTATCCGGGCGTACGTACCCAGATGACCGCTACCGGTTTGCGAGATACACTCAAATCCGACATACCCGAATAGTCGGTCAACTATTCCGATAATACCGATGTTATCTTAAGACGAAATCACTTAACACTAAAACCTCAAATACGCGCAGTGTCAATAAAGAATGTGCCCAAGTGGCACTCTCGAATATTCTCCGTGGTTGCATAACAAGGTGGGCCTCATTATATCTATGGATTTTGACACATGCACAATAGTAGCAGATATCTTGACCGATCCTTCAAAAGTGTCACGGCATATCTGCACTGGACCATCTCGAGGACGCGGACGCTTGAAAATACATCGACTCGACATCGGAGCTCGGCGATATCACGGGCGGAGGGGGCAGATCTTAACTAGATTCGAGGAATTTAGAAGACACGTGTGTTAATTTTAGGGCTGATGTACGTAAATGATGATGTCGATATGATCGGGGTTTTTAAAATATATTCGTTCCTGATAGCTCCTAATTAACGCTGATAATGATATTTAGTCATTCATATCCTAGACAAACTGTTAATAATAATAATAATAATAGTAATAATAATAATGAGAGCAGGGTTCAAACGGAGCCGGTTATCTTTAGAAGGGGGGTATTCCAGGGGGATTCCCTTAGTCCCCTCCTTTTCTGCATCTCACTCCTGCCGTTATCTGTTGCACTTAGAAGAACCCGTGGTTAAAACTGCGGCCCACCCGGAAACAGGAGGCATAAGGTCACTCATTTATTTTATATGGAGGACCTTAAGCTATATGCCTCCGGGGAAAGGGATTTACAACAGTCCCTCCAAGTGGCGCAAGAGTACACAGCGGATATTGGTATGGAGTTTGGGCTGGATAAATGTGCACTGACTCATCTCAAGAGAGGACAATGCGGGGACTATGAAGATGATGCGCAGCTGGTAGACGGAGGTATCTTACACCACCTTGATGCCGGAGAGACGTATACCTACCTGGGTGTGCCACAAACTCACATCCAGGAGGTAAATATTACAAAAGACGCTCTCCGCGGCAAGTACCGCCACCTGCTTCGACAGATCTGGTCCTCAGAGCTGTCGGGGACCAACAAGGTGGCGGCGACAAATATGCTTGCCGTTCCGGTTCTACTCTACTCCTTTGGAGTAATCAAATGGACACATGAGGAGCTGCAGCAACTCGACGTAGGTACCCGCAAAATGATGCATCTCTGTCGAAGTTTTCATCCGAGATCTTCCGTTCCGCGGTTATATATCCCACGACAACAGGGAGGCCGTTGGGATTGGAGTGTCTCCACAACAGAGTAACTCTGGACACAGCCTGTAAAATTATCAGGAGTTCGGATCCCCTACTCCTCATGGTCAAAGACCATGAAGGAGCTGGCGTAGGAGCTTTTAAATATAGGACAGCACAAAGAGCAGCTAATAGCCTAGGTCTCGACTTCGACACCGAGCAGAATAATCCAAACTCTGTCACCGAGTTGGACCCTGCTCGGTTGAAAACCTTCGGGCTGCTGGAAATACACTTCGTTTTCAGCAGCACAGGGATAAGCCATTGCACGGAGTCTACTATAGAAATAAATATAGATTTAGGCTTATCTCAAAAGCTGAGCTTTAGCTCTTTGAAGTCAGCTGGGCTGAAGTCAGAGGCTGAAGGTTTTATATTAGCTTGCCAAGAT
Source organism: Tetropium fuscum (assembly GCA_964058915.1). Lineage (NCBI taxonomy): Eukaryota > Metazoa > Arthropoda > Insecta > Coleoptera > Cerambycidae > Tetropium > Tetropium fuscum. The sequence continues at coordinate 614,290 of CAXKVY010000286.1, read as the reverse complement.
GGTGTATTAAACACCCTTGTCTTCCAAAGTCGCGTGATGGGTTTAGAAGTGCCTGATGTCAGCTGTTGAGCATGTCGTCAGGCCCCAGAGACCATTATGCATTTGCTGTCAGCTTGTCCAGCATATGCGGTCTCTGCCTATATTCATCGACATAACGCGGCATTACGAGTGCTGTATTACGACCTAGGAGGAGAAGCGGACAAAATATCGAGATTTACTCTCTGAACTCCGCAGGCTGTACCCTGGTTATTCTGTTAAAATAGTGGTTCTTATTATTGGCTCTCTCGGAGGTATGCGACAATCATTGCTCTCAGAATTAAGAACCATCCCAGCATGCCGTCAATCGGCAGAAGTCATCGCTGGGAAGATGCAGAAGGCCGTCATACTTGGCTCGTTGCGTCTACTCAGGAGACATGAATTGCGACCTCAATGACCGCTTACCCCGCGGACGTGGGGAGCGGTCGTTGATTAACGAGGCTGGAGGGACTCTCTGGACTAGTCGGAGGCCAGGGGGACTTAACAGCACCAAAAAAAAAAAAAGATGACGCCTAGTACAATATTATTGATAACATATGGAATATAGGGGGTTTTATGGGATTGGGAAATGATAGTTATGGCAATATTTCTTTTACAAGCATAAGACACAATGTTATTAATATATAATTAAAATATTTATGTTACGATGCATTTCCCCTGGCACTGGCAACTTGTATTGCATTTTACATTTGCTTTCAGGCATTTGCACTTGTTATTACAGTTAAATAATTTACATTTACAAAATGGAGTAATCTTTAAAAATGTAGGTTTTGCCTCTTTGGACATTAATTCGTTTTGAAAATTGCGCATTGTAAAAATAATGCTCTTCTCACATGAAAAATAAATGAATCCGCAATCGGCGACAAATCCCTAAAAAAGGTCATTAATAGAGCCTTATTTACAGAATAAACTTCAATGATAAATTGTAATAAGTAACACACATAGTTCTTAGTGACCAAGAATCAATTTTCAAATCAAGAAAATCATATTTTAAGAACAGTACGTAAAAAAATATACGTTATATCTATCTTGCAAGTTGGAAACATATGAGCTCTTAATTCATCTATATTTCTTCAAAAGTCTTTTCGGCCATACAAATACTTAAAGAATAGTCTACATGATGATAGTAACTCGTAGGATATTTCATATGTAGTACTTTTAGTTCAAAAAGATAAAATATTAATCTCATCTGGTTCTTGAGACAAGACTATATTTAGGGCTCTTCTTTTGCCTTTTCTAAATGGAAAGCTAACAGAATCACATCCAGATATATTGATAACAAATTGTCTGCTAACATTTTAACACCCAGACGCTTCAGGTTTGCTAGTGCTTTAATAATTGAGAAACATGGGATAAATTTATTTTCTCTTTCCATCCAAATTTCGACAATAAGGTAACCGAGAAAAACAGATAAAATAAAAGCATCTGTGTCCAAAGAGTAAATAAGAAATCCATTAAAAGTGTCTTTAAAAAATTTAATAATTGCAAATATTCTCGTATCAGCTTCCTCATGCCTAGTAAACTTTAACTCATCAACCACTTTCGACTCCATTTTTGTGCATTTTATTGTCCTTTCATTATCTTCTGACATTTTCGCCAATAAGATTTCAATTTGATCAGGTAGGTATAACTAAATAATTTTGTTCTATCAGTTTTTGTGCTAAATATACCAAGAGGTTCTTTTTATTATAAGGATTATATTCCAATCAGGTATATCAAGCTCGTCTCGTATTTCATGTCTCTAAATGACAATCTTATGATGCATGATAACTTAGTAATGCGCGTCCCCTTTGTTGCACGTATGAAGAAGGTTTGGTGTTTGCTCTCTTTGACACACTGTGGCCCCCAAGTGGCCCTGATTTAACTATGGCCGATATGTTTCTATGGGTATGGGCACCCACAGGGGGGGCCTGAGACTTTGATGGTCTTTATTTTATTATACATAATGCAAAAAATTTTATTGCTGTGTTTTCTAATAAAAAACTTGACATATTGTTTCTAATTGATGAAGGAAGAAGGAGAAAACTGTTATAGAATATAGGAATAAAATACTTCCAATTATAAAAACCATAGTTTTTTGTGGAACTCATGATACGCCATTAAGAGAAAGTAACAAAAACTCAGGCAATTTTACAGATCTTCTAAAATTCAGAATTGAGGCTGGTGATAAAACTTTAGAGAGCCACTTATATAGTGCAGCCGGTAATAATATCTATGAGCATAATAGAAGAAGCAAATTCTTCTAAATATTTTAGTAATATGGCTGTAGAACTGCAGATATTTCTGGATATGAACAGTTATCCATTGGTATACGATATGTATACGAAGAAAAGGAAAAATTTATTCTCAAAGAAGAGTTTCTCAGATTTGTAAAATTACATAAATTAAACGCAGAGAGTACCTATAGCTTCTTGTATTATAGAATTTTTAGAAAATTCCGGATTAAATATGGACAAACTTGTAGAACAGGGTTATGATGGATGCTCAACAATAGCTGGTGAAATTCATGGGGTTCAAAAGATCATTCAAAATAAGCATAAGAAAACATTTTATGCTCACATAGGTTAAATTTAGTAATAAATGATATCAGCAAAATAACTGAAATTCGCAATACCGGTACCATAGGTACCGTTAAGGATTTAATAGTATTTTTTAGAGAGAGTACTTTAAGAAGGAATCTAATTCCAAATATACCCTTGTTTTGTGAGACTCGTTGGTCAGCCAAATACAAATCGTTGCGTATTTTTAATGAAAACTTTAGTACTGTTTTTGAAATTCTATTCCAGATCAATACTGGGGAAATTTTAATGAATTCTTCTACAACAAAAAGATCAGCTCAGGCTGCCATAAATTCTTTTACATTTGTAATTTGTTTAATTTCGTAGATGTTCACCACCATATAGATTTAATTACCAACACGTGTGAAAAACATCGCTTAGAAGCCGATACAACTTTTGGAGACATTTTTTCTAAGGCAGTATCTACTTGTGAGGCTCTGAACATAGAGGTGGGCAAGCCACGGATTTGTGGTCGACAAATTTATAGGTCGAATTATGAGTCCGATTCAGTTGAAAATTATTTTAGAAAGTCAATATTTATTCCAAATTTTTTTCTGCTATCAAAGACAGCTGCGTACATCTACTTACTTTGCCGTGTACTACTTGCACTATAGAGAGCAGTTTTAGCACTTTCCGCAGTATTAAAACATGGATTAGAAGTACAATGGGGCAAGACAGACTTGTCGGGTTAGCACTGTTGAGTTTTCATCGAAATCGTGGAGAAAATATTTCTAATTTTTCTATTACAATACTAGACCAATTTTGCCAAAGTAACAGAAGACTGGCTTTTAGTTCACAGTAAAACATACTATTATTATTTATTATTTTATATTATCTACCGTTACAAGTATTAAATATTTCCGTTATTATTTTGTAATATTTTATACCTTCGTAATTTTTTTTTCTTATTTATTTTTTAATATTTGACTTGTGTTCTTGTGTTTATAAATGGCAATTTATAGAGAAAAATATTTATTTGATTTTATTTGTTGTTAAAAGAGTTTACTGTTATATTTTGTTATTTTTTTATAAAAATAAACGTTGTATGTATAAAACCAAAAGTTATCTACTCTGCCTCCTCTGAGAAAAAATCCTGCGGGCGCCCATGTCTATGGGGCCGTTTAAAACAAATTGTTTCAGCTACTCCAATACCAAATTATATTAAAATTCTAAAAGACAAAATTACCTAGGCTGTCCGTTCAATATACCAGAAAGAAATTCGAAATTCCTTCAGATATCTCAGGAAGCAATTAGAAATATGTGTTCAATATGGGGATGGAGTTCTTGAAATTCTATTTCTTCATTATGTTTACTTTTTTTAGATTAATGGTTGTTGAAATTATGTCCGTATTATTTAAAAATTACACTTGAATATAAGACGTTTTAAGTTTTGTTATTTATTCCCTGTATAAAAAAATTATTTTTTATAACGTGACTCTTATCTTATTCATTCATTTTTCCAGCAACTTTTATCACGAATGTCTTTTTATATATGGCAAAATAAGGTATGTCCGCTCTTATGCAAAAAACTTTGTTGTGATTGATCCAGTCGATATAACAAAATTGAAGTTCGTCATGGTAATTCGTATTTTGTAAATAAGCAAAATATTTTACCAAGAATACCTTTTCTTAGTATCTCTCTCTTTTTGATCCATTTGTCCTCTTGTAACCCCAATCCGCGGACATACTATGCATCAAGTGTTCGGCCCATAAAAACTGTGAAGCTCCATCAATGTCAAATTGAGTACGTTTGATATATAAAAATTAATTAGTACTAGTTGCTAAATGAAACTAGTTGAATGAAGTCATTAATCGCTCCGCTGAATCCTTAAACGGATCGTCATCACCCTCGTGCATATGCTCCGGAACTTATAAATATTAGAATTAATAACAGAGACTTACACGTAAATTGTAAAATATGACGACACTTACGATCCGTCAAACATATTTGTATCCGGTAATGTTCAGTTACAGGCAGTAAAACTGAAAGTTTAATGTGATGCTTTATGCACGCTCACATTGAAATATTTCCCTATGCTGTTTATATATACGAATAAATATGTATTGTGTAATATTCACATCACTTAAATTCCAACATCAGTATCTTTATGACAATTTTACATTGCTCATATTCGCCTACAACATACCAAATATCATCTTGTTTCTAAAACACTAGTTATTATAACTAGCGATAGCGGGGCAAATTTATCCTCCAAATATATAAAGAACCCACTCATCCCACGTAATATTGTAGTTTATACAATCAATTAATTTTCCTATCGCTACAGCGCTGAAGAAAATCATCCGGTGACCGTCCCTTGTAAACTTATGAAGTAAAAGATCACTCCAACACGTCCATGTTTCGAGCGTCATCCGTATCGCAACCAATAATCTCTATTTACCGACGGCGACGCCTAAAATAACAGGAGATGTTGACTCAGTACTTGCACCGACAGTTGTCGGAGATGCCGTGAAACCTACTCGTGGGGACTGATCTCTTACCGATTGGGTAGCCGCTGATATGTGTTTATCCTAGAACGCCAGGATGTGTCCAATTGGCGTTTGTGTTTGCAGCTTTCAGTTATTGCTAAATAAGTTGAATCAATAAAGGTGTTGCTCCCGTCACTGTATGCTGACTTGATTGTGATACACCAGATAGTTGCTGTACAAATATTAGATGGTTATTATATTACAGCACAGGGAACTGGAGGTCATTTTAATTGATATGGGATGAGAAGTGCCTCCAAGCTGTGGGTTGGGTTGGTATGAGAGTAACTGTAGGTATTTGCTAATGTAAACGTATCAAATTATGTGCTTTAAGCCTATGAATTCTATGTGAGGAATTTCTAAAACCGAACTGATGTTTTGAACAACACATGTATTTATATTGCCTAAATTTTTATCCCTAGACTAGAAGATAATTTCCGAAGGTCGTAAATTGAATAGATACATTTATATGAAAATAATATCAATCGGGCAAAATTCTATGACAAAATTCCTGTGAAGTAACAAATTTTATTCGAGTGCAGACTTCCTCAAGTAATAGTTTAGCATATTTATGCGTTCCAACAAAGATTAAAACCTCTTTTCATTTCTGACACTTTAAAAGTATCTTACCTACTTATTATTTTATTTATTTAAACCAGTGTAATTATTAGAATATTATTATAATTAGTACACAACTCCAACACTATTTTTTTTAAATCAAGAAAGAAAAAAACGATATTTTTTTTATTAAACAAATTGACTAGTGTCAGGTCACGACAGGTGAGATTAAAATAGTCAGAGACATGTGGGACACGCTGTATACCACGCAAAGGAGAGATTTATCATATTCGGTTTTCAAGACTGAATCTCTTTTAACTTCCGACTACTTATTTCTCCTATTCAGCGGAATAAAATCTAATATATTCCCTCTATTGATATTTAAATCACCCGAAACGCACTTCCCTGTTGTTTATCTTCTACAAAACGGTACTTTTTCCCTACGGTCTAAAATATTTTAAAACTTTTTCCACTCAAATGATCTTTAAACTTGCTCGACTCGATTATGCAGATAGTATCTCTTCGTGGGATTAAGAGAGACACTGACAAGCGTCACCTGTTAATCTATTAAACATACAGTATTAGATTAAGATGAATTACGAAAACGGCTTCATTTGGGACGATTTAGGTCATGAGGCACATATTCGTTCGCGTAGGTGATGGTAGGTGGTGCAGGTTTTTACTTACACCGTTTGTGATCCAGGCACAGCCAGGTGTTTCAATTTGTAGAGAATATCGCCAAAGAACCGGTAATCGCACCGTTTTCAGTTGAAAATCATATCGATAATGATACATTTTAACTTGAGTTTCATTAGGATGCAACAACCTCTAACAGAATTGTGGTAAATGGATATTTTTCCGGCAGGTTTAAAAACGTTTTATATACTCTGTTGAACCATACTTATAATTTATAATATAAAATACTTATTGTATATACCGTATGTATCAAAAACAAGCTCATATCTAGGCACTGTTCGGACTCCACCTCTATCTAATAATAGAGGTTAACTCAACCTACTCTTTTAAATGGAACATCCTGTATATTGTTCAATATTTGAATCCAGATTATACTTAGAAGTATCAGCGACAGCAACGTTGATATTTTAATAAATCAAAACATGGCAACAAACGACCGTGAAACAAGAACTTTATTAGTAAACATTATTAGTAAACATTATTAGTAAACATTATTAGTAAACATTAATAACGATACAAAGCAAACGATTTCAAACGTTCTTTGTACATCTTGTATTGCATATAAGGCCATCTATGGCCTGGACTAATAATTTAGCAAGCGTTTCTTATTCTTATTTCCAAGATGTCCGCAACTTGTGATCCTTGTGACTTGTGGAAATTGTGACCGGAATTGTGATGAGTCTAAATATAATAATATCTATATATAACACTCGGAGTAGTTTCCACAAACACCAAAACACTTTCACTTCGCTCGACGCGCGTTTCGCCAACCAAGTTGGCATCATCCGGAAACGATTAAAACTGATTAAAACTCAGTTTTAATCGTTTCCGGATGATGCCAACTTGGTTGGCGAAACGCGCGTCGAGCGAAGTGAAAGTGTTTTGGTGTTTGTGGAAACTACTCCGAGTGTTACAGTTACATCAAAGGTTCCAGCCCTATCCAGTATCTATATATAAGTCCACAAATAATTCAACGACGTGAGGCCAGCTGACCTTTTAGGCCATCGAAATGGTCGTTCGCTTGCTTTCATTAATGTCTTTACGAGTAATTGCGTCTCCTGATATGTAAATATAGTTGGATGAAATGGATGATATCTCCTAGGTCTTTTAAATTGTTTCGAAGAGTCCCATGAGATTTGAGTCTTTTACTGGTCGACGTCCTTTCAGGGCCAGCTCTAACAAAATTGGTGTACACTTTTTTGTAAAGCCTAGGCATTTTGGCACTTATATAATAAAAGATAACCACTGAAGAAACTGAAAACAAATCAACAACGAAACAAGAACAGTCAGTCTACAAACTGTCAAAGTATGTGTAGGAGAACATTACTGGTTTTGCTCAAGTAAAATATTCGATTAGTTTTCGGTCTTAAATTTTTAGTCTCTTCATTAGACACGTCTCTAATATTTACTACTGATTTTGTACTTCATAGAAAATCTAACCCAGTAAAATTAAGGCCTGACAATTATCGTTGAGTAGATGAAAATTGTTCCATACATAACTATCTGGATTAAAGATGGATCTAAATTCCTGTTCAATTGTATATCGTCTCGTCGTTTTTATATTGGTGGTATATATGATTTACCAGGGTATGTAAATCATCATAAGTAGTAGCAAAAATCATCAAGATAAACTACTTACTCATTACTTTAAATAAATTAAATTTTTAAATAAGATGAAGGTATAGGTATCTCAGCAGTCACATTTCCATATGAATATTAAAAAATCAGGCCTTATTTATCACTACATCTAAACACGGCCACTACAACTCTTTATATATGAACATTGCCTACTAAATAATTCAAATATATGGTTAACTCACTGGTTAAATATGTAGCGCTCCATCAGTGTCAGCGTTATCAGCTCCTATGAGGTGAGACGCTACTGAAATTACCTGTAATTAACGCATTAGGAGCTGGTAGTTGATCGAACAGGAATTCTGGCACAGAAAATTAGATAAATTGTTCCGTCTTTTCAACGGAATATCTTTAATAATTCATATCTTCTTTAGAATGCTGACTGACACTTCATTCGATTAAAGCCAGGGTCCATCTAAATTTAATTTATGTACATGGCAGTAGTAGACGCGGTGATTTAGTTAAATCCACATGATTATATGAGCACTTGAAAGCATCATCAGTTTTATGATTTTTTTCGATTTCTGTACTTGGTGACAACGAATTCGTTTTACAAATGTCTTTTAAGTTAAGTTATAACCCAACTTTAGCTATAATCTTAATTTTAAATTTGGGTTAAAGATGTAGCTCTTTGAAACTAAAATTATACATGAAAAGACATTTGAATAGCATTTCCGGTTTCTTCGGGAGTAGGCATGAGGAAAGAATTTTAACGTAACCATTTCTACTTTTATATTTTTCTTGTTTTTACCTTGGAGATTTACCTTTACCTCAGTGTCCTGTTTTGGGACTTTACCACTGGGCGCACACGATCCTTCACCACCTCCCCACCCAGCAGCTATAGTATCATCGGAAGTATGATAAGAATCAGCTATTATATGATCGGAATATGATAGGAGCTATAATATGAGAAGGAAAAATGCATTATCATTATTACTATGATTTTATTAGTATTATTACGCAGTTGAATACACCTACATTTTTTTTTCAAATGACATATCACAGGTTGCCACTTATTATCGAAATGTCGTGTAGGAGGAGTTTGTTCTAAATTTCATATCGAGGGAATATTACGTTATCGCTGAACAGGATGTCGAATAACTTAAAATTAATAAATAGAATAGGCAAAATTATCTCATAAAATGAGAAAAAGTTTAGTTTTTGTTTTAGCCACGCCTCAAGTCTCGGCTGACCCTACTAGTTTTTCAAAATTCCATTTGGCTTTTACCGGGTTATTTCTATCTAGATGGATTATTTTACTCAGTTTTGTCTATATGTAGCTGTGACTATGCGTCTAAACATTTCTCTTTATCCTGTATAACTTCAGAAACTCTTTGTGCTATGGGAGGAATTTTTATTTAATTTTCCAAAATTTTTGGATCTATATCATTGTTTATACATGACATGATCCTTTGCACAATTGAATAACACCATTGACTTCATTATTGTGGCAAGCATTAAATATTTGAAAAATCAATGGAACATAGGTTTCATTTAATATACATACCCATTGTAATATTATTTTGTACTGGGTAAATTTAATTTTTATTTAATTGATGTTAATGAAAATTTTATGTACCTTTTTCTACCTCTTATACTCCAGCTATGTTCAGTAATCAGTATACCTATATTAAATTATCTCAGGAGTAGGTTCTAGAAGTAAATATAGGATCATAAATAGAATATTGTATGAGAAAATGGTTGTAAATGAACTATTATAACTATCTGCTACGTAACCTAATATAAAATAATTGGCATTTAAGCTATTTGTAGAATTTTGGGAAATTTTGTGTAAATCCTAATTGGTTTCACTAAAAATCTTATATCTATCAGCTCTATTCTATGAGCTATATTCTCATTATCTAATTGATAATTTAGATAATGGTTCAAAAGTTTTGATATCTCATTGTATAGTTACTTTAGAGAACCACTGAATTAAAGAATTATATTCGAATGATATGATAAGGTACCTTAAATTTCTCTAACGTTGTTTCGTTACGCTTTTATTTTCACACTTTGCATTTGTTCTGCTAATTGTTATTAATTTTCAGCATGCCCCGTCTATCTGGTTTCTCTGCAACTCAACAATTCTTTTAATCCTCTTCTCCCCTTATTCCTATCTGCAATCTGCTTCCTAATTTCTATCTGCAATCCGCTTCTAAATTTCTTTCTGCAATCTCCTTTTCTTATTTCTCTCTGGCTTTTCTTTCTGAATTATTATTTTCTTGCTTGGTTTCCCCCCTTTTTGTTTTCCTGATCTCCTGATTTCTTTTTATAATAAAGTCTATGCCATATACCATTCTCTGTACTATATGTTTATGCCATGCTTCATGCATCACTTTAGTTATCGAGTTTATTTATGCTTAGCATCTTTACATTCACTGTGTCTACTATACCTACATTTTATTTTTATTATTTCTTTTAATTTAAATTTGGTGAAAACTTACCTTTTTATGTTCCAAATACACTGTATTTTTTTGATTTAAAATATTAATTTTTTCACGTTATTTTGACTTAACATCGAAAAAGTCGATGGGCTTTTGTTCGTTGAAATTTCTACTTTCTGATGGTGTAAAATATATATATACGTTACTATGGTAAATGTTCTCAGAAAATGCAAAGAAACGAAAAAACTCGAATCCCAAAAATTTTTTTTGAATCATTATATATCATTTTAAGCTATTTATTAAAATTTACACTTTCATTACTTGAAAAACGTAAGATTCCATGTTCCATTGACAAACAAAAAAATTGCAAATCGAAATATACTGCTATAATTAACAACCAAATATGTTAATAAAGTTAATATTTAATAAGACATTTACAATATTTTGAGGAAGTTGTAGAATCTTCTTTAAATTATATGCGTAGATTCCTATATATTACTATTTTAAGATAACTTATATACCTGAGTGAATTATACTTGAGTAAATTTAAATAAATAGTTCAGAATTGTATTATTTTTTTTCACTTTTTTCCATTTTCAAGGGCTTCAGCCCTGGTATAATAGGATTATTTACAGATATACTTAGTTAAAATATCAACAATTCGCACTTTTATACATATGATACGGAAGAATTTTTGTATTATATTACGTATACTGTCCTAACCTATGATTTAAGATGATGGTATATCGTACAGACTATTTTAATCTTAATATATATAAATATATTAGCTTTGAAGTTCTTTGCTATTCATATTTGTTTTGTGAAAAGTAATCTTGGGTTTGTAGCATTTCATTACATAGAGAAATAAGCAAAGAGACGAATAATAAGGAAGATATACACACGGAAACGAACCACTTAGAAGTTGTACCAGTACAATGAAGGTGAAAGAACTTGTACGACTTTTAAGTGGCACTGGTAAGTGTATCTTCCTTATTATTCGTCTATTTGCTTATTTCTCTATGTCATGAAATGCTACAAGGTAATATTTTTTTAAACATTATTGGCAAATATTGAGAGGGAAATTTAAAAATTTTCTCCACTCCCCATATATATCTCCTTTTTATTTGCGTTGATATATGAATAACGACAATATGCGTAAATATATTTACTACCTCTAATAAATCATTATCGATGGGAAAACATTGCGACTCCGGCAGATCTACTGCCCAACCAGTAATTTAAAGGTTCAGGTGCGACGTATGAAAGTTAGATTACGTAATTTGACGTTTTATATCAGAAGAATAATAAATTGATGGTCAAATTAGAAGAAGGGCAGGTATCCATCATTCATTTTAAGGTAACTTACTATACGTAAAATATTAAAAATGAGGAATGACCGTCGGAGTTTTCATGCCGCTCCCGAGTTTTCGTTTCATAGCTTTAATAGACACTTTTCCTAATTTTGACTGATCTGCATATTCGGAAGCGGAAAGGCGAGGCTCGCTGAAAAATTAATGTTTGCCTTTTTTAAACCTTGTAATATGAGATACTGGATGACATTACGGAAGTGTTTCACTGTTGACGTCCCGGATTCTTATAGTTTTCCTCTCTAATGAGCATATCTTGTTCTTTTATATAAGACTTTCTGTTTCCTTCCTTTTCTATAAATATAAAAATTGAAAACGAATTTTGCCTCGCATAGTACTTTATTCGCTATCGTAGGAAATTATTTTGATTGTAGCAAGTAGATCTAGGACTAGGAAATTTGACTTTTTACAAAAAAAGTTTTTGAGTTACAGTTATAAGGGGACAAATTTACTACGTTCTCAAAAATCATCTTTAAATCAAGATCATAATCAAAAAATTTATCATCTTCAAGGCCCAATGTAACAGGGTTCCTTTTATCCCTGCCTTTTTGTCGACATAATATCGACCTTAAAACATCGCGGATATCTAAACCACCAACGCCTTGGTTGACCGATAAATAATTTGAAGCTCATGATCAAGTTAAAAAAGAAGGCATATTCTAAATATAAGCGTTTAAATACGGATGGGGCGTGGAATGAGTATAAGGAGCCGTGAAACCTTGTTAACAATTCAATTAAATCGTAAAAAAGGCTTTTTTACAACACAAATTTAAAACCGATCCAAAGAATTTTTGGAAATTAGTGAGAACCCTAAATATTAAAAAGATTTCCATGCCAGTTCAGTCGCACAAGTTCCACCTAATGACAGCAATATAATTCTCAATAATTATGTAGATAAAAGTATTGTGTTGGCGGTAACGAATTTGCCTTCAGCGAAGGTACATCAGAACAAATTGAAAAAATTATTTATCAACTAAAATCTTGTGCTAGAGGCTCTGGCGGCATCTATGTAAAAATGATTTTCCTTGTCTCTCTCCACTTGAATAATCATCTAACTTTTCTAATCAATATGTGCCTCTCTCGTGGGTTGTCTCCAGCAGCCTGTACAAACGCAAATGTCATCCCTATTCCTAAAAACCAAAATACAACCCATATAACTCACTTCAGGCCTTTAACCATTCTACCTACCTTGTGGAAAATTTTAGAAAAATTTGTTTCTCAACAAGAAAACGCCTTCCTTGATGAATGTAACATTTTACTTGTTACTCAGTCTGGTTTTAGATCAAACACCCTTTACGGCAATGCTAACAGTCACAGATGACATATTTAAAGAAACCGAATGTAATAACAATGTTTGTCTTATACTTTTATATTTTAGTAAGGCCCTCGATACTTTAGATCATACAACCCTCTGTTTAAAATTAAAATATTTCGGCTTCTCGGAAATAGCAGTTAATTTTTCCCGAAATTATATTACTAGTAGACGCCAGAGATATAATCAGAGACTCTTTGCGGATATAACTAAAGGGGTTCCTCAGGGTAGTATCTTAGGCCCTCTACTATTTTGCATGTACACGACAGATTTTTATAAGTACCTTAAATATTGTCAGTCACATCAATGATGATACTCAGGTATATTTTCCCTTTAGTTTGGAAACCTTACCCTTAGCTGTGACGAAAATTAATACTGATTTAGACACTATTGCTAAAGTATCCTTAGCTCACAAGCTTGTGTTAAATCAGTCTAAAACTGAATTGTTAGTTTTCGGAAGCAAGAAAGATCTTGTTATTAACGAATGACTTTAATTTTATGTTAAATGGCCATCGTATCGTTCCCAGTGAAAGCTGTAAGAATTTGGCTTTATGGCTGGACACCTCTCTTAGATTTTGAGTCATCTTACACAAAAATCATTTGCCAAACTTAAGGTATTATACATGCACAGAGACTACCTCAGTACCGAGGTTAAGCTAAAATTGTGTGAGTCCTTAATATTATCCACTTTATCATACTGTGATATTGTATATTAGCCTGCCTTACTGTGTAACGAGAAAGAAAGCCTGCAGAAGATTCAAAATGCATGTTTGAGGTATATTTTGCAAAAATTTTATCATATCTCACCAGTGTTCAGTCTTCCAAGTGGTTATACCTGAGCGAAAGATTACACTAATCCTGTATGGTAGTAAATATTTTTAAAAACAATAAACCTAAATATTTGGTCTCCAAGCTAGTAAAACATTCTGATATGAAACAGAACTACTCAGTTTCAGCGGTCGTTTAGTTATAATGGTGGTAAGATTTTTAATTTAGTACCTAAAAGTACACTGGCAATCAAAAGGTACACTTCGTAGAAGCAATTCGTTGCTTCTTATAATTCACCCTTTCCTTACGCTTATATATGTTAGTTTTTCTTTCTTCCCTCGACATACCGTCAAATTTTCTTTCTCTGCCCTTTTTTGGTCTTCCTCTATATTTTTTTTTGTTTAACATTATTTGAATCGTATCCTATAGAAGTTTCCAAGGGTACTGGTATTAGTGCTGCATATGTTTTTTGTTCAGCATCATCGTACAAAATTTCGTCATTTGAATCATCCTAGGAAAAATATAGGAAAAAAATTAGAGAAAAACAGGTGCGAGCAAATATATGAAGACATACCTTCCGCCTTATAGGAGAAGAAACATCGCTATCTATAATAAAATCCGGATCTTTGACCGAATCAGCCGATAGATTCTCTAGCAACTTCGCAATCTCAGGATTCAAGATTGGTGGTTCTGAAGAGATATTTGAAATATCTCCTGTTGTTTCTCTCAGATCTTCTAAAAAATAGATATTATTAAATTATTTATGTTTAATAGTCAAATTTAGTTTCATACCTTTGTTTTCTGTAATACCTGTAGTATTACACATATTCAGTAGTTGTTTATTACGCCATGAAATCATTTTACACCACTTTTATAAACGAAAACAAACAAGAAGTTCATACTTTCATCCCGTAGAAGGCACTGATATACTGATATTGTAAGCGTGTATGCACTTGGTTCCCTTTTGAAAAATAGTTTAAGATGCTTTCGAGTGTACGAATGGTTCTTTTGGCCTATTTCCTAAGGTTATACTGTAATTTTCACATGGATCTTTTCTACAAAATATAGTTCACCTACTTCTGCAACTTTCAATGCCTTAATATTAATTTCGTAATTTTGTCGCATGGTTCCTTTTTGCATAACGGCGTCCAATTAGCGTTGCCAATAACAATACGTGGTATGTGAAAATGTGTTTATAATAACCGCTAAAGTAACATCTGCCCTTCCATTGAGAATAAAATAACCATTTCATATATATAGTATCTGACCAATAACACAAAATTAATATATTATTACTATACCGCAATTACAACGGGATATAATTTTCCCATACGTGAGCCTGCTGACAGAGGATTTCCCGGCGAATCTGTCTACAACACGGCTATTATTTGTGTGTGCAAACGAAGTTTAAATCGATTTGTGATTAAAAAGTAATCGAGCGAGTTAAAGCGCGTAGGTCGATATTTACAAAGCCCGCATTCAATAGAGTCTGGTATTGTGTAACAAGTGCTCCTCGACTTCCAGTTTGCACCTTTAACAGAATAATTGAATTTAATTAACACATACTTATTTAAGGGTACTCGTTTTTTAGAAGGTGGGTAAGCAAGCAAACCGACTTTTGTGCTGTCAGCTGGAGCTATTTGTTTATCACGTCAGTTATACTCTTCGCTCGCTGCGAATGGTAAAGAGTAGGTATATATTGAATTTTTTGATAGGGAAAAGCGAAAATCGCCAATTTTCGTGGAAGAACAAAAATGTTTCTATTCGTCATAAGATTTTAAACATCTTTTAAAATGTTCGTCCGTCTCTCCGTCCGTCCGTCGTCTGGATGTCGCGTTTTTTCTGATCAGGCTATCTCAAGAACGAAATGTTCTAACAACGTAAGATCCAATTACGTACTGACATGATCATTGATGCTTATAAAGTGCACTAAAGATGAATTTAAGCAGTAAAAAACATGAAGACAACGATTGTTGTTCTTAGATATTAAAGCATTTGTTCAAAATGGCGACCTCCAACTTGAATAAATGTTTACATTTATTTCCTAAAATTGCCATACAAGCTATTTAAAACATGTTCCGAGTTTCAGACTTCATGAGCAGCATTAAAAAATTTCTCCCTTTAAACTTTTCATTTTTAAACCATTTTTCAAGTGGCCTTAAAAATAAAAGTCCAATGGATTCATATTTGGGGGACTGAGGGGCGGAATTTAATTGTGGCTTCTCGCCCCCTTCCAATACATCGTTTTCTAAATGTTGAGTGTCGACATTCTCGAACCTCTGAAGCATAATGAAGTGGGCATTAATCTGTTTGGTAAAACAAAAGGTCATATCAATTTTTTGCCAATGTAATGGTGATCACTGCCAGTCATCCTAGCAGGATCGCCATGTCGTGGGTGTCTATCAGTTCACCACGTATTCAGTTTAACTACTTCTGAATAGAAACACCTCAGGAACACTTTAACAACGTTTTATTGAAACCCCGTACATTGGTACAGCGATTACAGCTCACAAAAATTATATGGATGATGTGTGAAGAATGATTGTATAATAATGATTAGGTGACCTAGTTACTGGAATATATATTACGTTTATCTAGGTCAGTACAATGAGTGTTTGTATCCTAGACATCTTTGGTTATTTACTAAGCCGGCCTTGGCCCATTTTACATGACATAACACCTTGGAAACATACGTGATTATTGTTATGGCAAACTTTTTAACATTTACTTAAATTTTATTATATTAATTATTACTTTTCTCAGAGAGACATCTAAAACGTGGCTACCGTATTCAAGTGCCTTTGTAGACTCCTAGCATTATTATCCGGAGTGAAGGAAGTCTATTCACATAAAACAAAAAACACTTCCTTGGTAATATTGTCATTCCTAATGAAAATAGCTACCTGCCAACCAATCATGTATTGTCATTATTTATGATTTTTATATTTTCACTACAGTTTATTATTGAAAACATTTCATATATTAAATTTTTAATCTTTGCATAGTTGTATACACTTCATTTTTGCGATGGACACATACTTTCATTTTAGCGGGGACGGTGACCGTTCGACTTTATGCATTTCGACTCGGTACACTTTGCTCCGAGATTATAATCTCGCACAGCGTTGCGAGCACTATTACGTTTGTAATAGATCTATTACTATTGAAAGCATGCTATTACGCTATTACGCCGCAACGATAATCTATTACTTTTTTCGATATGACGTTTTTTACCGACAAATGATACCAATAGTTACCGGTTGGCGTTAAAAATGAAATCGTTCAACAGTCATGACTGTGGAGATCTATGAACAAATCCCAGAGTTACACTTCTTACTTCAAACGAATCTGATGCTATCTCACTCAGACCCACTGTATACATATCACGCAGGGCACATTCTCTGGATCTTTGCAAACCATTGCGTCATGTAAGTCGCGAATAAATCCTTATTATTGCAATAATGATTTTCGACGGCCGGCAGATGGAGCCACTAAATTGTTTTAATATCATCAGTTTTTACCTTGTTACTGTCTGCTATTTGCTAAAGAGTACACATATATTATTCTCGATTTATATCAACTGCATGAAAATTTTTTTAGGATTTTAGTCAATAAAATTTGTTACGAAAACTTGAAATCTATTACGAATTAGCAGCGCCACCTAGTACGAAAAAAAGAGACCTGCTCGCAACACTGATCTCGCATATCGTTTTCAGATAGACTTGAGTGTACATTTATTTTTAATGAGACATACAGTTTAATAAATTTTTATCTTTGATAATAGGTGTGCACAAAAAAATAATATGCTTACATTAAAAGTAGTGAGGAATGAACTTTTGACCTAATAATAGCAATATTAGAACTGTGCCTGAAAGAAAATCAATCCGAACCACAACAGCGTCCGCATATGCTTGCTTTATTTGAACGGATAAATGCTTTGTAATTGGTTCGACGTCACATGCTTGCTGAGTCTGCAGGCGCGATAGATCAACCGTACTACGTACTGTACAGCGTTAGGTATATTCCGTGACGTTCTCGTTTGAAAGAAGTCTTCATATTATTCACAGTATTATCTAGTAGTGCCTTTATTATTTAGAACGTCAAATACAGTTTGCTTATTGCTTGTTGTCAAATATGGAGGAGGGATCTCCAGAAAGGAGATTTACATAATTTGCGGAACGTAGACGTGATTATGGTATCCGATTTTCTCACGTCAAATACCGACTTCAACCAGCCCAATCCAGTGCGCAGTGGTGTGAAAGCTAGTCGACATAAGTACTATCGGTAATAACAATTACTATTGGCACAAATAGCCGGCCCGTCCTAGCACATAATAGTCACTAACCTTACTATCACAGACCTCTTACTATAACATCCAGTCTGCGCATACAGCTGGCATGTGATGTCATCCGCCTAGTCTCGCTCGCGGGAGCATTTTCCTACCCTCGCTGCGTAATTGCTATTACGAATTACGCAGAACGTAAATAACTATTATTTTTTTTACTCTATAGGAGTTAGTAATATCCATAGATCTATCATTTTCAGTTGAAAGCAAAACTTTTGTAGACAGATCTATTCATGATATGACATGTCGAAGCTATTTCTACTGTCTTTTTAATTTTCTGGCGATTTTTAATTTTGTTACTAGTAAAACACGGCGCGGCGTCGCCAACCAGCGTGTGTGTGTATGCTCTGTCATTATTTGGATTAGGCATGAAATTTCCTCACACAGAGTCTCTGTCTGTTGGACACGGCCTGGATTATTTACATTGTAGGTAAGTATATTATTTTATTTTAGGATTATTTTTCTCATTTTACTAGTCATATATGTCAAACTTGCGAAACCATTACATGTCAACCGATAATATAATTGCTTTTCTTGTTTTATTTTTTAGTTCTAGCAGATACCTACTGCTTGCTTACAGTTATTAGGTATCAGATATTGTTAATATTGTTACTTTTCCTGTTGCTTGTATTAAATCCGTTTTACAACCCACTTAGGTTTAGGTGGAAGAACGGAAGAAAATAAGTCCTTCGATCTCTAGTCCTCACATTATTATTCGTATATGTATGGGATAGAACTCATATGCTAATATATGTTTCCTAGGTGATCATATTACCTACATTACGAAGATGCTCTAATATCAATATCTCAATTCACCGTCAATTCTAAGCCACTTTAATATATTGCCTTTTAACGTAATAAAAATAAATCAATATATTTACGATATTTCTAGTAGATTCCTCTTCATTCCACTTTAAATTAGTTTGAAATGCCCAGAGGCGCATTATGTCATTACCGTTTCTCGTCGAGAGTATAACCGAAAAACTCCCGGAACTGAAAAGCAAAAACGTTTTGTTTACTGCAGCGGCGGCGTGCCAGTTTTTACAGATCACGTTTAAATCTAGCAAATCCTGGTGGGCTTGATTTATCGTACAAAAACTTATCAGCACGACTATATATTTCTGTTATATTATGTATATTAGTTCTATTCTTGGGATTTATGGGCATAAATATAGCCCTGAAAAAAATCGCTGAGAATTTCTAGATAGGAGCTGCGAGAAGTTTGAGATAAATAGATCTAATAGTCCAGCACTGGTTCTAACTTTAATAGAAGCAGCATTTTTACTCTGTTCGTCTTCATTCGGTTTTAGAATTGCTTCGCTGAATGTAAAAACCCCTATTTTTTTTAATTATCTATAACGTTTTTTTGTTATTCTAAATTTAAACCAATCGTTTAGGAGGCATCTACTTAAGAAGAAGCGTTCAAGGTCACAACTCTAGGTGCTGTATGCGAACGCTAAGATATGAAGTTACAATGGCATGGTATAGGACCTGGATAGGGATCGAAGTATCCTCAATAGCCCACGGATTGCTGCTTTGCGTACAAAACGCATTCGCATTAACGTGTATATCGCCTGGGCACTATTTGGCAGCGCTGCTGCATGCTAATTACAGTAAAACTTAATCCGTTTTCTCTTGTACGTCTTTCTATCGTGTAGGAGGCATCTACGTAAGAAGGAGCGTTCAAGGTCACAACTCTAGGTGCTGTATGCGAACGCTAAGATATGATAGTTACATTTGAATGGTATAGGACATGGATACGCGACACGAAGACGCGAAGTGTCTTCAATAGCCCACGGATTGCTGCTTCGCGTACAAAACGCGTTCGCATTAACGTGTATATCGCCTGGGCACTATTTGGCAGCTCTTACTATTACTAAATCGATATCTTTTAACACCTTTTCTTACACGTCTGTAACACAAGCTCACAGGAAAGCCTATAATTTATCAAGTATATACCATAATATGAAAAGTGTAGTTTTCAATCGAGGTATCCCGAACCGCAGATGGCGCTATTTCAGTGGCTGTCATAATAAATCAAATGGGAATGCATCGCGACCGGTCTTGTGACGTCATTGTCGTCATATTTTTGATTTTCCCTGCCTCTACCTTACGGAGCTTTCGAGTGGACCACTTAGTAGGTACTGCTAACTGAAATAATACACGTGCAAAAAGGGAAGGGACCTGACGTGTCGCAATCCCTACCCTCCAATAAATGAAAATAATTTAATACATACACACCATACTTAAATAATTGGTATAATTCGGTCAGTCACCTTTATTTACCTGCTATTTTTCTATAATTTTTTAAATTAATAATAGGCAAATATGATCTGTCCTGAATATAATTTCCATTATAAAACTTACCAATAAAGTACCTACTAATAAGTCCAATGAAAGCTTCAAGTCATGCAGTACCTACTAGTCGCGTAGAAAATATAATGCGAATAAAGTGCACTTTGCAGTAAATAACGAAATTATTCATAATTCTTTTAAGCTACTGAATCCATTTTAAAATATTTTGAATAATTTGTGGTATATCATAAATGTGAGCCATAAATGTGTCTAAAAAATATGGCCTGTCTTAAAATTATTCATACTTCACACATAAATAATTAAGACTTCAGACCTTGCACTTAGTGACAAATATCTTGCATTATAAGAATTAAGCTTGATTAAGCAATTTTACGTTATACAGAGCGAGTTACAAATTCCGTTATGTATTGTCATATATCTTCCACCCCGTCTGTCTGTTTATCTGACCTCATCATGATGGGTTATGTTGTTCTATCAAATCTAATTTGCGACAACTCACCAAGAATACCTCTGTGGCTCTTGAATACAAATAACAGGCCTATCTGATACATCAAAACATTCAGACACACCAAAATTTAATGTTGTGGGATTTCTTATTTTTGGTTTGCGGACCTTCCCAATTTATAGTGCACCACAAGGATCAATAATAGGGCTTGAAAATGACACTTGCAATCTAACAATAATACTAATATAACAATATACTATTAGTATCAACTATTAAGTTATTAGGAGAAAGCAACTGATAATTGGAAAACACAAGTGTAATTTTTTTTGCACCAGTTTCTCTGCGACTGCGCAGAAGCGACATCTTTTACCAAACAATGTTGTAGACGTTTAAAATAAGAAACAAGCAAAGACGTTTAAAATATTTTAATTGAGAAGAATGAAATATTGGCGGGTATGCGGGATTTTCGCGCGTATTCTGTAATATGTAATGGTAATTCGCGATATAGTAGTGTGTTGGTTGAGATACTCGCGTATATATGTAGTGCTGTTTTACTGTGATTATGATACAATATAATATCGGTGAATGATCGAAAATATTCAAAAACGTAGGCACTACCGATCGATAGGTGAGGAAAAAATTATTTTACGAGTATCTTTGAGTATCAAATTTTATTTATTCTGAACAGTTCGCAATAATGCAGAAAGCAACAAACCCCGAAAACATGGCGGTATTTTCCAAAATATTATACTAAATACTTTTTTTGAAATTTGAGATTGTTAAAAATAGTTGCTTTCACCAGATAAAAATAAAAAGTAGTAAGTAGTAGTAAAGTAAGTATTATTATAACAATGACAAGATCTCATTTCAAATCCTTAAAATTTTTGATCCCCATCCATATGAGTCTCTTTCACTAAACGTTATAAACGCAGACTCATTAATAGTATACTGAGGTTCTGTACGTAAATCACTTATTGGTAATCTTAAATCTAGAAAATTTAATCAAAAACCAAGTTTCAGTAACAACTTCAGTCATCAAAAACTTTAACGCTACTATTCAAAGGTTGCGTGTTGATGGAGAAAGATTCATTAGAGATATTAAAGAGATATGAGGAAAAAGATACGATCTTCATCAATTTGTCGCATCTCATCCCAACCGTAACTAAAACATGCAATTTGGGGATCACTTAACTTAATTGCTTATTTTTCTAGGAGCTGTACAGTACGAAATATAAGTAAAAAAAATGATAAAGTATCTAGTATTGTGCGCTGCTTTCTCTTTTTTTCTCCTTTTAAGCATATACAGGGTGTTTTTAAAAAAGTAGCACAAATGATACCGATGAATATACAACTAAAAATAACAGGTTGCATAAAAAATACCTTAGTAAAATATTCACACCTTAGTCGATACAGCCCCTCTAAAACTTTGTTTTGAGACATGAACTCATCAGTACACTACAAGGTTTAGATTTTGGGCCCATACTTTGTTTGAGTATACATAATTGACGAAAACTTCGGTTTATAATCATTTTCAGATCACGTCTGATGTGCCTAAATATGGAATCAATGGTTGTCAAGAGTCATACTCTCCAGATGCTCGATACGATCATATTATTTACATTTTTTAAAATAAGTTTAAACTATATCTATATTGTTTCATCTTCAAATTTAATATCAAATCTCTTGACAAGGCACTAACTGTATTCGTAACTCCGAAAACAATTCAGTGCCAACAAATTATTGGTTCCTACAGCTGCAACAAAAAGATTACCTCGGCGAAAACATACTCGATAAGACATTCGCAGGCGTGGACTTGTCGATTCGCCGGCCGTTCCAGCAATTGCAATATAACAACGCTTCGACAGCTCTTGGCTATCTTAAAAATCGAAAGGCACTGCTGCATCCCACACCGAGCCATGCATGCAAACATCCATGGAAATCGCTGAGTCGGCTCGACACCCACACTTACAACAATAATTGCACCTAACGACATGTTGAGACCCTAATCACCTGATGCCGGACCAGGCTAGCGATCCGTGGACGCTGTTCGTTATCGAGACAACTCAACGAACACCAAAATAAGTCGTACGAGAACATACAGGGTGAGAGGACAACATTTACCCAAGAACAGTAACATATATGTACAACAGTTTGTGCTCTATTATATAAGATAGATGATACATCTACAAATGGCGGAATATTCATTTGTTTGTTACTAAATTTGCTTAAATATTTCACCAGAATTTCAGCCTATTTTCAGCAAATAATTAATATATGGGGTGTAGTCTAAACCCCTACAAAAAAATGAAAATTTTATTCTTACCGAGAATTGAGGAACACCAGATCGAGACTTTTTATATCAGGGTAGCCTATGGACCAATTCTAAAAAACTTGTTCGGCCTTGTTTTGATATCTCACTTATTTTCGAATATATGGAGTTCTTATTAAAATTAGGACACTTCTCTGAAACTACGTCTCTAACTGTTAAAAACAAAGTAAGGAAATGGATTTTCAAGACAGCTTGCATGCCTATAGCTAGAATTCTCATTTCTTATACAAGGTGTCTGGGAAAATATTTAAGAAGCATAAAAAGTTTGTATAATGAAAATGAACTATAATTTTACGATTTTAAAATTATTTCATTTTTCTGTGGCCAATATATATCAGATATTTGTCACTACTTGTTTTTGCCTAACTTTAGTAAAATATCCTCATTTTTTAAACCCCATTTGTGAGGGTTGAGTTAAAAATAGAAAAATGATTACCGAACATAAATGATGTGGAATTGAATACCGAATATTTGAAGTCCTATTTATTTTCCTCGTCAGAGTAACATTTTTTTAGAAAAATAAAAAAATAGCGCGACGTCACAGCAGGTGGTTTCTAAAGTAAAAAGGGGTGAAGCATCCTCCTGAGAACTCTTCTGATCTGTATTTGGATGTATATTAAGAGTCTGCACCTAAATTTTAAAACTTTCTAAATGATCTCCTATTTGCCGTTTTAATTTCTAATTTGCTGTGGCTATAGGTTTACAAAAATTCGATTTCCGAAATTACTAAATTAATTATTTTTTCAATTTTGAGGGTGTAGCAACTCTTTTAAGAAAATTGTTGCAGTCAAAAAAATCACTTGGAGATTACAACTGAAAACCATGTTGATTATCAGTCAGAATATTATCCCAGTTAGGTTAATTAAATGTTACGCAGGGTGCATGCGCTTTTATCAACTAATAAATATCATTCCTGTGATTAGAAGTTGGGGTTATCGACTGAGTCAGTTCGCTAGAAAGCCGTTAACAGTCCAATTTTTAATCGAAAACGCGTTTGTTCCTGATAAGAAGCACATAATTGAGTGCGGTAAATCCATATATGACAATAACGTCACTTAGGACGTATGTACCAACTCTGCTCCTATCTAAATGACCTCCTGAAACATATATTTTACACCGCCATTGTTTTTATGGTTATTCCTTGAGTGGTTTTAAATTTAGGCGGGCCTGCGTTGGCGAGCGGGCATATTATATGTATACGATATATTTAGATTTTCTTATCGGGTTATATTGCGTGAAGTCGTCTGGGTATTTTTGATTCAAAAAAATGTAAATAAATTAGTAATTAGATATTTGTGTTCGGGTTTATAAATTGTGTTTGATAAGCCAGCGGTTTTGGTAAATGGATTCTCGCTACAGAAATAGTTTCGGCTAAATATATGGCGATAGTAATTTATTTTTTAGCGTGTTTTGGTAATAAATTGTGACATGGTGGAATTCTATTTTCATATATTAACATAAAATGTCTATTTTTGTATTAATAGATTAAATTGAGATTAGATTTATTATTAAATGGGTTAACTTTTATAGTGTGGGTCAGCAGTTTGATAGTGCACTGTTTGATCTGGAATTACAATATATTGAGATAAAAATAAACTTTGGACGACTAATTATTATGTAAAATTGCATATTCGGACCATAAACGTTACAAAATATTAAATTTTCTCTGAGCCATGTATAAAAACTGTATGTCCTGAAATAACTAAATAGTACTAATCTCTATATCTAAACTATAATTCAGATTTATAATGAAATTAGATATAATTTAGCACAGATTTCTCGCTCAAATACCAAGCATAATATGAGACGTGTAAAATTAAGAGAAATATTACCAAGTGAAGAGTAAAATGTATCCCATTTATGTGAAATTTTTCCCAATGTCACAACGGCCTGAATAAACTATGTTTAGATTAACAGATTAATGCGAAAGCATCATGGTAGAAATGGATTTCGGGATTATATAATCTAGAAGCAACATGCAATGTCGATATGACGCCTAAATGAAACACTGAAGTTATACGACAGAAAGTGAATATGATTATAGTGTAACGTTTAGAATTCAAAATGAAATCAAGTGAAATCCAAATTGTAAGAGTTATTCGTAAAATTAAATAAATCAAATAATAGGCATTATTAACCTGATTGGCCAGATTGTAAAATAACAGTCAGAAAAAAAATGGTAACCAGGAAGTGCAGTTGTTTTTCTATACGGCATATCCGTGGTTACAGAACACAACGCAAGGAGTTCAGCCATAGCGTTCAAGGAGAGAACAGCTCCGCTAATAATTTTTTTGTAATAATTAATAGTTAAACCTAAGAAAATTTATTAAAATAGTAAAATATAAATAGAATACCGGTGGGAAATATTTTAAGGCAGAAATAATTGCATATTAAGTATTTTCGTGAAGTGGAGGCTTGAAGCGTCCCCAGCCTGTGTAAGACTTCGGTAAGCAGTATAAGGAAACGGAAGTCAATCCACAGTTTGAGAGGTAAGATATATAAGGATCCACAGTTTGAGGGTAAAGATATACTACAACAGGTTTCCGGCAATCGTAGCAGTGTCCCAGAGATAGTACGACGGCGTCCGGTAGATGACACCACCAGAGCCCAGCATCAGCTGTTAACAACTAGTGCTAAGTGTTTGTGCATCGCAAATTAAAAGGATTACCATAAAAATTATAAGGTAACAACCATCTGAAACAGTTTTAAGTATATTGCACCAGGGGCTTAGTCCCATGTATTAGAATAAGTTACGTAGGTTTGCGTAAGGTATTTATAAGTTTCAGAATATAATTATTTATTTGCATGAGCATATGACAATAAAAATAGTCACATTTAAATTACTTATTCTTTCTTATTATTATTTTTAAACTTTTCAGGAAGCAATAATTTAAATCCTATAATTTGAGGCAATTTAAAATTCAGAAATAGTGTGAAGTATCCTGAAAGCTTATCACGTTTCTTCGTATACAGAGCAGTTCAAACATTATAAATTTCTTATATGCTCATTATTAACAATATATATATATATATATATATATATATATATATATATATATATATATATATATATATATATATATATATATATATATATATATATATATATATATATATATATATATATATATATATATATATATATATATATATATATATTATATATATATACGGGACACCCTGTATATATATATATATATATATATATATATATATATATATATATATATATATATATATATATATACAGGGTGTCCCACTAAGGCGAGGTATGATATTAGGGAACGTATTAGCCGTAGAGCTTCGGAGAAAACATTTTTTTTAGATAAATCGATCAAGAGAAATCGATGGGGTAAGTCATCGTTTGTCATTAGCTATGAATCCTAAGAATTCAGGTCTTAAAACATTGGAAAATATCAGTCCTAAAATATCAGCAAGAAATATTTAAGAAGATATTGTATCCTCTACCCTACAATGTACAATGTTCTGGAAGAAGGCACCTGTTTCTTCGAAAACCCCATATTTCAGTGAGGAACTCTGACAGTAGTATTATTGAGGTTCATGAAACGTTCATCTACTTAAAAGTGAAATCAGTCTAGAAGCATTAGCATCAGCTCAGTTAGATAATGGCTCCAAAAAGACACGCCCTTCAAGGATACCTAAGAAGAGCATAAAAATTAATAATGCAGATGAAACACCTGAAAAAATGTCAAGAGTCACAACTCCAACAAGTAAATCATTTGCAACATGGAAACTAACTCCTTCCTCAAATAAATTTCTCCCTGACAGTTTGTTCTCCAAGAAACTTATCTACTAAAAATGAGAACAAATCTCTTAATCTTGCAAACAACCAAGATACAGACATTTGGAAACGCGAACCATGCGGCTACCTTACGGGCTGATGTTGGTACATATATCACCACCTTAAAACGCTTAAGGGCTTGGTATTAGCGACAGTAGCTGAAGGTAATATAGAAGATTCATTGGAGAAAACTGAAGTGTCGCACAAGATTCTAAGATCAAATCCATAACCTGACACCTGACTAGTCTAAATCTATTAACGATCCTCAACTTACATAATATAACCAGCAACAAAAATGAAACTATATAACAGTATACATAGCAGTGTAGATTTTCACTTTTAAAATTTGACAAAATTTTACTATTAATTATAATATTGTCCACAATAGTTAACCTACATGTTAGTTGTCTTTTATGATAAAATTGATTGATATTAAATACGGTCCAAATATATGTCAGTCGCCGAAAAAATAGTATGTATAATTCGATCTGACAATAAATCTTCACCAACAAATTGGAGCAACAGATGTAAGACAAAAATAGTGCAAACGAATAAAAGTCTGCTTTATCTTTAACCCAAATAAGTTCACAATTTGTTTAACAGTATGCATTAACATTATTCATTGACAGTAACAAAGTCTAATGACCACATATAATGATAACATAATTACAACTAATAGATACTAATAGACTCGGCTGCTAATATGGCCGTAATGCCTTTGTTGCTAGGATAGATAGCAATGATTAATTTTGCTTCTAGAAAAAGAGGTTATCGTAAGTTATTGGCATCGGTTTAATCAATTTATTGTAATTTATGCCGTGACGCAGGAATATTCCATGCATATTTATGATGATTGCGCCTCCAATAACTGACATAATAAATTAAAATCGTATATAATATTATTGTCATTTGCGTTTTATTACTCATTACTAAACACAATCGGAATGTATATATTATATTATGGGAAATAACATACTAACGGAACGAAATTCACCACCATTCATTCGCCCAATCGATGTCGATTATAGTTGCCATCACTATTATTTTTTTGGACGTGACATATAATACGAGTATACTTAAATGAAGCTATGATAATTCCTAAGTAGTAGTAATTGGGTCAGCAGAAATAGGGTTTGGAGAAAGAAAAGTCTATATACAGCAATATTATTGAAAAAAGTTGAAGCTTTTGGTGTCCAGGACGTGTTGTCATAGACGCGGACAATTGGTAGGTGGGGGAAGGTTGTCGTATATAGTCGTACACCCTTTCTAAAAAGTACGATATTGAATGCAAGTTTCCACACCACTCATGAAGTATTGCTTTCAGCGCGTGATAATTTTTAGTGGGTGGTTCGCTAGTAGCCATATTTCCCACAAGAAACAAAAATAAATATGTATGAAACAGCTAAGTAGCCGTGAAAGTCAGCAAAGCCAGTTTATTCTATTTATGGACCTTAGCAACTTGCAATAATTCCGCCTTCAAGTAATTTTCTTGGTAACGAATGCCCTTTTCTATTAACCATTCTTGAATTATTCTCCTTCTAGTCCTTCTCCACATTTGCGGGGGTGTTTCTTTATATTTTCGGCTATGATATAGCGCATTATCCATAACCACGATACTTCCTGATTCCAAATGATGCTAAGTACGCCGGCAAACCATTTCTCGTATACTTCGGAATTAATTTCCTCGTGGTAGTTTACGGTCTTCTTCGATAGAAATATCAATTCTCCATTAGGCAGAAATCCACTACCACTTCCAGTATGCGTTGTAATCTTTTCCAGACGGCATTTTTAAACTAGTTGTCCAGCCTTCAATCGCAGGTTGCCGTGCATTTTTCACGTTTCCATCCCGCCAGACTCTCTTCACAGTATGTCCTTCGTTGACCCATGTTTCGTCAGTGTAATAAAGTTTCCGCCCTTCGTTTCGAAACTTCTTTATTTTTCGAAGATAATCCATCAGCCAAGCAACTATTTTATATCTTTCTGTCCACTTTTCCATGCGTAAAATTCATGTCTTTCAAAATTTTTTCCAGGCTAGCCCCGCATATTTCAGGTATAATATCATTTTTACTGATACCTTGCAGCACCCTATCTGGACATAGTTATGCAGAAAGCTTCCAACCCACAAAAGTAGCGTTTCGATAAAATCCTTATATTATTATATTAAAAAGTTATATTATTTAATATTATAACTTCCACAACAACAGTTATATGTTGCCAAATGCTAATCTGATGAATATTTTGTTTTTATGTATCAAAAGTGTCCATTTGTCGTGAGTAATATCTATCTTTGTGTTTTTTCGTGTCGGTGCACTGTAGTGTTATTAATTAGGATTATCATGTATTATGAAGCTGCTGTCGATCAGCAGAAGAAACCTGAAAATAAATAAATTTTTGTAGTAAGGCTTCGTTCTAACAAAATTTACTTTTGTTAGAACGAAGTTTTAACTTTTTGTTTTGTTCTTAGTATCAATTTTAAATAATATTGCTGACTTGAAAGATGTATTTAATTTCAATTTTTTTTATTTTTAATAAAATTATTTAATTTAATTTGTGATTCTTTAAAGTACACTGTGTCTCCTACTTGATATTCATAACAGTTTTCGGGGACGTGTTTTTCGACGTGGATTTTAGCTTTTTATTTTTGTGTCTGAGCTTATTTTT
This sequence comes from Tetropium fuscum, assembly GCA_964058915.1. NCBI lineage: Eukaryota > Metazoa > Arthropoda > Insecta > Coleoptera > Cerambycidae > Tetropium > Tetropium fuscum. Next base: position 584,588 of record CAXKVY010000286.1, on the reverse strand, counting down.
GTGTCTTAGTGTTTGAGGTCTCGTATGACTTTTCGTTGTACAATGTCTTAGGGGTCTACTGGACGTGTGTCCTAAAATTAACTCATACGGTGTAAATTAGTGTGATTTTATTCGTATTTTAGTATGTAAAACTTTTAGTAACTTGCACATGCATTAGTAGAAAACTCGTGTAATATGTTCTGATATACCTTTTTGGTTTTCAAATTACAGCCGCTATTCAATATTTTGTTAAAAAATTTTAAAGGCTGTATCTTCTAAGAGGTGAATATTTTACTAAGGTAATTTTTTATGTAGAACGTGTTATTTTCAGTTATAGATTCACCGGTATGATATTTGTGATATTTCTTCTGAAAACACCCAATATATGCTTAAAAGGAGAAAAAAAATTTAAAACAACCGGTAAATGCTGAATACTTTATCACTTGTTTTTACTTATATTTTGTACGGTACGAAAATACAGTTCCCAGAAAAATTACAAAGTGATCCCCAAATTACATGTTTCAGTTACGGTTAAGATGAGACGACAGAAATGTATTAAGATCGTATCCTTTTCCTCCTATTTCTTTAACATCTCTGTTAAATGTTTCTTCATCAACCCTTAAATAAAGTAGCGTTAAAATGTTTATCAAATGCTAATTTGATGAAGTTTTGGTTTTATGTGGGTACCCAGAGTGTTCATTTCAACTTTATAATAATATGATATTCTGTTGTTAAAGTCTCGTATGTATTTTGTTTTCAGATCTTTTCCGTCTCAGATCTCAGGCGGTCTACTGGATGAGTGTCCGAAAATTAAGTGATACTTACGGTGTAAATTCGTGTGTATATTTTATCCGTGTAAGTAAAAAATGTAGTAAGTTGCACCTGAATTAATGGAAAAGTCGTGTAAAATTTGCCTGATACACCTTTCTTGCTTCTCAAATTAAAGCCGCTATTCCATATTTTTTGGAAACTTTCAAGAGCTGAATCTCCTAAGGGGTGAATATTTTACTAAAGTAATTTTTATGCAGAACGTGTTATTTTCAGTCATAGATTCACTGGTGTCATACCTTCGATGTCATACCTTCGGTGTCATACCTGCTACTTCGTTTGAAAACACCTTGTATATGCTTAAAAGGAGAGAAAAATAGAAAACAACCGGCCAATTCTAAATACTCTATCACTTGTTTTTATTTACATTTTATTCCGTACGAAAATACAGCTCCCAGAAAAATAACCAATTAACTTAAGTGATCCCCAAATTGCATGTTTCAGTTACGGTTGGGATGAGACGAGAGAAACTGATTAAGATCGTATCCTTTTCCTCCTAATTTCCGATATGATTTCATCTTGTTGATCAAGGGAAGCTCTTTTATTTAATTAATCCAAAACAAGCGTCAGATATTCCAAAGAAGAGATTGAGTAGCATTCGCAAATTGTATAAAGGGCTTATAGTATTTGCCAAATCGACTTTAATATCTTATCATGCGAATGGCAGAGGCCTTTTTCGGCGTTCATTTGATTTCGTCTCATACTAACGAAGTGTAACCTCATCAAAGGAAAACGCTGTGTGGCGGAGCCGACTAGGAGTCCCGTCCCATGGAATTCCCCTCCCGTGGAAACGGCAATTGTGCACTAATGAAATGTTTGGTCGAAGGTTGCGAATGACAACTAGGAAATTAGCTTTTTGATCTCTATGTAGTCTAATGTGAGCCAAACCAGTGTTATATGGAGTGAATAATTCCGCGCTTTGTGTTTTCAATGTGTATCGCTACATTATTTATGTTTTTTGGCTGTGAGGTGAATACAAATTGGGTCGTTAATTTCTCCCAGCTCGCGCCGCCGACCAGGCATAGAAAGACACGAAAGGAATTCGGATTGCGTCTTTGGTTTAAAGTTAAAACTAACGCCTACATAGTATTACATCTACTTCTCAAATTCCTTTCACAAAACACAAATCTCTACTGACGTTTCATAACTATTTTTCCATCGAGAAAATGTAAGCATTCTTTAGTCAAGGCAACGGAAATCAATTCAGGAATGGAAACGTGCTATACAAAAAATCATTTACATTTGTTTAACAAAGACAAATCAATATTAAGCTTTAAAAAATAATATCAGTTGAGATCAATTTCTATGGAAGTATGGAATACTAGAAATATACTTTAGCATCGTTTTAAGTCGTTTCTCATGGATACAAGACATTTTTCCCAAGCATGATTTTCAACACTTTCTTTTCGATAGTTTCAAGATTGGCAAATGGAACGTCAAGAATACCTCACAAGCCAATAGTACCGTAGTATATATGACTTTCCACTAAAAATTATTTATTATGTCTTAGTGGAAGACATAATAAATAATTTTTAAGTCATATTTAATAATAATAATAATAATAACAAATGGTCTTTATTAAAAATTGTATGCCAATACAAGTTTTATAAAAATGGCGCTAAAAAAAGTCTAGCGCTAGGCTACTCAACTCAACCTTTACATATTTAAATATAAATTTAGAAATTACGTATTTAAATATAACCTAAAATCCTGAATTAATTACACAAAAAAATAATAATAGACAAAATAAATTTTTAGTAATTAAAAATAAATAATAGCATGAACTAATAGTTAATTAATGTCAGGTATATAGCCTACTGTTAATGAGGAGCATTAATACATGAACTGAGGAAAATAAAAATCAACAAAATATACACAAATCAATAATAATATTAAGAATAGTAATTAAACTTCAACTAAGATAAAGCAGATATAATGCTAAAACATACACTAGAAAATATGTACATATATATACAGACATACACATATTTATACATATACACAGTGGCGGCTCCTCGAGGTGGGCAGGGTGGGCAGTGCCCACCCTAGGATTTAAGGTATAAATATAAAAAGAAAAAACATTATTCAAAAAAATATTTCAATTATCATGTAGAATGTTCAATATGTTTTGACACAATAGCATAACAGATTTTTAAAAGTCTTAAGAAAGATTATAAATAAAAAGTAAAAAGTATATTATTAATCAGTAAACACATTTATAGTATATTTTTAGTAAGCATTTATTCCCAGCCAGCTTGCAAGTCTACTCTCCAAATATACAAAGAATTTTTGGATGAATCTACTGTTTTTAGTGGTTTGTCGAAAACCATTAAAAATTATTTAATTGAAAGTATTAATGTAATTGTATCCGAAGTGATTTTTTTCTGAACTCTGAACTTCCCGTTGGTTCTTGCTGAACTGTTTATTTTTGGAACGTTCTGATATACCTACGAGCTGTTCTTTTTTTTTTCAAATACACAAACTACTCATATCAAAAATTCAAGAAAAAGTTTATTGTTTTAAAATTCCAAAAGTAAATTGACAATCTAGAGTTAAATAAAAAATCGAAATACGACAAGGAAAATTAAAATTCGTTGAGTCTGATGGTAAATTCGACACACGAAATACCTATTGGTTTAAAAATCTAATAAAATATATTTTACTTATTTCAATTTATTTATAATATCAGTAATTCGTGAATAAATATTATTTCAAAAAAGTTTGATACTTTTTCCAAAAATCATTTTTATGAAACCCAGTAATTTTTTGTAAATGGATTGTTCATTGAAATTCTGAGGTGCCAGGAAAACGCGTGACCTTGAAAGTTTGAACAATTTTTGCGCCATAATGCTTCGCGGGGCAAATTTAATATCAATATTACCTAATGTTTTAGTCACGAGCCGCCACTGCATATACATAGACATACATGATGAACGGGTAAACAACCTAATTAGTAATGATCCTTATAAAGAACTAACTGGAAACCCTTTACCAAGAATGATCACTGAAATAAAAAATGTCCTCAAATCATGTAACCTTATTACTCCACCTGTTAAGAATAGGTTACGTGTATCTAACCCTACTGTACCTATATTGTATTGTCTACCAAAAATTCATAAGCCAGGGAAATCGGTGGGTCCAATAGTATCGTCTATTGGATCTCCGACTTACCACTTATCAAAATGGTTGACTAAGGAATTTGAAAGTTTGCCCATTGCACAGCCTAGTTTTTCAGTTAAAAATTCGAATGATTTCATTGATAAGGTCAAGAATATTCAATTGCATGTATTAGTAATTAAAAATAAAGGCAATAGGTTAGAATTTGATATATACGATCAGATATATCCCTAATGACTCTCACCACTGCTATCAACATAAAATGGCAAGTTTTAATTTTCTTGCCCATCGTTTACTAAGTTTCCCTCTCAGTAATGAGAGGTTTTAAAAAGAAAAAGTATTAATTAAAGCTGTGAGTAATGGTTATCCTAGAGATATAGTTGAAAAACTAATTAGGAAGCGTAAATTTAACACACTTCGTAATTCTACGACCTTTCAAAAGGATATAGAGACTCCAAAATATGTATCCATCCCGTACGAACCCCGGTTTACTCGTGGTTTGAGTAAGGTCTTCAAAAACCAGGGTATAACAGCGATTCATTCGTCGAGTAATAAATTACAACAACTTTTAGACAATCTAAAGGATAAAATTGTTCCAAATGAAAGGTCTGGAATTTATGAAATTAGTTGTAATGATTGTGCTCGAAAATATGTTGGACAAACGAGACGATCAATTAACACCAGATTTAAAGAGCATATGGCTCATCTAAAATATGGAAGAACAGATAAGTCTAGTGTTGCACAACATGCTTTTGACAACAATCATAGAAGAGATATTAGTATTTTAAGATTCGTTAGAAATGTGACCAATAATAGACAGTTGGATGCATTTGAGAGCATAGAAATTGTAAAATGTAAAAGTAGTATGAATAGCGACAATGGACCTATACCGTATAGCCCGCTTTACGCGTTGCTTAGCAACCGATAAATTTCACGGTGATATCATTAGTGACGTCACCATGAAAAATAGTATAAATATGGTAGATTTTGTAGTTTAAGATTAGTTTTAATTGTCTCCGGATGATGCCAACTTGGTTGGCGAAACGCGCGTCGAGCGAAGTGAAAGTGAAAGTGAAAGTGAAGTTATAGTTACATCAAAGGTTTCAGCCCTATCCAGTAATAAGGCTTGTAGATCGATATAAAATACATTAAATTGAGTAATGAAACTTTTCGATATGTTCATTTGAAAACAAGACAAAAAGAGAGAGATTAGGTGGGTTTTGTTTATAAGAATATTGAAGAAGCACTAAATATTCCGACAAAAAATTTAGCAGAACTATAGACAAATGAATACATGCATCTTAATTTACGTATTTGTAACACTTTTGGGATACAATATTTCTGATGTAACATTTTTCTAAATAGGTAAATTATCACTCTAAAACCATACAATCAAACAATTCCATCAGGCGATAAACTCCGAGATGTGCAGCATACCTCTCCACTATTTCCCATTACTGCCTTTATATAGAAAATACGTTTCACATATACGATAGCAAAAGGAGCCGCGCCGGTGGAAACCCGACGTGGGTCTAACATTTTTCAAGACAGAAACAATGGCGTTCTAGAAAGATACTTTATGACCTTAGACGATAATTATCATAAAGTAGTGTAATTACATCGTAAGTTGGCGAACCACCATTCTGATGTCAAAAAGTAAAGCTTGCCCTCTTCCTGATGGTGGATATTGTGTACCATGAGCATATCTAGTGTTAAAAAGTGACGATATCAGCTTGTGGGAAGTGCAACGGTGTAGAACTGGTATGAGGGGGAGTGGAATTTATTGACGACGGAGAAATGCAGGCTCGCAGATTGGAACACAAATATATTTATGTATGTTTTACTACCTAAAATCGGACTGGAGGTGGAGATGCACTATTAAGAGATTAAAAATATATCAGATCTCAATATTAATTTTCTATGTTTAACAGATATTTTGTAACACCTTTCCTCTTTAATTACATTACCTTAATTAAAGGGCCTCTCATCCAGCAGATGTGACGTAATGAATTTTTGTTGTTGCCCATCGGCTGCTCAGTTAAATATGGAAGTCGTGGATAAGTGGATTTGCTAGAGGCTTGCACTTAGATACCTTTAGATATATCACCAGAAAAATCACAGCTTGACAATGACCGGCTTGATCTACTCCTACTTAAAATTTTGTATAAAAATACTTGGACGACAGGTCAGAGTACTTAAATAGTACAGAAGCCCGCAGAAATGATCAGCCAATAATTATCAGCTGTGACCCCTCTTGTGAAAATTTATCATTGACAACAAAAGTGAATTGTAAACCTTGGAAAAAAATAAAGTGGAAATATTCCTTAAGACCTAATTCCTAGGGGCAATTATTATACAAAAATATCTTTTCTATTTTCTGGAGATGAATGTGCTGGGTTTCCTAGGATCCTAGGCTGAAGCTTCGATTTGGTGATCCAGCTAAGCTGAGACGTAGCCTCTAAGGGCGATGTATACCGCAATGGGTGGAATTGTGCCGGCTGCAGGAGGAGATACTTTCCAGTCTGACGTTCAGGAATAGGTAATAATGGTCTGCTCTGCTCACCAAAGGAATTGATTCTCGGTCATCAAGGTGTGGAAGAAAAATTTACCAGTATCAGGTTTTACAAATTTGTAAGAAAAAAATATGTATAAATTCCCGCTTGAACCGGATATCAAGAGTGAAGTTTATACTAAAATGAATGTAAATAAAATAACTAGATTAATAGTTCAAAAATATGAGTTTTAATTGTATAAAAAAATATTTTAATGTTAAATATTGGTAAGTAAATTTTGAATAAATTCCCCAAAATTGAGATTAGACTTTATCAAAGTAAAAAAATAATATTATCAAGACAGGAATGTGGTATGCAAATTTTCACTATACGATTAAATAAAAATTGAAATAAATGCTGCTTTTTGCCGATGCAAAAGATAAACAAATACCTATGGCCTAAACCTAAGTAATATCTTCTAAATAAACTGAAAGTATGTTACCATTCGGTAAAACAGTAGCTTTGATTCAAAATTACCAGGTAGGTAGTCTAAAATCGAACTATAACGTGCGATTCAAATTTAAATTAAATATATATTTAATTCAAATTAATATCATAAAAAAATAAAGTGGTAATAATATACCAAAATAGAAAAAAATATGGACGTGGCTTTTGTGCCCACAGCTCACTCCAAGTAGTTGCTACTGTTTAAACCGTACAATTTAATGTGGCATAACACCTATTTTAAGGTTTGCACTAAGCAAAAAATGGTCGAATTACGACTTAATTCCCCTTCGGAAATCCTTTAATTACTTGGCCCAGCTGTAGAACACTCACATATATATTAATAATAATAAAATATTTCAGACTATACCTGGTAATTAAGAATCACTACACTAAAACACCGAAGATCGCGAACGTAAGCCACGGTCAACAGGCTCAAGCAAGCAGGTGGGCAGAAAGAGAATGATTTTTGCGGATATCGCGTAGAAATGTGCTTGCTGGGAACACGCGACATTTAGAGGGATGGAAAGTTAGGGATAACAGTAGATGGTGAGTCGCGGTAAATTTCTACAAGTTCGCGCGGTTTTATTTCAAATATTTGAAATAGGAATTCAAACATTAGCCATAAAACGGAACGGAATTTATTCACGTTACAATTTTTCAACGTCCTACCGCCATGAATAAAAAAATCTGTTTACAATGAACAGCATGGCCAGATATAAATTTAAAATATATTAGTTCGTACACAAATTTGTAAAATATTATTTTGAGAGCATTTTATTTTTTCAAAAACCGATGTATCGAAAGTCAGAGCGTCAAACAAAAAAAAATGCATTATAAACCATTGTCCCTAGGTTGAGCGCCACATCAACAAAAATGTCAAAAATATGAAGATGTCATCTGCAAATGTGCATATAGTCATACCTTGGTCTGTTTTTGGCTTATCTCACATCATCATGGGGATAACATAATATGTTACCAGGCCATCATAGATTCGTCCGTAGGGACTACTAAGTATTTACCGGCGTAAATATGTGAATATATCCTTGCTGGTGGCATAGTATTTGAAATAATTTATTTTAGGAAGCTTATTAGCAACTGCCATTCTTTCCTGTTGGATTTTTTTGTGCACCACAATGAGCCTTGCAGTTATTTGCTCTGTATATTCGTTCTGCTTAATGATAATTTGCCGCCCGGTCCGCGGGGCCTTTATCGCCGACAGTGTACTACAGTGCCTCTCGGAGGAAAGCACATTTCTTTATGCGTGGGATCAACAGAGGATCCTCATTGGCAATCCTCGTTCTCGCCTATCAATTCGAATCAACGTTTCCTTCAAGTACAATTGATTTATAATGACTTCATTACTTAATCTCTAACGGTGTGCAACAATCAGAGCTAACTTATTGCTTTCCAGTCCTGCAGCTTAATGGATATTGGATATAAAACAATAGAGGCCGATTTTTCAATTTGTTTAAAAGTAATTTATTCCAGATACATCCGCAATTTCACACTTATTTTCATCTGTCCATTCCGGACCTCTTCCTCCTCAGACAGCAATGAATTGCTTGTTCAAAATAATTACGCAAATGGAGTGGATATTTAGCGTAGGGATTTAGTAATGCAAATGTCTCCCTCCACTGAGTTGGTAGAGCCAGGCTCATCTGTAATTTATTTCACTTTTTTTCAGCTCATATTAATTTGCGCTGGCCTTTTCGCGGTTCCCGCTCAACTAATTCCGCATAAAAATTGGTTTCAGTTCAAAAAGTACTGCAGAATTAATTTCGATATACCCTAATTGACATGTGTGGCATGGCTGATGAATCCCGCACTCCAAGGGATCCAATAGTTGCATATTTTTAAGCAGAAAAAAATGTGAATCATATCAATAGAATTATTATTAACAGTTCTACAAATTTCAAATGAAATATTTAAATTTATGTATTTTATTATTATCAGATATTTAGTAGGGATTAAAAATCTCGCTAGGCGACCATTTTGTGTTTTATTTTTGTTTTTGTAGAGGTAATGTAAAATTTTAAAGAAGGAAGGGAATTTCTAGTAAATATTAGTATCTAAGATTCCTTATAGCAACAGCCTAGGGCATGGATGATACAATAGTAGACGCATACAGCATCAATTTCCTTGCCTCGTGAAGACAATAAAAATCTCTCTGCTGAAGGCAATAACTTTTGTTTTATCTACGTTGCCCGTTAGGTAGGTCTCAGATGAACTTAGCGCTTTAAATCAGTTTGCGAGTCGTTTAGAATGACTAAAAGTCATCTGCATACATCCGAATTACAAGATGTTTTTGTTCTTGGAGTTGATACGCATTCGGTTTGAATAAGAGCATTGTTTAATATCAGTAACAAACAGCGATAATAAGATTGGGCTTAAAGATTTACCTTATACAGTCCCAAAAACTATATATTATTTGTATTTGTATTTGTAATAATATATTATTTATAATATATTATTTGTAGGTGGTTTCAACTCTCCAAATTATTCGCTTGGTCATTCTGCCGGAGGCGGCGCAGGAATAAGTAACTTTAAAGAATTCCATAGCTTACTTCAATGTAACAAGGTTAACAATTCTCAATTAACGTTCTCATATTTTGGATCTTGTTTTTTCTAACTTCAACTGTATCGTAGATAGATCTGAAGAGCCATTGCTTGCTGAAGATAATCACCACCCTTTTCTTCAGATTAATTTTGTGGCAACCGCTAATCGATCGCATCCTCCACATAATCATGTTCCTATGAAATTTTCCTGCACTGCTTACATTTTTAAAAATGCATATTTTCCGTATATACCTATGTCCAAATATACAACTTGTAAATGTGTCTTCCTTGTTATTCATCTATTTGCTTATTTCTCTATGTAATGAATTGCTACAAACCCAAGATTTCCTCTCACAAAACAATTCTGAATAGATAAATAGTAGGAATTAGAATAGGATTAGAATAGGAATTAAAAGCCTTATAAATATATATAAATATGTCAAATATATATATATATATATATATATATATATATATATATATATATATATATATATATATATATATATATATATAACATAAAACTCTGTGAGGAGTAATATTTTGAAAGAGCTTAATATTAAGACCTACGCCAAACTCTCGGCTCTGCTGCAAACGCAGCAGACTTAGAAGTATATATATATATATATATATATATATATATATATATATATATATATATATATATATATATATATATATATATATATATATATATATATATATATATATATATATATATATATATATATTTATATATATATATATATATATATATATATATATATATATATATATATATATATATATATATATATATATATATATATATATATATATATATATATTTATATATATATATATATATATATATATATATATATATATATATATATATATATATATATATATATATATATATATATATATATATATTTATATATATATATATATATATATATATATATATATATATATATATATATATATATATATATATATATATATATATATATATATATATATATATATATATATATATAGCACTGGTAAGTGTAGCTTCCTTATTATTCGTCTAATTTGCTTATTTCTCTATGTAATGAAATGCTACAAACCCAAGATTACTTTTCACAAAACAAATAAACAAATATGAATATGAATGTGAAAAATGTGAATCATATCAATAGAATTATTATTAACAGTTCTACAAATTTCAAATGAAATATTTAAATTTATGTATTTTATTATTATCAGATATTTAGTAGGGATTAAAAATCTCGCTAGGCGACCATTTTGTGTTTTATTTTTGTTTTTGTAGAGGTAATGTAAAATTTTAAAGAAGGAAGGGAATTTCTAGTAAATATTAGTATCTAAGATTCCTTATAGCAACAGCCTAGGGCATGGATGATACAATAGTAGACGCATACAGCATCAATTTCCTTGCCTCGTGAAGACAATAAAAATCTCTCTGCTGAAGGCAATAACTTTTGTTTTATCTACGTTGCCCGTTAGGTAGGTCTCAGATGAACTTAGCGCTTTAAATCAGTTTGCGAGTCGTTTAGAATGACTAAAAGTCATCTGCATACATCCGAATTACAAGATGTTTTTGTTCTTGGAGTTGATACGCATTCGGTTTGAATAAGAGCATTGTTTAATATCAGTAACAAACAGCGATAATAAGATTGGGCTTAAAGATTTACCTTATACAGTCCCAAAAACTATATATTATTTGTATTTGTATTTGTAATAATATATTATTTATAATATATTATTTGTAGGTGGTTTCAACTCTCCAAATTATTCGCTTGGTCATTCTGCCGGAGGCGGCGCAGGAATAAGTAACTTTAAAGAATTCCATAGCTTACTTCAATGTAACAAGGTTAACAATTCTCAATTAACGTTCTCATATTTTGGATCTTGTTTTTTCTAACTTCAACTGTATCGTAGATAGATCTGAAGAGCCATTGCTTGCTGAAGATAATCACCACCCTTTTCTTCAGATTAATTTTGTGGCAACCGCTAATCGATCGCATCCTCCACATAATCATGTTCCTATGAAATTTTCCTGCACTGCTTACATTTTTAAAAATGCATATTTTCCGTATATACCTATGTCCAAATATACAACTTGTAAATGTGTCTTCCTTGTTATTCATCTATTTGCTTATTTCTCTATGTAATGAATTGCTACAAACCCAAGATTTCCTCTCACAAAACAATTCTGAATAGATAAATAGTAGGAATTAGAATAGGATTAGAATAGGAATTAAAAGCCTTATAAATATATATAAATATGTCAAATATATATATATATATATATATATATATATATATATATATATATATATATATATATATATATATATATATATATATATATATATATATATATATATATATATATATATATATATATATATATATATATAAACATAAAACTCTGTGAGGAGTAATATTTTGAAAGAGCTTAATATTAAGACCTACGCCAAACTCTCGGCTCTGCTGCAAACGCAGCAGACTTAGAAGTATATATATATATATATATATATATATATATATATATATATATATATATATATATATATATATATATATATATATATATATATATATATATATATATATATATATATATTTATATATATATATATATATATATATATATATATATATTATATATATATATATATATATATATATATATATATATATATATTATATATATTTATATATATATATATATATATATATATATATATATATATATATATATATATATATATATATATATATATATATATATATATATATATATATATATATATATATATATATATTTATATATATATATATATATATATATATATATATATATATATATATATATATATATATATATATATATATATATTATATATATATATATATATATATATATATATATATATATATATATATATATATATATATATATATATATATATATATATATATATATATATATTATATATATATATATATATATATATATATATATATATATATATATATATATATATATATATATATATATATATATATATATATATATATATATATATATATATATATATATATATATAGCACTGGTAAGTGTAGCTTCCTTATTATTCGTCTAATTTGCTTATTTCTCTATGTAATGAAATGCTACAAACCCAAGATTACTTTTCACAAAACAAATAAACAAATATGAATAGCAAAGAACCTCGAAGCTAATATATATATATATATATATATATATATATATATATATATATATATATATATATATATATATATATTATATATATATATATATATATATATATATATATATATATATATATATATATATATATATATATATATATATATATATATATATATATATTATATATATATATATATATATATATATATATATATATAATATATATATATATATATATATATATATATATATATATATATATATATATATATATATATTGAGATAAACGAATATCCAGAGCCCAAATACAGAGTTAAAATACAATAAACACGTTAAATTATAAAGTAATACGTGTACTGAGATTCAATCTATAAAGTCCCAAATCTAGTATCAGTCGTGAGCGCAAGCATCTCTACACATCGCACAGACGATGTACGAGAAATCATCTGATTGGCCAGTATGTAAATTAAATAATATTAAAGTCATTTATCGGCGCAAAATTCTAAATCCAACTTAATCGGAATAGACAAATTCTAACAAACGTTATGGTATATCACACTAACATAAACTCGGTATATTTGGACGTAAAATTGTAAAAGCGTCACGTCAGAATAGGGGTTCAGGATTAATAATTCTAAAGCAAAACGTTTGAGATACAGATGGGTACAGGTCACTGTATTGTGAACATTGAAACTGATTTGTGGAAAGTGAATCTAATGTGTGAATTCTATGTAGAATGGGGAATTAAACTGTTTAAACTAAAATTCAACAACATTTAAGGTAAACTAAATACATTAAATAATTAGCTGCAATATGATCACATTATATGAGAGTAACATAACATAACACTCGTTATCAAGGAACTTCGATTGTTTCAAATGGATAAACTTCCGTAGAAACGAGTAACAAACTCGAAAGTTGCAATAGCGTCCTTTAACAAGCGGCAGCTACGCTTATGTGTCTGTAAAAAATTATAAATCATAATTAGTTAGACATAGTAAAATAAGAAAATTTGTGCTACAGTATTCAATTATCAACGGGTAAACAAGTAGAGAAGAAATTTATCAAGATTTATAGTGCTCCGACTTGGTAATAAGTTATTCCAACCACGGTGTCTCCAGGGAGAGTGTACGAGGAAGGAAAAGGAGGAGAAATCGTTCCAAGAAAATAAAGTAAGCAGAGGATAAAGGTTATCTAAATTGTCCGTGTTAAATTGATACCTACCTAAAAGTTACGGTCAAGAGTAGCGAGTAGGTACCCATAGTAAAGGTGATTCCGATAGATGGCAGCATCGTGGCCAGGGTAAGCAGTTTTCCAATTGGTAGTACGAGGTTCTTCCGATAGATGGTGATTACGACAGATGGAATGAGTGTGGTGAAAATAAAAATAAACAAAGTGAAGTTCGGTTTAAATAAAATTGTGGTGCTTCGAAACTGAAAGGATTATATATAAACGTAGCAAGGTAACAATATTTTAAAATAATTTTAGTAGTAAGATTTCATTGTCCGAGAGGCCAGCGTTTGCAGCAGAGCCGAGAGTTTGGCGTAGGTCTTAATATTAAGCCCTTTCAAAATATTACTCCTCACAGAGTTTTATGATTTGCATGTATGCACTTAAGCATGCTGCCATTTTTTCTAAATAATTTTGGTAACCACATATTTACTTTTGTGTGTTAAATTTCCTGTCTTATTGACATATTTACTTTTGTGTGTTAAATTTCCTGTCTTATAGACATATTTACTTTCCTTTTGTTAATAAAACAACCAAGTTTCTATAGTTATGAGTTATCATTACTCTCATGTAAGAGTGGGAAAATAACCTGATATCATTAAATAACTTTAAACATGTCAGTCTCCATAAGATTTACCAAGAATCAGTTGCAAGCAAATTAGTTTCAATATTCCAAGCAACCTAGTTGAACCTCCCCGACTGGATTATAGAGGACTCAAGCTCAACAGTGAACTTTTATATTTAATGAAAATAAATGTACAAAGAACTGGCGCCTAGGGAAATTAAGCAGTAGTATCGAAATCGTGACAGTATAACAGACTTGTAAGGTGTTCATACTCTGTGCTTGCACTGCATAACTTTGATAACAATTCATATCCATATTATTTCTTTATAATTGTCGCCCATAACGTGGGGAATTAAGTATACAAATATTTTAAAACATCACAATTGTCTCACCAACGTGGGGCTTATACTTAAAACGCATTAAGTATACATATATATATATATATATATATATATATATATATATATATATATATATATATATATATATATATATATATATATATATATATATATATATATATATATATATATATATATATATATAAATCAGCTTTATTATTACACATCTAAGGAGATATTTTAATAAAGAGATTAGAGGATATGTGTAAAATAATTACTGTGAGAAATATTTCAACTAACTATTTCGATAATTGGCTTGAGAAAATGGCTATACTTACACAATTCATAATAATTTGTTCATACAGCATCCGGTACATTCGAGCCTTAAGAGTAGTTTTGGTACTGGACAAAAGTTGAAATGGATCGTTAGAAAAATGATAATATGTGACTTGTCAAAACCAATACTGAAAACAGACCCAACATCCTAAGCATCGCTTAGTTTCCGTACATTCAGTTATATTTCAGATTTCCTGGTCAAAATGAATTTACGTAGGACCTACTTGTGCTAATGCTCGTACCTTCAAGTAATAAATTCTAAAACCAGAAACGGTATGCTTTAAATTATATCCAACTTGTCTTCTATCAACAACAAACGCTGGGAATCCCCAGCACATACTCATATATCAATATAATATGTGTATGTACCCAGTATTTCCCTGATGCGTTAATTCCACACCTGGCTACCAACTAACTCGCATCCAGAGCAAACATGCATTCTTCCACATTAATAACTACACAATTTAATTAATATAAACTAAGGCATTTAACAGTATTACGTACAGGAAGTGGCTTTTACCCCACCTCAAGGATACACCAAAGGTTCATTAGAGCATAATATAGAGTAGGTGAAATGCGTATGCATTCTAGTAAGTTTCTTGGTTAAACAATGCAACAATGATGTATTGTGCGGTAATAGTTCGGATTAGGCCAGCAGTAAGCCCTAAGTGGTCAAAGGAAGATGGGAGCAAAGTATACCCTCAACATTGTACATTGAGGTGGTATTAGTTTTAGATAGAGCTGGGATGTGGGAAGTGTGCGATACACCGGATATCTTGTCACTGCCTTTTATTTTCTCGGCGAGAAAATTCTCGCAAGGTCTTATATATAATGAATCCCAGTGACATTAATGCTGTTTAAGTAGTTTAATGAATATGATGAGCAAATAAGTAAATTATTATTCAAAGTATATTCAAATTGAATTTGAGAATCTTTACGGGTATATGTTATAATTTTTTTCATTGTGAAACATGCATGTTAGGTTTATAGGTTATACGAGATTGTTCAATTACTTAAATTTGTTGTTGTAATAAGATGCAATCGTTTATATTGTTTATTTCACGAAATATTTTCGGTAAATAGAAGTTTGTTACATTTCAGTAAGCTACATAAGTCATTTATAAATATTGTAAATCGTAACGGTCCTAGATTTAACCCCTGAGGTACCCCTGAAGTTGGGGTTAATGTGACGTATTTAAAGCCATTATACTGTACAAATTGTAACAAATTGTTAAGATAAGAGTTAAGAAACTAATAAGCTAATTACTAAGACTCAACAAATTCGATTTTCCCAATAATATAAATTGATATATACGATCGAAAGCCTTGGAGAAATCATTATACACCTCATCAACTTGGCCTCGTCTATTCAGAGATTCAGAAACATATTAAGTGAGATATAGAAGGTTTCAAGCAGTAGATCGTTTCTCTATAAAACCATGTTGACAAATTGATATGGATCTTTTATATAAGAATAGATGATGTATACATTGAGGCCTTTAAAACCAATTGCAGATTTAAAGATAAGGACAAAAAAGATATTTTCTGTTTACAAAGACCTTTGTCGATTTTCACTGTAAATAAATAAGTGTTAATATTAATAAAACAGACCAGTCCTACAATAAACCTTTTCAAAAATTGGGGTATGAACAGTCAGTAGATATAGAAAAGCGATGTAGATAAAACGACACAAAAGTAGGTATAAATTTATGCCATGCCAATATCACCACCATAGATCACCATTGAAACCAGTGGCAAAATATAAAATTACAGAGATTTTATTATTATTATTTCTACCGGATATGGTATGTATCTTCCCATCACACTGAAGCTCTTATATTATTGTGCCATAGTTGGTTTTACTCCATTTGCCTTGTTTTTTCAAAGTTTCCACCCTAATGTTTGCTAGGTGCCTTTTGAGGCAACAGCGTTGATTGAAGGAACCTTCATTCAACGGCAACCTATTCCTGTCAGAAGCCCTACGGATATCCTTACTTGTTGATTGGTCTATGCAACTGTGGCATTGTTTGTGGCCTTGTAAGGTGCCTGAATAAATAACCGTGACTCTTTGACAGTCCGGTAATACTATCTAGTGGGTGATTTTCGCCTTAGCAGTTCCTTCTGTGGCTTAGTAAGTTATGCCGTAGGGCAGTTCGGGATCTTCTAAATCTATCTTCCCAGGCGCATCTGCTCTTTCATTATCGTCATCACCCTCATGGTGGACCGGCACCCATGCAGCGTTACGCTCTTCTTATCTCCCAGTATCAGTAATTCATCAAGATATTCCTTTACGACCTTAAAATGAACCTCTATTCTCTCTAAAACATATAAGAGTGCCATCAGAACAACTAATTTCAGAAAGCCCAAAAGATGGCGCGATAGCGAAGTTAGAAAGAATCGAAATCTCGCTGTAGTTAGATATTTTCTGAACTTGGACATAGCTATTTTTTTTTGTCGATTTGCAGCGATCACGAAAAGTAGCAGTTTTCAAGGATAAATTGCATAAAGTAATAGAGGAGTTCAATATTTTATCAAGAAACTAGGTATTTGATTATCGCCCGAAGTTAATTTATTCTTCTTGATGGCATAGACACATTAGTTCCAGAAAGACAATTAACGCGAATACAGGGGAAGTTACTGGGAATATCTGGCCTGGCTTGGGCAAAAGAAACATTAGATATTTATCGACTAATAAATAATATTTATAGATATTATTCATAAATAAGGTATCACTTTAATAATATTTAGGGATTTTTTCTGTTATGTTCTTGGTCATCATCGTCTTCCTCTTCTCGCTGCTAAACTTAAATTTCCAATTCATTATCATCGTCCTCGTTGTGTGTTATATTCGTCGGTAAATCTTCAAGGACCTCATGTACATAATAACTATCTTCATCAAGATTATATGCATATGATGAAGCATTGAGAAGTTCTTTTGGTGTTGGTGGTATTAATGTTGTCTGTTCCAGGGTTTCATTTTTCAATACTCCATCCCATTCCTAGGTTTCCTAAATCATTCTCTAACCAAGTTTGGAATCGGATTTGGAACTTGGACATACCTAGTTTTTTGTCGATTTGTAGCAATCACGAAAATAAGCAGTTTTCAAGGATACATTGCGTAAAGTAATAGAGGAGTTCAATATTTCATCAAGAAACTAGGTATTTGATTATCGCCCGAAGTTAATTTATTCTTCAACTACTTGATGGCATAGACACATTAGTTCCGGAAAAACAATTAACGTGAATACAGGGGAAGTAACTGTGAATATCTGGCCTGGCTGGGGCAAAAGAAACCTTAGATATTTACCGACTAATAAATAATATTTATAGATATTATTCATAAATAATATCTATAACTAACCTTTAATAATATTTAGGGATTTTTTCTGTTACTTTCTTGTTCATCATCGTCTTCCTCTTCTGGTCGCTCAACTTGAATTTCCAATTCATTATCATCGTCCTCGTCGTGTGTTATATTCGTCGGTAAATCTTCAAGGACCTCATGTACATAATAACTATCTTCATCAAGATTATTTGCATATGATGAAGCATTGAGAAGTTCTTTTGGTGTTGGTGGTATTAATGTTGTCTGTTCCAGGGTTTCATTTTTCAATACTCCATCCCATTCCTAGGTTTCCTAAATCATTCTCTAACCAAGTTTGGAATCGGATTTGGAACTTGGACATACCTATTTTTTTGTCGATTTGTAGCAATCACGAAAATAAGCAGTTTTCAAGGATACATTGCATAAAGTAATAGAGGAGTTCAATATTTCATCAAGAAACTAGGTATTTGATTATCGCCCGAAGTTAATTTATTCTTCAACTACTTGATGGCATAGACACATTAGTTCCGGAAAAACAATTAACGTGAATACAGGGGAAGTAACTGTGAATATCTGGCCTGGCTTGGGCAAAAGAAGCCTTAGATATTTACCGACTAATAAATAATATTTATAGATATTATTCATAAATAAGGTATACCTTTAATAATATTTAGGGATTTTTTCTGTTACTTTCTTGTTCATCATCGTCTTCCTCTTCTGGTCGCTCAACTTGAATTTCCAATTCATTATCATCGTCCTCGTCGTGTGTTATATTCGTCGGTAAATCTTCAAGGACCTCATGTACATAATAACTTTCTTCATCAAGATTATTTGCATATAATGAAGCGTTGAGCAGTTCTTTTGGTGTTGGTGGTATTAATATTGTCGGTTCCAGGGTTTCATTTTTCAATACCCCATCTCATTCCTAGGTTTTCTAAATCATTCTCTAACCAAGTTTGGATTTGGTGGTAGATACAATTAATATACTATCAAGCTGCTGTACTTGTAGGTGGAACATATGTTATCTGCAAACCTGCACAGGTTTTTTAAGTCTTGTGGATTTGACAAATTGCGTAAAACGAAAATATATGCGTACTATACTAATGCGTACTATACGTTGCTAAAAGGACACGTACTCCAAAGCTGATCAAACTGAGGTATATCAACTGACTCTGGTTATAATGCGTCTAATGCATATTGAAATACATAACGAATTGTGTGTTATGTTCTGTATTCGTTCTGCGCGTCAGACTTCTCGCTCAGAGGGGCAATGTATCACTTTGCGGCCTTAATACCCAAAAAGCTATTGCGTCCTAATATTTCGTAAAAATATGTTTACTGAAAAATGTCATTCGTTGTATACAGGATTTTAGGAAGCTGTAAAAAGTATTTCATGTAGATATAACAGATGTAGGAGTCACGAAATCTTATTAAATTTTATGTAACATATTGAGCATATATGAATTTCAGCATCAAAGAATTTTATCGAACAGCACGCTGTTGAGCAGTCAGTTCCAAAGATCGTGTTATACATCGTGTCTGCCAACTTATTACTTGTTTATTTATTTCAGTAGGAAAACCTAATAGAGGTGTATTAAGCAGTTATGTACTGAACTCATTGAATGTACACAGGAAAAATGAAAATTCCTTTGAATTCATACAGATGCATCTCGACCCAGCGTTTTGCCCCGGGCATATGAACTACAAACTCGCTTTTATTTTACTCCGCGGTTTTGAATTAATACCATTTTAAAATGTTCAAAGGGTTTTATATAGAGCTCGGAACTTATTTTCAGGAAATAATTTCAATGAAAGGATACCAGTTTCAGTTAAATTACTTGAATAGAAATGAAACTAAATCATTGAACAAAAGATGTTACATTCTTGTAGTTGCTAACACTTGTGTATCGACAATTTTTTTCAATTACAGTATTAGAATTTAACACTTGCAGAAAACTGTTTTTCTCTAATAATATAATGTTATATTGAATATAACTATATAACTTGAATATTGTTATATGAATATAGGATTACTTTAATCTCATCTAATTGTCATAAAGATCATTTTCTTCAACGAAAAACCTCAACAACTACACATACAGAACAAGAATAAACATTTTCGCATAAAAGAGTATTTGTCTATCGCGAATTTATCCCCGGATAAAACCCTAACAGTCGCCATAGCGATAAAAACTAAAGTAAATCTGTTGCCTGTAATCCGCCCACTCTATTGTGAAGTGCTTCCAAAAAAGGACTACACAAGTATTGACTGATTCCATACGCATTCGCTGCGTTTCCAGTATCTAAACAAAAATGTATTTGTACAGTACCCGATAAATTAATATATCAACTGGTTGGTAAGACAAGATAAATGATGGACAGAGGAACACTAAGAGGCTGCCTCGTGTCCTACGACATAAATTATTCCTTCCGTCTTTTTTTAGACCGGATCGTACAAGACTAAAAGCTGCGGATTTTTTTCACAGATTCCTTACGTCATAAGCGAAAGCTTCGGGCGTTCCATCAGACTTAAATCAGAAAAGCGATTTATTTACGGTTATGGCCCGCTCCTCTGTTCCAAGGTAATACCCGAAGCGATTTCTTTAGAAAGTTATGATTTCTTCTAATTATATTTAATTGGGGCTAATACAGTTCAACGCAAAATTTAATGCCACGAATAATTATTTTTTAAGCTTATTTCATAAAGTATATTATGGTCCGCTTCGTTTTCGCTAATTATATTCTTAAGAAGCAAATTACCTATAGATAGATTCTCGTTTAAAAATATTTACCCACCATACGAAAGGACGAAAGTACCTGAAATGCGATGGCAAAATTGATGGGCGATTAATAGCCGACAGTTAAGTTATCAATATTTTATAGAATTTTTTTTGTCGATTTGCAGCAATCACGAAAAGAAGCAGTTTTCAAGGATACATTGCATAAAGTAATACAGGAGTTCAATATTTCATCAAGAAACTAAGTATTTGATTATCGCCCGAAGTTAATTTATTCTTCAACTACTTGATGGCATAGACACATTAGTTCCGGAAAGACAATTAACGTGAATACAGGGGAAGTAACTGTGAATATCTGGCCTGGCTTGGGCAAAAGAAACCTTAGATATTTACCGACTAATAAATAATATTTATAGATATTATTCATAAATAAGGTATACCTTTAATAATATTTAGGGATTTTTTCTGTTACTTTCTTGTTCATCATCGTCTTCCTCTTCTGGTCGCTCAACTTGAATTTGATTATTTGCATATAATGAAGCGTTGAGCAGTTCTTTTGGTGTTGGTGGTATTAATATGTCTACATCCAAGGCATCTTTAAAAGAGACTAGTAAAATGTGTAAAATTATACTTTCCAAAATGCGGGCTTACAGTAAAGAAGTATTAAACAGTGAAAACATCGAAAGACGTGCCCACCGTCTCAGATTAATTCTTTTCAATGAAACGCAAATTCAACGTACCCACCGTATCAGCTTGATTCACGAGCGTCTATCCCATGAGACGAAGGAGCACGTTGCTCCTTCGTTTCATCTCAGCTTGATTCATGAACGCATATCCAATGAGAAGGAGGAGCAACGTACTCACTGACTCAGATTGATTCGCGAACGTCTATAGTAAGATAGTTAAAGTGCCTTGAGCTCATTTCCACACCACTCTTGAGGTGGAACTTTTGAGGCGTTACGTTAGTTTGTACGACCTTGTAAGGATAAATTACTATAAGTGTCATTTGTTATAACTACTCTTATGGTACTCTAGTGCAATTAAATATATATTCGTTGCTAAAATTTGGTTTGCTTTATTAACGCTAGAGCACGAATGCTATCAAGGATCTATTGCCAATCGAGGGCTGCTACTTCTTTCAAGTTAAGTATTGTCGTCGAAGAGCTGGTGTTGCCGTCAAGGGCTGCTGTTTGCGTCAAAGGGCTGCAAATTTGCCATCAAGGGGCTACTATCTTGTTTAACGCACGATAATGAATTACTAGTCTTTTGTCTTGATTCTTTTTATTGGCTAATAATGCAGGACTGGAATAGGGTGCTTTACTTTCCCTAATAATATTTGCATCTAACAATTCTTTAATAATTCCTCTTAGCTTGATTCACGAGCGTCTATCCAATATCTTTACAATCCATCTGTCCATCCAGCGTCTATCCAATAAGAAAAAGCTGGACGGTCACGGTTCAAAGTAGTTACAAATTGATAACTTTTGGGGGAATCCCGGCCACACTATTAGGGGTAATGACGGCCTGACCGGTTTTACCTCATTAAAAAAATTATTAATGGAATTGTTAATTCTTCTTTCAAATGCCTCGTTCTTACTTTCGGACCTTTGAATAAATCTAGATCGATCTTTGGACAAATGCAACAAGCACTTAGAGCAATTTTAATGGTAGAAGTATAAGAGAAGTGTCAAGAACATATGGTATACCAAGAAGTACTATTCAAGATAGGTTTAAGTACATAATACATGTAGACCTACCCTGAGAAGGAAACCAATTTTGTCACGAGAAGCACATCATGTTGTAAAACAATAATTTTTCACGGAGTTACCACAGAAAAATAAGATAATGTGCCTATAATAGATAGATAGCTGGCAAAGATTGGTTACGAGACTTTCTTGAAAGAAATTGGCAAATTTCTTTACGAAAACCAGAAGCGACTAGCTTAAATCGCAACACTGCTTTTAGCAGAGAGGAGAGGAAGTTTTGGAAATGTATAAGTTCCCAGCAATGAGAATAATATTCTCGTTGCTGGGAAGTTATACTTTTCTAAAACTTTTGTATCGTAGCATGATACAGCCGTAACTACTGTACAAACTCCAAACATAATAAATGCGGAAAAGAACCAAAAAAGAGTTCGTTTTGTGACCAGCTAGGAGCGCGGAGAAACAACAACCGTTATTTGCGCTTTTAGTGCTTCTAACTCATATGTTCCCCCATGAATATTTATTTATTTCGTGGCTAGATCACTTTCAGAAATTTGTAAAATCATCAAACCAAGATCCAGTTTTTTTGGTACTGGATAATCATGTGAGTTATTGTACATGTATCGCATATTGTACGTCACTTCGCTTGCAACCCTTGGATGTAACTTTTTATTCGCCTTTAACATCTGCTTATAATATAAAATGTGACAAATATTTAAAAAATCATCCTGGTTAAAAAATAACTCCAAATGAAATCCCAGAAATATCAATAAAGCCTTTAGTAGAATAGCAATTTCAGAAAAAGTCATTAAGGGTTTTTATAGTTATTGTATTTCCCTTAAATCCCGACATTTTATCAAATGACGACTCTGCTGCCTCAGAACTTCTAACAGTGACAATTACCAATGAAAATAATATAGATTTAAATCAAACAGCTTTAGATACCGCTTTACAAGAACAGGCGCAAGGAAATTGTATCCAGTTGTTAAACGAAACAACGCCTGATGGACAAAATTTCCTTCTGCCTGTTCTTCTAGTCGATTTGAAGAAAATACATCGTTCGCTTATATTTAACCTCTTCTCTTACCTTCAAACACAGATATCAATCCAGCTGCGCAGAAAACAAAAATTAAACAAAAAAATAATTCTGAAAATGTTACGTCTACAGGGATAAACACTTTGTTCTAGAGGAAAAAGAGAACAAAAAGTAAACACGCATGAAGCCAGTTAATGCTAAGGTAATATTTGTTGAACGTAAAATATTGACCAATCAGGATACGAATAAAACAAACTAGCGTTACCAAAAACAAAACAAAGAGAAGATAAGAAGTTGCAAATGGGAAAAAGCTACATATGAAGTGGATGCCGATGTATCAGGTCATGACAGTGAGATCGAAATTACTGAAGATATTGGTATCATTTATGGAGAATTTGGGGGAAATATCGCACAGGTCATTATTCGCTAGAGTTAATATGTACGAAATCGACGCCCTCTCTTTCTTTTTCATACAGAAGCTTAGAACAACGTTAGTCGGAAATATCAACATATAATGAAATTATTTTTGCTGTCTCTGGTTTTATTATTTTTTAATGAAGAATACTAGATGCGATTCATGTTTCTAAAAAGGCACGGCCGATATTACCCCCACTTCACGGGGAATGCCGGCCAGTTTTTTTTTAATTATTTATTTTTTTAAGATCAAACGAAATGAAAGAAAATGTTAATAATGCTTAGGGGCCGTCATTTTCCCACCTTACCCTACTACCATCAGTGCCACAATTTGCCCGATAATTTTGTATTAACATATAAAAAAATGGGATACTATCATTATATAATATTATAATAATTTCTTTCCTTTTCTTCATAGGATAATTCTCCAATTCACACAGCATGAGTAGTAAGGGAGTGGATGAATAAGGACAATATCAATGTCTTGCTTTGGCCAGAAAAAAGTCCGGATTTAAACCCTATTGCTAAAACATGCGGGGCTTTTTACCATGTTCTTCTTATCTTATGATTGAAGTGGTCTCCCAGGGGGATTACAAGTAACACTACAGGCCATAAAATAAGAGAATAAAATTGCACTTTTAGTCTATAAAAAGCAAAAAATAAATGTCTGTCAGTTATTTCCAGCATATCAACGTCTAGACATTGTTGTGTGTACAACATGAGATCCTAGTGCAATATAGGTAATAATACCTTTATCTGTTAGACAGCCTTCACATTAACTGTTAAATGATAATTTATAACAGACAAATTGAAAAGATGACACGAAGGAATTTACTTTGCAAATCTTGATAGTGATTGTACATTATTATACCGTTAAAGCAGTCTGTTCAGAGATTGCGTTTGTACAGGAAATGTAATTATATTAAAATTTATGTGTGTAGCGCCGTTCATACACGCTGAAGCTGGAGAGAATTAAATACTAACGGAGATATAAGTCGGGAATGATTAGCATATATAACGCAAAATATCAGCGTTTAGACGTACTACGGCGTACATGTAAGTAAGTGGTCCTTAGTAGGTACATCTCGCAGTACGAAATTCAATAGGGGAAACGTACCTTTACAATTATAGATATGAGGCAGGAAAATACGTGGGCAGTAAGCAGTTGCGTGAACTCAGTAATGAGAAATAGATAAGATAGAAATAAATAAGTTTTATAAGAGTATTCAGCATGTAAACATCCTGAAGACTTCAGGGTTTCAGGGTGGGGTCTCATTTCTTGAAAGAATATGGGCTAACATTTACCTTTTCTGTTATATTTTTGATATTATTGTTTAAACAAGCAAAAGTCATTTCGAAGTTGATTTGTCTACGGTCTACGGTATTTATTTTTATTTAAAACTGTATTCCGGTGATTCACAAATTTCGTTACTAGCAAAGAACGCAACCGAAGAGTTACTGCCCGATATATCTGGGATGAAAAATGTACCAAAGTTTTGAAAAGTGGCGTTCCAAAAAGAGAGTTTCAGTGAAGATATCATCATTTTGCTCAGAGGTACTCATCCCCACAAAAATTATCGCATCACCGAAAAGTTTGATGGTGTTTATCTTTAGAGTCGTTTGTCAGATATGGATGATTTTTCTTTTGGATGATAGGATGATAGGATGGGTTGATTTTGGTTGCCCCTTCCATAATCATTTTCTACTCATTTAAAAAAAAAAATTTTTATCAAATACCGGGTGTTACAATGATCTTGCGTTTTATTCCGACAAATTGTAACGCCCTGTGGAGTTCATCTGCAACAACTGCAAATTACAATTCATGGCTGACTAAGCCCTCATCTTTCAGTAACATTCTATTTTTCGGTTCACTTTATTATCTCTGTTATTAAAGGAGATACGTAGTTTTTTAGCACAGCATGTTTTTAGCACAGCATGTTGATTCAATATAAACTTAATATTGAAAAAAGTGAGTAGCAGGCATTGCACAAAAAATAAGAGAGTCATCAGTGTTTTGCAAACTGTCAGTTTGTTTCTGTGCAATTATTGTTGAGATCGATTTCCACGCTTTCATTGATTTTTGTGTAAATTACTTCACCAAATGAATGGTCAACAACGTTTAACACGTCATTTACCTGATGAAGAGGCTATAAGAGCAATTTCCTAGGTTGAAGATGGGCGAAGTCAAAGGTACGTAATGTGATTGGTACTCAACAAAGTACCATTTCAAGAGTTATAAGGTGATACAGGGAAACTGGACAGTACTCGAGGAGGAATTTTGTTGGAACGTTCTGTTACATTATTGAGTTAAGTTTAGATAATTTGTAGAAAGATTATGCGTTTCTTAACATTTCTGTAAAAAGATTTTCTAGCATGGTGTTGTATAAAGGTATAGCCTGATTAATTTTATACTTTTATTATTAATTTTTAGTATCACCTTATCTATAATTACTTATAAAATCCAATGTTCTTGTGTTTAAACATGTCTTTTATATTATTACATCCTTGTAATTTATTTGTTGTTCTACAATACAAAGGAAAATATTATTATTAAATCTGGAATTATCATTAAATAATAATCAGTCTTTAATTTAACATCACCGCAATTCTCCTAAACACAGCACTAAATTTTGCTCCACAGGTGAAATACTTGGGGGTAACTTTCGATGCTAAATTAAACTGAAATCTTCACCTCGAAAGAAGAATAAATAAGGCCTACATATCATACGAGCAGTGTCGCAGAACCGTAGGGAAAACCTGGGGAATGAAACCCAGGGTGGTCCTGTCGATTTACACTGCTATCATAAGACCAATGTTGGCCTATGGAGCTGTTGTCTGGTGGCCCAAGAGTCAACAAATAACAGCAAAACTCAAGCTATGCCAGGTACAAAGAGTTGCCTGTCTGAGCATAACCGGAGCCATGCGACCAACACCAACGAGAGCAATGGAGATAATGTTGTGTCTTCCACCGCTAGACCTACATCTAGAAGAAGTGGCTCTGACTACCATGACTCGCCTCAAATCCGTTGGCAGCAAACGCAAGCTGTGGCCAAACCATAAGCCGCCTGTGGACTGAGGCTGTCAGAAAGATACCCCTTTTACAGGCATGTGCAGATGGTATTCCGCCTCGGCTTGTCTTTGATAAACCTTACACCATATATACTACTGGTGAAGACGAGGCCGGCGTTGAAGGTGTAAGCTATGTCTTCACGGACGGATCAAAGAAAAAGGATGGAGCAAGCTGTGGTATATATTCCAGGAATCTGCGACTCCGATGCAACTGGACTATGGATAAAAATTCCACAAGAGATTACTTGCAGAGAAATAACGGGCAAGACAATAAGAATCTGCACAGATAGTAGACATTCACTACTGGCCCTGAAAAATTATAAAACAACTATCAAGGAAGAATTATGGAATAACTAAGGATCAACATGGAAATGTTACCAAGCACTTGTGAGAGCATGTCAGATGAATAACATCTGCCTGTGCTGGGTGAAAGGACACTCACAATGCAACGGCAATATAGAAGCTGACAAACTGGCCAAGAAGGCAGCCAGCATGAGTATCCTTGGGCCTGGTTCTTCAAATACACTACCAGTTGCAGCGAAACTCCAATTAATAAAGGAAAACACCCACAAAAAATTTAAGACGTTATGGGTTGAAACAAGTAGCTGTCAGCTGGCCAGAAATCTCTTGAGATATCCCAGCGAAGAGACGGCGAGGAACTATCTGGCAATGTCCAGGGATAAAACTGCGATTTGTTACAAGAATCCTAACCGGACACTGCCGGGTAAGGAATCACCTCTATAACATGAGACAAAGTGGCACACCCATCTGCAGAGGATGTGAACAAGAAGATGAAACGATCGAGCATGTACTTTGCGAATGTCCCGCCGTGTCATCGACCAGAGAATCCATATTGGGGGAACGTTGGCCTTCCATGACCAATTTGAGTGAAATGCCCCTGGGAACATCATCACCTTTTGTACAACATTGGGCTAGTCGATGGCCTAGGGAGACATTTCCCTCACGGAGGAAGCACAAGGGGCCCAATGGGGCCTAAGTGCAGCGGATCTCTGATCCACACTCCGGACAAATTTCAGATTCCAGAACATCACCGCAAAAAAAAATCAGGTACTCTACTTTTTCACACAAAATATCGTTAAGAAGATTATTAGCAATTTTGAAACTCCAAACGCACAAAAACCATCTGTAGCCACATTATTAATTTCACAAATGATATTCTTATAAGACAATTAGTTATGTAGCCAAATATTGCTGGAGTGATAATATCCTCAGGCGAATATACATTTTTACTGTACCTACATGTGCTTATATTCGAACCTTACACAATGTTGCTCCTTTATATCGGTATTCATATTTTTACGTTTACCGATGTTATAAAAGACTTGCCTCCTATTTTTAGAATAAACTTTCATGATATTCAATATTACTTTAAAAGTAATGTTAGCCAGTATTCACTGAGACACATCACAGTCCGGTCAAATTAGACCAAAAAATAAGAGTGAAGCTACATAAATTCACAACAAGCTGAAAATGAGTAATATTGTTCAAAACATAATTAAAAACAAGATTTCAAAATTCCCCATCGTTCCCGTATGTGGAAAAAAATTTACTCAAGGTCAAAGGTCAAAAAAAAGTTTTTTTACGATTTTCACCGAAACGGTAATTTTTATCATAAAATTATTTCAGACAAAAATTGTAAATCATAAAATTATCTATAAAAAAGGTATCAATACTTTTTTTTCCTAGGAGCCACCGTTTCTGAGATATAACGATTCATAAAGTTACATCTTTGAAGCTGTAATAAAGTAAAAATATTTTTCTATCGGTGATTGTAACTTACACTTAAATTACAAAATATACATAAGTATAACTATGAGAATATTAGGTGAAATGAAACATTTTGGTCCCAGAGTTACTGTCGTATTTGATGGCTATAACGATTGCTCCAGAAATATTAAAGCTGCAGAACAACGTCGTCGAACTTTAGCCACATCTTCGTCTTCCGATATTTTATTTGCTGAACTTATGACAGTTCCTATCAGTCAACAGAAATTTTTTGCAAATACTCACAACAAGTTGCGGTTCATTTCAATGTTGAAAGAAAGGTTTACGGCTGAAAATATATCGGTTAAACAAGTTAATAACGTTGCCGATGTACTGATTATTGAAACAGCAATAGAGCAATTTGATTTGACAAAAACAACTATTGTTATTGGTGAAGATGTAGACTTACTCGTATTACTTACTGCTCGAACTCCAACTGAAAACACTATTTTCTTCTTAAAACCAGGAAAAGCTCAACATAAACAACACAAGAAGTTATCACTAACGGAATTCGCTTCGTTCTTTCTATGTACAAAGCTCCTAAAAATATTATCTGCTTAGATAAGTATCGATATGCATGTTTCGTTAAAAACACCCGAAATAAAAAACAAGTGCAATTAGCTTGTCTTCCTCCAACTTCAGATGCTGCTCATCAACATCTTTTTCGGGTATATTACCAAGTTCAAGTGTGGCTTGGTTATCATCTAGACACAAAAGTCTGGGGTTGGAAGTTGGTCGATAATACATTAGAACCAATTCAGACTTTGCTCCCGCCTGCGCCGGAAAAACTGCTAAACACAATTTTTTGCAACTGTAAAAAGGTTTTGCAACTGTAAATGCGGTTGCAAAAAGTTGGGCTCTTTTGTGGTCATGTTCTAATGTTGAATCACCAACAATAGAGGATTCCTTTGATACCAACGAGGAGACATGCGATACATCGCTATTGATGCAATTCACTTGCACCCAGGACGAAGAAGAAGAAGATCAAGAAGAAGATTAAGAAGAAGATCAAGAAGAAGAAGAAGAAGAACCCCAAGATGAAGTATTCGAATATTATGAATCAGACGAATAAATTTCTCTATTTCTCTATTTTTTAATGTCCATCGCTTTTATCAACCTTTATTAAACCCTTGCTAATATCTATTATGTAATAGTGTCAAATTAAAAAGAATCACAACAGACCTGTGGAATAGGCCTGGGGAAACCACTTTAAAAAAACGCGCTAAGTACACTACCTCAGTGGTGGCGTGGAAACATGCATATTATGACGATTACAACTTTATGAATCGTTATATCTCAGACACGGTGGCTCCTAGGAAAAAAAGTATTGACACCATTATAGATAATTTTATGATATACAATTTATGTCTGAAGTAATTTTATGATAAAACTTACCGTTTCGGTGAAAATCGTAAAAAACCCTTTTAAAATTTTTTTTGGACCTTTGACCTTGAGTAAATTTTTTTCCACGTACGGGAACCATGGGGAATTTTGAAATCTTAATCTTAATTATGTTTTGAACAATATTACTCATTTTCAGCTTGTTGTGAATGTATGTACCTTTGAATGTCTAAATTGACCGGACTATCAAGCAACTTTCTGACACGTAATCGGTAAGTGAAACATTTTAATAGAAAATTAATTGAATGAATTTATATAATTCGCGTATTTTAGTAGATATTATTATTTGTCGTGTTTTAAAAAGGAAATAGCAAAGAACTGAGGCCGTTCTTCAGTCATAAAACATATAATTCAAACCATGGCACTACAAGCAGATCTAGCTCTGTCAGTAATTTAAACTTTTTGTATAATGTGGCGAATATTAAATAATATTAAATCATATCTCTAAGCCTCATTTTATCGCATCGGTTAGCCCTCAGAGAACTCAGAACTCAGAGCCATGTCAGTTTTTGTACCTTGTGCAAACTTTTAAAATGATGAGTGTTTAATCTATATTTACCTACTTTGAGAAATAATTCTTAATTATTTAATTTTCTAACTGGCAGTTGCAGTCAATGCTAATAGTAATAACGTAAAATATACATAAGATAAAAAAAATAAAATGATATATAATATAGTGTATCTAAAAAACTAGACTTAATGGATCAAATCTGACAAATGTTTTGAAATATTTTGGATTCTGGACGCATATTTACCAAGAAATAGTAAAAATGCCGACACCAAAATGTCTGTTGGGTTGTCCATCAATTCGTTTGTTCTGTTCCATGTCGTATATTTCGCTAAAACTTTATCGCCAAAGATATCGCCAAAGTGGTTAAAAATGATGAAACGTCATATAGAGACCAAAGAATTTAATAAAGAAAAAAATCAACCAGCACGACGCCAAAGCCGAGACCGTCGGCAAACTTTCAACATTACAAAAGATTAATTTATTTTAATGCGATAAATCACATCAATAATAAATCTCGGTCCTTTTCGTCGATTAGAACTTCGTAAGAGATTTTATTGCTAATTAGTTCATAAATCAAATTAAATGGTTACTGCTTAATTAGTCATTAATTTTTTTACCTCGATCTAGTTGGTCTATATTTTTTCTACACCCTGTCAAATCTTCAGTAATTAAAAGATGAAACATGATATACCGAAATTATATATTAATATATTTATGTGGGTGAATTTTCAGCGTCTATCGTCCGTGGGATACGAAGGACCCGAGAGGTTATTTAATTATTATTCTCATTATTTCCACGTCAGAGATATTTTTTCGCCATAATTAAAAGGGTTAACAACTTTCAGTCTTTCGAGTCTTACAAGTCAAAAACCCTGAACAGTTACTAAAATAGTAGCAGTTTTCAAAAGTTTCATTGAGAAAAAAATACTTATATTTTGTACTTTTGTAGAAGATACATATTTATTTATATATTAACGTTAAAAATTTTGTTTTTTTTAAATGGCTATAAATAAAATTTCCGGGCCTGGAAAATTCCGGCAGTTATCACTTCTGATGCGTGGAAAGCATACTATGCTAATACTTTTACAATGGGCGTAGATGGTTTTCCCAGTTTTGTTCTAAGAGGCAGTGCGTATGTTTTTGCCGAGCCACTGCAGATCTTATTCAATTGCATCTTACGTAATTCTTTCTTCCCGTCTTATTAGAAAAAAACCTATATTTGCGCAATACCAAAAACGTGAAATCAAAATGATGCATCAAATTATAGAGGCATTTCACTACTGTGTAATTTCTCTAAAATCTTTGAAACCATACAGTATAGTAAACTTTACTACCCTACCAGGCAACTTATTTCGTCACGCCAACAGGGTTCATAGAAAGGAGGCCAACAATATCTAATTTAGCGGTTTTTACTCAATATGTCTCTGAGATTTTGGATAATAGAGGACAGGTCGATGTCGTCTATACGGACTTCCAAAAAGCATTTGATCAGATTGACCATAACATTCTCCTTTTGAAACTAAAAAGTATTCGTTTTTCTGAAGCACTGATTAAATTATTCACCTCCTACTTAAGCAATAGACACTTAATGGTCAGATATCAAAATTTCAATTCAATATCATTTTCTCCAACTTCGGGAGTTCCACAAGGTTCAAATCTGGGTCCCATATTGTTTTTATTCTTCATTAATGATCTTCCTGAAGTCATTACTTGTGAGCATTTGTGATCCTATCCTCCTAGACCTCCTAGGTCCTTTAAGTCAGCAGAAAAACAAATTATTTGACAATTTCTTTATTGTACGTCGCAACAATTAAATTAGGTACAATTAATGGCAGAGTTATGTACTTCGTCTGAATTTGCAGCCTAGTGACGAAATTATATCAGTAAAAGAAAATCGAGTAACAGATTTATCTTCATTGGCAAGTATTATTACTAAATGTGTAAAATAGTTTTATGGTTATTATCTCAATCAATAAATAAATACAGTACTTCATCCTATTGAAGGATTTTTGCATTTAACTCTAAAATTAGAGCTGTATATGGTAGAACAATGATATAGTAGCTGCTAATATGTCTGAAATTGGGTCTATTACCTCACTAAGAATGAAACAATAGGCCTTTCTCTCTTAGTCAACGAGTGGACTGAGGGTTACATAGACGAAGGTGACAGCTCAGTCTCATTCAATACCCACAAACAGCCGATACCGTTGTTACAGCCGATTGTCACTGTTGTTACTTGATGCATCCTTATATATTGCAGATGCTACTCCAGCATCTAAAAGGCAGCATACCCGAGCGTTTTTCGCATAACTGTAGTTGGAGTCATGCTCCTGCCAGTTGTTTTCTATATGCGACCGCCGGGGGCGCGCAGGAATTACGTACAATTTGTTCTTCAAAGGCCGACTGCAATTCTTATATAACTTTGATGTAATAATACGCCTAGGCGTGTGAAACGTTTAGTAGGTTAACATTACTTTGATATTATTAAGTCTATTATAAGTCCGTGTAAACTAAAGTGATGGATATAATGAAAGGAATATCGAAGGCGGCTTTGCGTTTTGCAAAGATAATAATTACGTGGACGCAGAAAGAGTCAGTCGGGTTGGTAATAATTAGATTTCGGTGCCGCATTATTATACCTAGATATTTTTATTATTAAATTATTTCCAAATGCTAGAGAATTTAGAAAACGACACAGGCGCTTGAGGCGGTTATAAATATTTAGAATTTTAAATTAATGATTATAATCGCTGTCCGTATATCATTCAAAAATGCTGATCAAAAATGACGGCAATATTTCCATACCTCTTATCATTGCTAGGCAGTAAAAAATAACTATTCAGGTTGCGATTACTGTGTAGAGTGAGAAGCAAATAGATGTATTTCAATTGTTTGGTTAAGTGTAAGTAATTAAAATGACTTTTATCTAAAAAATAAGTCATAGAAGATGTCAGCTGTGTTCTACCATATGCCTATCAAAGATATAAATAAAAAATATGGGAGAAAAACACTTCATCATATAATAAAAAAGTGACCTTACTAATTAAAAATATCGATCAGTCTTGAGTGCCAATATGTGTTTCATTCATAAATAACTTACGGTGTAGGAAGAAATAATATTTCTGAAAAACTGATAATAAAAAACGAAAAATAAAAAATAATGTACAAAATATTAATGCAAGAAGATACGCAGTTGAGCCTTCCTCTTCATTATTTTCGTTGTCATAGCAGAGATCTTCTTCAGAGCATTCCGTCAAGTTTATTTTAATTGTCGGTGTTTCATCATAACGAATTTCTCGTTCCCAATCTTGATTTTTTCGTTTGCCTTAGACACTTTTCCCAGACTTCAAGGGTCGCTTTTACCAAGCATCGTTCTACATTTTCGTATCATTTTTATCGATATGATGGTCATAATACGTTTTGCAGATGGCCAGACCATCGCTGTAGAGTTATGGTGGCAATGGGATCGAGGTATCTAAAGTTGCTGCTGTTAAATTTTCATTGGTAATAGTCACTGTCAGAAGATCTGAGGCAGCAAAGTCGTCATCGGAGAAGATGTCGGGATTTAAGAGAAATATCCCCGTTGTTTCAAAACCCTTAACGGCTTTTTCTGGAGTTGCTCTTCTACTAAAAGCTTAATTGAATATTTCTGGGATTTCATTTGGAGTTATTTTTAGTTTAGACTAGGATAACTTTGTAAATATTTGTCACATTTTATATTATAAGCAGTTTTTAAAGATGATACGGAGTCTCAATACTTGCCATCTTCATTTAATAGTTCATCAACAAAATATCGCAATTGCTGCAATGGATTTTTCGTTCTTGTAGCCACTACTTCTTTACCCCAAGAAGTATTCGGCATTTTTTTCAGCAAATGCGTTGTGGTATGACGTTTTAACTAATGATGGTTCCTCTAACTCTAACATGGGTATCAGTTTCCTCAACACAGTTTTGAGGACCTTTTTGTTTGAATTTTCATTTTATACCTATTTTGTGTCATGTTTATATTGAATATCTGCTAAATCGCTCCTTTGTTTATATTGTAGAATCAAAATCTTGAATACAAATATTTGTCTTATATGAAATAGATTGCTAATGCTATATAAGAGGTCACTGGAGTACGTGTTTTTTTCTCGTTAGGTGATTTTAATAAATATCTTTTGCGCTACTTCTAGCTGCTTTAAGTTTGCAATTTTGTGGAGTGAATAGATGCATATATTTTGGTTAACTATAAATAGTTAAAAAGCAATATAAGATCTGATATTCAAATTAGTTCCAGGCACTAGCTATTATTATATTGATAATCATAATAATTATAATATAAGTTTTTTGTCCTAAAGTTTTCTTAAAAGCCTGTTCTGTGGTTCTGCAATGAAAATAATGTTATTTTAACAATAAATATGCGTATTTTCATTGCGAAATCACAGCACAGGCGTCTAAGAAAATTTTGGGACAAAAACTTATATTATAATCGTCAGTAGAATTCTAGCTAGTGCCGGAAACTTATGTAATTATGATATATTACGTAGCTTTTTAATTGTTTATAGTTAATAAAAATAAATGAATATATGTAGGTACCTCTCACTCTACCAACTCGCGACTTTGTGGTTTTATAAGCTTCTTCCCATACTGCAATGCCAGATTGAATATGGGATCCTACCATTGAATATTAAATTGTTTTTAATTGGGAGATATCTAGCATTCTTTCCAGTTGCTTAAATTTATAAACAATTGATCTTTGTTTTTTAACAAGGATTTTAATATGTTCATCACATTTTAGATATCTATCAATTTCAATTACTAGATATTTTATGTGATTGACTTTAGTAATCACAGTTCGATTTTTTAGATTTTAGGTTTAGAAGTTTAGATTTATTACAGCTAAACGCCATATATTTAGTTTTTTTAAATTAATTGTAAGTGACATTTCAACAAACCATGTTTTAATTTTTCTTAAATATATTCCGACTATATCCATCCATGACTTCACTTTCATAAAACATAACTGTATCGTATCGTCAGAAGATGACACAATTCCTCTACTTTCTAATTCTAGAGGTCCATTTATATAAATTGAAAAAGTAGTGGGCCTAGTACTGTGCCTTGTAGAACTCCGAATTCTACCCGCCTTTCTGCACTTAAAACTCCTCCTCAATCCTCAAATCCTCAATCTGGACAATCTGAGTTCTGTTATACGGGTAGAATTTTATTAGATCTCGAGATTCACCTAAAGCCAAGTTTCTGGAGTCGATTGATCAACATCTTATGATCAACTGTATCGAAGGCTTCGGCTAAATCGGGAAACACACAGAGTACTGCCTTGTTTTGATCTGATTTTTATATATTATTATTCAGATAGACTATAGCATTTTCAGTTGTTAACCCATGCATAAAACCATTTTTTTGTGGGATATTATATTTATATAGGAATGCAGTAATTCTCTTTTTATTAGTTTTTTCTGCTACACTGCTGGCCAGTAGGTTGGAATAATTCAAAATTTTAATGTAATTTTGGATGCATATATCACCTGATTAATATGGAATATAAAAATACGGTTTTCAGGGCGTTTCTGGAAATTTAATTGGTAATAAATGACCTGGATATCATGTTTTTGTCGAGCTCAAAAAGGAACTATACGGGCTTTAAACTAAATCCCTACAAAAAATCAAAATTTATGAAAGACAATATTAAGAATCTGTAACGGCAATCTTAGACAAATACCTCGAAACCGTTTTTTATTTTTCTTGATTGGATGAATATTATCATACTTACAATTTCGTTGTAATTACACGATAAATCCCTATATAAAACATTTAAAAAACCTGCGGTAGTAACTAATGAAATGGTGGGCTAAGTATTGTAAAAATCAAGTCACCACTGGATTACTTTTGGAAATCTAAATTCTTCAGTTTGAACGAACATTTCTCGAAAACGTTTGAGATAGAGAAAAAAGTTTTGCAAGTTCCTATTTTAAATTTATTAGAATAATTAATATAAATCTCAGCAAGCTGGAATAGGTATTTTAATATCGACGTGGCCATTGGGCTAAACATTTGCTATCAGATTTAGATCGGGTAATTTTGCAGGCCAATCCATCTTCTTCAATCATTCTTCTGGCTCTAGAAAAATTGGACATTTAAGGTATTAGGATTACAAAGTGGCATAAAAACAAAAATAATCCTTGATTCTTATAATACGTAAATTACAAGGTACAAGTCCCTACACTTTCAATTTTTTCATGTCACTTACACTCTCACACAGCCCATACACTTTCATGTCATAAGTAGGTTAAACACACGATTCACTCTTGCAGACAGCTTACCTTAAGTTGTTGCGATTAATCGTTCTTCTTATCGTGCGATTTGAGACTAAAAATCTTGTTTGGTTCCGAAATGTATCATTAATTTTTCTTGAATTTCATTCCTATTCCTACCAACATTTATCAAAATCCGTTCTTCTCGAGCTCCAATTATTTTTTTTTCGCCCTCCATGTTACAAAAGGTTAACATCACCTGTTTCATCAAACCTCTTTTTTAATTTGTGTATCATACTTTGGCTCACGCCGTATATCCTAACAACAGTATGTTGCGTAAAACCATCATTTAACAGGCGAACAGGAAAGGAGAAATTGTCCTTTCCTTTATTGTCAATTGTGACATACACTTGTTTACATGAAAATATTTTTCAATCGAAACTATCGACATGAAGAGTATAAACACAATATTTAGATATTCGGCTGCTGCGTTACCAAATGTCAAACAATACATTTTTTGTTTCCAGTGGTGACTTGATTGTTACAATACTTAGCCCAAGATTTTATTGATAATATGTGTTAAGAGATATTTTCCATATCTCGATAATATTTTCATAGTTTTAGCGCTAATACTGTCTATAGCTGGAGCTTTATTCGATTTTAATTCTTATAACTTTTTTATGTTCCTAGCTAGGTTTTTATTTGTTATTAAGTGTTTTACTGTAATTTGACAGTAAAAAGAATGAATTGAATTAAGTAGATAATCATACCATTTTATCATGATTTTTAAATCGCGTTATCATCAATTTCTCAGTATTTGTATATTCTAGGGATCTCATTAAATTTCTAACTTTTTTAATTTCCTAAATATCATTATATCCTTAAATGTTCAGGTTACCATCAACGACCGTTTTTTGCTTCCGCAATTTTGATAGTGACACATTTGACAATATGTTAAACTGTCAGCAACCCCAATCAAATAATTTTATGACCGCGCAACCAAGCTGCCACTTCTCGGTATGATTGGCCTCTAATTTCAAAGCGCGCTCTGTCATTACTTTCCATATTACAGAGTCAGCCATTCGTTATTCCTGTTAACTTTGTTATTCCTGAAATTAGCACCTCGGCAAGTAGACCGCAAACGAGCCGAATCATAATTTCTTGACCACAATTTATTCGACGGCTCAAGTGACCCTGCTTATAATGCAAATTTTTCGCCACGGAACAGAAGAGGAAGAAGAGAACAAATAATGAGTATGGGCACTGTAACGCCCGCGGTCAGCTGGCAAAGTGACCCCTTCGTTGACCTAAGCAACTTTGCGTACGTGCCTTATACGCGAGATGGGCGATTGAGATGCTGCGACTTTAGTTCTGTACCAGGAGCAATCACTTAATGCCTTCCTAAATTTTAGCGAAACTGTAGAAAAATGTATAAAATATATGAGAATGAGTAGATCATAAATACGAGTACCTACCTAAAATCTACAAAATTCTTAACAGTATATGGATTGTCGGAAAACAAACAATTAAAATTCATAATAATACGCAACAATAATAGAGTACAGTAAGAGGATTATTAAACAAGGTTAAAAATTAATATAAGATAAATAATATAATATACCACTAGTATGAATCACAATATAGGGTCACGAGTAATTACGAGTTACGAGTGGTTACAAGTAGTACGAGTATATACGAGTAGTTAGTACAAAAAATCTCAGTTTCAGTTATAAATATTTTAAGGTAGGTAAGTTATTTAAGAAAAGTTATTGTGAAATATGATTCTTGACTGTTGAAATATATAGTGTTTAAGTTTTTTTGTATGATGTAATATTAACTGTATTTTTAATTTCGACAGGAACTGTGTTATACATTTTAGGAGCTAGATATTCATAAGATCGTTGTCCAATAGATGTTAACATCAAAGGTATCGTATGGATGTGTTTTTGTCTAGTATTGTAGGTATGACCCGGCAATGATGTTATGTTATTTTTTACCCGGTGATACTTTATGTTGATATTGTAATAGTACAATTGTCTAATATCAAAAACATGTACCTTTTTATATAACAGATCACTAGGGTGTGTTAAGTCTTTATGTAGTAATATTCTCAAGAATCTTTTCTGAATAATTTCCAGAGGACGTAAATGAGTTTTAAGTGCACTGCCATACGCTAATATACTGTAGCGTAAATGGCTTTCCACCAAGGCAAAATAAAGTATTCTTAGTTGTTGTAAGTTAAAGATATTTCGTAAGTATTTAAATCTATAGAGTATCGTCTGTAGTTTTCTTATAGTATATTTTATATGTTTATTCCATCGTAAGTGCCTGTCAATGACAACTCCTAAATATTTAATTTCTGTTGTGGGCATGATGATATGTTCCTTCTTATGAATTTCAATTTTTATGTGTGAAAATGGAGGAAGACCAGAAGCGTAGCAGCTAAATGATAAGTAGTTAGTTT
The DNA here is from genome assembly GCA_964058915.1 of Tetropium fuscum. Classification (NCBI taxonomy): domain Eukaryota; kingdom Metazoa; phylum Arthropoda; class Insecta; order Coleoptera; family Cerambycidae; genus Tetropium; species Tetropium fuscum. Next base: position 544,729 of record CAXKVY010000286.1, on the reverse strand, counting down.
TTTCGAAATTTATTATAAGTAGCTTGTTAACGAACCAGTTTTCAATATCCGTTAGGTCCTTTTCAACACTTATTTTTAATTCTTCCCATGAGGTGGCTTTGAAAAATATTGCAGTGTCATCCGCAAATCCTATAATATCTGCTCTACACAAAAATAGAGAGAATAGGTCATTTATATAGATAGAGAACAAAACCGGACCCAACACTGTACTTGTGGCACTCCATATTCTACAGGTATCACCTATTACATTATTTACTTTCACGCTCTGATGTCTGTTGGATAGGTAACTTTGAAACAGTTTTAAACTATTCCGTCTGATACCAATGTCATCAAGTGATTGTAAAAGGAAAGAATGACTAACTGTATCAAACGCTTTTGATAAGTCAATAAACGTACATAGACAGGGTTTTGATTGATTTAGTGCAGAGTGGATTTTTGTTGTTAAGGCTACTATTGCATCTTCAGTCGACACATTCTCTTTAAATCCAAATTGGTTTTCGAAAATTATGTTATATCTTGTAATATAAGCATTTAGTCTCTTATTTTTATAATTTTTTCAAAAACTTTGGTTACATTTGTTATGAGAGATAAGGTACGATAGTTACTGCCGTCCTCTTTATCTCCTTTTTTGTAGATAGGGACAATAATGGATTCCTTAAAAGTCGTTGGCCAGTGACCAATTTTCATACATCGGTTAAAGATGAATACCAAGGGTGTTAAGATGTATTGGATTATTAGTTTCAGAGTTTCAGCCTTAATATTGTCCACTCCAAGTGATGTCTTATTTTTTAATTCTGATGTTATTACATGTTTGATTTCATTAGCATCTGTAGGAACTAACACAAAAGAATTTGGCCTAATATTCGTTTTTATTATGAAATTCGGATTTTTGGAAATTTTATTAGCTAATGTTTTGCCCATGCTTGAAAATTATTTGTTAAATTCATTTGAAATTTCTGTGGCACACTTTAATGTGCCTCCATTTTCACTTTTTAAGCATGATATTATACAGGATATATTTTTGTTATTAGTAATTTCTTGTACTATATTCCAGTTTTTTTGTGTTTAGTTGATTTTCGTTTATTTTATTTTTTTTTATTTTTATAGTAATCATATTTTCTTTGTTTTATTAAGGAGGTTAATTTATTTTTATAATTTATGTATTGTGTTATAAATTGTACAAACATAAATTGTTATAAAGTCGTTTGAACACCAACAAATATCCGGAAGCAGGATAGGGGGTAGGGAAAGGGGTGTTTTTAGAGGTGAAACGCGACGATCTCCGTCAAAATTGGTCCTCGTTTCAAAAAAAGTTAAATACAAAGGTTGCAGATAGCTGAATGGTCTACAACTTTTATTTAAACCATTTTTCAAAATAACCACAAAACTATTGAGAAAAGCGGCAAATACCTATTTTTGTCCCATATTTTATATATCCCACAAAAACTATTCGATTTTAATTCAATTTGATAAAATTATACATTTTTATGTCTCAAATGTGTGAAACATACTTAATTGTAATTTTTTTCAAAGGATATATTATATATTTCAAGATTTAATGCGAATTTTATTAGAAAAAAATGCCCTATTTTTAATAAAACAAGTTGTTTACCAAAATTTGTTTTTTTTGAAAAGTTGAGAATGGTGTAAGAAAATCATACTGTTACTGTGGAAAAACATTATCAAAAATGGGCAAAATCAAAATAAAGATCTTTTCAAGATCGATTTTTCCGTTAATGTCACAATATTTTCATTGTTTATTAAAATGAGACGTTAAAAGCAATGCCGATTAGTACTTCCAAAGTAATATCAAAATACCTTTATATTTTGTTTACCCGTTTAAGGTTCTTGCTGTTGAAAACAAATTGTTTCAGCAAAAATTTTATTGAAAAAATGATTTAAAAGACCGTTTTTGTACATTTTGTTACGCTTCATGAACCAAAAATAAATTGAAAATTATTTAATTTACAAAGTTGAAATATAAAATCAAAATTCTATTTCATATTTTTTTTAAAAGCTGTTCTACATCATCAGATGCCAATAAAACTTTCGGTTTATTCAGCATCTCCGACATGGTATTCAACATCGTCAAGGTCCGCAAGTTAACCAAGATCTCTATTTCCAATATTAATTTGAAAATTTGTTGTTGCTGCGTCATGAATTTCCTCCGAATAGGTGGTTTCATTTAATGGTTGTTTTTCAGCGTTAGAACAGTTTTAAGATCCGTGAGAATGGATAAAAAATGAGGCATGTTATTTCATGTTTGTGCTTCACCGCTGCTGCAGATAGCTTTCAACAAATTTTCGAGAATGAATTCTTTTTCTGTCAATTTAGGCATTATTCTGGATATATGGTGTTTCTATCTATCCTTTACCAAGCCATGTTTGAATTGGGTAATAGGTCCTTTAGCAGTTTTGTTCAGCTGCTCCTTCAGTTATTATTATTAAGGGAGTTATTGTTATTAAGGGAGGAAGCAATACATCAGGAGGCTCCGTCGGGTCGAGTCACCGTCTAATTGTTTTCCTCTCTGTATCGAATTGAATTGAATTGACTGCCAAAATGATGGTCCGTCGCAGTACTTGCTAACTATGAGTAGGTATTTTGGAGCGACATACAGTGGGGCCACATCTGGCGCCCGTTGTCTGAAGCATCTGTGTCACGGGCGTGTACGGTCAACGTGTATTAACGGGTACGGTGTATTGCGGGTTGTAGTAATACGGGCGGACGGTCATAGCATATATTTTAAAATGCAAAAATTAGAAGTTTTCACTTCTATCGTGTGGTCATAAGCACACACCCATGAATGTTTTTCTTTAAATTCAATTAACTCAACAACTGCTCAAAATTTTTCATATCCTATTACAACAAATTTTTCCTACAACTGTCAAAAAAACTTGACATTTCTGCATCTCTATTGATGCGTAAATGTTTACTTTTTTTCACTGCCAAAATAATTCACAAAATAAACATGAAATATTACTTTTTCAAGGATTTATTTTTAACAGAGTCAATTATTAATTGATTATTCATCATGAAACAATTTCATTTATTGGAATAATAATTGATAGTAAAGTTTGAACAATTACTTCCAACATAAAATCCCGAAGATGTTCCATGTTGCTGCTGATCAGAAACGTTAGATATTTCTTGGAGTTGATTCCAAAATTTTATCAGATATTGTAATTTGTTTGTAAGAAGATGGACAATTCAATATTTTGTTAGAAATCTCAGTTTTATTATTCAAACTATCTTCTATATATGCTTCTGCTACGGAGGCAGATTTCCAGCCACCGTGACGTTTCATGGATGTAATGTTGCCCCCTGCATTGGCCAGAAGAGTTACAGAGCTTCTCCTCAAATAGTGACCTGGGTAGCTCTTATAAATGTCTTTTCCAAGCCATATTTCAATCAAGTTGGGAATTTCTCATATCTTATTTGTCCCTACATGTTCGTTAATACATTTTCCTCTCGAATATTTCAAAAATAATCTGCTACTTTTTGTATGAGGCGGCCGTAGTGCTCTATACTTGCGGCGTATCTCAATATAATCTGAATTTGAAACAGTAAACGTTCTTACGCAATAGGTCTTCGTATCAGGTATTTTAACAATCAATATAGATCCAGCACCTTCAATGGCATCAATAGTTATATATAATAGTTCTTCACGGCGACAAGCATCGCTGAGAAATATTGAAATTACTACTAATCTTACAAAATTATGATTATATCTGTACCTTATAAAGTAAATTTGTTTCGTTATCAGCATCTTTAATAAATTTATTGATATCACCCCTGGATAAAATATTAGATTTCTTTCCTCGGTATCCGACGCTTTTGTTCTTAATGAGCGGGACCAATTTTGAAAACTTCCTTATATCAATATTTTCCTTAACATTCAATGTACTTTTCAACATTGAGTAGACACTCCATTACATAGGAGGTTTCATAATTTTTGATTTTTCCTCAAAATAGCAAGTAAGCACATTTTCAGAAACCTTTTTTACATGTTTCTTGTCGCACCATTCACGAAATTGGTCATATGTTTTCTCATATATACTAACTTGGTCAAATTGCTGTCAAATTGTATTGCAAGTATTCATAACATTCAGGATAACACATGTAGGGAAAATAGAAGTATTATTTAGTTATTTTGGACTTTTTTCAGACAGGAAAAATTTTTGAATACAATTTTACTGAAAACATTGAATAATATTTTCAAGACAACGTTTAAAGCGATAACTTATCGGGACAAAAAACCACGTCAAGTGGAAGTACTTATTAAACCCATTGGAAGTATTTATTTTTAATATATTTCAGGCGATGTAAATTCACATTAACAGTTGTACAAAAAATCTTGTTTATATTTTGTGTATAAAATTCGTGTTTTCATGGCACATTCGAGAGAATTTTTAATTAAAAATTAACATTCTCATGTGCCATTAAACATACACTCATTTTACGCATTTAATACAAAAATAACTAATAATTACCAGGAGAATCAATATCCGCAACAAAATATAACGTGTTCCATTTCAGAAAATATATTTTTGTAACGTTTTTTCGTAGTACATACCTACCTATTTCTGAAAGATACAATCTTTACAAAGGCAATTAAACCATATCTAAATTATTAGATATATGAAAAACGACTTTTGCTATATAGCGAATTTGTATTTGCAATGTTTATATAACTTTAAAACGGACTCTCGAAAACATGAAAATGTGAATTACAACACTTTTTGTCACAGGGGTCTATATATGTTAACAGAAAAATAAATTCTATCATCTACGTGTTTTTATGGACTAAAAAGCAATACATTTGGTAATGAGGAATCCACTTTCCATAAAATAAAAACGATTACCCCAATTTGTTGTTACATATCGTTAGATATAACCCGGGGGACCATCGCAATACTTTCCACAATATCCTCGGCGTGCTTAATTTAAGTGAAATCGTACCCTGGAGACCAAGACAATAATTAATAGAAACCATCTGCACTTTTTGAATTTCGAATACTCGCCCGCAGATATAGGTTACAATTAACATGCCGGGCATATGGCACGTCGCGCCTGAAAACTCGAAACCGCCAGTTGGTTTCATTCCAGCGCCCGAAACTATTTAATTACCTTTCGTGATATTTTCGTGATAAAGCCGAATTGCGCTTCGAGGTAAGTGAGGTAATGGCTTCGCACGGTATGGGCGTTTTTCGAAACGCAGGGTTATATTACGCGGATTATTTCGACTGTTACCAAATTCTAATGGGTCATAACGTATGCATGGGACGTGTCAATTATTCGCTTGCGAGTTACATAATAAGGCTTTTATCCATCATTGTGAGGTTGGTTTTTGGTGGGAATCAGGATTTCTAATATAAATCCAAGCGCACTTGTACTTCATAATACAACAGTAAATATACATGTGTCATGTGTTTATTTGCTATATTTAATATAAGATTTAAATGCTTACATAAATTCAAAGAAATTATAATCCCGATACAAAATTCAGTTAGATTGATTCTTGTGTAAGACTGAAATCATACGCACTCGCAAAGTTGTGCATTTACCTAGTCACTATAGTGTTTTCGTTTGATATGCAAACTAATGGAATGCGGAGCTCCGTGGCGCGCACAATTATCTTAATATAGGAAATAAAATAAAAGCAATAATGTTAACTCAATTTAATTTATAATATATCAAACACAAATTGCAAATGCGAACTGCAAGCGTATTTGTTTTTATTTTTCCGAGCGAACGCTTCATCTGTTGGTACCGCCTGAAAGACATCTATAGGGTGATGGCGCACGTCTATAGATATAATTTCACGTGGTGTATTAACAGATATTTTTTTGTTATTGTCTCAGTGGCAGTTTTAGGTGTTCGATGAGTTATTGTGTTCTTGAAGTTTGAATTATTGTGTGTCAAAAGTATGGCAACATAAATATGTAAAGAGCTCTCGTCAGGCGTTTATGGAAGAACGGTCTACAGGCTTGAAGATACCCACTGGAAAAGGACATCGTTTAATAATAGTACATATTGGTTGTGAATGTGGTTTTGTAAATGACGGTCTTTTAACCTTCGAATCCAAGAAAACATGCGATTACCATGAAGACATGAATTCCACGGTTTTCTAGGATTGGTGCAAAGGAATTCTGGGCCAATTACAACCTGGATCTGTTATAGGGATAGATAATGCTTCTTATCATTCTCAGAGAACAGAACAGCTGCCCACAACTGCATGGCGGAAGGGGCAAACTAAAGACTGGCTGGAAAGAAACATTGAACACGATGATTCACTACTTAAAGCTGAATTTTTAAAGCTAAAGCTCGATTTTTCGTAACTAGTGCTGGAAAATTTATCTCACATTCAAAAAACGCATCATTCTTCAATGGAATCAAGCAAATTCCTGATTCATTATTCATTTATTGTCAATTCAAATAATTTCTTATCATTATTACAGATTTTAACTATTTTACAATTGATCTCTCTTTGACCCAATATTTTTGATACTACTTCAAATTTTCAACGGAATCCTCTATATATATCCTTCTACCAATCTATATATCCTTCTGTATCAATTGTCGAGGCCAGTCTTGCTCCAATATTAAATCAAGTATAACGAGGATGAGGAACATGATGATTGATATTAATGAGGAGACAATTAATGAATCTCTCTTTTTAGACAAATTTACAGATATTCAGCTAGAAGAGGAAATACTGTTGACGTAGCATTTGATTATTTATAGCAAGATTATCAGTGAGACTAAAGTTTTCCCAAAACAACAATAATCCGTTCCACTTTGGTCATTACCAATAGTACCAATTCCCATTTGCTTGAATTCCCTGAGCAGCCAATTCCAAGCACCTTGAAATCCCATTTGCGAACCCAGAATTAAAATTAAATGAATGTCGGCTTGTTCGCTATTTGTAAATAACGGCATGTTACACTGAAATTAAAAGCTGGCAAATCACATAAAATAACTTAAACTTAAAAATAATAATTAATAACAGTGAAAATATTCAAGATGAAACATAATTGTTTGTAGATAAACGTGTAATACGTCAAACTGTCGTTTCAAAATATGACATTTAATACTTACTTGTTTTCCAAGGAGTATAATATTTTGTTGCAATTATTACGTACAGTTACAAATACGCTAGTGTTAAATGGAAATTATTTAACAAAAATAACGAAAATTGAAACGGAAATTGGTACATACAAAAGTTTAATAAAACCCAAAGGAACTTTTTAAAACTTTTTGGCAAATGCACAATAATCTATTGTACGTACATATTATATGTAATGTAACTTCAACTTATAAAAGTATTGTCTTTGAGTATGGCCTTAATATATAACAAGTATTTATTTTGATTACTTTGGAAAGAGGTAAATAATAAAAGATTTTGCATTTTTAGAATCCTTAACAAACCAAATTTATGTAGGTTTCCTTGAGAGAATTAAATATTTAGCCGATAATTTATAATAAATGAATTACTTAATTTAGTACCATAAAAAAAAAATAAAAATCAAACAATAAAAATCAAAATAACTCGGAAACGCACAAGAATTTAGAAACAGAAGAAGGGACATTATTTTTGTTCAACTGTATGTAAATAATGAAAATAACAGTTTTAAAAAAAAAATAGTTAATGGCGCAGAAGTTCTGTTTAAAAAAGGGGTTGAGCACCCCTTCCACTCCGCCACTGTGAAAGTTTTCAAGAACATTCTTATCACTTGTTTTATGCACCTTAATTAATAGGCATTATCCCCCAATCATGTAGAAATCTAAGCCCTCGTTTATGTCATAATGAAAATTCAAGAAAAAAAAAATATAGTAAGGACAAAACACTGTCAGAGAAACAACGGCCAATGTCTCGAAAACTGTAGCAGTTAGAGCAAAATTACAAGAGATCAAAATTATTACTAAGGGGCCGTTACTTTAGAAATATGTATCAGATAATGTCAGTGGCGTACGACAAAAAAGTTCTATTAAGCATAATAGTCTGAGTACCCGAAAAAAGTATTTTCGCCAGGAACAATACAACATGTTGATCATACACAGGTTAAGATATGCGTAAAATATTAAGTGAATATATCATTCAGTTCAGAAAATATTTCACATTAATGTAAAAAAACAATAGAAACTTTAACATCCTGTATCTTCCTTATGAAACTAGATCAGCCATATGTTTATAGGAACTTTTCTTTTTAAGAACATGTGTTCTATATCCCGTTAAAGTTTGTCTATAAAAAACTGATTCACCCTGTATATATGTAGAATACTTCCTCAACTTTTGGAATCGCCATATCTCAGAAAAAGTGACTTGTAGGGAAAAAGTATCAGCACAATTTTTGTAAATAATTGTTTCGTCTATTTTTAAACTAACGCTTACCGCTTTACGAGAAAAATGCGAAAAAATGATATTTTTGACCTTTTTTGAATAATTTTTAGTATATTTTGAATAGGAATATCAATTTTCAGCTCTATGACAATTATTGCAACCTCTCCCATACAACAAGTGTGCCAGCGCACACACAGTGCCCATAACTTGTGTTTTACGTAACAGTAACTGGACTCCAGTGATTACAAGCGTTACAACGCAATTTCGCCTTGGCTTGTAATCTAAAATGTAGCTGTTTACTTCGGTGTTGTTTTTATTGTCGCAATTGCGTGATGTACTCTGAGTTTATTAAGATGAATTCGTCTATTCTCGGGATAAGAAAGACGTATGTGAGATGTTATTCCTTGAGTTATTTACATCATTGTTTGCTCTCCCGGGCTCATAAGAAGGCGTTTGTTTAAATCAAGCTGGAGGGCTTTATTAATAAATAAAGATCTTGTTCTATTCGTATTTTTCGTATTTATGCCCACACAAGCAAATCTTTATTGGCTACGACTACGCAGTAGTCCTTCATACAAAAGTCAAACGAAGTAAAAAAATTATTCTGCATTACATAGAATTTACAATAATAATAAGTAACATGTAATATTTGTTTTTTTTTCATTCTGAAGAACTAGAGAAAAAGAACTTTTGGAGAAAAAATATTTTGAGGATCTAAACAAACTTTTGGAAAAAGCACTCATGAGGCTACAAGTCGATATTTAAAATACGTGCGGAGTTCTAATTTTTTAACATATGGCTTATTATTTAGTCTCTCTGCCGTGAAATTGGGAAACCTAGAACTCGAAAAACTTACTTTTTGGCTAGAGCAGTTTAAAAATAACAAAAATTGTTTAGTTATATTTTTTTTCTGGTAACTTGTAACGTAAATAAATTCCGTTCCGTTTTATGGCTAATGTTTGTAGGAATTCAAACATTAGCCATAAAACGGGACGCGACATTAGCGGGACCGAAAGTTAGGGATAACGGTAGATGGTGAGTCGCGGTAAATTTCTACAAGTTCGCGCGGTTTTATTTCAAATATTTGAAATAGGAATTCAAACATTAGCCATAAAACGGAACGGAATTTATTTATGTTACATTGTATTAATAGCCTCTTTAATATAGCATATTATAGTACCTATATACTTACTATGTTTTTCATTTGTATTTTCAAGCACTACAAAATAGAATGTATACTTGAGATATTCTTGTTTAGGATATAAAAGAAGTTAAAAATAGTACCATGTTTTACTACATTTTGTGTTTGCAATTTAAAAAATCCCTCAGTAAAATACTAGATTTATGCAGTAACTCTAGATGATCCGAACAGGTTTCTTAGTAAGTCTATTTGCTAAAACCTGGATATCCGTAACGTTCCAACGGAACCTTCGATAAAAATTTTAACAATACCAGCATATAGATTTCATGTATGCGGTTCGATTAATTGAAAAAAAAAACAAAAACATCGTAAGTCGACTTGCTATGTTTTTCAATTGCAAGGCAGCTCTGTAATAATGTATAATTTGTATGATATCATACATAAAATACATGAAATATATATTTTTTAAATTCTGAGGGTGTGCTCTGAAAAAACAATATTGTGCTGTAAATCGGAGAAAAATAATATCTGATTACATCCAGCATTATATTTACGTATTTAAGTTTTACAGCACTGTATTTTATAAAAACCTACATTATGTATCAAAAAGACCACCAATGGTACTTGTTTGTACAATACAATACAATGTTTGTATTAAGGATGGTCAATTGATGTAAAACATGTAAACATGTAAAAAAAATCAGATCAGAGTGATTCGAAAATGCATTTTCCTACCTTATTTTCTTTCGGAACTAACTAAAAAAGTGGTCACTTCTCATTTTGTATTACCAGTTACATAAACAGCAACGTATGTAAGTTATGTTTGGTTATAATTCTCTATAAGCATGTATCGGTATAAGCGACTTGTCCAACGTATTTTACTCCACCACATACATCAGATCCTTTATGACTCATCTATTTTCTGGCGGTTCTACGCATTTGCCGATTTCTAGTGTTGACGGTTACTGAAATTGAATATCAGATCCACATCCTGCCGGGAATAGCAGAAATAGAATTTAAAGGGATATAATATAACAACTACGATATAATATATTTATATGAATGCAGTGACATGAAATATGATGCACATATCTTATAGATATATTCATACTTAGTCTTGTGTATTATATAATACCTGTAAGATATATATATATATATATATATATATATATATATATATATATATATATATATATATATATATATATATATATATATATATATATATATATATATATTGTGATGTTTTTTAATTTGTTAATACATATATTTTTAATAATTATTTAAAATGTCCCATGTTGCGACAAGTCAATTGGGATGTGACATATACAAATTACAGTATATGTTTTTATAAGAAGGCAGTTATTATAAACAATGATTTTAAAAACAAATTAAAATTATATAATTTGATGTAGGTTGATGCAGATACTTATTGTTAGTTTACTTAAGATCATGAGGATCCTGTAAAAGGGCGCCACTTCTTATGAACAATGATTTTAAACTATCAGAATTTATATATTTCGGGTGCCTACGATATTAACTCTATAACTTCCATGTAGAAACATATATCTATTTAAAGTTTTGGGAATTTATATGGTTGACTACGCTAGACAGTTTGATAGTTTCAAGATCTTAGTTTCATTTCCGGTTTAACTGGAAAGAGTACAAACATTGTTATTTTTAATGGAACACCATGTATATTATTCAAAATTTAGATTTTTATAGGAAATTATGGATCTAAAACATGCAGCATTTCCTATAATATATATCTTCGAGAGTTTTCGAGAAAATGGAGGTCGAAAATGTTATATCAATCATAAATTATTTCATTTTCACATAAAACAAATTAATGTTGGAATAAATCTGTTATGGTTGTTTAAGCTTTAAGGTGAGTAAAATTTGCGCATTGAACCTTAAATTTACATTCTACTAACCTTTCTAGATATTTTTTGTTTTGCGTCCCCTGTCTAAACCTAATAATTTAGGAGATGTTTGCGAATGCAAACATTCAGTCGCCGATATCTCATAAACTATTAAGTTTAGATAGCAGATACCAGAAACATAAAATATCCAGAAAGATTAGTATATAGAAACACTTGTGCTCTATGTATTTGTAATAAAAAAACATTTTTTTATTAATGTTTATTATAGGTACTTTAGTTTTTTAGAAAATTTGTTTGAACATGAGAACTTACCTCAGAGGAGGTTCAAAATAAGATGAATTTTTGTATTATTAAAATGTTAAATAAAACTTGAAAGTCGATTATTGTTACTGTGAAATATTATCTTACATATATACTATAAAATGTAATATTCGACATACGGATTTTAAATTATTTTAGTATTAAGAAAAAAAGAAATAATATCCATACAATATTCCCTATATCTAGATTATTTAAAATGTTAATTAAAGTCAACGTATTAATATTGATGTTTTATTACCTTGGTATAGCGTTATTCTAAAACACTCGAAATTTGAAACATTTCCGCACTAGTTTGTGGGCCTCCAGCGCCAATCTAAGGAAGCTGGGGTGGAATGCCTGGAATCCGGCTATCTGCTACTCTCGTACTAGCGTGCATGGGACATGAAAGGAAGTTGCTAACTAACCTGTATTCACTGTTTTCTCACACTTGTGTGACGCTCTTAGCTTCGGTGCGGAGGTTTTATCTCGAGCGCCACTGTCTGTTTAGAGTGCAGACAGACCACTTTTCCCTACAGGCAGTATCTGTAGGGAGATCTGTAGGGAACTTTTGTGGAGAAGGGCGGAAGCCAGGTCACGTGATACACCGATAGGCCTTGTATTACCCTATCTTCAAGAAGAACACTGGTTTATGATTACAACAGATTTTATTTACAGAATTTATTATTTCGGTCACACCGGTATTTACATATATACAGAGGATATTCAGTCTGCCTATAGCGAGTTACGTCATGGGGATGAAAAGCGTTACGAATAAAGGCTTAAAGCGGGATAACAAAGGGGCGGCGAGTGAAAACAAATGGTACTACTTTAGTAAGCGGAGGAAGCAATAATACTACAGTAAAGCGTGCAGCGTGTAGGAAATCCAAACTTTCGCGGATATGCTGTACGCGGACTAGTTTTGTCGGAAGCTGCTTGCGTGACTCAGGTAGCCTGTGGAGTCCCTGCTGCATGCAAAATGCTCAACAGAAGGGTGGATGCAAAATGCGACAACCCGAAGGGTGCAGGATGCTACGACCCGAACTACAGCCTATTGAGTGAACCCACACGGTTTCCACGTGTATCTAACATTAATGCCGAAGACCGAATAGTGAAAATTGCGTGCGTGACCCAGGTAGCCTGTGGAGTCCCTGCTGCATGCAAAATGCTCAGCAGAAGGGTGGATGCAAAATGCGACAACCCGAAGGGTGCAGGATGCTACGACCCGAACTACAGCCTATTGGGTAAACCCACACGATTTCCACATGTATTTAACTACGAGTTCGGAGACTGGATTTCCTTAGCGCTTGTTAATAAAGTACACTTTTCTTTCGTGACGGAGATCGGTAGCGGCAATCACGGCAAGTCGCAACTTGTCAGATTACAGAATAACAGCAACGAAAACGGCAGCGAAGGCGGAGGATGCAAAATGCAACCCGAAGGGTGCAGAATACTTTTTGGTTAGCGGAGGCGGAGGATGCAAAATCCGACAACCCGAAGGGTGCAGAATGCTTGGTTAGCGGAGGCGGAGGATGCAAAATGCGACAACCCGAAGGGTGCAGAATGCTTGGTTAGCGAAGAATGCTGACTTTACAGTGCTGTGGAGCTGCTTTTATATGATTTTGGACGGTTTTTTCGCGTTGACGCGTGATCTCCCTACCTACTGATATCGTCGGGAGTGCAGCGCATGTGGCGCTGTCCGATATTTCGGTGCCTTGAGGTGACGGTTACGAGGATTATTGATACTGGAAAAACTACTGACGGCGGCGGGGTACCCAGAAGGGGTTTGTTTATGACCTGGTTATGGGCAGAACTGAATGTACAATTTATTACCAATATTTACCTAAAAAGAATTGAAATTTTACGAGGCATATTAACGGAGAGAATAAAATAAAATTGAATTTAACGTAATGAGGTGGTAATTATTTCTACTTCATTACACTTGTTATTTTATTTTATTTTTCTTTTATTTTTATTCCTCATTTAGACACTTTTTAAAATGGAGATTAATTGCTCTCAAGGAAACTGCCTAAAGGCTAACCCTCGATGCACTATTTGGAAATTAAATTACCTTTAAATATTACTGTTTAATTTTAAAACAGGAATTATTTGAAAACATATCCAATATGACACTCGGAGTAGTTTCCACAAACACCAAAACACTTTCACTTCGCTCGACGCGCGTTTCGCCAACCAAGTAAACGCGCGTCGAGCGAAGTGAAAGTGTTTTGGTGTTTGTGGAAACTACTCCGAGTGTTACAGTTACATCAAAGGTTCCACCCCTATCCAGTAATATCCAATATGATTTAATGAAAATTGGTCAATTAATCTTTACTTTGATTAAAACTTTTACTTGATTCTGGAAAACACGATCCGCGTGGCGACCTTGTTTGATCCCATATGCTAACTCTTGGGCGTTGTTATACGTTTTTATGGAAATCCTTTTCCAACAAACAAATACACTTCCTTAGTTGCGTGTGTTTTTTGTTGATCTACTCATATGACAACCAATCAAATTCTATTTCTTATAACACATTTCTATATTTCACTATAATATGTCGAACTATGTTTATATCATTTTATAAATATTTATTTTAAAGCTATATTTCACTTTTCACACATTCTCTAGGCCTTTTAATCTACTTGCTATCATAAAATATTTTCAGCTGGTACGAAACGTTATAATCTCGATACAAGTAAATCAACATATATTATTTAAATTAGGTCTAGTTTAATATTTGTTAATGGATAATCTGCTATAATTTATATTAATTTATTACTGGCTTTACTTGAAATTTTCGCTTATTCTTTATCAATTGGAACGGGTTAACATCTTTGCTACGAGGGCGCAGTAGGTCAAAACTACGCCGTTTGCTGTATCTCTGTCATGCACTTTGCGCTTGTGTACGTCAGAGTGTTCTCTGTCTGACTCATGCTAATTGATTTAATTTAAGTTTAACGGTGTTTGCGTATTAATTACAGCTGCTATATAAACTGATCAACAAAATAAACGTTACACTGCCAAATTTGCTCTGATTTTGGAACAGAATAAATCTGGATTGCCGGCCTATTTAGTTTCTGTTTGAAGTGTTAGGTAGTACAATGTTCTGTCTGCAGGTCCTTGTTTGTACCAAGGATATATGTTTCATATAAAGTTTCTACAGGGCAGAAAATAAAACAGTGCTAATTTCTGAAATTTCGGCATCGTCCCATTTCAACAAAAAAATTTTTTTCTGTATTTCAACATGAATGTCATAAATTAGAACCTCAAATCTCGAAACTGTTTTTGCGATTTTCGTTAATTTGCCTTATTTACACAGTGACCGCAAAAACATCTATTTTTGGCCTTGAATTGATAACTTTTTTACTCGTGAACCGACTCTCAAAATCCAGGCCTCATGTTGAAGCTAAAACTGCAGTTAATAAAGCACGATAAAGATAATCGACTCCAGGCAAAGTTTCAATATACAGGGTTGCATCGAAGTTGAACCAAATCTGCATAACTCGCAAAACCTAGTATTCTGAGAGAGTTAACTTAGTGAACATAAATTCCTACCTGAATTTTAATTTTATGTGATCTTTACAGGGCATACTGCTTACCTGAAACAAAAACCTGTATTAAGATAAATTAACTTCTGAAAATAGCATTAGGATCTCATGATTAATGATTAAAACTAGAGATTTATAGACGCAAAAACTGTGTAAATTACTTGGTCATATTATTTATGATTCACCTCAAAGAGAACGATTTAATATTTAATAATGCGAGTAAAAACCCAAAAATATATCGATGTTATAAAACTATATATTTGCCTAGGGTGCACGAAACTTTTGCGTCTATAAATATAACGGCATATTTAATATAATATAATATTTATTAATAATAATTTATAAAGGTTATTTGTATTGCCATTGGCAAATAAAAGTAAATATTAGGATATTAACCTCAAATAATATTAAACATCAATTTGTTGCAACTCATTCGCTCAGCCATAATTGATAAATTAGTATGTTATGCACCTCTACGTAATGATAATTTCGCAATCAAAACGGTATTGGAATGCAACTCACACTGGGCAAAACACCGCATTTCAGTCTGACTTATTCAACAGCCGTACTGGTGTTTTCCCGAAACGCGAAATGATATTTCATAACTGGAAAGTTTCTCCATTCACTATGTCGCTTTATGTGTTTTTAGTTAGTTGAGCGTTCAGCATTCAGCGAAAAGCTCTTGAAAGGACGGCCAGTCGTTAAGAGCCATACATACCAAATTGAAAAGTGCATGCCATGCGGTGGGGTAAGACTAGGCATCACGCTAGAGCCGGAGCTAGGACGACGAATATCAATTGACAGGTCGGACTCGAGTACACACTACACAACATATTTATTTGGCGGCTTTTTGTTAAAAGACGATATACCAAGTTTACGATATATGTAGATAATTTGAATGGTAAACAATACGTGAACGTTTTTAATACTACGGTTAGTGATTTTTGGGAGTATTTGCGTTTAGGAACCAGTAAATTAGATGGTGTCCCAGCTCACTGCATAAATAAATTATGTTAGCGCAGTACTAACTGAACCTTCTCAGGACCGATGTCTGCGACAGCCCATAGTCATTGCGTCGTGATATTCGCAACTTGCATCTTTAAACATTTTTCTGTGAGTTGTGGTGAAGACAAAGTTGTTCCAAGAAATTGATTCAAATCATTTTATTAAATCAGCCGAACCTAATTGGGTTTCACCTAATATTAAACATATGCAATATTAAACATATGCAAGACTTGTCCTATTTTTTTGCTCACGTCTGTACTTACCTAAGTTGGTAAATGAGTAGTACATTTTAATATAATTCTCTAGATTCCTTGACGACGAGCCAACACTAAGCAGCTTGTACAAACGCTAATGCATAGCTTAAGTTTAATTCACTACACGTTCCTCCCGCGTCGGAGTTGTTAGTACACGAATGCTGACAGGGTCAAGGATATGTGTAAATGCTCGGGAGCGCGGGAATAATAAGTTACATACGTAAAGTCAGTGTTAAGCTCTTAGTGCAATGTTTTACCGTAGGCATACTCATATATACTGTTTTGTTAACGTTAATAAAATTAAAAGTTTACCTTTGACTTTAAGGAAGTGGTTGTGGTTCACAATAATCACAAATTTAACACAAGCGTATATTGACTTCCCTATGTCGACACCACATGTGAAAAAAACAATTATGAGAAACATGTTATTGAAAATTTTACGGAATAACCTCTAATTTTTTAGTGAACTTCGATTGAAATTCACTAAAAAAATCCTTAGATTTTCAAATTTGAAGAGAATATATGCTATTGATCAAAATCAAATTTGATAAAAAAGAAAAAGTTGTTCTGAAAGACATTAAATGTTAATATAATAATAACCTCTAAACTATAGGGTTGCCCATTTCTAAACGAGATGCATTTTCATTTTATGCTCACTTTGTAGATTACTCAAAAGTTCCACGAACAGAACACAAATGTTTTTTGGTTACGTGTATAAAAATGTTGTTTATAGATAGTAGCCTGATCAAACAGTAACATGGGTTTTTGGTAACATGAGTCCGATAGAAGGTTTCTCAACGGAATTATGTTTTTTTGGGGTGCTTTTGTGAAAACTGCGATAAACTCACTTTTAGATTTTAATCTGTGATTTAAAAACAGCCACGAGCATAATCTACCAACCCTAATATGTTGGTCGTTGGGTGAGTCAGTTTGACCCAGCCATCACAGCCTGCTACTCCGAATGCTGAGAAGCCTGAGCCTGAACCATCATCGTCCAATAAACATCCTACGCCCGGACCTTCCACAGTCCCAGCCAAACAAAGGCGAGTGAAATAAAATAGACATTTCTATCAGGTATTTTCGCATCGTAATACTACAACTTTTTCCCAGTCGACTATATGGTCTACCAATTAGATTTTGCTACAAAATATATATTGGAAAATTACTCCTTTTATCTTGTAAATACAAATGTAATAAATGAGTAAATATTTTTTTTTGAAAATGGCACTTTTACTACATCTACATAATACTTATAAATACTCAAGTCATGCTTACAAAAAAAGAGAGTGGGAAGGAATTTAGGGTTGGGAAGAGGAGTTTGAGAGATGGGGGTGGGGATAGTACATCAATTTAGGGTTTACAAGAGGGATTTGAGAGGTGGGGGTTTCATATAGACAGCGCTGAGTTGTCATTATTGAACCCCTTCGTATTGGTTAAATAAGCATTGAGAGGAAAATTGAGAAATGATCAGTACCTATATGCGTACATATTGATCCAAATTTAAAATTTCACCTTCATCACCCCAAAAAACATATAATTCCGTTGCGAAACTTTCTGCCGCACTCATGTTACATTACAGGCACATTTGAACACCATTTGATCATGCTAGAGGTCTGACATTCTGTGTACACCGATTCTAGTGCTACCTGTACATTATGATTATAAAGCGATCCTTCCAAGAACCCTCGTTCTGTCATTGATCTACAATAATAAATGTATTTTAGTATCATATTTTCACCCATTTTTTTGCGTCAATTTAGAGTTATTTTTACAATATAATATTTTCAATAGAATGTTCAACGATTTGTTATGCCACTGGGTATAAATAAGTGGTAATATCCCAAATCCAAATACCCTTTATTAACTGCCAAACTAAATTAAACTGCCGCGACGGTCGGCCGGCCCGTGTATACTTTTTTTCAAGGTTCTAGAACCTTCTAGAAACTCCTCGAATATTCCTTCTCATTCCATATTGTATACACCGCATATCGAAGAGCGCTCTTAATATCTAGGTCCAAGTGTCCTTGTGCTGCAACTATTTTAAACCCTAGAAATCCTAGAGAGTTGATATAAATAATTTTACAGCTATTATAAACGTTTCATTTTGCACAGTATTGCACACACAATTCTAAATTTTGCGCAGCCTCAGATTAGTCCCGCAGCCTCTTAAAAAATTACCTTCATCCCTTTCCCCACCTTAAGTTAAAACCATTTTCGAGTCATTTTAGTCGTTAAATTTTTCACAATTTTACACATCCGTTTCTAAATTTTGCACGGCCTTAGCTTAGCCCCCATAGCCACTTGAAAATTTTCCTTCACGAGGTTAACTAGCAATACAGAATTCCATATAAAATTTGACTGTGCATTACAACTAAAATTCATAGATTGCTACGAACATTGGTCTCTAATTTTTCCTTTGAATCTATTGGTAGCTTTTGTTATTTGTGTTTCGATTTCGAATGTTACCTGACTGTAACATAACCTGTGCATTTTGTAAGGTAAGGTAGGTTAAGAATAATTGAAACCAAATTGTAGATACAGTTTTTTCAATTATATTTACAGTTCATTCAATATGTATGTACAGTTAACTGACCCCATATAAGATACCGCGCAGTTGCCACATGTAATTCTCAATTTTCTCAGTATTCAATTAAAATATCAAATTCCACAATATTATATTAAAGTTGTATATATTGTTTATGAATGTTATTAAATAATAATTGTGCACACAATAATATATTATAGGCCAAGATGTTACGTTTTTAAATTTATTTTCGTGTACTTTAAATATGACAATTACGTAAACATCTATTTTTATAGTTAAAAGCGACAACGCCGATCCACGACCTTTCTAATAACGAATATTCGAGCAGTATATCTCTTTTTAACTTATTGGAATCGTATCTCTCGGATCAGGATCGGATTCTCGAATCGAATAGGATTAGGTTCGCATATCTTACAGTGGCGTGTTCGCGGGAATTGCTAATATATTATTTATATACCTACCTACGTAGGTATACAACGCTACGAGAGTTGAAATAAAAGAGTATGGCGGTTAGCAAACATGTTTGTTCGTTTCGTATGAAACCTGAAAAACGTAGATTTCCACCAGGCCACGCTTTATTTATGCGATAGGATAGGCATGTTAAAAAAATTTAAGGAAAATATTATTTGACGGCAAAAATGGATAGTGGGTGTTAGAGCAGAGCCGCCTTTAACAAAAAAAAGTTGATTTATGGGCTGTTCGAAGTAGGTACTGCCGTGTACTGAGGTAGGTAGGTACCTATTACATCCTCCACTTAAGACATTTCTCAAATAATTTTCTCCAAAAAATATTCCAGTGCTTGAGGCCGCTAGGTTATAAATGCTAAATGGATAAAATTATTTGAGAAATGTCTTAAGTGGAGGATATAAGTTAGGTTTTTATTGGGATTTACAAAACTGAAAACGCACTCTGGTTTATTACATAAGTAGGTACCTATTGTCCATTGACTTTATTTTTATGTATGTACCTACCATCCTAGATCACAAATTAATAATTTACATCAGTGGGCAAAATTAAAAGTTCTATAGACTGTTTATAAAATTATAACCATGTACCTAACTAGCCACAAAAGAAAGGAAAATTTTCAATGACTGTAAAATACCTCAAGGTCAGTTTCTAATTTTGATTGGCTGTAAAAAGTGTGTGTATTGGAAATCGCTTTGTGATGAGAAGCTGGTAGGTAGGTATGTATTGCATTTGTAATGATTTTTAAAAATGTGTTGAATTTAGTCTCGGTTTAATTATGTAGGTACCTATTAACAAACAAGCTCTGATCTTTGTCAAAGCTTGTCTGTTAATAACCTTTGTCTTTGTTGAGTGTTAACGATTTGGTAGATTAGGTAGGTACCTACTTACACAATAAATATGATTGTATTTCAATCGCAAGTATATTTATTTTATCGACTACTTAGCTGTTTTGTACATATTTATTTTTGTTACTTGTGGGAAATATGGCTACTGGCGAACCACCCACTAAAAAATGGTAACCCACTGAAAGCAGTACTTCATGAGTGGTGTGGAAACTTGCATTCAATATCAGCTGTGGTGTTGAAAATATGCATATAAAAACCTTCTACTTTCACCCCCCTAAGAAAAAAAAAATGTCTACGCCAATGAAAAAGATTGTGGTGGTCAGGGTTGCCGGTCGTTCAACTATACATACATATTGTACGAACTGTAGGTACCTAATAATAAATAGATATACACAAAGTAATATAAAAAAACTTTCTATACCTACAAACCACAAACTTGGGGAAAAAATTAAATACAATATAATATTCTTTTAATCACGGCTCACGCGCTCACCGGTTCACAAGAAAAGTTAATAACGCCAGTGCCTTTCAGGACAAGAAGAATAAAGCAGAATTTGACAATTTACACATTTTGAAGAATTCACTTTTTGATTATGCATTCACTTTTTGATTATGTGTCATGCTCTAAAATGGCCAATGCCTCCATTTGGTCCAACATAACCAAGTACCCCTGTTAACACATTCGCCTTATCTTTTGCCGTGCAAAATGTGGAAATGGGTGTGCAAAATTGTGCAAATTTTAAAGGTTACAATGGCTAGAAAATAGTTTTTACCTAGGGCGAGAGAGGGACGGAACGTAATTTTTCAAGAAGCTGTGGGGACTAACCTGAGGCTGTGGAAAATTTGGAAATGGGTGTGCAAAATAGTACCAAATAAAGCAACCGTAAAATTCTGTACATTAGCGCAAAAGAGGGCAACCGTCAATTTTGCACCTCCCTATAGGTTGTACCTTTCAGTTCCTAGGGCAAGGTGTGCAAAATTCGGGATAGGCTGTGCAAAATATGTGCAAAACGGTGACGTACATTTCGGTTTGATTACTGCAGTTGGGAGGGGCGGTGCAATTTGTCCGACCCTGCAAAAATAATTGTTACAATATTTTCCAATAAAACTAAAATATTTGGGTCGCACCCCTTTTAAATTTCACTTGACCGACCCTGAAAAATAATTGTTAAAATATTTTCTAATAAAACTTAAATATTTGGGTCGCACCCCCTTTAAATGAGATCACCTGTATGTATGTTGTTATTTTCGTTACACTATGTTTTAGTCCAGTGTTAGATTAATAAAAATGGTGAAAATAAATAGGGCTTCCCAGGCTCCGAGTGATTTGCCAGGGTTGTACTGCTAATGCAATAAGTGTTACAAAACTCCAATGCGAAAACAACTAATGTACCGTGTCGTCTAACCCCCTTAGTGTAAACTAAATCACTTTACTCTCCTGAACAAATTCTAAACAATACAATCAATAAACGTCTAAACGTAAGTTACTTTATCAAAATCTAATTAATTTAATGTTAGCGCTCGTCGTGTGAATGGAAGGGCGATGGAATTCGGAATGCGAAACGATCCTTCAATATTTGCGTATGTCATATAATTATTCCAAAATTTTCTGCTAATTTATATAATTAAAGTATGAGTTAATCATCGGGATGGCTGTTAATGTTAACATTATTATTCCGAATTTATTATGTGGAAACCTTAGCAAATAATTTAGTTACCCGCAACTTCGAAACAGTACAAAAAACTGAAATTATATAACAGATATTTGTGGTTATATTAAGCAATTTAACTCGCGTAAAGAGGGTTGAAACTTCATGGAAACAAGAGCAGATATGCTGATAACTTCATAATGAACACAAAGGTAAATCAGCGGGGGATAATTAAAATTAGTCAGTCTCTGTGCTGTCACACAAATAAACCATACTTTTGAATAACTACGTTCTCGAAATTAACCATAGAATAATAATAAAGTCAACTGCGATATTTGGTAATAATGTTCTTAATCAGAGTATTAACAAAATTTCTACTGACTAACTCCGCAGGCATTATATTCCTTGGATTACCATAGGCAGCATAAAATCAGAAAATCTTAGTTGTTCAGTTGTTCATACGTCCTTGTTCATGAAGTATTATAGTAAAAGAAACTAATTCTCGTGAATTACGAATATTATTGGCGCACTCGGTAGTATACCATGAGCAATCAATCAGTTGATCAGTGTTCGTCTCAGCGATTTACTTGGTATCTGGAAGTCACAATTCCAAATCTATCCGTGAGACGACCTCTGGTAACTTTACCATCGGGGCGTCTAAGTCCACTACTTGAGCATTTTTTTCTAATTAATCCTTTATTTCCGTAATTATTATCACAGCATCCTAGTAACAAGGTTAGCACAACTTCAGGAGTAGACAGATTGATACCTGAATGCGACCCAGCCAAAAGTGAGTGAAATAATTACATTACTTTCCTTTTTGAAATCCGATTAAGCGTCTTAAGAAACTTAGGTTTAGTAACGTTATACATCTTTTTCGGCGGCCATTAATGATAATATCAAGTATTAAAATCACATGTGATCGATAAAATACATTTAAGATTCGACGATTTTTGTTATGTGTTCACAAATTGTTCACAAAAAAACACAAATTCAAATCAATTCAAGTCAAATTCAAATGTTGGTAATTTATTATTTATATAATAAAAACAGTGCATAACTAACCACATCATGGTAGAAATTAATTATACTCTAGTCAGATTCTGGAATCTGGAATCTGGAATATGTCTGGAGTGCGGATCAGAGATCCGCTGCACTTAGGCCCCATTGGGCCCCTTGTGCTTCCTCCGTGAGGGAAATGTCTCCCTAGGTCATCGACCAGCCCAATGTTGTACAAAAGGTGATGATGTTGCCCAGGGGCATTTCCCTCAAATTGGCCATAGAAGGCCAACGTTCCCCCAATATGGATTCTCTGGTCGATGACACGGCGGGACTTTCGCAAAGTACATGCTCGATCGTTTCATCTTCTTGTTCACATCCTCTGCAGATGGGTGTATCACTTTGTCTCATGTTATAGAGGTGTTTCCTTACCCGGCAGTGTCCCGTTAGGATTCCTGTAACAAATCGCAGTTTACCCCTGGACATTGCCAGATACTTCCTCGCCGTCTCTTCGCTGGGATATCTCAAGAGATTTCTGGTAAGCTGACAGCTACTTGTGTCATCCCACAACGTCTTAAATTTTATGTGGGTGTTTTCCTTTATTAATTGGAGTTTCGCTGCAACTGGTAGCGTACTTGAAGGACCAGGCCCAAGGATACTCAGGTTGGCTGCCTTCTTGGCCAGTTTGTTAGCTTCTATATTGCCGTTGCATTGTGAGTGTCCTTTGACCCAGCACAGGCAGATGTTATTCATCTGACATGCTCTCACAAGTGCTTGGTGACATTCCCATGTTGATCCTTTAGTTATTTTATAATTTTTCAGGGCCAGTAGTGATTGTCTACTATCTGTGCAGATTATTATTGTCTTGCCCGTTATTTCTCTGCGAGCAATCTCTTGTGCGGCTATGGTTATACCAGCGAGTTCTGTTTGTACTACACTGGCATTTTTATCCACAGTCCAGCTGTATCGGAGTCGCAGATTCCTGGAATATATACCACAGCTTGCTCCATCCTTTTTCTTTGATCCGTCCGTAAAGACATAGTTTACACCTTAAACGCCGGCCTCGGCTTCACCAGTAGTATGTATGGTGTAAGGTTTATCAAAGACAAGCCGAGGCGGAATACCATCTGCACATGCCTGTAAAAGGGGTATCTTTCTGATAGCCTCAGTCCACAGGCGGCTTCTGGTTTGGTCACAGCTTTCATTTGGTAGTATGCCAACGGATTTAAGGCGAGTCATGGTAGTCAGAGCCACTTCTTCTAGATGTAGGTCTAGCTGTGGAAGACACAGCATTATCTCCATTGCTCTTGTTGGTGTTGTTCGCATGGCTCCGGTTATGCTCAGACAGGCAACTCTTTGTACCTGGCCTAGCTTCAGTTTTACTGTTATTTGTTGACTCTTGGGCCACCAGACAACAGCTCCATAGGCCAACATTGGTCTTATGATAGCAGTGTAAATCCACAGGACCACCCTGGGTTTCATTCCCCATGTTTTCCCTACGGTCCTGCGACACTGCTCGTATGATATGTAGGCCTTATTTATTCTTTTTTCGAGGTGAAGATACCAGTTTAATTTAGCATCGAAAGTTACCCCCAAGTATTTCACCTGTGGTGCAAAATTTAGTGCTGTGTTTAGGAGAACAGGTGCTCTCATCGCCTCCAGTTTTCTTTTCCTTGTAAAGAGTACCATTTCCGTCTTCCTGGGGTTGACGGATAGGGCATACTCCTCACACCAATTTTCGATTATTCTTAGGGCCATCTGCATTCTCTGACAGAGCTCCTTCGAATTTTCCATTAAGCAGTATCGTTAAGTCATTGCGTATGCAATTGTGTAGAATCCTTCCACGTTGAGGTGGTTTAGGAGGCTGTCAAGAACCAGATTCCATAGCAGTGGTGATAAAACACCTCCCTGCGGATAGCCTTTCACAACCAGTCCTCTTATGACAGTGTCTCCTGCACTGATTTGTACTGCTCTTTTAGAGAGCATGTTGGATATCCAGCTGCTCACAGCATGAGGAACGTTCCTATGTGATAGGGCCGCTGTGATTTTAGGAAAGGTGGTCTTGTCAAACGCACCTTCTATATCTATGAAGACACCCAGGGTGGATTCCTTATGATCCAGGGATTTCTCAATCCGACTTGGTCTAGTCAGATTAATTATAGAAACAACAGTATGCGATGGATATGTTGGATATCTTTATCTCAGCTTGACCTAACTTTCACATAAATATTAATCACCAAATAACGAGGAATTGATTGCATCAATTCATAGATTAGGCAATTTTAGGTAAACTAAAATGAAATGCAATAAATTAATTATCGTCATGGATCTCGTACAGAGTTAAACACATAGCATTTAATTAAAGAAGAACGTATACGGTGAAAAGTTGGGTCTCGATTATCTGGAACAAGCCCTATCGACATGTTCCTTACAAAAAAATAAAACAAACCAAAAAGTTTCCGGATGATGCCAGCTTGGTTGGCGAAACGCGCGTCGAGCGAAGTGTTTTGGTGTTTGTGGAAACTACTCCGAGTGTTATCATATAAATTGTGTAATATAATAAATTTATGTTTTAATTTATAGTTTATTTTCTTCTATTTGGAGCATTTAAATAAAAACTTGTTTTTAAAAATATTTTTTTTTCTATTAATTAATTTTTTTGGTTTTTTTAAGCGTAAGACGACCACTATAAGTGTAAATCGAGATGATTAAAACGATGTTTTTCCTTAATTTTCAAACTTTGATCGGCCATAGAAAGAAGTAAAATACGTTCCATTCCAATTATCTGTCAGTAAAGTCCAGATTCCTGCGCAGCGACCCAAAAAACATAAAGGGTGAGAAAATTACAACTATGGCAAAACTTTCCCCTATTTTCCTAATATACTTAGTCTAGCAGATTCTGCAGTTTTTTGTTTTCATTTGCGTCGCCTAAAGGTAAATTCCAACACATATTTATTTGGTGACCAACATGCGTCATTTCTTTTAATCCCCTTATTTCATTTGCCACTCTTTTGTCTCGTACCCATTTGTTGGAATTCTTGGGCGTAAACTCTCAATAGCACTGAGAAACAAGAAAAATCCCCACACTGAACAATATTTTCCAGACAATAGGAATAAAACGCATTAGCGAAAGCTAAGCGTGTATATAAGGCCTTTGCTCATGTGCCGTGTTTGTTTTAATCAATCCAGGGTAACTCGATTTCTTCAGCACTTTTACTTTGCGTAGGTGTGCCAATATCAGGCCAGGTTTCGTATCTCAAACCGGGATTTGCTCCCCTTTATTCATATTTTCAGTATTATTTCCCACGACATAATACCTATCGGGTTACATAAAGACACGTTTGAATATATTGAAAGGAGGTGTTCGCTGCCAGTAAGTCGGTAACTGGGATACGAGTGTCTTGTTCGTTTTGTCGAAAATCTCCTGGCCTCATGTATTTAGCACACGCAGATTGAAATGCGATTCCGGCTCAGCTTTCATCGGGCCCAGGACCGGATTTAGTAATTGGTATGCTTTATGTTTCGCTACAAACACACTCAATAATAAACAGGCGAAATTATCAATATAATAACGTTTTAATGACGTAAAAATGACGACAATAGGTCTCATCAAAATGATCTAAAAACGTCATTTTCACGTCAATCTAGATAATGTCTTGATTACTTGTTTTTAATATTCATTTCGTCTTAATTCGTAATTGGGAACAGAGATGGAAGTTAGGCATTGAGTTAATAAGTAAACACGTCCTATAATGTTCCCAATAATACACATACAACCTTTAAAATATATAAACATATACAAATTACCTATATAAATCAAAACGTAAATATATACAAACAAACATAAACGCAAATATTTTAACCATACAAACTTCAAAACGTACAAACATTGCATAACTCGAAATAAAGAAATTGACATTTTGCCTTCATATGTCAAAAGTAAATAAGATATAGTCCATTTTAAACAGATATGATTTCAGTACTTTGCATGTCATTAATATTTTTAAATAACTTCAAAGCAAAGAATCATCTATGACAAAAGCGGCTTTCTTAACCTATTTTTTAATATTGTGTCAAAAGGTTAACGTAAATTTTAAAGTCAATATTGGAACATAACATTAACATACCAAATTTAATAGACGTAATGATGGATCAACAATTTATTTAGGCAATAAACAATACTAACATACTTGAGAGTACCGACAAGTGGTTTACTTCGTTATATGATGAAAAAGCCGTGCAGGTGCGGCTGCAGAGCAGATTTGTGTTGCGACTGCGCCAATGGTAATTTTAAATATTAAATATATTTTTTGTTTTTTAGTACATTTTACATTATATGAAAGTTCTATATACCTACACTATCTTTCCGTTATTTTTTTGTACACAATTGCCGTAAATTAGATGTTTCCTAGATGACGGTGCTAATAAGTCTAGAAGACGTTTGAAATATGTTTCTTTTTGGTGGAGAGTTGACGAATGACGGGTAACATCACAATTCGAAGTGAATGAGACGTTACGTGACGTCATTCTGCTGCCTGGATAGCCCAACATCGCATTATAGCAGGTCACATTTCATTAATAGAAAAACTCCATTACAAAAACAAAAAATTAAAATGAAAAAGCACCCCAATTGGATGAAAGGGGTAACATAAAGGGGAAAGGGAATAAGTCCCCGTTCTGCATGACATTTGTCTTTCCACATCAATACCTAACTCTACAGCATATAGTAGACTAGTACAATACAATGATACCTAGGTTAACTTTCCAATAGTGAAAAAAATTTTCAGTTGACTTGGGCACTTCTACTGGTACAATAGTAATTTATTTTTAGGGGTGACATACTCGTAGAAAAACTTGCAGCAATTTTCATTACATAGTTAAATCAGTGTTCTGTGTAGGAGATTCTTATGTCCCTGACTATATTTCTCCAGTTTTATATGCTATCGATCCAGTTTTATATGCTACCATTTTTATATACTGTCACATAATATCACGCTTAGGTGCCTAACTATAAGTCACTACTATATCTAGGTTACTAGGTACCTACTAATACTACTTGAACATTAGTATTAGAACATTATGCTCGCTGGCATCATTTCTATGAATATTATTTAATATTATATGCAAGTAAGTGAGTTTAGTTTGCTTGAATATAGACTAATATAGAGCGCAACGAGTAGAAATGTAGAAATATCACATTTAATTGCTTCATTAATTTTTCTGCCGCATCCGTGACATTGCCACAACAACTAGTGACATTTAGAATTGAGTTTCTGCAAAAAAAACCTGGGTACGGTCCTGCGCTTCCGTGACCGCATCTAAGAAGGAAGGCTTTACCGGGGCCCGAGCTGATATTACCCAAGATAGGTCGCCGTCGCTCTGGGTTACTCGGTTAAAAAGACTCTTACGTAAGAGAAAATTAATTTTTGAGAGAGGTGGTGCGAATTGAAGTGCAACATTTCGCATAATGCGATGGTTATTATGACCTGACGGCAGGTTGTGTGTCAGAATTGGAAGTTTCTATTTCATCTTTTTATTAAATGAAGGGGAAGATGACTTTTTACGTAATCGAGATGAGAATTTCATGGAAATAAATGAAATTGTAATTTTGGTGTCAAAAGTTATTATTGGAAAAGTAATGTTATATGTACAATCGGTTCAAAAAGTACGCAAACATTGCCAAACAGATACAAACATTGCCAAGGTTATCCGTGATAGCCTATTAATATTACACCCTTGTTTTGCTTGAATTATAACAATAGAGTCGCTGTGTTCTAATGAACAACACAAATTACAGATTTCATTGTCTATTGTCAATGAAAATCACTGCACGTTTTACCTAATCACTTTGATGTCCTCTATTCTTCTATCACAGAGGTATTTCTATTGTATCTAAATAGTATTGTAAACATTCTAATAATCATGTGAAAATATCTAAGTGCGATAGTCAAGAAATTAAAAACCTAAATCAAATGTATAGGCCAATCGGCTAGTCGTATAAAAATATCTGATAGCAGGAGACGGACGGGCTGGAAATAATTTTACCTAGTTTGAGTTGGTGTTTAAAAGTAAGTATTAAATTTGCACCCATCAGAAAGCCCGAATATGGCCACCATCTTAAGAAAAGGGGCTACATTTTTTTCCCTTTATTATCTGTCAATAACTCGATTCCTATAAACTTTAGAGCAAAATATAGTGAAGTAAAATTTTCAGAAAATGGAAATTTTAGAAGCATTTCATATTAGATTTTGGCAATAGGTCTTGTTCCCCTATTTCCCTCTTTGACGCAGGAACGAGTCTAAAACATGTAATTATATGTCTTCAAAAAATCATTAATTTGATAAAATAAAGATGATGGCTATTACGGCGCCATCACCGTCATCCTCGTAAACTTCCTCATCATCCTCATCACCGTAAACATCCCGTAAATATATTTTGTCAAGTAAATACATTGGGTTTTTACCCGGGTATTTACCCAAATTGGGTATTTATGAGGGTTTTTATAATAAAATAATTTTATTCAAAGAATGTCTTTTTTATTTATAAAAACAATGTTTGTTATTAACATTAAATTTACATTTTAAAATTAGTCAGAATCAGAGTTGTCGGTGTCAACGTCTGGGGTCGAGACATCATCCATGTATGGTATATCAATATCCATATCACTTTGTTCTTCTTCGCTGTCACTTTGATGAATATTGGAGTCTGCAGTTTACATCTGCAGCAAGTCCTGCGTAACATGTTGAATGCTCCATGGTACATACGCAATAGTGATCTATATCGAGACTTTGGAATTCGACCTTGGAATGGTTCGACATGATATAAAAAAATCACCATACCAATATTGAGGCTCTTCAGTTGCTGGACAATCATTATCTTGTCCAAAGGCTCAAGAGGACTAAACCATTCGAACTTGTGTAGTGTTTTGTGATAGAAAGCAGAGCATAATGCGATAGTGAGAATGCAACAGAATAAACTAAGGGACATCACTAGATGTTGGTTACAACACAATTATAAGCATTACTTTCACATCTATGTGATGCACATTACGTTTAGATGATAAATATGAGGATAAGAAAAATCTGAGAGTTTACATCAGCCTGATGTAAACTCTCAAGTATCAAGTGAACTTTATTATTCCTGTAAAAACACTGCCGCATATTTCCAAAGCGATATTTATTTGAAAAAACGTATAATAATAAGGTTTACATAGCAGCGATGAGTAAATATTAAATTTGGATTTTATCTGGACACCGTCCCGTAACGTAAATACATACACGTGTTTTTGTTTGATTCAATGAGAGCGGGAATGATAGCAATTTTTTGTAACGCAATTCCACACGGCAATGTAAAATATCTAAAATTCGATCAGATAACTGCCTCTTCTTTAAATGAGTATATGGTGTATGGATACAAACAATTTTTTTTGTATATTAATGTCTGAAAACGCGGGAGAGGATATTTAGTTTCCGTCTGAGTTAACCAATGGCAAAATAATGTGGGGGAGTAGATATGCTTGCAATAATAATTAGCAGACGCCTTTTTACATTTGAATTTCATGGACAGAAGAAATAGGCAGATATTGAACCAACTGCTTGCAAAAAGTAGGAAGAAACTCGAAAAGATATATGAAAGTAATACGAAATATATGAAAGTGTGCGGTGATATTTCATATAATAGAAGAAATTCGTATCTATTTCAAGTATACTACAAGTTTTCAATTTTTTTTTCGTCAACTCAATTTCTATCCTTTTTTGGCGTATTATTACAGACAGCAGTGGCGGCTCGTGCCTTTTATACTTGGGTAAGCGACAGCCAAGGGACAAAAAATAGAACATATGAGATGTGCCACAGGCGAAAATTAAAAATTTTTCAAGGTCAAGCGCTTAAACGGGAAGTTGTAAATTTGTTCTGCTGAATATTTTTCTTACAAAATTGCTTTTGGCACTCCAACGATAAATATATTTATCCTTAAAAATGATTTTTAATTTCTTATTAGAGTTGGAAAAAAAATATGTTTATTATATATAGAACTTAATAAGATTATATACGACGTAAAATTTAGTTTAGTTTGTAATAAGCATAGCGCGGTATGTAGGCTTCTTCCTTCCCTCTTCGGCTTCCTAAACCTCACCATGATTGACAATGAAAATTGCACTGTAGTTATTTTTTATCATGAAAATTAATACGCCTTTCTTGAATCAATGTTGTTGTTGTTAGTGTTGTTTTTATTAATATATGGAGCTCAAATTTGCATGAAATTATATGTGGTAAGTACTTATCATCATTTGTTGAAAATTTGTTATACTTTATATTTTACGAGTTTGTAATATTTGTAATAAGCTAGCTTTATTAAAATGATAAAGCACCTTTGGTTACATAGTGTTTTGTAGCATTTTCCAATCCTCTGAGGAAGCTTTATGAAGTTGGAACTTCGATAAACGCTAGTGAATAACTGTATGATCTTTTCGGGCTAATCTGGAAATGCTTGAACAAAACTTGCTTCAAGGGTTTCCATAACCTGACTTCACGTAAGTCTTTGAATTTAAATTAAACTGATTTTAATTACTATTTTTAATAAAAAAAATTCGCAACAAATTTCACCATCCTCTCTGCTTCGTATTTTATTGGTTTCTAATCAATAGAATTGGTTTTCTCCTAACTTCTTTGTTCTCTATCTGTAATATCGGATTATTAGTGCAGATGTACTACTATTGCTTGAAATCATTCTAACAAATTTACATAATTTTATTTTGACAGAATAATAATATTCTGTACACTTTTACTGTTACTATTTTACATGCTTGCTATATACGAAAAATCTTTATATCAACAATTTATTCCATGGATGTAAATTTTGTTTCCACTTGTCATTTTCTTTTCTTATAATTTGGAATTAAATTTGATATGCATTGACATAATTTTAGGGGAAAGTCGCGATATTAGGATCAATATTAAATTTGTAATTATTTATACATAAATGCATTAGAATACGCAAACTAAAAACACTTCACTACGTAGAGTAGGTATTGGAGACCTGGGTATATTAGGCCAGACGTAAGAGAGCAGTAACATCTTAACGGAATTTCTTTGAATTACCCTAAATGCGCCACCGACTAAAACTATGGTGGTAAACGCATTACAATTTTTTCAAACTCATTGATCCAACCTGACGATCTGTAAAATAGAAAGCATCTGAATTACTTCCCTTTGTCATAAAATTAACCATCCATGTTTGATTGCTATGTATCTTATCTATATACCTGTCTCGCATCGTGAATATCAAAAGACGATTTTCGACTGCTTTCAGTCGGAAATCTGACTACAGGATCCGCTTACAAATATATTGAGATAATGGTCAAAATCAGTTTCCTGCTCTTCAGGATCGGAGTCCGTTTTACCGAATCTCGGAATATAAACATCACTATCTTCACTTTCAGAATCGTTCACTATTTTCTCTATTTTATTAGGTCCCGAATGTCCTGAATATTACGTTTTAATTACTCTACTTGGTCTCTAAGAACGGTCAAACTAAACTGACTAATCTAACGATCAGCTGGCCCTTCTATACTGTTTTCAAGGTTCTGGATTGTTCTAGAAGCTTCTCAATTATTCCATCCCATTCTAGAATGTATACAAGGCATCTCGAATAGTTCTACAGGGGGTCCACATGTTCTTGCTCCGCAACTATTTTAAATGGGGCCAAGAGCGTATGGTTATTTGAAGTCCTAGATGGACTTCGCCCTTGGAGGGTTGTATACGACACACCCAGATGCGGTGTTGCCATATCGTTGGGTACGGTGTTGCCAGATTGTGCAAATTTTCCCTAGATCTAGGAAATTTTCAGTATATCGTGCACAATCGCTTTCGTAACGATTCCGTAACAATATATATACTTTTTCAGGAGTTTCATGTCCTGCGTGCCTTCCCGGTTCGTGAGGATTTCGAAGAAAAGAATAAAAGTTTGTGTCGTGAAACTCATATAATTTTTAGGCCTTCATTATATCAGAGAAAAACAGTTTTGTTCAAGAATGTAAGTAAATTTATTCAGGTTAAAAATATTGGACAAAATTACAATAAAAAAAATTAATATACGCAGGATAAATCCCACCATAAGTAGGTGAACTTATGTTGTGCGATACATTCTACAAAAACAAGATTCTATTTTAAATATTTGACAAATATAGGAGAGATAAGATACAGTTCTGTGGAATTATAGGATAAAAAACTTGTACAAGAAAAGACAGAAACAGATATATTAATCTAAAATAGGTTTAAACAAAGTATCGTTTTCAATTACAAACGTTTCCCTGTTTAAAACTGACTTATTTTAAATATATTTAATTCTTTTTAGCAATATCTTAAATTTAGGACGTAAATACGATAAAACATTTTTGCGTGTGACTTTTGCATGTGCTTTTTTCTACAACGGAGAATCTCAGTAATGATATTTGCCATAGATCGAGTATTGTGGGAATGTGAAACATGAGGAACTTTAGTATTAAGTATCCGCAGCAAACAATGATAGACATATAATTCTCTCAGATTAAATTTATTTCAAATGGTAGAACAGTTTTTTGTTGTGTTAATTTTATTTTTGACGATATTTTTTGTCATCACTAGTTATATTAGCATTAACTATATTCGTATTATTGTTGATAATTATATTATATAATTCAAGTGGGTAATAATTATTCGAGCCATCCCCGACCTACTCACTAAATTTCACGTCAGTCGGTCGAGGTTCAAAGAATTCGGAGCGGAAAACCTTCAATGACTGCACTACCTGCCGCGACGCGTCTCAGAGAGCGAGAGCCTCTAAGTTTGATCTGACAAAAAAGTGTTTAGAAACCTTTTTTTGTTTATTTTTTTGTATATTTCAAAGCCATTTTCCTATAAAAATAAACAAAAATTGTGATAATTTGAAAAAAATCATTTTTGGCGCCATTTTTTTCATTCAGTATTTCCCGTGAGACTTTTTGGTGGGAATTGAAAGATTCAGAATCAGCGACCCAGAAAACATAAAGTTAGCCTATTTTTTCCAGGTAAGCCATTTTTTTAGTCTCTATTGACTGGAGTAACACTAAATATATAATTCAGTCTGCAAGAAACCTGAACCGATCAACCCGCAGGCGTTTCCACGTCAGTGAATCGTCCACTCTGCAGGTGCAGCTTTTTCAGAATGATTTAATTAGTCAAGAAACGAGGATCAGCACAATTCAAGCGTAAATATTAAACACGATATCCAAAGAGCTGTTACGACACTTTTCGCGACAGTCTCGACTGGCAACTTTTTAATTAATCTACCAGGTTGAGGTTGTTTACATACGTTTAAGTGTCCGCGAGAGGAAAAGTAGGTAAAGATAAACACGGCGAACGTGACATAAAGTAATTGGATGCATAAAGTTGGCAAAAAAGCAGAATTGGTTCCGGGGATACGTGCTACAAGCACCTCCTGTTTTAATTGTGAGATAGAAATTAGGTCAGGATTGTTTAATTACCATTCCTTTTACCCGGATCCCACCTTTGATACCGGCAGTCGATTAAAATTGGAAATTTCTGGAGCAGAGCTTTTACGAATTGATTAGATTACCGCATACTTTTATGTTTAAATCGAGGGAATATGCAGAGCCAATGTTTCGTTCGTTATAGATCTAATCATCCACATCCACTCAATTCGTTGACTGGAATTCATATCGCTTTGTTCTTTAATTGTCTGGATTTGAAGTTGCATTGAGTTTGAGGGAGCTATATCAAACATCAAATTTAAATTGCATCTATTTATTTACACATCTATCGAACCAACATGAAAACGAACGTTCAATTATCACAAAATTTAACACAGTTTTTAGTTGATGACTTAGAGGTGGGTACAGGATAACTAGACAAGAGCTCATATCATATTTCTAGAAATATAATATGAGCAATATCATATCAATATCAATATCAATCATATTTCTAGAAATATAATTAATAACGTAGACGTAGAAAGCTTAAAGAAGCTTAAAGAAGCATAGAAATATTATCAAAAGGTTGCTCGAGAAAGACTATTTATTTAAAGCAGATAAAGGTTGTTATTTTAGATAAAGAGGACTATTATGAACGGGAGACAACCTAATTAGTAATGGTCCTTATAAAGAACTTACTAGAAACACTTTACCAGGAATGACCACTGAAATAAAAAATGTCGTCAAATCATGTAACAACCTTATTACTCCACCTGTTAGGAACAGGTTACATTATCTATCTAACCCTACCGTACCTAGATTGTATTGTCTACCAAAAATTCATAAGCCAGGGAAATCGGTGCGTCCAATAGTATCGTCTATTGGATTTCCGACTTACCACTTATCCAAATGGTTGCCTAAGGAATTTGAAAGTTTTCCCATTGCACAGCCTAGTTTTCCAATTAAAAATTCGAATGACTTCATTGATAAGGTCAAGAATATCCAATTGCAAGAGGGTGATAGTTTGGATTTCCTTTGATGTTTGTTCATTATCTCCGAGTGTACCGATTCCACAGACCTTGGACTATCTTGAATATTTTGTCGAATTAAACAACTATAGAAAAGAAGTAATAGAAGAATATGTAAACCTTACAAAACTTTGTATGATACAAAATTGCTTCCGTTTCAATGACAAGTTCTATGAACAATATAAAGGAACCGCAATGGGTAAATATTTATCGCCTTTCATTACTGATGTCTTCATGAGTCCATTTGAAACTGAAGCAAAAGAAGAATTCGAGTATTTTCCTAGGATTTGGCTGAGATATGTGGATGGCATTTTTGCCCTGTTTGATACTAATATTGCGGATGTAGAAAACGTCATTTCCACATTAAATAGTCGTTTCACATCTGTAAAGTTTACATTTGAACTAGATAATAATGGAAAACTTCTATCAACACTCTATCAACACAAAATGGCGAGTTTTAATTTTCTGTCCATCGTTTACTATGCTTCTTTCTCAGTAATGAGAGGTTTGAAAAAGAAAAATTATTAATTAAGGATATAGCTATGAGTAATGGTTATCCTAAAGATATAGTTGAAAAACTAATTAGGAAGCGTAAATTTAAGGACCCACTTCGTAATTTTACGACCTTTCAAAATGTCTTCAAAAACGTGGGTGTAACAGCAATTCATTCGTCGAGTAAGAAATTACAGCAACTCCTAGACAATCCAAAGGATAAAATTGTTCCAAATGAAAGGTCTGGGATTTAGGAAATTAGTTGTAATGACTGTGATCGAAAATATGTTGGACAAACGAGACGATCAATTAACACCAGGTTTAAAGAGCATATGGCTCACCTAAAATATGGAAGAACAGATAACTCTAGTGTTGCATAACATGTTTTCGACAATCATCATAGAATAGATATTAGTAATTTAAGATTAGTTAGAAATGTGACCAATAATAGACAGTTGGATGAATTTGAGAGCATAGAAATTATGAAATCTGAAAATAGTATGAATAGCGACAAGGGACCTATACGGTATAGCCCGCTTTACGTGTTGCTTAGCAACTGATCATTGAAACGTGACTAATGACGTCACCATGAAAATAGTATAAGTACGGTAGATATTTTAGTTTAAGATTAGTTCTAATCGTCTGCTAACAAAAAGTCTGTAAATTTAAACAAGCTGTATGCACAACCCTGTATAATTAAAATGAATGATAATATTAAGATTTTAAATCTGTGAAGGGAAATCTTTGTCAAATATCTCTAAAAAGAAGAAAATAAACTAATTAATTACTCCTTGGGTGGGAAAAGGTTCAATGGATCCGGTAGTTCGTAGGCATAATCGTTCATAGATATAAAATCGCGCCCTCGTTGATAACCGAATAAGAAAAATGTCGAGAGACGTCTATTATTACCCCATATGGTATTACACCCCATACCATGACCGAGCCCCCATTGAAATTCTCGCAGCCCATGACCAAATGTTGATACAACCTTTCTCCCGTTCTTCACCGCTTTCGTTCATGTACCACCATATTGAGACAAAATCGTGTTCGTCTGTAAATAAGACGTCAGACCATTCTTAAACGTTTCATTGCCCATAACATGAACTTGCCGAAAAATCGTGGCAAGTTTTTTGGAGTTGAGTATACAAAGAAATACAAATAGATCTACACATTTCTTTGGGTTTTCTTAAGGTTTTCGACCAATTTGCATCAGTGGTTACCGACGTTTCGTCAAATTAAGATACCCTGCACACTGCAAATAATTTGATTGATCGAATATCCTCCTGTCGGACCTTCGACAAATTTTAATCGGATGTAGAATAGTCCACGACGTCAAAATCAGACTGTTAATAATTCTAAACCTTACAATATAACATTACGCCACCCTTACAATATTACGCCACCCAGCGAGCTACAGGTATGAGATAGATCCGTTATCCCTATTTGGAACCAGTAAGGATTCCTTTATTATCTGCCGTGGATATGCATTGGCAAGCGGCGCGATTTTTCGACATTACGTTCGGAGTACGTGCCTGATCCCGAGGCAATTACCCCTCGAAAATACGAATAATTTCAATTCAGCAAATTAGTATTGCTGCACAGCGAAGAGAATTAATCCCACTGCACAAAGGATTACAAAGCCACAAACAAATATATTTTCTTCTAACAGACTCCGTAATTTGAGTGAAAATTGCTCATTCCGCCTGCGGATTCCAAATTCTTTGCCGGAATCAATTTAATGCGTAATTATTATCTTAGGTTGGGATTGGATTTATGACGTTTATTGTACAAAACACTGCTTTGCGATGTTAACGAGCTTCATGCCTTGATTATTCGAGAAAATACGTTTCGGTTTAGCGCAGCCGTATGAAAATGTTTTGACTTTGGCCCTGAAAGCCAAGCAATACAACAAATTTGGAATAGCAGAGTTTTAGTAAACGAATATAACTTTTATAAAGAGCATTTTTACTAAACTCAAGCTATATCAGTTTAGTAAAACTGCTCTTCCCACGAGGTTTGTTTATACTAATTTTTTGCATTTTGTATTTGTTATTATTATAAGTAAATAATCACTGGGTAACAAAATTTTGTTCATGTTGATTTTACAATGTTTTTATAATAATTCGGATGTGCTGAATATAAACTATCGGAAATAAAAAGTGGCGCACCTAGATTTTGTCCCAAATTTGATGTTCAATAACTTTTAAACTAGCCTATCGATTTTGATAAGTTTGAAAGGGCGATTCTTGCGGCTGACTATTTTGTAATTGGCTTTCCATAAAGAATGTATTTTTTAATATGTACAGGGTTAGTCTCTTAAGATTGACACCCCCCTTATCTCACGTATCCTTTGCCGATTTAACTCATACCAAAAAGGAGTGGACGCGGTTTTTGATGAATTTTTATAATCTGAGCACGGATATTAAAAATCTCGTAAGATATACAAGGTTGAAAATAAAACATGATTTTTTTAAATGGAACACCTCGTATATCCCAAAATAATGTCCTTAATTTTCTGAATAAAATATACCATACCAAAATAATGTCCTTAATTTTCTGAATAAAAAAATATTTATTGTTATATAATCACTCCACCTGTTCGTGAGATATTACTAAAAACTTATCACATTACGGGTCATTATTTTGGTATCAAAATATCCGGGGTGTTCCATTTAAAAAAATCATATTTTATTTTCCACCCTCTATATTTTAAGAGATTTTTAATATCTGTTCTCAGATTATAAAAATTCATCAAAAACCGTGTCCACTCCTTTTTTGAATGAGTTAAATCGGCAAAGGATAAGTGAGATAAGGGGGGTGTCAATCTTAAGAGACTTACCCGGTACAGCCTCTAAAAACCGATTATGATTTTGACACGAAATTTGAATGTCGCTGTGGAGTGAAATTTTATTTGCATTCAATTCTTAGCTTGGTCACGGTGTTTACCATTCTTTTTTCAATAATCTCTTTTTTGAATCACCTCTCTAGCCCCTTCAGCAACGAAGATGCGACATTTTAGATGAAACGGTGTTATTAAGTTTGATATTTAACAAGGAGGCTATGGTAACGGTTAACACTGAAACGTCAAAAAATTCAGTTGAAATTCTCCTGAAAAAAAAAATTCAGTTAACGTTCTAAAAGAAAATGCCACTGCAAATTAGTCCAATTCAAGTAGCTAGAGTTGTGGCTTTGGTAGAAGATGGAAGGAGTCAAAGATATGCAGCTCGTATTGTTGGTCTACCAGAAACAACTGTCCGAAGAGCGATCCAGCGCTACCGAGAAACGGGCCAATATAGCAGACGTCCAGGTTCGGGTAGTTCCAGGATTATGCAAAATATTGACGATCGATTTATTGGTCTGCAAATATCGAGGAATCCCTATCAAACAGCTGTGATCACAAACCGAAATTTAAGAAACGCACGAGGAACAGTTGTGCCAGATCGAACAATTTGTCGGAGATTCAGGAGTCTCGGTTTTATCGAAAGAAGACCTGCTATTGGAATGCGATTACTTCGACGACATCGAGTAGCTCGTTTGGATTTTGCTCGAATTCATCTTGTTAGGAATGAGTTGCAATGGTCTCAAGTTTTCTTCACTGACGAATCAAGATTCATGTTGAGATCGGTAGACGGGCGTCGGAGGGTTTGGAGAAGGCGTGGGGAAAGATACGAGGATGGTATGTTCAGTGAAAGGGAGAGTTTTGGCGGTGGTTCAATTATGGTACGGGGTGGAATTACCAGCGATACCCGTACAGAATTATTTGTGTTTCCACCACGGCAATCTCTAAATGCAGTTGGATACATAGAGATCTTGAATGAACATGTTGTCCCATTTGCACCTTACATTGGCGAAGAATTCCTCTTAATGCAAGATAATGCACGACCGCATACAGCAGTGATGATAACGCAACTTTTAAACGATGTCGGAATTAATCGTATGCCGTGGCCCGCTAAAAGCCCTGATATGAATCCCATTAAACATTTATGGGATGAATTGGAACTACGTGTTAGTAGACGCAACCCAGAGAATCTGAATGAATTGAGGATTGCTCTTACAGAAGAATAGGACAATATCCCTCAAATCACTATCACAAATTTGATTGGAAGCATGCCTATGCGTATGGAAGCTGTTATAGCAGCCAGAGGAGGAAATACTCGTTGTTAGTTAGTTTGTTGTTCAGTTATTTTTTAAGTTTATTGTTTTAATCATTAATAATTACAGTCGTTTTACTAAAATGTCCAATAATTCTTTGTTTGTTATTTTTTTTGATGTTGTTTGTACTTGTAAGTAACAATTATTTCAGCGTCCGTAATCGAAAACGCTAAACATTTCTTAAACGATGAACTTTTTAGACATTTTCAGCTCCACTGCCTCCTTGCTGAATATCAAACTTAATAACACGGTTTCGTCTAAAATGTCGCATCTTCGTTGCTGAAGGGGCTAGAGAGGTGATTCAAAAAAGACCATATTGAAAAAAGAATGATAAACACCGCGACCAACCTAAGAATGAAATGCAAATAAAATTTCACTCCACAGCGACAATCAAATTTCGTGTCAAAATCATAATCGGTTTTTAAAGGCTGTACATATTAAAAAATCCATGTTTTATGGAAAGCCAATTACAAATTTAAAAGTTATTGAACATCAAATTTGGAACAAAATCTAGGTGCGCCACTTTTTATGTCCGTCAGTGTATGTAGTGGCATTACACGAATTAACTAATGCTTATTCTGTTTACCATTTCGGCGTAAGCGAATAAACAATGTCAGGTATATAAAACAATAATATGCTGATTAGGATATTTAAGGTCTAGGTCGACTTACAAATAACCAACTATTATTATAACAACTAAATGAAACTGTGTCGCGTAGAACCTGGTAGAGCATTATATAAAGTAGTGTAATTAGGTCACAAGAAGGATTGATATATTGATGAGTTGAGGCATTGACGCGTCGAGGCAAGTAAGCACTTACGCGTTGAACGTTGAACGTCTGGCTGTGCCTATGTCTGTCTCCATTCAGTGGTGGTTTACCCACTACCTGGTGATCCCATAAAATCACCACCACATGGCGATCCTGCGACTACATTGCCGACGCATGGTGAAAAAGAGGAATATATGGAA
Organism: Tetropium fuscum; assembly: GCA_964058915.1. NCBI lineage: Eukaryota > Metazoa > Arthropoda > Insecta > Coleoptera > Cerambycidae > Tetropium > Tetropium fuscum. The sequence goes on along the minus strand of CAXKVY010000286.1, from coordinate 503,664 downwards.
AATGGAATATGGGAGATGACGATCCTGCAAACTTATGGCTCATGATGATGATCCTTATGAACCGGCTTGGTATAATGATAATGGTAAATAAGTAAGTCCCATAATTTTTGGAAATATATGGAGCAGTGGGAATATTTTAATATGGTATATAAGTTTAATTATGGAATAGGATATAAGTTGGTGTATAAATATGAGGCTAGATATAGAAATAGTGTAATGATGTGGATAATGCTGAATCCTGTACATTTTTTTAAGAAGAAACTTCCAGCGAAAGAGTCCAGCGTTCTGTTTTAGGTATATAGTAATATTGGTATATAATGGAAAATTAAATATGTTATTCATGGAATTAGGGATTTAACAATGAAAAATACAATGACATAAATAAGTGATTATATGAAATTGACAGAAAATGTATAACTAAGTTATTATTATTTTATTTTAAGTGCAATTACGTTAGCCAATATTTTATGATACTCAACCGAATCGGTAGTCAAAGCCTTTTGTGAAAATTCAAACTCTGAAAGAACCAAGTTCATCATGGAAGCAGGTGCATTCAATACAGTACAAGAAGCAGTTATAAAATTCGTAGATTCTAGCTCCAAAACTAGGCATACAAACTTCTGTATACGAATATATGAATAATGTCGAAGCACTGAAAATACCCTTATTAAAGATTAAAATAAAGCCGACATATCTAAGGATATCCGTTTGGCATAAAGCAACTAAAAATATATATGCTTCAGGCATCCAGTTAAGACTTTTGATTTACAAAAAGTATTTTGTCTAGTCAAAATAATTGCACTAAAACCGTATAAACTTAATATTGTGGTCAACTTTAGTAGACCACTAACTAAACTACTTTAATAGTACTATTTGATAGTACTATTAAATATATATGTATGATATATATTTGTATATCATACATATATATAATAATATGTATAATGAATGTATAATTTGATTATACATTCATTAAAATTAGATCTATTATGTAGTAACACGACAAAGTTTCTTGTTGGTCCGCTTGAAAGGGACTCGTTGACTTGGATGAGTTCCCTAGGTACTGATACTATAAAATATGTCACATTCTGTAGGATATTCTGCGCAGAATCGGACAAAACAATGTATACAGCCGGAACTTAATCTGAACTAAATCTGAACTAAGCTAAGGTTAGGAATGAGATAATAAATGACGAAAACGTCCATCTTGGAGCATCTTTTATTAGTGGAGAGCGATATGTTATCAACAAATTCTCACCAACATTCATGTCGCCTCGACACAAAAATTATTTCTCATATTTTTCTTCAGTATGATATTAAAGATATTGAAGCCTCAGTTGATCCGCTTATACTCGAAAGATGAACAAAACAAAATTAAGGATTCAAATTGGGCATGAATTTTCCCTAATGCGGGCACATAAAAAATTAGGGTGAGAATAAATACATGAAAGCAGGTATTTTGTAGGGATACTAAAATTCTTGTCAGCCTTCCTGTGTCAAGGTAATACTTTTGTTATGACACTACTAAGTATATATTTCTCATGGGATATCAAATGAAAGAACAGATAATTTTGGATTAAATCTGATTCAATTTTGGGTTAGTTGTTTAGTTATGTCAACAATTGCTCTGTAAGTGCCACATTTATTTATTTCGTAGCAAAAATAACTTCCAAATAACTATGGCGAAAAGAACATTTGACGATGGTCAGTAGCCAAGGGCTAAGAAGCCATTCGGTACCCCCATTTTAGCTATTGGGCGTGATCTGTAGAATGTATGACCTCGAGAAGCTCACTACGAATGGACAAAATGTGAAACCTATCCATCGATTAAAAAAATTACATTTTAGTACCTACTCATCAGAAACCTAGTGCTATTTTTTACATTCAGTCCACGAGGTCCAAAATTATGGGCAAATACCCCAAATAATATTTTTTTTTAAATTTTTCTGTCCGAGACTATTCTTACACTTTTCCAACCTGTTTTACCAGATGGAAAGAGTATCAAAATCCAATGAACAGACAAAACTATTCACCAGAATTTTTTGTAGACGACTGAAAATTAGGAACATTCCGAAATTTATTTTTCCACCTAATATTTTTCCACCTAATTATAGGAAATATGGGGGAAAATGTTTGTCAACCATATTTCCTGCTAATTGGATTCCTGCAAAAATTTCCAAATTTACGTCACTGTATATAATTTTAAATGAAAGAAAAGTCATTAATAATTCTTCAATAATGCTGGCAATACGGTATGAGAATTTCAAAAAAATATTATGCCCCTTTTTAGTGGCGGCAATCGATACTTTTCGTACTCGCCCAAGCTTTTCCGCGATATCTAGTAAAAGGGCGCGTCAAAAGAAATAATTGCATCTTTAATGTATGCACATGGGGGGTCGCTAATAAGATTCTCTTTTAGTTTGTTAACTGAAATATTATTATGCAAAGTAAATATAAGCATCCCCGGGGGATTTTTATCGGAGGGAGCACTTGTCTAAATTTGGCTTTATCGAACACAAGGCAGGTGTATGCAAATACTATAAAAATTGCCTCCTTTGATGTTTCATAACGTTGGTAAATACAGAGCACGATAAGGAACAGATACCGGCAATATGCGAATTTTTCATATTTGAGTTTGATGGATGACAGTTAATATTAATAACTTAGGTAGATACATGCGATAGGGATCTGCTACGGAAGTTTTTTTTGTAAAATTTTTGGCAAGGATTGCCTTCATAGGCCAATATATAGATACATTCCAGCTTAAACTATTTAGGTTAAAAGATTTATTTTAGTATTGTTTTGTATAGTAGGAGAAGCATAAAACTAAGTCGACAACTTAGTTTTATCGAAAGCCCTGGGGACAACGTTTGGTAGGCGAAATTTTGCCACATTTCCAGGTTTTTAAATGTATTTTATGTTACTTTAACCCATTCCTACAGGACTTTGGCGAGATTTTATAACAAATCCTAAAATGCAGGATTTTGCTCATTTATTATTATTACTATTTTTTATTTATATTATATTATATTTTTTACTTCATTACTTATTTTATTCTATCATTATTACTTATTATTTGTTTTTTTTGACGTATTCATTGATGTACTCGTTATGCTATCGGGGCTTCCTATGTCCACCAAAAACCTAAGTCCACCAAACCTTGTCAAACTAGGAAGGAGTGGCAAAGGTGATCAAAGGCAAAGGGCATCGTATCAGTATGACTCTTGATACTTCTCTATGCTCATTCATTGTCTGGCTGTGGCACCACAACGTCGCGACGTCTCTGTTTGGGTATGATAAAACAAAGCTATGTGCTCTCATTGCCAAAATCCCTGCCCTGAATGAATCACTACAGCCACCACAATTCAAGGAATTGATGAGCTGAGAAACTACCGCTTCGTAAAGATGTCTGCCAAGGCCTGGTTCAACTGACCAAGTTGCCACTAGCACTTGATTCAGCTGACCATCAGAGTTTTATAGTGTTCCTTCGCGTTCAGTGCTGGCTTGGAAACAGCTTATACTCACTAGAATGGGGGTGGTAACGAGACAGACTTGGTCTAACCCCCATTCAAATTAAAAAGGAACCGGCACCACAGCCCTTGCTACAACTAGTGTTTCGTAGCTCCAAGAAATGATGCACCAGTGCGTGCACTTCCGGAAAATCTGGACTAAAGTGCACAATAGTCTTGAAAGAATGATCGATGCCGATCATATAAATATCAATATGAGCAATATGAGAAATTCCTGCATTTTAAGATTTGTTATAAAATTTCAACTTCAAATACCTATAGAAATGGGTTAGGATGACTTAAAATTACATTTCTGGTGGAGACTTCGCGATGCTAGCCATGTCCTGCCCCATGCCAATGTGCCTATGATAGCTTAGCGTTCGCATACAGTACCTAGAGCTGTGACCTTGAACGCTTTTTCTTAGGTAGATGCCTCCTACACAATAGAAAAGACGTACAAGAGAAAACTGTTTAAGTTTTACTGCAATTAGCATGCAGCAGAGCTGCCAAATAGTACCCAGCCGATATACACGTTAATGCGAACGCGTTTTGTAAGCAAAGCAGCAATCTGTGGGCTATTGAGGATACTACGCGATGCCTAGCTATGTCCTGCACCATGCCAATATGCCCATCATAGCTTAGCGTTCGCATACAGCACTTAGAGCTATGACCTTGAATGCTCCTTCTAACGTAGATGCCTTCTACACGATAGAAAAGAGGTACAAGAGAAAACGGATTAAGTTTTACTGCAAAGCAGCAATCCGTGGGCTATTGAGGATACTTCGCGATGCCTAGCCATGTGCAGGACATGGCTAGACATGTGGAGCTGTGGAGCATGTGGAGCAAGGAGCTGTGACCTTAAGTGTTCCTTCTTACGGAGATGCCTCCTATACGATAGAAAAGACGTACAAGAGAAAACGGACTAAGTTTTACTGTAATTAGCACTGTAAGTATTTTGTAGGCAATTTTATTTACTTTCATTTAGGAAAGAATACAGTTTTCTGATTTCCATGTGGTTTACGAGCTATATTCAAAAACTGAAAAAGGGGCCAAAATTTCGAGGTTTTTCGCCTACCAAATGTTCTTCTCAGGGCTTTCCAGGTCGCAAACTTAGTTTTATGCTCCTCTTACTATACAAAACAATCCAAAAAAAAATCTTTTACCCTAATAAATTGATGTAAACTGACCCCTCTTAGGCTACCTATAATTGGCCTATCACTGTTACCTGTAAGTATATAATACCCAGAGGGTATTATATACTGTTTTTTCACGAAAGGTTACCCACTAAACGTAGTTCATGATCGAAATGGAATTTGATTTTAAAAATTTTGCGACACGTTTTGGTAAATGGTCCTATTTTTCTAAAATATTTTTTTAATGCTGAAAATAATCCTAATTGCAGGTACGTAATTGATTCCCGTAACTACCGTTTTAGCCAAATAAAAATTGAGTTTAAAAAAAAATGTGACAAAAAAAGTTGCAATGTTGATTTAGTAGTAATTTAATAGAAATTAATTTGACAATTTCAAAAATGAACGCTAACTCGATGCTGTAGCACGAGCCCCCGAGAAGATGAGACTTTAAAATTTTTCAAAAACCTTTTTTCTTAGCTTACGATGAGCTATAACTACCCCAAGTGACACATTTGGGAACGTTATAGTTAAGTTCTAGTTATATGTTGTAGAGAACCTGATTTTAAGCAGTATTTTCGATATAACTCGAAAAGTACGGAAGATATCGAAAATTGTGATAAAAGCATTTTGATAGATTTTTTTAATATCTACAACTTCCTTATTTAACTTTTTTCGATAGGAGCTATAATTTTTTAGTAATTTACAAAAAAAAAACGATTTTTGCAAGTTATGCAATAAATATGAGTTTTAAGAAATAGAAACTCATATTTATACTTATTTCTCATTTGCTCATATTCAATCAACAACTAAAAAGGGGTCTAGTTAAGGCGTTCGATGAAGCAACAGCCACGCTCCTAAGGTTTAAAGAACACCAGTGTAAAGGGTATAGAAGCAGAAATAACTGCAAAAATAAGTGTTTTCGTCGTATTTAACAAGTAAGAAGTGGAAGGCTTGGTAGCGTCCCAGCCGTAGAAGAGATTTGTGATTAACATCAAACGAAAAGGAAATAATTTTACAGCAAATTCAAGTGATAGAAGATTATAAATACAGAAGCAGTAAATTAAAGGTTTGAGGGTGAATAAATCCCAAAGCAGAGTTCCAGCGGAGATTGCAGCATTCAAGAGGCAGTGCGGCGACATTCCGATAGATGACACCATCAGCAGAGCCGAGCAGCATTTGTTAGTTCGTGTACCAACCAATGATATCAAAAAAAGTGATAAGTTTTATGCGTTGTGATAATAGGATTAACATTATTTTCAAGGTAAGAAACAATTTCAAACTTTGCTAGTTACGTAGGTTTGTCGTAGGGTAGAAATAAGGTTTCAAGATGTTGTTTATTTTATTATCCATATATGACAATAAACGTAGGCAAATCCAATCAACATTTTCTCTCTTGTTCTTTTGAAAGTTCAGGAAACAATTTAAGTTGTTCAGGAAAGTTCAGGAAACAATTTAAGAATACTACAATTTGAGCTTCACTAGCATTCAATTAATTTAATAAAATATTACAATATCATAAAAATCACTATTTTGAAAAAGTAACTTCATTTTAAAAATAATCTTTCAAAGAAATAGACCCTCTCTAGGACTAAAGAGTGCTCATCTCATGTCTAAAGTGAGCCTTCTAATAAAATATAAATTAGTGTTCATAGAACTGGCGCCCATAAAACAGACAAGGATTTAATAGGGAAGAAATAGTGTAAGTATCCTATAAGCAGATCAAATATTTCTTCATCATACCATTACTTTTACAATATCTCATTTTATAAAAATTTAAAAAAATCAACTTAAAGAGCATTCATAAACTAATATATTATAAATTGTCAACCAACGTGGGAATATAAAAACTTTCATATTTCATATATAATATAAATATATTATCAGACAGGCACAAAGATATTGAACCGAAAATATTACTTTCGTACCCGGTCTCCCTCGGTCGAATTCATTTCCCGCCTCTTTACTGGATAAATTTTTTTTCGTGATTTGTCAACAGCTAACTATGTAGTTAAGTTCTAGGAAAAAATATCATATGAAATATTATGATCATTTAAATTATAAGAACATATAAGAAAATATAAGAAGAATTTTGAGGTACTGATCCAAAAAAAATCTGCCGACTAATTAACTTCCAACATTTTATCGTATTTTCCAGTAATATGTTCATTACTCTTCCTTATTTACTTAATTCTCGAAATTATTTGTATTAAGTATCTATCTCATGTTAATATAATTTGAATATATTTTTTCCTCTGATTTAATCCGATTTTTCATCTTTTTTTTATATCATTATACTCAACATAAAGCCAGAAACCGATCTCGTCTCCTGTATTATTTTTATCTTTGTGAAAATGTTCAATTTTTTTCATAAACCAAACTTTTAATTCATTTGTCTTTCCTCTAAGATTATAATACAAAACCTTACAAAACTTTGTATGAAACAAAATTGCTTCCGTTTTAATGACAAGTTTATCGTCATTCATTGCTGATGTCTTCATGAGTCGATTTGAAACTGAAGCAAAAGAAGAATTCGAGTACTTTCCTAGGATTTGGCTGAGGTATGTGGATGACATTTTTGCTGTGTTTGACACTAAGATTGCGGATCTAGAAAACTTCATTTCCAAATTAAATAGTCGTTTCACTTCTGTAAAGTTTACATATGAACTAGGAAATAATGGAAAACTTCCATTTTTAGATGTATTAGTAATTAAAAATAGTGACAATAGGTTAGAATTTGATATATATAGAAAAGATACCAGTACGATCAGATATATCCCTAATGACTCTCACTACTGCTATCAACATAAAATGGCAAGTTTTAATTTTCTTGTCCATCGTTTACTAAGTTTCCCTCTCAGTAATGAGAGGTTTGAAAAGAAAAAGTATTAATTAAAGATATAGCTGTGAGTAATGGTTATCCGAGAGATATAGTTGAAAAACTAATTAGGAAGCGTAAATTTAAGGACACACTTCGTAATTCTACGACCTTTCAAAAGGATATAGAGACTCCGAAATATGTATCCATCCTGTACGAACCCCGGTTTACTCGTGGTTTGAGTAAGGTCTCCAAAAAAGTGGGTATAACAGCGATTCATTCATCGAGTAATAAATTACAAAAACTTTTAGACAATCCAAAGGATAACATTGTTCCAAATGAAAGGTCTGGGATTTACGAAATTAGTTGTAATGATTATGATCGAAAATATGTTGGACAAACGAGACGATCAATTAACACCAGATTTAAAGAGCATATGGCTCATCTAAAATATGGAAGAACAGATAAGTCTAGTGTTGCACAACATGCTTTTGACAACAATCATAGAATAGATATTAGTAATTTAAGATTAGTCAGAAATGTGACCGATAATAAAGAATTGGATGCATTTGAGAGCATAGAAATTGTAAAATGTAAAAGTTGTGTGAATAGCGACAAGGGACCTATACCGTACAGCCCGCTTTACGCGTTACTTAACAACTAATCATTGAAGCGTGACTAATAATGATTTCACCATAAATAGTATAAATAGGGTAGATTTTTAATTTAAGATTAGTTTTAATCATCTCCGGATGATGCCAAGTTGGTTGGCGAAACGCGCGTGGAGCGAAGTGAAAGTGTTTTGGTGTTTGTGGAAACTACTCAGAGTGTTCTAAGATTATAATTCGTTACATATTCCTCTATAATCTTATTCCATTCAACATATATATATATATATTCATCCAAGGCTACATTTACATTTAATTTTTCTTCTAGTACCTACTCTAGATCAATCAGCATATTATTATCTTGCACTTTCACTCAGTCTATAAAAATTACGTATTGGCAAACAATACTTCTGGGTTTCACCTAGTCTAACGTAGGGTCAATCCCTCTGGTATTTGCTGCGGCAGTGCCTAACAGAGGATGTCAAGCAAAAGATTCATTGCATAAAGTGTACTCAATAATGCTTGACATTTAGATACAATTCATTATATCAAATATAATCTAAATATATCTTCCACGTGTACTTCAATGTTGACTCCTACCCGTTTATATCTAAGGGTATTACGCTTACATAGAAATACGGTGTTTTAATAGACCTACTACTGTATTCACAATTATTTGGCAAGGATTAAAACGTTACGATAAGGAAAATTTATTAAAGAACCACCAATGCTGCTCCACATTATTTTCCATGCTAACCCTTCACAAAAGAGACAAGAGATAATTAAGTATCTAATAATATGGCAGGTAATTAATCATTATATCCCCGGAACATGTACACTCTGACGAAAACAAAATAATGAATGTATAAGAGCGTAGGTATTCGTTTAATTAATTATATGTTTCCCTTGGTTCAAGGTCGTCAGCACAGTCGGTTGACTTTTCAGGTAAAAATATAAAAAATACTCTCAAAATGTTGACCCGTGTGAAGTTCGTCCCTCACTTTAACATGGACTAAAACATTTTGGTTGTACTAGGTTGTACTAACTTTGTACTACTGTGTACTCTAGAAACGTTTTCAAAATGCATGCAGTATTTTGATTAAGGAGAATAATTGGAAATACGTGCTTTAAAATGGAAAAATTAAATATATATTCCAAAACTTAAAAGAGTGAAAAAAGAAAATTATACTACAATAATTAAACTAAACAAGGAAACCCAAAAATTTGACAAAGTTGAAAAGGCATCAAGAAAAATAGGACTGGCTAAGACTGGTAATAATTGTGACATGTCAAAAAATCAAAAAAGTGTTTCTGCCGATCCTTTGCCGAGGAAGAAACACAATCAATTTCTGGCAAAACTTTTGGAGAGATTGGAATGGAAAAAAGGTTTATATTACAGGATTGATTGATGTTGCACCCGTTAAATGTGACTTGATACACAGCTTTTCTTTAAAGTATGTCTTACTTTTTTCAGATATAACAAAGACACGATCTGCATCTTATTTCTTCCATATTAAGAAAGAAAATATGCGAAAACGATTTTGCAAAAAAATGTTTGTTGAGGCTCTTTCCATTGGAGACTGGAGCATCCAGAGTTGGATTAAAAATAAATTGGAAGTGGTTCACCCACCAGCAACTAAAACACCAACAAGAATAAGGACCATTCAACCAGTCTCTAAAGATAAGGAACTTCTTCTTAGATTTCTTTCTGAACCTCCCAAGATGGAGAGCCATTATTGCCGAAAGGACATGTCTTACTTGGATTCTCAATGGCAAAATATTAACAATTTATACAGATTTTATAGTAAAGAATGTGCAGAGATTAATCTTCAAGTACTAAATCATACCACATTTAGGCAAGAATTTCACAATTTAAACCTGTTCCTGTTCCATCCAAAGCTAATTCTTTTTTGCTATAATAACCTATATGAATTTGTACTTTTTTAGGAAAGACCAATGAGTATCAGATGCATATTGTGAGAAAAAATATGGCTCGTGATGAAAAAGACAGACAAAAAGATCTGGCTAAGGACAATCCTTCTAGTGTAATGTTCACAATGGACGTACAGGCCGTATTGACAGCACCTAGATTGCAAGTTTCTGCGTCGTACTAATGAAAATGAAGTTTTCTAAAATGAAGTTGAGTGTCCATAATTTTATAACATGGTTACTGGAAAAGCAGACTGCTACATTTGGCATGAAGGCGCTGAGGGAGTAACTGCCAATGAATTTACCACATTTATTCTTGATTATATTGTTAAAAATTTGACCTTGGAATCCGAAACTGTAATTATATTTAGTGATGGATGTGGTTAACAGAACCGCAATGTAATTCTATCTAATGCTTTATTACAGCTTGCTGAGGATAAGAAACTTGAAATCTTTCAATATTATCTTGAAAAGGGTCACACTCAAATGGAATGTGACTCGATTCATGCTTGTATCGAAAGAAAACTAAAAAACCGAGAAGTTTTTGTGCCAGGTTATGTTCAACTTCGCAAAAGAGCCAAACCAAAAGATCCATATAAAGTGCATTATATCTCATATGATTTTTTTTTAAATATTTCGCGATTATCGCGATGAAGCTGATCTCTCGGTATGCAGTAAAACACAGATTACAGAATATGCGCGAAATTCCCGCAAACCCGCCTTTGCAATAGAGGCGAACGTTTGCGACTGTTTTAACGAAACACAGACGGCGCGTCATTCCAATAAGTTAAAAAGAGATATACCGCTGGCATATCCGGCCTTGGGTCTACAATAGAGCGTTTTCATATGCGAAAAAACGATTGAAGATCATCCGTCTACTATTTTAAAGGTACAATAGTATAAAAGTGACCAATAATTTTGCATTAGCCGAACTTATGTTCATTATGTTCATATATATATAACATATCTTCGATTATTCTTCTTAATTCCTGCAGTATTTGAAAAAGTCTACGGTATATAGTAGTACAAAATTGGTACAACCTAGTACAACCATAATGTTTTAGGTCCTGTTAAAGTGGGGGACTGACTTCACATAGATAAAATTTTGGTTTTAGTTTCTGCACGTCCAAAAATTATTTGTTTGTATAATTCACCATAGAACAATTGAATACATAAGTGGATAAAGGTGTCATATCACATTTAAAAAAAAACACAGTAGAATCCCGATTATCCGTGCGTGGGTTATCCGGGCTGCGGATTATCCGTGCCATGATTTCCCCCCACTCTCTATACGCCACGAGGGCGACGCGCATGACACAATTTCGATAGCACCTGTTGCGGAGAAATGTGAGACTTATTTGCGCACTAGACGAGTTTCTACACTGATACATTTTCAACGCGTGTGTTTATTTTTAAAATGGAAACAACCAGTGTTAAACGCAAGAGAAATGTTTTAACGATTGAACAAAAACTAGACATTTTAAGCAAACGTGAAAAGGGTGAAAGTGTCGCATTATTATCACGAATCTATGAAGTTGGCAAACAAACAATACGCGATATCATTAAAAACAAAGTGAAACTACAAAATTTTATATCTCACGCTGACTCTTTTAAAAACATATCTGCACGGAAATCTTTGAAAGGATCAACTTTTCAACAACTCGATGAAGCACTTTCCAAGTCGTTTCTGCAGAAAAGATCGGAGGGCGTACCAATTTCTGGCCCAATGTGTGCTAAACAAGCGGAGATTTTTCACAAGCGCTTAAAAATCAAGGAACTTTTCAATGCATCCAGTGGTTGGTTGCATCGATTCAAAAAACGCCGAGGGATTCGAGAGCTTACAATTCAAGGCGAAAAGCTCAGTGCCGACGGAGAAGCGATGGTGGAATTTTACTATGAGCTTTAGATCATAATTACAGAAAATAATCTACAACCTTCTCAAATATATAACGCTGACGAAACAGGGTTATACTGGCGAGCTATACCTACAAAAACTTTAGTTGTAAGTAATGAGATAAGTGCACCGGGGTATAAAAAAAGTAAAGACCGGATAACAGTGTTGTGTTGTGCTAATGCGTCTGACGGTCATAGACTGAAGCTGGCTGTCATTGGAAAGTCAAAAAATCCTCGCGCTTTTATAAACATGAAACTGCACAATCTCCCAGTTCACTATTATAACCAGCAAGCTGCTTGGATAACATGTGATATGTTTCAAGATTGATTCCATAAAAAGTTCATCTCTGAAGTAAAGTCATATTTGAAGAAGAAAAAGTTGCCACAAAAGGCACTTCTTCTTTTGGATAATGATCGTTCTCATCCCAATGAGGCGGTCCTAAGATCTGACGATGGAAACTTCTTTGTTCTTTTTTTCCCACCCAATGTTACATCCATTGCTCAACCAATGGATCAAGGTGTTATTGAGACAATGAAACGCCTCTACCGAAAAGAATTTATGATGAACTTGTTGGATGAAGTTGATCTAATGAAGTTTTGGAAATCGTTCACAATCAAAGACGCAATTTTTACAGTGGCAAATGCATGGAGTGAAGTGAAAGAAATGACCTTCAAAAAAGCTTTTTACAAAATAATGACGCTAGAGGAAGATGAAAGCATCGTAGAACATGATGATGAAGAAACCACCATAATTGAACTAACTAAATTAGTGCGCAGCGCCGATGAATTAAAAGAAATTGAAGAAACTGAAGTTGAAAGATGGACTCAGTGTGACAAAAATGAGCCAGGTTATCAACTACTCAATGAGGACGATATTGTCGTACAAGTTTTGAATCAACCCGGTACGTCACAAACTGATTCATCCGAAAATGAGAGTCAAAACGAACAAAATGATGGGACTGTATCAGTCAAAAGAATATCTAACCGAGAGGCTGAAGAAGCTGCCAATGTTCTACTAGACTATTTTGAGCAACGAGAATCTTCGGACCTTATCGACGTTTTGAACTTGCGCAAAATACGTCAGACGATTAAAAAAGATCGAAGAATTTTAACACAGACCAAAGTGACTGACTTTTTTTCAAAAACATAGTTACATACCTAAAATACATACCCGCTTGATGTAAATGCATGTTAACATACATACCTATGTAGAGTTTTAGTTTTAATTTTTCTTATTTAGTGTAAAAGTTTACTTATGTAGAATTAATTCTATTTTTTGTTGTTATATTTTTATGCAATTTAAAAATTAGTTTGATCTTATTTTCTTTTCTGCTATCTTTTTGGTACGCATACAACATACATACATACATATTATATACATATGTAAAAAATAAATGTTCGGATTATCCGTGCTTTTCAGTTATCCGTGCCTCGTCTAGTCCCTTGGAGCACGGATAATCGAGGTTCTACTGTACTATTTGCAATTTTTGCACTTCCCTAGTATAGATTAACCTCCTAGTAATGGTAAATCCAATATTTATAATGTCTCAAAGACATTTTTTGATAGTAAAAGCGCCATGTCGCACATACTATGAAAAATTTTAGTTGAGAAAGGTGTTATGTAACATTTTTGATCATTCTTTTTGCATATTTACATTTTTTTACTTATTTTTTACATATTTACATTTACTTACCATTCCCAAAGTAGATAGACAAATATCCAATGGTGACTTGACTTGGAAAACATATTATGTGACAATGGATCTAACTGGAATGAAGATAACGCCAATAGAGGCAGTAATGAAATAGCTACAGCTGTATGTTACGATTTTACAAATTACTCCGGAGGACTAAAGAGTATCCTGAAATTGTTTCATGGATTTTATTTTGCGTGAACCTTAATTACTTTTCTAAAATAAAAGTAGCCTAAGTTACTCCTTATAACATCAGCTGTCTGCCAGTGAAAGTCCCGTCAAAATCGGTCCAGCCATTTCGGAGATTAGCCGGAACAAACAGACAGACTAAAATTTTAAAAATTGATTTTTTATTTATGAGTACCATATATGCCTTTGTTACTTTGACATTACAGACACATCATTTTTCTTTATTTGCATAGATGTTGTATGCAATTTCGTGGAATTTAATTTTTTTGCATGGAACCCTATTTCTTTTTCTAAAATGAAAGTAGTCTAAGTTATTGCTTATAGCATCAGCTATCTGCCAGTGAAAGTCCCGTCAAAATTGGTCCAGCCGTTTCGGAGATCGGATTTTATTCACAATTTTATGGTTTATTTCTTTGCGTACAATTCTAATTCTTGCTCTAAAATAAAAGTGACCTAAGTCTAACATCAGCCAATGAAACATCATCCAGTGAAAGTACCGTCAAAATCGGTCCAGGCGATTCGGAGATTTCAGCCGGAACAAACAAACAGACAGATATGACAGATAGACAAAAGTTTTAAAATAAAAGTAGCGTAAGTTACTCCTTATAACATCAGTTATCTGCCAGTGAAAGTCCTGTCAAAATCGAAAAATCGTTACGGAGCTCGGATCTTGTTCACAATTTCTTGGATTTTATTTTTTTGCGCAAAACCCTAATTCTTTTTCTAAAATGAAAGTAGCTTTAGTTGCTCCTTATAACATCAGCTATCTGCCAGTGAAAGTTGGGACAAAATCGGATTAGCCGTTTCGGAGATTAGCCGGAACAAACATACAGACAGACAGACAAAAAAATTTTAAAATTTAAAATGCATTTAGTAAAAAGCCGTTATTTTTTTACAATTTTATTTATATGCATTGATGTATTGATACATTTGAGTTAAAAGCTACATAACTTCTTTATCCATGACGAAACATATCACAGATAGAGTTTGAAGTTAGTGGATAAAGGTGTAATGTACACAAAAATCTAAAATCTTGTACTTTTTAAAAATGTAATAAACAATAGAAAATAGCCTGAAATTATCTATTTTATGAGGTATTTACTCATTTAAATCAAAATGAAAAAAAAAGTTCCAATACAAAACGCGTTTTGTTAATTTAATCAAAACATGACCACTTGTGTCTTCAATTATTTGTGTTATGAGATACTAAGTCACCTGCTAAGTACTAGCCGAATATTTATCCCTTATTGTAAGATCTCAATTTACCCAAAAAGTGGAAAAAACCGCATTTAACGGTGGTGTCATTTGGTATCGGGTGTGCCATGGATCTCCATTAGCCCCCTGAGAGGGGCCAGTCGTTATAATTACAGCTCTAGCTAAGATAAAATGACTCTATCTGTCACGGTTATCTCGGTTGCACGCCACAGTAGCTGTGCTACTAGTGTCGTCATTCACATCGGGAACACCTGAACGATGAGACTAGATTAGCCGGAATTCAATTTAATTGCGTTTCAATCGTACTCGACTGAATAAAATATTATAAAGTCGGTGGCAGCTCAGGCGGAATGAGTTGAATCTCTGGCAGAGAGTCAAAGGATGATTTTACAGATAAAATCCAATAAATATAATGTTTTCGTTAAGGAGGATGTAATTAAATCTGAGAAGTCAGCAGTGTGGTTCATTTGTTAGCTTAATCGATCTAGCAGGCGCCGGGATTGATGTTATATTTCATTTGTTTAGCGAGTTTTTAACAGATTCTGGAACGGAATATTAGCAAGTTCCCAGTAATCGGAATACATTAATGTAAATATATAAATTGTGGACATCGAAGATTATAAAGTGATAATAGTAAGTATAAACATCTACATAACTACTTTATTTACTTATTATATTTCAGTGAAAATATTTGACAAAAATTACTAATACAAAAAAATATGCAGTGAGCTTTTAAAGTGCTGATCTTTTTATGTGTTCGACATCTTTAGTTTTAGTTTTGAGATAATGGCATTTGTCACTGACATTTTTAACATTGGAAATGTTTATGTTTAGAGAAGAGTATATGGGTACCAAGTTACAAGTTTTCGTTCAAGGCCAAAAGAGAGCGGTGTCGCGATCGAGTGACGCAATACATGTAGATATCGCAGCGCTCGGCTCGTGAAGAGTACTGGGGAGTGGGGAGTATTCAGTGCAGCTATATTGGAAGAGGTGGCGCATTGCTAGTAGTGATGGGAATAATCGGGATATTTTCATAATCATAATTTTCATAAATTTAATAATTCGAGTGTAAACGAATGCCCAACGATAATTAAAATAAAAGAACAAGTGTAGGCTACAAACGTATGTTATTCTAAACTAACTAACAAAACCTCTACATATTATTCCTTTCATAGGGCCGTCAAAGCAGCCCATAAATACTTTACAGTTATCGAAACTGTCTCGCCCTGAAGGAAATTAAATACGTCTACCGCATCTCGATAACATAAACAATAAACATATCGCTCAGCCGGTACGGTCCTATCCTAAAAGAGTCGACACCGGGCGTTAGTGTCTACACGAGATATATAATCGAATTTATTTAGGATGAACTTATAAAAATTCGAATTGTTTCATCGAATTTGTAGTATATAAAACATGAGTAGGTTCCCATTGTGAATTATGATAGCAAAAATGAAATCATAAATCACTAAATAAGAGATTCTGATTTAGCTAATGAGCGGCCGCGTTTTAAGAATATACATTCAGCAGCATACACATTTAAAAGAGTAAACTGATGAATTTGAATAATGAATTTATTATTTGAATTGTTTCTTATTTATAATTTTGTTTATTAATTATTAATCTTATCAATATTAGTTTTATCTGTAATATCAAAACTGTTCAAGTATAAGTAGTAATTCCGTTAATTTTACTTGCCCAAAAAATAGTAATGACGTCGACAAAAATCATATTTTTTATACGGGGTGGTCACAAATTATAAAATCTCAAAAAAAAATTAGTTTTCGGGAAAACGCTATTATTTATAAAAGTTTTTACTTGTCCAAAAAATAGTAACGACGACGAAAAAAATCATATTTTTTTATACGGGGTGATCACAAACTACAAAATCTCAACAAATTTTTACTTTTTGGGAAAAGCTATTATTTATGAAAGTTCTTGCTTTCCTATAGCAATGTCGACAAAAATTATGTTTATTATACGGGGTGGTCAAAAATTACAAAATCTTAAAATTCGGTAAGAGCAAAGTTTGTACTTTTTGATCACCACGTATAAAATTATACACTGTCCAGAAAATTTTATTGTTTATAAAAACTTTTACTTGCTCAAAAAATAGTAGACGTCGACAAAAATCATATTTTTATAAGGGGTGGTCACAAATTACAAAATCTCAAAAAAGGTTCAGTATTCGGGAAAACGCTATTATTTACAAAAGTTTTTGCTTGCCTAAAGTAATGTCACACTCGGAGTAGTTTCCGTCTCCGGATGATGCCAACTTGGTTGGCGAAACGCGCGTCGAGCGAAGTGAAAGTGTTTTGGTGTTTGTGGAAACTACTCCGAGTGTTACAGTTACATCAAAGGTTCCAGCCCTATCAAGTAGTAAAGTAATGTCGACAAAAATTATGTTAATTATACGGAGTGGTAAAAAATTACAAAATATTAAAATTCGGTAAGAGTAAAGTTTGTACCTTTTGATCACCACGTATTAAAAATTTATGATGATTTTGCCACTATTATGTTTTTATATGGGGTGATCAAAAATCACAGTTCTCTTGGATAAAAATCTGCAAAAATCATATTTTTTATACGGGGTGGTCGCACATTACAAAATCTCAAAAAATGTTTAGTTTTCAGGAAAACGCTATTATTTATAAAAGTTTTTGCTTGCCTAAAGTATGTCAACAAAAATTATGTTTATTATACGGGGTGGTCAAAAATTATAAAAATAAAATATTATTTATTAAAGTTTTTACTTGCCCAAAAAATAGTAATGACGTCGACAAAAATCATTTTTTTTATACGGGGTGGTCACAAATTACAAAATCTCAAAAAATTTTTAGTTTTCGGGAAAACGCTATTATATATAACAGTTTTTGCTTGCTTAAAGTAATGTCGACAAAAATTATGTTTATTATACGGGGTGGTAAAAAATTACTAAACTTAAAATTCGATAAGAGTATAGTTTGTAGGTACTTTTTGATCACCACGTATAAAAAACTAATGATGATTTTGCCAAAATTATTTCTACACGGGGTGATCAAAAATCAGTTTACTCTTCGACAAAAATCATATTTTTTATACGGGGTGGTCGCACAGTACAAAATCTCAAAAAATATTTAGTTTTCAGGAAAACGAATTATATGTAAAAGTTTTTGCTTGCCTAAAGTAATGTCGACAAAAATTATGTTTATTATACGGGATGGTCAAAAATTACAAAAATAAAATATTATTTATTAAAGTTTTTACTTGCCCAAAAAATAGTAATGACGTCGACAAAAATCATATTTTTTTTACGGGGTGGTCACAAATTACAAAATCTCAAAAAAATTTTAGTTTTCGGGAAAACGCTATTATTTATAAAAGTTTTTGCTTGCTTAAAGTAATATCGACAAAAATTATATTTATTATACGGGGTGGTAAAAAATTACAAAATCTTAAAATTCGGTAAGAGCAAAGTGTGTACGGGGTGGTCAAAAATTACAAAATCAATTCAAGAGTAAAGTTTGTACTTTTTGATCACCACGTATAAAAAACTAATGATGATTTAGCCACAATTGTTTTTATACGGGGTGATCAAAAATCACAGTTTCCTGTTTTCAAATTTTAAGATTTTGTAATTCTTAACCACCCTGTGTATACAACACAATTTTTGACAAAGTCATCACTATTTTTAGGCAAACAAAAACTTTTTTAAAGAATACTTTTTAAAACTTTTTTAAAGACTGTAATTTTTGACCACCCCATGCAAGATAACCTGTTTAAAACGACAAGACCTTCAGGGTCAAACGAAAAAGAAAATCATAACGCAACTGAGTTTTATTTTTATTCAATTCACTTGAGAAAATTTTATCAGTTGTGTCTGGTATTTTCAATACGCCTGCGATACTTGCGTAATATGTAAGATCTGTGAATGTTTTTTTAAGTTTAACTGCAAATCCAATATAAGTTGGTTAATTAAAAATTATGTTTATTATTTCTTACTACATACCTAACTCGTAAATTGAGATGTGTATTATATTAGTAATACTTAAGTTTTTCAAAAATAAAATGCTAAAAAATTATGTTTATATTTATATATAACCTTGTGTGTATAATAAACAGTTAATAGACCTATCCTGTTAGAGCAAGCGAGTAAGATAAATACAACGCAACTTGTATTCAATGAGACAATAACTCGGTGCGTAGTACGTTCTGCGCATTCTTGTGGCAAATTGTGACAGTATCCATACTCAATATTATATTAAATTATTAATTAACGTGTTATTCTAAATTTATAAAATGCTAGGGACCCAATCGTACGCCAAGCATTACTAATAAACACGTAATAAACACAAAGCCAATCTGGAAGTTGCCACAAGCATGCACGCGCACCATAGTATTTGACGTATTCGAAACAACTCAAAAGGATCGGTATATTATGTTTCATATATTTTGTTATCATTTCCAATGTCTCCGATAGTTGCAGGGATTGCGAAATCTGTGAATTTTTTAAATTGCAACCTAGATTTTTGTCTCGAATCCAGTAAATTTACTTTTTTGCCGAGCAAAACACAATTCTGCAAAGTAAAGTCAGTCAGCAAAGTAACACTTTTAAAAAAATTATGAAGACCTTTTATATAGAATACGAGGTTCTGGAGACAAGGTTGTATCGACATCGACATGATTGCTAATGAAAATTCTTATCACCATGTGTGTATTTTAATTTATATAAAAATAAAGGCTACACCCAACAAATTGAAAAACACCCGTCAACAAGCAAAATGGCAGATTCTCTAGAGTGTGGCAATTTTAAATAGACCGTTATTTCTTGAGGTATTTTACCAAATTTATGGATCCCGACAATTGTTTTACAGCTAACAAAAAACGATAAAAGGTACCTTCTACGTGCGCCCCTGTACCCAATTGTGTGAGCATTCATTGGTTGGGCTATTTACACAATCAATTTGTAAAATACGATAATTATAATGTAAGACAAAAACGAAATTTTCGGGAATATTACGATCTAATTATATCTTTCAATTTGTTTGTTTCCAGGCGTGCGAACGTTTATGAAAACAAGAAACTTCCTTGAAATATATTTGTATGTAATTTTGCATTTTGACCGTACCCCAAACTCCAGGCGTGTCCATCTGTAAGCGAAGCTATAATGCATAAATAATAATCGCCATCCTCGCATTACTTACTTCTTCGGCGCCGTCATCCTCAGAATAAAAATAGTTAATTAATTTAAAATTAGGACCCCACAAGATGCCAAGTTTCATGTGTCCCGAACACGATATAATCAGTCAGTTTGTATCAAACAGAAGAATACCTTACGTTGTGATTCCTCGATTAGACTAATTATTTTGAGAAAACACAAATAAATTAATAACAAAGTAATGGTCATAGGTCATTAATTATTACCTACCTCTTATAATAATAATGGTTATAATAATAAGGCATTTCGTAACAAAATGTAGCTGTTTTTTCGGTAGCAGGTACATATTACATATTATCCATTTTCTTCACGGTATGCTTGGTCCTTATTTCACTCATGCTATTTTGTTCTCAACTCTGATGTTTGCCAATTGTTTTTGCAGATTGTTTATTGACTCTGTTCACACAAAAATCCAATGTAATTGGTACATCTTGTATACGGTCAAAATTTTAAATTGAGCTGAAATTCAGTATCTAGCACATCTGCATTCCGCAAGAATAAACCTAATCTTCTAAATCTATTCTATATCTACTATATATCCATGCTATATCTATTTTATATCTATTCTCTATCTATTTTTGTCTACTCTATATATTTACATTCTTCGGAAAATTTATAGTATACACAAATAAAACTTTTGTACTTACCTCTTCAAATAAACTCACTGGGTTATTACTCGGTGAAACAGTCAACTAGGCTGTTGTCAAATAAAATCATATTGACAACTACTAAAATTGTTCTTGTTACAAATAGGCTTTATTATTTTTTAGTTATTTCCGACTCGCAAACTATCGTCTAGCGCCGCGCTGCTTGAAGAACGGTTTTTTTATTAGAGCGTCTTAATATGACAATTTTGTCACAAGAATTACGGCTTTCTATAAAAGTGTTATATAGACAAACGTTCTTACAACTCATGCTATGGAACAAAGAATTGTTGGAAATGTATACATTTTCAGTTGTATAACATTTTATAAATATAATTTACAAAAATATTTTGAAAGTATTATATAAGAAATATATTACAGTTATATACTTATTCTTATACCCTTAATTTCGACGTTAAAATATAGTTTTAATGCAAGTTATATAAACAGTTGTATTGGACTTCTTTAAATAGAATAATAAAATTATTACTTAACGCAGACGTAAAAACTGTACACGATATGCATGAAACTATTTTATAATTAGCATATAACTACACCGATTTACTCTCTTATAAATATGTTATAGAATAAAAATATGGTTCCCAGGAGCAAAGTTATCTCAAGTTCTGACTTATAAAATATGTTTACATTATATATAAACTCATAGTGTTTGATAATACCAGTAACTTTAAAAATATGGACTCAGCTGTATCTTGTTAATGGGAAAAAGTTTTAGAAATATAGTCAATACAAATAAAACAATCCCTTTTTTGCTTGTTGAAAATTCGACCTGAAAAAAATGTAATTTTATTTTTGTTAATAATGACAAATGATGTGTTTTAATTTTTCATTATAATTATATAGGTACAGTGCCGTTCAATTGAAAGTAAACGACTCTTATAAGAAATTTTGGAAAATTACCCATTGTGAAGCAGGATTTTGTAAACAGATTACATTCAAAATTATTTTAGGTTGAAGTAACTGTCATAGGGTGACAGCATTTTATATACAGTATTTATTAAGGAAAATCTATATGGTAAGGACGTCTTTTGTAAAAAAATCCATTAAATTAACAAACTAACTAAGAACTTAAGAAAATTACTATGAATTAATATTTGGTCCAAACACCATTCGCGTTTATAACTTTTTGAAGCCTATTTCTCATAGACAGTATTAGTGTCCTGCTGCAATCCTCGCCAATATTTCCCCAGGCATTTTCAATCGCCAACCACAGTTATTCTACGTTCGCTGGTCGGAAATTTCTGCTATACATGTCTTTTTCCATTTGTGCCCATACATTTTCTATCGGATTTAAATCCGGCGACTTAGAGGGCCAAGGCAGAGTGATAATATGGTTTGTATTCAACCATTCAGTAACAACTCGTGATTTATGAATAGAGGAATTATCCTGAAATATAAATTTAATTGAAATATGCAAAAAGGAAAGAGGAAATAAAAATATTTTCCTGCTGGAAAGTGAAGTTCTCGGGATATAAAATGGAAACGGAAGGTAACATAACATATTCCAAAATGCGAGCGAAGCTTTGACCAGTAAGACGCTCTCTGATTATCCAAGTAACACCTGCTCCTTGGCAACATATCCATGCCCACACGTTGATAGAGAAGCGACCACTACGAGCTCTAGGATTTATATAGCGCTCTTCATATCGGCAATTTCTTGGGCGGTATACATGCACAGAGCCATCATAGCAGGATTGAAAAACTTTTTTCATCTGAAAAAATTGTGTTGTCCCAAAAGTCCTGTGGCACACCGACAAATTGGTTGGCAATTGGTTACATTACAATATACTTATGTAATGGAAAGTTAAGAAGTTTTTATAAAATTTCTATAAATGTTAGTAAAATAGTACTGACGTTTCAAACTGCATTATAAAAAAATAAGAGGATCAATAAAAAAAATTAAATAAATGCAAAATAGAAGAAAATAATTGCGGTATTGGCAGGGATCGAACCCGGGCCCTTTGGCTAATTCAATTCAATTCAAATAATTTATTTTATATTAGTAATACGTGAAAGGCACGTCCAAGGATAATGCCATGTCCGGGACCAGCCAGACATCCACGCGCAGCAGACGTCGTGACAATTGAAAGGGTAGGGCCATTTGGCTCGTAGTCTACTTACACAACTGCTAAATTGTCTAATATAATACGTACTAAATAATTTGAAGGCATCAATCACACGGGCATATAGCTCAATGGCCGTATCAGCTATTTATTAATCTATTTTCATGAAATTTTGTTGTTATGCTGCGTGGCCATCTTAATGTAATAATAGAAAAGTTTCAGAACGCTACAATATATTATTATTAATATACATTTTTGACTATTTTTTGGGACGCCACTGTGGTGGCATTTGTGGCATTTGTTTTTGCTATATATTTATAAGTTGGTATCAATAATACTTGCAACTACGTGAATAAAAGACCAATTTGATGCTAATGGGACATCATATCATGTTGCACCTGTCGTAAGTTACATTATGTAGAAACTGCAAAGGAAAAAATCCATATCAAATGTTAATAAGTTTCCTACGCCCATGGCCTATTAATAATTTTAATTTCCATCACCAACATCTGCGTTTTCAAGTCCGTCCCCTCTAATATTTCAACGTTTGTGATTGAGTAATCGAAAATATTCCTTATATTACGTCTCATTTGCTTTTATTAATGAGATGTTTTTACGCTAAATGAAGTCTGGTATGACGTTACCAGACCAAATCTTCAAAGATGCATAAGTAATTGGTATAAGTAGGGCCATTTGTTAAGAAAACATATCGTGTCTATTCCAGAGTCATCCGCTGTCATCGCTGAAGTAATTTCGTATGTTCGTAACGCTGGAATTAGGTTGTGAGGAGTGAGAGTGGTAGACACATGATAGTTCTTACCGGTTATTTTAGTAGTTCAAGAGACTTCCTCAAGTAGAAGAGCGTATGTAACTTACTCGTTGAGATATTTAACTGTATCGATAACAAGCAGTCAAACGAAACGGTAACAAAGTCATGCTTCATGTTTAAGTACTAATATTATTCACTGATATTACGTATATATACGAGATTCATTATAATACGTCACCTTGAGTTTAAACATCAGCATATTTCAAATGCGGCCCGGCTCCACGGAAACTTCTGTCTGGCATAACATTAAAACTACATCTCTAACAGAAGTGCACCCTTCGCTCCTGTGCAGCGTGTTTGAAATATTTAATTTTGTAAAAGGTGTTTGCATCGTTTATGATTTCATCAAAAATAAAATAAAGACTGTTTCTACAATAGTAAAACCCACTCTGCAACAGTTCGGTGAATATTAATATGGAAGTTTTACGGGCAGCGTCAGTCTGCATAAATAAAGAATGAAATGAGAAAAATTATATACGCTTTAACTGTCAGTTGGGAGACTTGCAACGCTCTACGTATGTTATTTTGATAGGTGACTATCATAAAATGGGAAATAATTGTAAAAAAAAATATCATATCTGAGTTAAATAAATTAGAGGATAAATCAAAGGAGATTTAAAGGATGAGTGAATAATTGAAACACAACAAGGAGGAAATACGTGGAGGAAAATGTTTTAAGAAGGGAAGGCGACAACATAAATTAAATTTGGCACATGTAGAGAGGTAATCTAGGTTCATTTTTTCATTTAATAACATTATTTTTATTTCCACCAGTGGCGTGCATACGGGTACCGATTTCGATATTTTTAATGAAAAAACAGATGCGCCACTGATTTATCTCAAAATAAAATTATATCTGTAATCCTTATTCAATCTAAAAGAAAAAAGTACTCTTGGCTTTTTTTCGTATGACGCAACATTTTTGAGTAAAAAAAATAAAAATCGTCTAAATCAAATGTATTGATAACATAAAAATAACATACCATTACACGTTTTACACATAATTTTAAACTATGTTAAATATTTAACAGATTTTATAGTTTTTTTTACAGAAACTGTTCAAAATGACGACTTTTATTTTTTTACTCGAAAATGTTGGGTCATACTAAAAAAGCCAAGAGTACTTTTTTCTTTTAAATTGAATAAGAATTGCAGATATAATTTTTATTTTGAGATAAACCAGTGGCGTATCTTTCGTTTTTTCATTAAAAAAATAGCAATCGGTACTTGTACGCACGCTACTGGTGGAAATAAAAATAATATTATTACATGAAAAAATGAACATAGATTACCTCTCTACACGTGCCAAATTTCATTTAAATATCTCAATTGGTTATAAAGAGATTAATAAAATTCGAATTATTTTCTTAAACTTTAACAGCCTGTAACTTTGTTACGAAGCATTTTTCGCATATAGTTTCTTAACCAAATTCACATTATTTGTCGATTATCTATCGATTCTGAAATTTATTCAGGTAAAATTTGGACCACCCTGTATATGTAAAAGAACAAGATTCAAATATTTTAAATAAAATACCTATGAACTAACGTAATAAAAAAAACATTATACCATTATATGTCATCTCCTATGTCATCTTGTTGTATTCCTTACAATATTCGACTGCAATATTGCAAAATCCTTTCAATGTGCATAAGACAAATGTTTTTATTAAACATTTTTGAGGGGTATAGGTCTGATATATTGAAATATTTTTTTTAGCAATGATTATTTTGACCTAACCAGTCTCGTCATGTGTATGGATTGGATGTTGGAAGCTATTAGTGACGGTAATTCCCGATTATTCACTTGTCGAAAGTACTAGCAGAAAACATTTGCATTGTATCAATCAGATCAGCCGCGTCCGACGGAAGGTTAAATCAAAATCGCAAAATTTGTAAAAACGTTTATTTAAAGGTAAAAGATAAAAAACGAAAATAACACATTTTGCTTGAAAGGCAATAAAAACTTAGTAAAAAGGTATGCAAGTGAAAAACAACATATTTTACTTGCATACCAATAAAAGCAAAAAAATGAGCAATATATTTTACCTAAAAACAGTCAAAGTCAAACAATATTTAAATTAATAACAAAACTAAAAACATTTAGGGTGAATTGTATCGCAGATGGTTAACCATTTGTTCACTGAAACTGTCGGTCAAGTATGAACTAAGTTTAGTACATTTTGTGTTGTGTCACTTTAGTTCAATCTCAGGAAATCTTAACTTCTGATTAAAATTTATTATATAAGAATTTGGCTCCAATGGATATTCTATTTTACTTACGTCTTTATTTTTTAGGTTATTCTTCATTGAATCACTTTTAACCCGCCAAACTCGACTGGTCACAGGAATTCTAGTTAATCCAGTGGGCAACTCCTGAACTTTCGCGATACAATTTTATCAGAACCAAGTTTAAACTAGAACCGAGTTGAACCAACTGCGATAAAACTCGCCCTTGAAGTTTAGCCATTAATATTTCTTATATATCATGGTCGTCTTACAAGTATTTGATTTAAGTAAAACAAATCCGCGTGCAACCAACAACACCCCTAATACAAGGACAAAGTGCTGCCTCATGACGTCACCATCCGGAGGCCTACGAGATACTTATGTTATTACGGGCTTTATGTAGTAATTTAGGTAGGTATGTCTGAAATCGTTTTAATGTAGTTTTGGAGATCAATAAAAAGATCAAACTAAACAATGATATTACGGCATAAATCTATCGTAGTCTATGAAAAACACAGATGAAGAATAATTTAAATGGTTAACTGTTTCGAAATACAGTCAAGATTGCATGTGTCTAATTATTAGAGTCTAGATGTTTAATTGTTTTAAGAAAACTGAAAAGTAATTCGTGATTAATTTTAGACACAGGAGCAATATGAACAAATTCTTTAAAATTTGTACAAATGCTACTAATCATAAATGTATACGCATATGTCGCTAACGAATCGTTATTATTTATTGCAGCTCCTACAACATTACCACCTTTATAATCTAAATATGGATCAATGTGAATTTCATCCATTAGTAAACTAACATATTTGTCTTCTATATATCTATAACCTTCTTTTGATAATGTTCGCATTTTAAGTTGATCAGAAATAAATTCAATTCCTTGTGAAACATTTTCGTCCTCTATTTTTAAGTTTTTAAGTAAATTGGACATAAAGTTCAAAACATGGTTAAGCTTTGACATGTCTGTATGTATGTCTGAAAATGTATTTCATGTAATTCTGTAAGTTTTTCGTCTTTGCTTTTTCGATACGATATTTTTGACAAGTATTTGGGACAGGAAATTGACTTGGTACGCTAGTTTCTTTTAATCGGGGTAAAGCTAAAATAACTGAAACGATCTCACCAGTTTTTGTATCCTGTTGGGAAATTTTGTAAACAAAATCTTCCTTTTCAAAGTGGCACTCACACACTCGGGAATTGTCACTCGGCACAAAACTTTCACGTGGAATTGCAGAGAGCCATTTTCTGCTATACTCTTCGTCTCTGGGAAAACGAAACACCCGAACTTTTCTACTGGTTTCGTAATTTCCTGTACAACCGGGAACACAACACTTTTGGGGCATTATGATACCGCAACAAATAAACTTTTAAAAAAGATCAAGAATCGATTAAGAACTAGGCAAGCGCGCGTGCAATAACAATAACCCCTCTAGAGGTGTTGTTGTTGGCGCGTGGCGACGTCCTATACTAAAACCAAAAACAAAACATAGTTAACAGGGTTGCCAAATTGACACGAGAGTTGTTAGTTGCTTGCTTCTTAATGACTTTTTGCGGCCAATTTGATTTGATAATTGACTAATGAGAAAGCTACTTTATTTTGTTTACATTCTAATTTGTTTACATTCTAAATACAGTACAACATATAGGCAGAGAAGCATCGCACTGGAACACATTCTGGCATCGCCGCTTCGACCGACCTAGACAAGCCTGTTGAATTAGCTTAGATAGTATATTAGCCTCCATCTGAGTTAAGCCCTCAGAGCGTGACGTCACCATGATATTTAAAGTAAGCACTTTGTCCTTATTAGAGGGGTTATTGGTGCAACACAGTACACGTGATAGAAGTGAATACTTCTTCACCGATTCATTGAGAGAGTGAGAGAGATAGTGCGAAAGGAGAGAGAGAGACAGAGAGAGAGAGGTATTGTACATATTGGCTTTATGGTAACTGAAGTGTGACATGTTCGTGATTCTAAGTGGTGTAGATTTCTCGAGAATATAGTATCAATCGTTGTTCCTGATTTAGTCGTGGCAACGTTCCGGTCGTTATGCATATCTAAACCGAATTTCTCATGAAGAAAGTGAAGTAGTAGCAAGGACGCATCCTCTGCAAAAAGATCATCATCCATTTGGATCAGATTCGAAAGCCCAATCCAGATATATCCAGCAGGATATGCATAAGAAATATTGTATTCTGGTTAATTCCGATTCTGTCACGATTGTTTAGAAATTATATCAAAAATTGCTTTCGGCTTTAGAACACTTGCGGGGATCGTTGCCCAAGCCAAAGCTGCACTCGCTATCTCTGGTTCTTATTATATCAAAACTGCTTTCCGCTTTAGAACACTTGTAGGGGATCGTTGCCCAAGTCAAAGCTATATTCAATTTCTCTGTTTCTCTTTCTCTCTCTCTCTCCCTCATGTCTGTCATATATGCTTTATCTCACTTGCGAGACGAAAATGTTATAAAATCTGTCTTGACTCGACCTTGAAAAATCACTCTCATACGGCTAAAGACGAATCAGCTTCAAAACTTCAAAGTTCAAAAAATGTGACTTAAATCAAATGAATTGATCTTTTATTTTTTAACGGGAATTTTTAATACCATATTTTTCAGAGTTTATATCCCAATATGAGTATAAAATATATTTGTTGATGAAAACTTTCGCGGCTGCAATCCATGACAAGATGAATACTCGGGTATTGCAGCATTTAAACATTGTTTTCCCGTTGAAGTGTCTTGAAGTGCCTAATTTCTGATGAAGCTGACACGTACAAAGAAATCCATGTAATTTTAATTCACACATTTAACACATTACATTTCCGTTACTGTTGTTACAGCAACCGAGTGCTCCGTAATTGTTTTCCGTAATTCGGAGAGCCATCTGCAGAGGGAGATAGAAAAACAATAAAACAATACATCTTGTTTTCAGCAAATGATCTGTGCGCTTCAAGACAACTCGAGAAACTAAAACAGATGAGCTATCACCAATTTATTTACTCAAGTAAAAACAACGTTGGAGCTGTCAAAAGTTTCCGGGAAATTTCACCGGAAAATATTTGAACATTTCAATGCTTAAGCGCAAAGAATAACATCGAATACCTTCGAGATTTGACTAAAACAACAACCTAACGAAATTCCGAGCTGAAAGAAAATGTCCTGAGACCATTTGAAGGTGTGAAATATCACGCCGGGATGTTTGAGTGTCAGTAAATGGGGAAGACCTGGATAAATATTAAATATAATGAGTTTTATGGAAACGTTTTAATGGAAAACGGAGTAGGTTGGTATCTGGATTGAAATAAAATAATGCTAGATACTTTAATATCGTTTTTTTATGTTCGTTAATTAATTGTAATGTATATTTTCTCTAATAATTACTTTAGCTACCCTTTACATGTTCTACGGATTTCTATCCCCCGACTATAATTTTAAACCAATAAAATATCGGCAGTATCAGTAAAATATCGGAGTAACCAATAAAATATCGGCATTTACATAATATCGTATATCAAATCATGTACAGTTAACAGAAAGAAACTTGTTGAAGTAAAACTGGATTTACTTATAGCTTAGCAACTGATCATTGAAGCGTGACCACTGACGTCAGCATGAAATTAGTATAAATAGGGTAGATTTTTTTAGTGTAAGATTAGTTTTAATCGTCTCCGGATGATGCCAACTTGGTTGGCGAAACGCGCGGCGAGCAGAGTAAAACTACAATAGGAGGCATCAATAAAAATAATGTTATTGTCCTTGAATGAAGTACTTGGTGTTGACCCTGTCGACGAAAGAATAAAGTTAATCATCGATGAAAACGATGTGTTAACCGATAACACCGAAAAAAATAATTTGATGAGTAAATATCGAAACCCGAAATGTTGTAATGGCGTACACGCCAAGATAGCTGAGAAAGACAGTACCAAATGACTTAAACGACATGCCAAGACGTATGTACATTTAGATCGATCTACTAAAATGCAATCCATTTATCAAAAACATCTTAGGTCTACCACTCTGAACCTACATAAAGCTCAAATTGCCGTCAAAAGATAAGAAAGCCTTCCCTAACGCCCTAGGTTACTACGCCGAACAGAAGCTTCCTTTGTGTGGCTAAAATACGCGTGCTATATCTACCGGAATAATTTATCAATACGCTCCCAGTCGAGTCTGACTAAAGTACAGCGAATAAAACAGCCTTATTAGTAACTAACGGTAAAAACTATCAGTATCAACTTAGATGGCATCGGCAAATAAAACTGGAAGTTGAAAACTTCTACTCCCGAAGTTGCTACGTTAAACCGGAGCTGTACTCGCCTCCGATATTTGTGTCAACCGAAGAACAATTTGTTTCTTATAACAACTTTCTGTCTGTATGATTTAAAACTTTTCCACTGAAGACTTCAACACTATACAATAAATGCACCTACACGTAAGTGCTTATACTTCTGACAAGTTCTGGAATTATGAAATCGCGAAAAGCGGGATGACATTAGACGAACTTTTATTCGAGGGAAGTGTTGAAGTTTAAATCATGTTAAATATGATGCAACTGGGAACTGGTAAAACTAATCGTGTTTTATATTCTACACAATGCATATCTGAAAAGAAGTTCAACTTTATGAGTAGTTATGCTCTAAGTTTACAGAAGTTTTGTGGATATCTCGCTGCAGTTACTATACGGGTGTTTCCAAATTGACGCGTAAGATTTTAAGAGGTGAATTTTCTCAAAAATCTCATATTTTTGCAAAATTTATTAATGTTCTCAGCTGTGGAAGAATTTAGAATGAAATTAGGCACATAACGTGCACTAATAAAATGACAGTTTGTGGCAACTTTGGTAACCATGAGATATTGTTGCAAAGGGGTATAAACAAACCGTATAATATTTTTTAAGAGAAACTTTTTCAATGTCAGCATTTTACTATTACAAAGGGCTAAAAAACAAACCCTATAAAATTTTTCAAGACATTTTTTTAGGGTCACCATTTACTCAAAAATTTTGTATGCAAAGTTGGCTTCAATTTGCAACTTTTTTGTCCATTTTTTTGGAATATCTATATCTACACTCAGAGGCACAAAATTCGGTCCATCTAAAATTTACCAAAAATTCATTTGAAAATATTTTCCTAATTATAGGTTCGATTTACATGATTTTTTTTTGAAATTGCAGGTTTGTTCGTGCGGAATGCAGATGTGCTACTGAATTTTAGCTCAATTTTAAATTTGGACGATATACAAGGTGTACCAATTACATTGGATTTTTGCATAGTTTGCAACACTCTGTGGTAAGTGCAAGCAATAAAAAGATGAAAATTTTGGTACAGAACTTTAGCTTAGTCTGTTCTTAACAATTTATTTTTTAATTCATGTCAATATCTCTATTAATAGGAAAGATATGATTAATTAAAATAATGACGTAGTTTTTCAATTTATAATTAACATTAACTTTTAACTTCACAAAGAACCAACATACAAAATTTCTCGATAGTGAATGTAACAATATTTTAAAATTAACAATAAAAATTAAATTAAAAAAACAGTTAATATCTTGTATTGCCTCCCCGAGCAAGAATTACTCAAGAAGAGCTTAATGACGAGATGGCTTAATGAGAATAAATGACGAATGGCACCTTGCTCACATTCATCCCATGCTTGTACGACAGCTGCACTAAGCTCCCTCAGGTTCACAGGAGCAGGAACTTGGGCTCGAACATGTCTTCCTACCGTGTCCCAAATATGTTCGATAGGGTTAAGATCTGGGCTTCTTGCAGGCCACACCATACGGTTAACATCAACCTGATCCAAATACTCGGAAACGATTCTTGCCACATGTGGACGGGCATTATCATGCATTAGCATGGAATTGTTTCCAATAAATGGGACAAAAGGCACAACATGTGGTTCCAAAATGTCAGTAATATACCTATCAGCAGTCATTGCCTCACCATTTACTACTACTAACTCTGTACGAGCTTCAAGACTAATTAATCGCCACACCATAATTGAGCCACCACCAAAACTGATCCTTGGCACAATATTGCACTCTGCAAAACTTTCGCCACCTCTTCGCCATAATCTGTGACGGCCATCTGGAGATAACCATTGGCAGGTCTTTTTGCCTTTAAGCCAACTTAATTTAGCCTTCTTCTCACAGTTCGTACACTAATATCTACACCACGTATATGTTGTAAAGCATTCCGCTCACTAACTGAAGTAGAATCCCTGTTTCGTAGTATTCTTAGGGCTAAAAAACGGTCGTCCTGCTGAGTTGTATATCTTTTTCTTCCTGATCCCATTCTTCTGGTGTATTCTCCAGTTTCTCGAAAGCGTTCCACGACTCCTTGAATATTACATCTCGAAGCACCTAGAACTTGTGCCGCATAGTATTGTGACCGCCCTTATATTAAAGATATGGCTCTGGCGACACCAGTTGCACTTAAGACCATTATTACTTTTTATTGTTTACCGTTAATTTGTTATAATTCAGAACAAATCGCAACAATTAACTTAGAAACACTAGCGACACTTGTCAAAAAAAAACAAACGAAGATTGCACTGCGAACTTTGCAAAAACCCATTGGCAATTGCATTGAAAATTACTATGACACACTATGTCAAAATTTTCATCTTTTTATTGCTTGAACTTACCACAGAGTGTGACTTTCAGTGAACAAATGGTTAACCATCTGCGATACAATTCACCCTAAATGTTTTTAGTTTTGTTATTAATTTAAATATTGTTTGACTTTGACTGTTTTTAGGTAAAATATATTGCTCATTTTTTTGCTTTTATTGGTATGCAAGTAAAATATGTTGTTTTTTACTTGCATACCTTTTTACTAAGTTTTTATTGCCTTTCAAGCAAAATGTGTTATTTTCGTTTTTTATCTTTTACCTTTAAATAAACGTTTTTACAAATTTTGCGATTTTGATTTAACCTTCCGTCGGACGCGGCTGATCTGATTGATACAATGCAAATGTTTTCTGCTAGTACTTTCGACAAGTGAATAATCGGGAATTACCGTCACTAATAGCTTCCAACATCCAATCCATACACATGACGAGACTGGTTAGGTCAAAATAATCATTGCTAAAAGAGAAATATTTCAATATATCAGACCTATACCCCTCAAAAATGTTTAATAAAAACATTTGTCTTATGCACATTGAAAGGATTTTGCAATATTGCAGTCGAATATTGTAAGGAATACAACAAGATGACATAGGAGATGACATATAATGGTATAATGTTTTTTTTATTACGTTAGTTCATAGGTATTTTATTTAAAATATTTGAATCTTGTTCTTTTACATATACAGGGTGGTCCAAATTTTACCTGAATAAATTTCAGAATCGATAGATAATCGACAAATAATGTGAATTTGGTTAAGAAACTATATGCGAAAAATGCTTCGTAACAAAGTTACAGGCTGTTAAAGTTTAAGAAAATAATTCGAATTTTATTAATCTCTTTATAACCAATTGAGATATTTAAATGAAATTTGGCACGTGTAGAGAGGTAATCTATGTTCATTTTTTCATGTAATAATATTATTTTTATTTCCACCAGTAGCGTGCGTACAAGTACCGATTGCTATTTTTTTAATGAAAAAACGAAAGATACGCCACTGGTTTATCTCAAAATAAAAATTATATCTGCAATTCTTATTCAATTTAAAAGAAAAAAGTACTCTTGGCTTTTTTAGTATGACCCAACATTTTCGAGTAAAAAAATAAAAGTCGTCATTTTGAACAGTTTCTGTAAAAAAAACTATAAAATCTGTTAAATATTTAACATAGTTTAAAATTATGTGTAAAACGTGTAATGGTATGTTATTTTTATGTTATCAATACATTTGATTTAGACGATTTTTATTTTTTTTACTCAAAAATGTTGCGTCATACGAAAAAAAGCCAAGAGTACTTTTTTCTTTTAGATTGAATAAGGATTACAGATATAATTTTATTTTGAGATAAATCAGTGGCGCATCTGTTTTTTCATTAAAAATATCGAAATCGGTACCCGTATGCACGCCACTGGTGGAAATAAAAATAATGTTATTAAATGAAAAAATGAACCTAGATTACCTCTCTACATGTGCCAAATTTAATTTAAATATCTCAATTGGTTATAAAGATATTAATAAAATTCGATTTTTTTTCTTAAACTAACACCCTGTAACTTTGTAACGAAGCATTTTTCGCATATAGTTTATTAACCAAACTCACATTATTTGTCGATTATCTATCGATTCTGAAATTTATTCAGGTAAAAGTTGGACCACCCTGTATATTAGGAAAATCAAGTTACTTTGACTATATTTTAATATTTTTATAAAGGTATCTAAGTACTTCTAAATTATGTTTTAATATTTTTGTAAAGGTATAGAAGAACACTAAATTCCCTGCTCTGAAATAAAGACATTAAAAGAACCACAAAGAAACATATATACATAAGTCTAGTTCAAAGTGTTACCCTTTACGGTTGTGGTGGGTTGTTGTTGTTACAAAGGCCATTAAAAATAAATTTATGGCAATAGAAATGGATTTCTTGAGAAGGAGCTGCGGACGATCTAGACTTGAAAGGGTCAGAAATGACCGTATCCGAACTGAGATGCAAATGAAATGAAGGACATATAAACGAGGACATACAAAAACGGCAGTTAACCTGGTTTGGACATGTAAAGCGGATGAATGTGGACAGATGACCCAGAAAGGTACTGGAATGGATACCACCATAACCATGGAAGAGGGGACCACCACGAAGGAGTTGGAGATATGAGATAAATGAGGCAATGATGTCAAGAGACTTGGAAGAGGTTTTCGATAGGACAAGGTGGATATTGGGGACGGAGAGACGGCAACAGCTGTAAAAAATTCGATATAAATAAATAAATAAAAAATAGATGTACCTACATACATACAGTGAGCTCGTAAAGTTTGGAATAAATTCAATTAATCGTTATTGAAGGATTTTCACAGGAAATCCTCGGACACGTCAACTTTATTTTATAAAATGTCACTTTTTTCAGCCATCGATTTTTTTTTTGTTTTGTTCGTTTTTGAGCTATGACGTCATCGACAATTTTTTTAAATGACAACCCATATTTTTTTTCACGGATTTCGATAGAGCACATTTTTCTGAGTGCGAATATGTCAAAAACATAGTACCTTTAATATTAAAGTGTTCGAGATATTCGGTTGCAAAGTTTTAAGAATGAATTATACAAGCGATGACCAAATGCTAATCATTTATCAAGAAAGCGCAGGAAAAACAACAGTTTTGACAGTTGTCACAATTTTGAAGTTTTTCCTCGCAAGTTTGTGTTTTAATCAGTTGAATAATATCATTAAGTAAGTTGATTAATCATTATTCCATCATAATTCATTTTATTTAAAAATGGTCCGTCGTTTGAGTGAAAGGGAAAGAATCGAAATTTTGATGATGATCGGTTACGGGGACGGAGCTCGCACACAAGTAGAAGTTTGCCGTTTATTTAACAACAAATATCCAAACAGAGAACCAATTACACAGTCCACCGTTAGCAAAATAGAACAAAAGTTTTTAGAAGTGGGTCATACGAGAGATCGCCCTAGAACGGGTCGTCCACCAGTGCAACAAGATGTTAAATTGAATGTTCTACTAGAGCTTCAAGAAAATCCCCATTTACCCACCCGCCAAGTGGCGGCAAACAACGGAATAGTTCAAATCTCCGTCTTGAAATATTTGAAATTGAACAAATGGCATCCGTATAAAGTGGTTTTGGTCCAAGAGTTAAACGAAGATGATCCTGACCGTAGGTTACAGTTTTGCCAAACCATGTTGCAACGCCTGATTGATGACGACGGATTTTTACGCAATATTGTTTTTTCTGATGAGGCTACCTTTTATCTCGACTGCACAGTTAACCGGCAAAACTGTAGATATTGGTCTCCTGAAAATCCACACTGGAAAATGGAAACTCGTAGTCAGTTTCCACAAAAAGTTAACGTTTGGGCTGGTATTGTAGGTAATCGTATTTTGGGCCCATTTTTCTTTGAAGGCGTATTAACAGGTGAAATATATTTAGAATTTTTAAGAGACGACTTAGTCCCTGCACTTGCGGTACTTTACCCAAATGACGTAGATCCAGATCTGCCCCATCACACGATATGGTACCAACAAGACGGTGCACCACCCCATTTTGCAGTGATCGTTCGCGATTATTTAAACCATCTATTTCCTAACCATTGGATTGGTCGCAGGGGAACTATCGAATGGCCCCCTAGATCTCCAGATCTCACTCCCCTAGACTACTTTTTATGGGGCTATTTAAAGAGCAAAGTCTATTTCAATAGACCAAATACCATCGAAGAATTAAAGGACAGAATTCGCAATGAAATTCGAACCATTCAACCCGATACTGTTGGTAAGGTTCTGCAGGAGTTTCAGTGGCGGATGGGATATTGCCAGGAAGTGAATGGAGGTCACTTTGAAAATTTACTCTGATTTTATTTTTTACTTTAATTATTTATCATTTATTTGTTAAAATATTTTTTTATTTGTTTAAATTGTTGTTAAAAAATTAAACAGATTACTCCCAAATCTTTCAAAATGTTCGATAAGCTACCAAAATAAATAATATTACTCCTTAATC
Source organism: Tetropium fuscum (assembly GCA_964058915.1). NCBI lineage: Eukaryota > Metazoa > Arthropoda > Insecta > Coleoptera > Cerambycidae > Tetropium > Tetropium fuscum. Next base: position 467,043 of record CAXKVY010000286.1, on the reverse strand, counting down.
TTTTAAAATGTAATAAGCTATAAGCTATTAGAATCAATAAGCTATTAAAAATCTTGACCCGCCCGATAGCTTATGCATGGTGCCATGGTACATTTTATAAACTTTGCAACCAAATATCTCGAAAACTTTAATGTTAAAGGTACTATGTTTTTGACATATTCGCACTCAGAAAAATGTGCTCTATCGAAATCCGTGAAAAAAAATATGGGTTATCATTTAAAAAAATTGTCGATGACGTCATAGCTCAAAAACGAACAAAACAAAAAAAAATCGATGGCTGAAAAAAGTGACATTTTATAAAATAAGGTTGACGTATCCGAGGATTTCCTGTGAAAATCCTTCAATAACGATTAATTGAATTTATTCCAAACTTTACGAGCTCAGTGTATATACATATACTTAAAATTAAAATTTATTGTAGTTCTTTACAAAATATTAGAGTCTAACAGGCGCGTGATCATTTTAACACACCGCGCCCATCGGGAGTGTAAATCATGATTAAAATAAAAAAGTAGTGGTTTAAATTAATTGATTAATATCATTGACACCCTGCTGAATAATAATTATTCCCCAGTTTTGTCTCTTTGAGCCTTTTCCGATTTTCATATCTTATCTCGGGTTAAAACTCAGTCAATTAAGGTGAATAATATGTTTCCCAATACACAGCAATTTTCTTATTTTAAAATTCAGATCAAAATGTTTTTTTCTGTGCTGTCAAATTTTATTTTAAGTATGGATCTAATATGTTCCAATATTTTTAAACTATCTAATAAATCTCAAATACCCGCTAACAAAAGAGTTCTGAGTTACTTTTAGCAGTTTTAAACTTCATAAAGTGCCTAACATTCAGATATCTATCATGGGTTTTAAGGAATATAGCTACAAAAGTTTTTTCACCCCCTCAAGAATGCCGGAAAACCTTCTCCAACCCGTCCATCTGAAAGAGAGTTCGTCTTTTTATCGTGGCGCCACTGCATCCAGCTACATTGTTTTCAAATACGTACTCTAGTGAGACGTGTAGAGTTCCGACCATAAAAAAGTAATAAACGTGCAGAAAGCAGCAGTTTTTCCATTGTAACTCCTCGCCTTTAACAGACACCCCTTATATCTGACATTCACTTCATGATCTCTCCTGAAAAGCTGCATAAGTTTGCGTATCCAGAGGTGGAATATATTTTATCGCTGCCCTGACAGCGTTTAACACAATATTATTGCTGTATGAAGTTTCCGGGAAGAGGCCGTGTAACTAAGGGACTTTATGGGATGAATTTTAGTCGCTTACATCTTGGCAGGCAACAAAGAACACTATGTTACTGTAAGAAACATATTGACGGCGAAACACGTCGTTGTAGTTTTAACATTGTTTTTGCTCTTGCCAACCTCTTGCCATTTTTGCCAACTTTTACAACCTTGGCAGAATTTACTTTAGATTTAGAATATCCGGAATAGAGGTATCTTTTAATATTCCTAAGAAACATCTAAGCTTTGAATATTACTCGTGTTCAAGAAGTCAAAAAATGTAGAGATTTGGATTTCAAGGAAGATTGCAGAAGAAGATATTGCAGCCACGGTTAAATGATGCATTGTTATTAAATACGGAATTTCCACGGGGGCACACGTGAAATTGTTAGAGGTCTGCCTTAAAAGGTTTAATCGAAATAGGAGATTGTTTTTAACCTCAATTTGTCAGCGTTTATGGTGCGGGCAACAAATGTTTGCATAAGTTAGCTCAGATTAATTAAAGGAAAGAAATAAACTAGTGGATTCGTACGGTATGTATTGAAACCACTAATTAACCATAGATTCCATTGACAATTGACACAACCTTGTAAGATGATTCCCAACTATTCTGGGAATCCAAATTTTGCTGAGAATCCAACATTCATGTCAAATAATAGCAGATAGCAACAAGTAACTCCTTTTATTTCAAAGGTATATTTTTGAGAGCACTGTTAAACAATATATACAGGGTGGCCAAATGGACGCCGGCTGTATCTCAGAAACTACTTGTAAAAAAATACTTATTAGTAAATCGGCCAAGAGATCTCACTAGAAATCATTTTCAACTTCAAAAAGCAGCCGGGATTTTCCCAAAAATACGCATGTGAAGAGGTATTTTAAATTAGAAGTCAATTGAAAATTGGTATATTTTTTTTGATATAGTGTATTTTGTTCTCTCTCATAAAATAAAGTAGTGGGGGAAGGTTAATCTTGCTTTTCCTAAAATAAGGATACCTTTGATTTGGATTAATGGAATTAAACAAACTCGGGCTCATTTAAAAGATATTGTATTCCTGAATATTATGCAATATAAACTTTGTCACATTAAATTGTGCTGTGGTAGCTAGAGGGCGCTGTTTGACATCGTAACGGTTACTGCGCGATAGCATAAAAATTTTAAATAGCATGCTAAATCTCTTTTTATACATACGTAAATAATGCACAAAATTTCCAAAGTCAGCGCAAACCGCAACTTCTATCTCCTCTCGAACTTCTATCTTCTTCTATCTTTCTATCTTCTCTTGTTCTCTTAAGAGAAGAAATAACGTTGCTATATGCTATATGTCCGGGACCTGTAATGATGATGTTATATTTCCCGTCAGAGAGAAGATAGAAAGTTGCGGCTTGCCTTGACTTTTGTAAATTTTGTTCTATTTACCTATGTAAAAGAGATATAACCTGCCATTTAATTTGTTTATGCAAACGCGTAATAACTGTTACGATGCCAAACAAGCATTCTAGCTACCACGGTAAAATCTATTGTGACAAAGTTGATATTGCATATTATTAAGGACTAAAATCTCTTTTAAACGAGCACCAGTTTGTTTCATTCCGTTAACCCATACCAGTATTATGCAAGATTAACCTTCCCCCTCCACTTTATTTTATGAAATAGAGCAAGAGGTTTTAAAAAAAAATACAAATTTCCCAATGATTACAATAGCGATATTTAAAATACCTCATCAAGTGCATATTTTTGAGAGAATACTCGTTTTCTGATTGCGCCCTCTAGCGGTCATTTTTCGAACTAGAAAATAATTTTCAGCGATTGGCTGATTTGCTTATTAGAACTTGTTTCCCAAAGTAATACGACAAGTAGTTTATGAGATACAGCCCGCGTCCATTCTTAGTTGGTCACCCTGTATATCATCTAAAAATATACCCCAAAAAACTATATTATACACAAGAACGCATAATGTTTGTAAAGAAATATACCTAACAGGCTACTGCAGGCTCAGATGTGATCACATATTATGTCACACAACGCGATGTTGAAATAATAGGGCTGTGCGGCCTTATTTAAATGTAAACATAGGTTAACGTAAGAACAAAGTAAAGAAAGTAATCATTATGGTTACGTAAATGCAGCAAAAAATTAAATGCAGCCAAGGGCTCAGAATAATTCCATGTTTAATTATTCTCCCACCAACAAGACAAAAAAAATACGTTATAAAAAGGTGGCTCCTAGTAAACTTATACTACGCTTATCTGTAAATAGGAAAGTAGGTATCCTGGTAAGGTGAGTTTCTCCAGCATCCAATTCCAGAGGCAAGTGAGTGTCATACCAACAGCGGATGGCAAGATTCAGCGACCCAAAACAGTGTAGCAGATAAATATATAAATACATTTTAGCAAACCATTTTAATCATCTAAGATACAGTTTATCTTAGATCCGTGAAAATCTCACCTACGACACCTGTTAAGTTTACCATTAACCCGGTCCTGGAACATCTAGAGTCCAGATCGATATTATAAGGGCCAGAGATAATTACCGTGCTACGAAACATCCTGATTAGTGAAATATTTTCCTTGCCGTCTCATATTTTAGCCAGAGATTACCTCTTGGTTTACGTGCCTCTGAAAGAACCAGTGTCTAACAAAGACTATTTCACTTCGTGGAATACCCTGTTTAACCCTTTCGGGCATAATGCATTTGAAAGGAATTTATTCTGGAAGTACTATTGGGTCACATTTGTCTTAGCGATTCGTCAAAAAACACTATTGTGCCAGTCCCAGTAGTATACAATGGTTTGAATTTGCTACATAAATACACTGTTTATACTGGTTATTACATAAACGGAGCCAAATTCTCACTAAAGATTGAGGAGGTTTGTCTTTTGCTGACTTTTGTCTTTTACTAACATTTTGAAGTTATGGTACATATGTCCCTCATATTATGAGCCCCGGAATTACCTTCTCTAGTAGGTAGTGAAATTAATGTAACCAACTATCATCCGATCTCAATTTTATCGATATCAGTAAAAAATACTCGAGGCTATTATCATAGTAGAGTCTAACAATATTACTCTTTATCACTTTATCTAATGTCGCTTTAGAATAGAAATCAAAATATAAATTAGTTACGTAAAAAATTAATTGCAACGCTCAGTTACATAATGGAACATAGAATAGTATATTTCATTATGAGTCTGGAAATAAGGAAATAATTATTCCGTGCGGTTGTGAGAAATTCTGGCATGGAAGCACAAAAATTATGGAATATAATAAAAACATTTTTTGTTCTTAATAACTTTTGTTATTTAAAGCGGTATATAAATTGGACGCCGTTATGCAAAAAGGAACCATGCGACAAAATTACGAAATTTATATTAAGGCATTGAAAGTTGCAGAAGTAGGTAAACTATATTTTGTAGAAAAGATCCATCTGAAAATTACAGTATAACCTTAGGAAATAGGCCAAAAGAACCATTTGTACACTCGAAAGCATCTTAAACTATTTTTCAAAAGGGAACCAAGTGCATAGACGCTTACAATATCAGTATATCAGTGCCTTCTACGGGATGAAAGTGTGAACTTCTTGTTTGTTTTCGTTGTGGTGTAAAATGATTTCATGGCGTAATAAACAACTACTGAATATGTGTAATACTACAGTTATTACAGAAAACAAAGGTATGAAACTAAATTTGTCTATTAAACATGCAAAATTTTATCTATAATAATATCTATTTTTTAGAAAATCTGAGAGAAACAACAGGAGATATTTCAAATATCTCTTCAGAACCATCAACCTTGAAGGGAACCATCAACCATCCTAAGATTGCGAAGTTGCAAGAGAATCTATCGGATGATTCGGTCAAAAATCCGGATTTTATTATAGATAGCGATGTTTCTTCTCCTATAAGGCGAAAGGTATGTCTTGATATATTTGCACGCACCTGTTTTTCTCTAATTTTTTCCTATATTTTTCCTAGTATGATTCAAATGACGAAATTTTGTACGATGATGCTGAACAAAAACATATGCAGCAGTACCAGTACCCTTGGAAACTTCTATAGGATACGATTCAAGGGTGGGAAACTTCTATAGGATACGATTCAATCGAATGTGTGAATTATAAGAAGCAACGAATTGTTTCTAAGGAGTTTGTGCCTTTTGATTGCCAGTGTACTTTATCATGCACAACAAAAATATCCGAAGGAAATCAAAATTTCACCCTCTTGCAATTGAATATTCTTGACCTTATCAATGAAATCATTCGAATTTTTAACTGAAAAACTAGGCTGTGCAATGGGCAAACTTTCAAATTCCTTAGTCAACCATTTTGATAAGTGGTAAGTCGGAGATCCAATAGACGATACTATTGGACGCATCGACTTCCCTGGCTTATGAATTTTTGGTAGACAATACAATATAGGTACAGTAGGGTTAGATACACGTAACCTATTCTTAACAGGTGGACTAATAAGGTTGTTACATGATTTGAGGATATTTTTTATTTCAGTGGTCATTCTTGGTAAAGAGTTTCTAGTAAGTTCTTTATAAGGACCATTACTAATTAGGTTGTTTACCCGTTCATAATAGTCCTCTTTATCTAAAATAACAACCTTATTACCTTTATCTGCTTTTAAATAAAAACAGTCTTTTTCGCGGTATCTTTTGATAGTCTTTCTAGGATTCTTTGAGCATGACTTTCTATTGTCTACATTATTCATTATATTTTTAGAAATTTGGTCCCTGCAAGCCACTCTGACGAGACCCTTGGATGGATCAGGCAGATATTGAATTAAAGTTTCAATCTCTGCCACGACATCATCCAAAATCTCATCATAAAGGGCTACAGCAAAGTTTAAACTCTTGTTTAGAAGGTCAAGTTCTTCTTTATCAAAAGAGTGTGACCAGTGATTTTCCACAATGTTAACGACCTTCCGAGGAAATTTTTTGGTACATTAGTAGTAAATTTTTTAAATTTTTTATTTTGTGAAGACATTTTTTGGTACATTAGTAGTCAATTTTTTAAATTTTTTATTACACATACAATACATTGCATTCCTCTATCAGCATAAATTAAATAAAATTATAATACAACATATCAACATTAATTTTAAACATAATATTTGCAGCTAATTATACACGAATATAAAAATTCTATTAAGGATACATCGTATTAACCTTTTTCTTTGTCGGACTGGTAATATGATCGAGTATTTTGGTCGGGCATAACCTGCCATAACTGACATATTCGGGTTGTCGGTATGAAAATACGTGGCTGAAAATTTGTCGGACAAGTTATGGAATGTCTTTTGGACGCGATTGTGAGCAATTACAATTTAAAATTAGGTGTTGTGCAATAACAAAACGGTACCGCGCTAGAGTGATATGTTGCAGCTGTCGGCGTCGACACACGCGGCCTCTTTTTTTTGAAAATTTTACAGTGTGGTAGACTCGTTACAATTAAACCGCTAAGACCATGTTTACCACATTTGTAATGATTTTCAAGAAACGGCGTTGTACTGAGGACGTGATTTTTTTTTCACATTAATCACTACTTGATGAAGTCTCACCCACGCTGTCCGCTCATTTAGTGGCCAATTTATAACCAGAACAATATAGGAATTCTTCATCTTATTATATTACCGATAATAAATTCATTAATGCAGTTGGTTGCCAGTTACACTGGCCGATGGATGTGTTATTACTTTGTTAAAACTTGATTAAATTGAAATTTACGATCATGCAATTAGTACATATTGATGAACGTTTTTTAAATTACATGACCGATGGCTTTGTAACTACGCTAATAACTGTGTCGGCATGGAATAGTGACAAGAACTGGGCGTCATTGAGTAATAATGGTGCACTTGGTACCCAGTGGGCACTAGATGGATTACGGTAATCTGCTAGAGTGAAACTTAATGATAGATTTTCATGCTATCATGATAATTGAAATTAAATTCGGAATGCGTTTATTAATCTCCATATTATCAGTTATGTCGGAACATTTGCTAATTGTTGATGGCCATGGATGATGAGGTGATATTAACAATTCTCACATTAATTGGATAATTAGCTCGACAGGCCATATAAGCGTAAACATAGATGTGACATTGGTTACGAAGTAAGTGTAAGACAATAATAGATAACGTATTTTTTTCCTATCTAGTTTCCAGAATTTATTGTCTCTTCATCTGGAACACTATAGTGACAATTGTAATATTATGATAGATACTGATTGGTAAATGGAAATAGTAGTAAACAAGTATCGCTTTGTGAAAAATATGGTAGCTCTGATTTTTTTGTATGTGATGTAGTGATAATGACAAATCCAATTTTTCTCCCTCGGAAGCCCTCCAGATCATTGTCAAATATTTGTAAGAACATTAAATTTTCTTTTTTCGGTTTTTCTCAATTTGTCACAACCGGGAATGGCACTGTTTCTTCGCGCCTTCAGTGCTTATCATACAACGTCAACACTTTTGGCTTGACCAAGAAAAATGAAATTTCTATCGCTAAAAAGGGCCAATCACACCAATATCACACCTGTTTATGTCGGCGAAGCAGGAGAAGCTTCCTATTTTCACTGAAGAAAGGCAACAGTGAATCCCAAAACCTTCACAGGGGCGGCAGCTAAGTCCAACATGAACATCTCCAGATTGCCTCTGACCACCTTCTGCAAGATATCACTCTCTGAGAACATTTGTTGTGAGAACAAGTTTTTTGCCAGTATTGATTTTATTTCTGCTTCAGACCACTTTATTTAGGCCTACTCATACTGCTGAAAGTTACGGAAGGGTTAAGCTGTCATGTGTAAATGCTCGGCTGTTTGGAACCATTGCAGTGGACAATCTTGTGAGGACATACCAGACCTGATGTGTGACCATATTGATAGCCATTCATCGATTACCTTCAGATGATGATTTCGTCGACTGCCTGAGCAGGTTCATGAAGAAATGCTACCGAAGCAAGCTACCCCAAAAGGTGTTACTGTGCAGGCTGATCCATCAAAGATGTACAAGAAATACGAGAAATAAGAATTTCCTTCATAGTACTGTACAGTAGATACATTGAGGTGTTTCATATTACTACATATACATTTTAAAAATTTAAAAACAATTTATAATTTACAAACCCTTCTAATATTTGCTTACTTATCTCAACAACTTTTAATATTTGTACCTCAGGAACTATCAGGTCTTAATAGACCAAATTGGTATTGTTTTGTTGCAAGTTTAGGGTACTTAATAACGTATATGATGACTTTTGCCATAAAATTGGTCCTTAGTGGTCAACATTGAGGATAACTTACGAGGAAAATTGCGAAAAAAAAATAATATCCGTTGTTTTGTAAATTTTATCTGTTTTTTAGAAACTATTTGGACTACCTGGACCAAATTGATTTAATTTTATTGCAAACTTAGTCTACTTAAAAAGTGTACATAGTGAAATTATATTACGGCAAAAGTCGTAATATAGGTTCTTGGTGGTAAAAATTGACAAAAACTGCAAAAAATTCCGAGAATATTATGTTTTTTAAAGTTTTTGACAATGATCCGGAAGGCTTTCGAGGTGGAAACCTTGTCATTGCCTTTTCATCACATACGACATATAAAAAATCAGAACCACCTCATCTGATGCAAGTCAAAATGTATCAATTCTATAGACTAAATAAAGTAATAAGGTATGAAAGGCAAGTATAAAGTAATAGGGTACAAAAAAGTAATCTGTATATAAATGCCTGTGAATTAATTTATTAATTTGATGTCAAAATATTTTTTGACAAAAATACTTTTAACAAAAAACAAAACCGATTTCAAAAAATCACTAAATGTGAAAAAATAATTCATTCTTTCTACATAAAATACAATCCATTTGTTAGGCCAATAATATACAATTATTGTTATTTTGGAGTAGGTGCCAGCCAAGGTTTACAAACGTATAACGAAGTAGCGTAGGTATACATCTCTAATTGTATTCGACAAGAAGTTTGAATTCAGGTTTATTTGTAATTGTGGTGTTGCTTTAGGCAGTTGTATTCATTCATTGCAAGGGAATACGTTAGTTAACCACATTCGACTCGCGTTCAATGCTATGATAGAAAAAGGGGTCGAATTAAAAAAATATATTATCAATTTTTTTAGAGAAAAACTAGTAATATATTCTAAATCGCACCTTTAGAGACCTCTTCTCTACTAGGTTACATCATTGTGGGTTCAATGGTCATTGGGATATGGGCCGTCAAAAACATTTTTTTATCATAAAATAATTTGTTTGTAAAACGGATTCTCATATGAAACAAATCTTTTCTTCATTTTTTGTTCAGAATAATTGTACTAGATTTAAATTAACTTATTTTTGTAGATTATTTCGTTATAATTATTATATCGTTAGAAACATGGTATGTACAAATTAGAATTTTTGCCTTATTAAATAAATAGAAATTTTGTTGTAGTCATTTCATACTAGTACATTATATTGTTCTGAACAAAAAATAAAGAATAATTTTTTTTCATATGACAATCCGCTTTACAGATACAAATTATTTTAAGTTGAAAAAAATTGTTATTTGACAGTTAATGACAGTTAATGACAGTTAAATATCTCAAACATCTCAAATCCATAACGACTTAATCCTGTACAAAGGGGTTTCTAAAGGTATTTAAGAATATCTTACTAGTTTTTCTAAAAAAATTGCACAAATACATTTTTCTTAATACGACCCCCTTCTTCTGGAAAATATTTCAACATTTCTGATTGAGCCAACAAAATGACAAGAAAATTGTAAACCCCATTTTGTTTTTTTTTCTTTCTCCAAATCCATCGATCGACAGAACGGATAAAGGAAACCAGATTCTGAATATATATTGAGAATTACGAATAAAATATGTGTTGAATTACACACTTGAGTTTCATATTAGCGCAATATCTTGTAATGGAAATACAAAAAATACCCATGAAAATTAATCAATGGTTGTTGAGTTATCTGACAGAAATTGGTTGCTTGTCACGTTTTCAACATCAATTTGGTGTAAAGCGTTTTTCTGGGTGTAACACGTTTCTTGTCTCATCAAAAACAAAATACTATAATAATAATAATAATAAGAATTTTGATTCGTGCCGGAACATAATATTTTGAAAAGAACTCCACCAGTGTTTTCACCATGAACTGGAAAACACCATGTGTTTTCCAGTTCATGCCCACCTAGGACCAAACGACTTATTGAGCACTGAAATAGAAAAGAAAAAGTTGAAGATATAATGTCATTAATGTCTATCTATAAAACCTGCACGTCTCAGTTGGCCAAATAAATAATAACCCAGCGCGCCATGAAAGATTAAGTAATTAAAGGGTTCGGGAAGGCCTTATCGATTACAACGTACTCGATCTCGTCACCACCTCTTGGCTCAATTTTCTCTCACTTCCCACGAGTTTAATAAATTTAAGAGCATATCCGGCTAATCCTCATCCTTATCTCATATTGATACACAGGGCCTCGTAGACGTTAAATGGATTTAGGAAAGGATGTTTCGGTGAATTTGTAAAATACACGTAACATCAGAGACATATATGTCGCTTATTGAGTTACGTATATTTTTTTGACAATAATCTAATCTGATAAAAAAATAAACGTTACATGGTAAAATATGTCCTAAATTTGGATCTGAATAAATTTGAAGTCTGTTTCTGTTTGGAGTGTTAGCTAGCCCAATACAATACTGAAACTTAAGAGGAGCTGAAAGTTAAAAGAAAAATCAAAAGAAAGAAAATTCAATATACAGGGTTTCATTAAAACTGAATCTAATCTGGATTACCCCTAAAATAAAGTCAACTTTCGTTCGAACTGCAAAATGATTTTACACACATATAATAATTTTAAGGAACTTATAAAACAAATAATTTCAAGGAACTTACAGTACTTGATTAGTTACATAGTTCTTATGTGGCAAAATAACAATTTTTGTCGGTTTGTGGTGACGAATGGTAGAACTTTAGGATGATCATATGCTGAAAATGAAGCATTGATTATGCCCAATTGAAATAGTCGCTAGGAGAAAACTTCAGGTAAAACTTGCGGAACTTATTTTCAAATGATGCCGAGAATGGTGCTAGCGCAATAAAAAAGAAATGTTTTATTGATGAATGTGTGATCGCCCTCAAAATCGACAATCGTCCGATATTGATAATTACACGATTCGGTTTAAATATTGAAGTAATGGTTGTGTTAAAAAAAAACTATAGTATGTGCTGACTAAGTCATATTGGTTGTGGATGGTGCCGATTGCGAACCGTACATTAGGAAAACAGATGAGAATCGGTCATTTCGTTATTGACATTGTACGATATGTATTGTGAAAACAGAGATAAACGATTTGTTTCAATTACACCAAACCGAACAAAAAGATATTATTTGGAAAAAAGATATTATATTACCTATATTATGTATTTGAAAAAAATTAAAATGGTTAGTATGGTTTTCCACAGGCACATACGTAGAGTCAAGCATTGGGCATAAGTAGTGCTCCTCTATATCTAATTCATTATATCTAATTCAGTCAATACTGCAAAAAATAAATTTTAAATCATTTGAATTTTTTTTTGTTAAGATTTTATATATTATAATTAGTTGTGTCGCGCTGAGTAGCGCCTAATAAAAACTGTTTCAATTATTAACATCTGTTGCGTAGAGAAGTTTTTTTAATTTTTCACAAGTAAATCTATACTTACCTAGGTACTTTATAATCGTATTGATTCAATTTAGCATCTGTGCTGATTATTAGACCTTGATCGATAATTTTTGAAACCAAAAAATAATAGTAGGATTCTCTTCATATTCCAATGGGTTTGGAATATGAAGAGAATGTAACAAAAATGAAAGAAAAAATAATTTACGGGCTATCTGAGGTCGGAAAGTGGGGGGGGGTGAGTTTTTAGTTTGATTAAATATCGAAAAAAGCACGAATCAATCGAAAATTCTTGCCCCAAAATATCTGCTTTTTAAAAAAAAGTCGATGGGCCTTTTGTTGGTTGAAATCTCTACTTTCTGATGTAAAAAAAATATAGATTACTATGATAAATGTTCTCAGAAAATGCAAAGAAACGAAAAAAAGTCGAATCATTATGTACAATTTTGAGCTATTTATTAAAATTTACACTTTAATTACTCGAAAAACTTAAGATTCCATCTTACATTGATATTGATTGAAAAAATTACAAATCCATAAATCATAAAGATTGCAAAAAACATGCGAAAATAGTTGTTCTAAATATTAAAGATAGGTTAACGAACGAAGGTTAAAAGAAGGTTAAAAGTGTACAAACAATAATTAAATCGGCATGAAATTATAGATACAGATTTATGCTTTATCTTGCGTTAAAACTCTGTCAGATTTGTTAATGAAAAAATTTTAAAAAATCTAGTATATTTTTTATTTTTATTTTGAAAAATGGTGCATGGTTCCTTTTTGCGTTTTATAATTTCGGTTCTCTTAATTGCAAAATTAAGAGAAACAATAAAAATAGGAAATCAAATATGTATTATCTATATTTATATAGTCAGGGACACCTCCAAATCCATCTATATCATCTTCAATACGGTTATCTGCAAAAAGTAATGAATAGAAAGTCCTACAATCTTTGGGAATGAGGTGCCATATTGAATTTATATCCGTGAGTTTTTCGTTCGAAATACATTTTCCTTCAGGCCAGAGTATGTTAAGGTCTGTTTTATATAAACCACTTTTAGGACGACCACGGATTTTCTTTGAAATATCAACTTCTACTGATATGGTATTTCCTTCAAGTCTTGCTTCATAAAAAGGGAAAACGGCTTTTCTCTTAGTATAGTTATCTCCCTTGTCTTTAACCAATTTATCTCTTCTCCATTTATTCCCTTCTTTAAGTTTTAAATTTTAAATTAAAATTCTCGTAAAATATTTTTTTGTACTTTGAGAAACTAACCACATTTACCTTATTTCGTCCGTCTACGTTCGTACATTTTCGTGAGAGTCATATCTACTGGTAAAAATGAAGATTTTGTTTCTGTTAAACTCATTTCTGCATTGTTCTTCGGATACTTTTGTTGTGCATGATAAAGTACACTGGCAATCAAAAGATTCACTCCTTAGAAGCAATTCGTTGCTTCTTATAATTCAACCATTCCTTACGCTTATATGTTAGTTTTTCTTTCTTCCCTCGACATACCGTCAAATTTTTTTTTCTGCCCTTTTTTGGTCTTCCTCTATATTTTTTTTGTTCAACATTACTTGAATCGTATCCTATAGAAGTTTCCAAGGGTACTGGTATTAGTGCTGCATATGTTTTTTGTTCAGCATCATCGTACAAAATTTCGTCATTTGAATCATCCTAGGAAAAAAATTAGAGAAAAACAGGTGCGAGCAAATATATCAAGACATACCTTTCGCCTTATAGGAGAAGAAACATCGGTATCTATAATAAAATCCGGATCTTTGACCAAATCATCCGATAGATTCTCTAGCAACTTCGCAATCTCAGGATTCAAGGTTGGTGGTTCTGAAGAGATATTTGAAATATCACCTGTTGTTTCTCTCAGATTTTCTAAAAAATTGATATTATTAAATTATTCATATTTAAGTCAGTATTATATTTAGTCAAATTTAGTTTCATACCTTTGTTTTCTGTAATAACTGTAGTATTACACATATTCACTAGTTGTTTATTACGCCATGAAATCATTTTACACCACTTTTATAAACGAAAACAAACAAGAAGTTCACACTTTCATCTCATAGAAGGCACTGATATACTGATATTGTAAGCGTCTATGCACTTGCTTCCCTTTTGAAAAATAGTTTAAGATGCTTTCGAGTGTACAAATGGTTCTCTTGGCCTATTTCCTAAGGTTATACTGTAATTTTCACATGGATCTTTTCTGCAAAATATAGTTTACCTACTTCTGCAACTTTCAATGCCTTAATATTAATTTCATAATTCTGTCGCATGGTTCCTTCTTGCATAACGGCGTCCAATTTTGCCTTCAACTTTTTCCATAAGACTTGTAGTTTAGCCGGAAATCGAGATAAACCGTTTTTTTTTCCTTAAAAACTCACCCTCTTCCACTTCCCGACCTCAGATCGCCCGTGAATTATTTTTCCTTTCATTTTTGTGATATTCTCTTCCATTTCCGATGGGTGGTTTCATTCCACAATATTTTTTTTGACTTTTTACCAGTTCAAAGGCTTCAGCCCTGGTCTATATAGCCTACTTGCTACTTAACTTTCGCCTGTTGAATACATTCTACGCTTATGGTAGCTGCCGTTGCCATCGGGGTATCGAAGCAGATAATATTCGAGTATTTTGACTTATGCGTAAACATAAACATTCTAATGAATAAGCCATTGAAATATTTTTGAACCGAACTGTCAAACTGTCCATATTGCTATTCCTAATTAAACATAGGGCTTGGCTCCTATAATTTAAAGTATGTTATACTGTCTGACCTTGTATCCATTCATAAAGAGCAATACTACCAGTCACCCTATAAATAAAACGAATCAATAATTCGTTTATTTACCATCCGTATTCCCTGACCTTGCTGACGGGAAACACAAATAGCATGTCGCTTGTCACGACGGTCGCGGCCAGAAGTATTTTAAATCCTAAAATATTTCGGGTTGAAATATGGGAATAGAACTTTGACAATTTAATGCCCATCAAATATAGATGTTAAAAATTAAAAAAACGAGAATCACGCCCTGTCACCCTACGATTTTTGGACGACCACCCGATCTTATTAGAAGGCTTTTGAGATCTTGTGAACTCTATTAGAAATAGATGTGAAAATAGTATAATTCTATTCTGTTCACGATTAGCTGGACACCGACTCACATAGATATTGTCTTGTAAGTAGACATGACATTATTAGTATCTAATATAGATATAGATGTAGCTCATTTTACCTTTTAAATACATCTGAGCGTGGAAAATGCAATATAGAGCAGAAATAAATATCTTTTAGTCCATATGGATCAACCTTCTTATTGCAAAGATACTAGCTCCACAAGGATATCCCGCGTCGCGTAGCCTCGGTTCGAGCATGTACTGACACTACTGACAGATTATTCTCCGTTACTTCGGAACCGTTTTCGCTGTGAAATTCCCATGTAGCAATCTTGTAGTGACCTGTCCACATATATACATGCTGTTCTGCTGCATGTTCATGTGGCCGACACGGCGAGAAGAACCGCATTTGCGATGATGGCAGATAAGATATGAGAGGGCCGATGGACAGGTATTTAATGTAAGCTCATGTGGCCCAGTACCGTTAACGGTCACTCACATCCTTTGCATGGTAAAATTAGCAGTGACCAACGTATTATAACTACAATGTAAATATTTTTTAATAATCGGTCAATTATTACTGAAGTTTGCTAGAGCTTTAGGGCTGTACCTATATATCTACCTATATACCTATTATACACATTATACAATACACAATAAAGCGTGTTGTCGTCTAATGTGGATGTGTGCTAAAATGAAGCATAAAGAAATCCAATTAGAGATGGTGTGAAACATTGAAAACGTATTTACGACATGGTGCCTGATGATGACGTAAGAAACACCTACGCCCATGGCAGCCACGAATCCCGTACGCTAGTGTCAGGATATTATTGAGTTAACATAAATATTTAGATAGACATATATGGACCCCTGAAATATTTTACTTGAGATACTGTACATACTGTACAGATACTGTAGCTAGTTTTAAGAAGGAACGAACGTAACTGGAACAGGGAGTCTTGTCTTATAGAATATGCGTTGCTATTAATCTATTAAGCATCCAGAAATAAATATATATAGATCATTAATGTGTATCTTTATATTATATTATTATTTTTGATCTTAGAATAAAAATATTTTCTTGTACATACTGTTATATAAAATAATTAAAAAATTATACTTTTCCTTTAAGGAAGATGGAAACGGACAGAACGTTTCTCTCCGGGATTTTATAAACAACCGAATTAGTAATGGTCCTTATAAAGAACTTACCAGAAACCCTTTACCAAGAATAACCACGCAATAAAAAATGCCCTCGAATCATGTAATAACCTTATTACTCCACCCGTTAAGAACAGATTACATGTATTGTCTACCAAAAATTCTTAAGCCAGGGAAGTCGGTGCGTCCAATAGTATCGTCTATTGGATCTCCGACTTACCACTTATCAAAATGGTTGACTAAGGAATTTGAAAGTTTGCCCATTGCACAGCTTAGTTTTTCAGTTGAAAATTCGAATGATTTCATTGATAAGATCAAGAATATTCAATTGCAAGAGGGTGAAATTTTGATTTCCTTTGATGTTTGTTCATTATTTCCGAGCGATTCATTCGTCGAGTAATAAATTAAAACAACTCTTACACAATCTAGACGATAAAATTGTTCCAAATGAAAGGTCTGGGAGTTACGAAATTTGTTGTAATAATTGTGATCGAAAATATGTTGGACAAACGAGACGATCAATTAACACCAGATTTAAAGAGCATATGGCTCATCTAAAATATGGAAGAACAGCAAGTCCAGAGTTGTTTTTGACAACAATCATAGAATATATATATTAGTAATTTAAGATTAGTTAGAAATGTGACCAATAATAGACAGTTGGATGCATTTGAGAGCATAGACATTGTAAAATGTAAAAATAATATGAATAGCGACAAGGGACCTATACCGTATACCCGCTTTACGAGTTGCTTAGCAACTGATCTTTGAAGCGTGACTAATGATTTCACCATAAATAGTATAAATAGGGTAGATTTTTAGTTTAAGATTAGCTTTAATCGTCTCCGGATTTTGCGAATCCGAACTTGGTTGGCGAAACGCGCGTCGAGCGAAGTCAAAGGGTTTTGGTGTTTGTGGAAACTACTCGGAGTGTTATAGAAGAATAAGCACAGATTCGAAGAATAAGCACAAATTAAGTAAATTACCTCATGGGTACTTACATAACTCATGACTTGTTAAAATAACAATATGTCACAGCTTTCTAAGCACATTTATATATTTTGATTATACATGCATCATATATGTGTATCATAAGTATAAATATATCCTGTACTTTTACTTTGATTTTATTTATCTCTTGTATTTATTTATGTATACAAATAATGCGTCAATAGAGGCATAGAGCAAATGCACTTGGTATCTACATAAATCTCCCATACAAATGCGCTCAGAGGACGGGGAATTAATAATATCGCATTATTATCGGCGCGCAGCGTGCTGTTATATTACAATATTAAAGCTAGTTGCTTTGGAAGTCATGCTATAAAGAATACCGTATACCTAGGTCTTCGCTGTCTTTAATAAGAAAGTAATTAATGAAACTGGGTGGGACGCTTCATTAATGAAACTAAAAATCCATTAAGTTTTACATGATTTGCAATTTCGAATATTAATTAAGAGAGCTGGTACCGGGCTAAATGAGTCCTCAAGGAAATTGTTGCTGACTGGATTTTAACATGATAATTATGGTTTGTCGAATGTTTCAAGGGAAAACACAAAGAAACCGTTCGTTAGGCTGTAATTAATTTTTTTGCATCAGAAACGCAATTTTAATATGAATTTGCCTACTCACCAGACATTTAGTAATATGATGTGTTTTCAATGATTGTTTCTTTGCTTTCATCGAACCTATTTGAAAGGTTCGATCTATTAGACCTATACGAAAGGTCCAAAAACAATTTGCCCGTCAAAATCGCTCTTTTGAACGGTTGAAGATAAAATACTAAAATATCATTGAGGCAAATTTCCATGTCTACACCGTTATTTCTTATGGCATTTTCGTAAGACGAGGAGCCTTCGAGTTATCTAGTCAAATTAGTCAAAAAATGTCAGGCATATTTTTTATAACAAAACCGAAAAATAGTTCTTCCTATGTGCCACTCTGCACTCTGTTCTAAATTTATCGTAGCATAAATGGTTGATGACTTAGCTAGTAAAACAAGGAAAAAGAAGTGTGAAACAAAATATTTTTTTAGAAATTAGTGAATTTAGAGCCAGGATA
Source organism: Tetropium fuscum (assembly GCA_964058915.1). Classification (NCBI taxonomy): domain Eukaryota; kingdom Metazoa; phylum Arthropoda; class Insecta; order Coleoptera; family Cerambycidae; genus Tetropium; species Tetropium fuscum. Next base: position 448,765 of record CAXKVY010000286.1, on the reverse strand, counting down.
GCCAGAGAAGAATGAACACATTTGCACACTTTGCCTTCAGAACTGGAAATAGAAAACGGTGGGGGGGTGCAAAATTGTCTATTGCCCCCCCCCCCCTCTCGGGCGAAAGTGTCATTTTACAGCTGTTACTTAAATCTTTAATTTTGCGTTCCAAAATGGATTTCAATTGCGGGACTTTATTAATCTAGGGTGCAAATATGTAAGAATAGAATATATAATGACAGCAAGATAATTGTAATTTTGTGATTCGAGAAGAGGATAGCCAGGACACAATTGTACTAGATTTAGTAGTAATAATCACCTTTTTTTTAGTAGGTACTATAGTACCCATTTCAAATATCTAGTACAGTATGAAATGTTTATATATAAAAATTTCATTTGGTGCAATTTTGCACACCCATTTCTGTTGCTGTTGCATGTTACTGCTAAATATAGTGCAATTGTACCCTGACCATCATCACCTCGAATCACAAAATTACAATTATCTTGTTGCGATTATATATTCTATTCTTACAATTTTGCACCCTAGAATACGAAAGTACCGCAATTCGCAATTGGAATCCATTTTGAAAGGCAAAATTAAAGATCTAAGCTCCTAGTAATCTACGGACTAGTTGTAATGCAGATAAACTGTCACTGTCACTTATGTCAAATTTCATATGGAATTCTGTATTGCAACTAAAGTTCGTAGATTACTAGGGATTTGCGTTTGAATTTGGCACTAACTTCTTGTACACAAAATGGATTCCAATTGCGGCATTATAGTCTAGGGTGCAGTATTGTGCAAAATTGTAAGAATAGAAATTGTATATTCTATTCTGGAAATAAAGCATGAACATAATTGTAATTTTGTGATTCGAGGAGATGATAGTCGGGGTACATTGCATTATATTGAGTAGATACAACCACCTTTTCTTTGGTACTGTAGTACCCATTTCAAAAATCTAGTACAATTTGTATTGAATTGACGTTATCTTAAACACTAAATTTAACTATTTAATGGTTGTTATCTTAAGCGTGGGGCTGAATATAAGAGGCTGTAGGGGCTAATCTGAGGCAGTATAAAAATTGGAAATGGGTGTGCAAAAGTGTGCAAAATTTAACCTAGAGCGGGGGAGGTGCTGTTAGTAACTTTTGAAGAGGCTCTGGAGGCTACGCTGAGGCTGTGCAAAATTTGGAAATGGGTGTGCAAAATTGTGCAAGATATAGCGATTGGAATGGCTTTAAAATGGTTTTTATCTAGAGCGTGGGAGGGATCGAAAGTCATTTTTAAGAGGCTGTGGGGTTTAATCTTAGGCTGTGCAAAATTTGGAAATAGGTGTGCATGAGTGTGCAAAATTTAACCTAGGGCGGGGGAGGAGCTGAAGGTAATTTTTCAACTGGCTGTGGAGGCTAATCTGAGGCTGTGCAAAATTTGAAAATGGGTGTGCCAAATTTAACCTAGGGCGGGGAAGCTCGAATGTAATTTTTCAAGAGGCTGTAGAGGCTAATATGAGTCAGTGCAAAATTTGGAAATGGGTGCAAATGGGTGCAAAATTGTGCAAGATATTGCGATTGTAGTGGCTAGAAAATCTAGGGCATGGGAGGGGTAGAGGGTAATTTTTTAAGAGGCTGCAGGGGCTAATCTGAGGCTGTCCAAATTTGGAAATGGGTGTGCGTAAGTGTGCAAAATTTAACCTAGGGCGGAGGAGGAGCTGAAGTTAATTTTTCAGGAAGTTGTGGAGACTAATCTGAGGCTGTGCAAAATTTGGAATTGAGTGTGCAATAGTGTGCAAAATGTAACCTAGGGCGGGGGGGGAGCTGAAGGTAATTTTTCAAGAGGTTGTGGAGGCTAATCTGAGGCTGTGTAAAATTTTGAAATGGGTGTGCAAACTTGTGCAAGATATAGTGATTGTAATGGCTAGAAAATAATTTTTATCTATGGCATGGGAGGGGTAGAAGGTAATTTTTTAAGAAGCTGTAGGGGCTTATCTGAGGCTGTCCAAATTTGCAAATGGGTGTGCATAAGTGTGCAAAATTTAACCTAGGGCGGGGGAGGAGCTGAAGGTAATTTTTCAGGAGGTTGTGGAGACTAATCTGAGGCTTTGTAAAATTTCGAAATGGGTGTGCAATAGTGTGCAAAATTTAAACTAGGGCGGAGGAGGAGCTGAAGGTAATTTTTCAAGAGTCTGTGGTGGCTAATCTGAGGCTGTGTAAAATTTGGAAATGGGTGTGCAAAATTGTGCAAAATTTGGTGATTGTAATTCCTAGAAAATGGTTTTATCTAGGACGTGGCAGGGATAGAAGGTAATTTTTTAAGAGGCTGTGGTGGCAAATCATAGGTTGTGCAAAATTTGGAAATGGGTGTGCCAAACTGTGCAAAATGAAACGTTTATAGCAGCTGTAAAACTATTTACATTCGCGCAAAAGAGGGCAACCGTTAATTTTGCACCCTCCTACGTTTTCCTGTTCCAGTTCTCAGGGCAAGGTGTGCAAAATTCGGGAGAGGGTGTGAAAAATTATGCAAAATATGTGCAAAATGGTGAGACGTACATTTCGGTGTGGTTGCTGCACCATGACATTACTCAACTACTCAAAACCTCCCTACTTAAGTTGATAATAATATTATTATCTATTCTTGTTTATTTCCAAACTTTTCAGAAGTCAGTAAAAGGCATATTACTAATCGATTATCAAAAAATATTTATATTTTAGTTATAATATGTTGGTCACTGCTGATTTTATCAAGCAACAGATTTTATGTCTTTGTGTATTTGTTGTCTGAACCTTCATTGTGTCTAAATATGGTAACAGCATAAAATTTACATCTTCCAAAAGAAGTTGCGAACGCGCAAAGATCTGAATTTTGATTATCCAAAACCATTTGCCAGAACCCCAATATTGCATCCAAGGTAGAAACATATTTTGCATTATTTAACTTGCACTAATTTCTTCAGGATTAGGTAAAGGATAATATTCTCTGGGATTCTCTCTATATAATTCTATGGGATCAAGACAAATTCTCAGGAACCCATTCAAAAAATATATATAACAATGGAAGTAACCCACTCCGTAAGATAATCTACCTAACTGTTTTTTTTCATTCATACCAGTGTAATGAAGTGGTAATAATTTTCCCCTCATTACGTAAATTTCTTAATATTTTAGTAGGTATTAAGCCGCATGTTTGTGTATTATAATTTATTCTGTTATTATAAGCCGTAAAATTTCATTTCTTTTTAGGCGTACGTTAGTATTTAATTGTAAATCCAGTTCTGATTACAGCCAAGTAGTAAACAAGCCCCTTCTGGGTACCGCGCCGCGTACATAATTTTTCCCAGTACACCCTGATAGCTGTCTGCACCGCAAAATAGTGTCCGAAAGCGGGCCATATATTAATAGAGAGGGCCATGTATTTGCTTTCTCTAAAAACCCATTGATTTGATACTATCTATCGCTATCGCTTGTTATTTTAATCGCTGTTTCTATTGGCGATAACGAATTCGTTTATTAAGTTGGCAAAATTAACGACTACGAGTGGCTGTATATTTATGGGGGAACAAAATGATTTTTCTCCGAAATTTATCTGAAAGAAGAATGACCGTGGAACAAACAATTTTCGAAGCTTATAGTGAATGGCGTGTTGGAAACCTTAAAGTGAAAAATGATGTAATACCCTCGTGGAAACAGGAAATAAAGAAAAAATATTTTAATTTTACCAAATTTATGGGAGGTGCTAAATCTTCCCGGGCGTACTTAAATGTGCTGGGAACAAAAATTTGTCCCATAAATTCGGTAGGGATGGTATCATAGATATGTTATTATGCAAATGCCGAATTTGACCCTTTCTTTCTTACCGCTCGGCAATAGTCATAACATAAAATTATACGGCGATGACAAATACGACTGAATCGGCACAATATAGTTCCCCTTATGATACGCGAATGTGCGTGGAATGCAACGTTCGCAATCTGTTTTCTACGAGGCTAGAGTTTCGGGTTTCGGTTGAGGGACTCCTTATTCACAGGAGACACGCACACTACTGGAACCTGCCACCCTGTTGGCGTACATTTTGGGAAAGTTCACATTTTATACAAGGCGATGTGGAGTAAATTTCATATCCCGCTAATGGAATAGACTAATTCTGGCCCGTTGTAATTACCTTCACTTAAGCCGCTCATTGTAACTAAATTTATTTGATGAAGGTATCCAGGAGCTTTCTCTAGAGTGTACAGTTTATTAAATAGCGTTCCTCGAGACATGAATTATGGGGCCCATAACCAGTCAATTAGCTTATATGCTTGAAAGCCGTATGTATGCTATGTAATTGTTACTGTGAAATACCGAAATTCGGTGAATGTCGAGATACACCAGTGAATGTCAACATTCTCCAAGTTGCTTTCATTATTTCTAACTTACGCCGGTGAATGTCGACATTCAGCATGTACTTACTCATGGTGCATGTTGGAAAGAAATATTTTTTTAATAGGAAAACAAAAATAAAACTATAGGTAATACTTATTTATTAAAACGACATGGGAAAAGTTTTCCAATAAACTTAAGGAAATTGTTGAACTTAAAACAAACAGTAGAACATTACAAATCACGAAACACAACTAAAATAATGTCAATATAATGAACATACACATACATTTTAATTTTTAAACTGATATATAAAAAACCAAGAAAATGTATGACATTCTTTTTTAATGCAACAACCTAAACTACCATGACACTTCGAAATGCACAAAAGACCTTTGCCTTTACAGCTGCATTTAGACGTCGAACACTTCCTTTTGCAATTGCAACGTGTTAGCCTTGCCCTCCACTTTTTGAATTTCTTGAATCGAAACCTGATCCATGGAAAGTAACTTTTCTTTACAAACTACGAACTGATTCAACAACACCTCTAATACAAGGACAAGTGCTGCCTCGTGACGTCACCATCCGGAGGCCTACGAGATACTTATGTTATTACGGGCTTTATGTAGTTATTTAGGTAGGTATGTCTGAAATCGTTTTAATGTAGTTTTGGAGATCAATGAAAAGATCAAACTAAACAAAGATATTACGGCATAACTATCGGAGTCTATGAAAAACACAGGTAAAGAATAATTTAAATGGTTAACTGTTAACTGTTTCGAAATACAGTCAAGATTACATGTGTCTAATTATTAGAGTCTAGATGGTAAATTGTTTTAAGAAAACTGAAAAGTAATTCGTGATTAATTTTAAACACAGGAGCAATATGAACAACTTCTTTAAAATTTGAACAAATGCTAGTAATCATAAATGTATACACAGATGTCGCTAACGAATCGTTATTATTTATTGCAGCTCCTACAACATTACCACCTTTATAATCTGAATATGGATCAATGTGAATTTCATCCATTAGTAAACTCGGAGTAGTTTCCACAAACACCAAAACACTTTCACTTCGCTCGACGCGCGTTTCGCCAACCAAGTTGGCATCATCCGGAGACGATTAAAACTGAATCAGTTTTAATCGAGCGAAGTAAAAGTGTTTTGGTGTTTGTGGAAACTACTCCGAGTGTTACAGTTACATCAAAGGTTCCAGTCCTATCCAGTCATTAGTAAACTAACATATTTGTTTTGGTCTTTTAAATATTTAAAGATTTTTTGTGCATATGTTAAAAAAGGTTTCTTCTCATCAATATGAGGATCAGTTAGAAAACCATTACAGACTCCTTTGATGGGGCTTCGGGATGGGGCAAAATTATAGGTCCACGATTTCGTCAATATCTATATGCATGAGGACTAATTGTATAAATAATTGAGCAAAAAACCATAGTGGTGGTGGAATATCTATAACGTTCTTTTGATAATGTTCGCAATTTAAGTTGATCAGAAATAAATTCAATTCCTTGTGAAACATTTTCATCCTCTATTTTTAAGTTTTTAAGTACATTAGACATAAAGTTCACAACATGGTTAAGCTTTGACATGTCTGTATGTATGTCTGAAAATGTATTTCATGTAATTCTGTATAAGTTTTTTGTCTTTGCTTTTTCGATACGATATTTTTTTGACAAGTATTTGGGACAGTTCGGAAATTTACTTGGTACGCTAGTTTCTTTTAACCGGGGTAAAACTAAAATAACTGAAACGATCTCACCTGTTTTTGTATCCTGTTGGGAAATTTTGTAAATAAAATCTTCCTTTTCAAAGTGGCACTCACACACTCGGGAATTGTCACTCGGCAAAAAACTTTCACGTGGAATTGCAGAGAGCCATTTTCTTGCGATAATCTTCGTTTCTGGGAAAACGAAACACTCGAACTTTTCTACTTGTTTCGTAATTTCCATTACAACCGGGAACACAACACTTTTGGGGCATTATGATATAATACCGCAACAAATAAACCGTTAAAAAAGATCAAGAATCGATTAGGCAAGCGTGCGGGCAATAACAATAACCCCTCTAGAGGTGTTGTTGTTCTTGTTGGCGCGTGGCGGCGTCCTATACTAAATCCCAAAACAAAACATCGTTAACACAGTGTTGCCAAATAACAATTGACACGAGAGTTGTTAGTTGCTTGCTTCTTAATGACTTTTTGCGGCCAATTTGATTTGATAATTGACTAATGAGACAGCTACTTTATTTTGTTTACATTCTAATTTATTTACATTCTAAATACAGGACAACATATAGACAGAGAAGCGTCGCACTGGAACACATTCTGGCATCGCCGCTTCGACCGACCTAGGTAAGCCTGTTGAATTAGCTTAGAGAGTATATTAGCCTCCATCTGGGTTAAGCCCCCAGAGCGTGACGTCACCATATTTAAAGTAAGCACTTTGTCCTTATTAGAGGGGTTATTGACTGGGTACGGGTGAAATGCTGTTTCAATGTACCATTTTTGTTTGCCAATTTATAAAAGTCTGAATCCTGGGTTCCAACAACAACCGCTAATACATTTAGAGGGTCTGTAGGATCACGGTCGACATCAGGGACTTGAACTCTTACGATATCACCAATTTGGGCCGGAATAAACTTTTTCTTGACGTTCGTGTTTTGACATTTTTGTTTCCGCAAAAGATTCTCTTTTGCGGCTACTCTCTTTGAAGAAATTAGCTTTTGTTGTTCAGCCAGTACTTGAGATGAAGTGCTTGGTTGCGTTGATAGGTTGCGGTTCAAGGCCAGTCTTGTTCCAATGATGTAGCTATATCAGATGAGGAGACAACTAATGAATCTTTCTTCTTAGACCAATTTACAGATATTCAGCAAGACGAGGAAACCGAAGAAGACATTACTGTTGAAGTAGCATTTTAAGATCAGACAAAAGTTTTCCCGAAATCAACAATAATCCCTTCCACTTTGATCATTACCAATAGTACCAATTTTGTAATAAATAAAACAATCACAATACATCGTAGAATATATCTATAAAAATTAAGGGGTAAGGGGGAATAGGGGCTTCTCACCCCCCTATTTAGTGGTTCATGGGGAAACCATGAAAATAAAAAAAATAAAGATTATTTACGCTTATTAACTGAAAATTATTTTCTACTTAACAAAAAAGTATTATTGTTCTCGATCATCTATAAATTAATCTTAAACCTATTTATTTCCTCATAAGATTGTATAAGATTATACAGAAATTTGAGCCGGTCCTGAAAAATCCGGCCAGGCCATCCAAATACGTTATATTAAAAGTAAACGAAATTCATCTTATTAAGTCGGGGATTTAGTACAAAAAATTTAGCCTCGCATGAGTCATCGAAACGGCGAATCGGTATGTCTCAGCAGGTGCTGGTACCTTTGACACATCGTTGCAACCTTTTGTTTTTTAGCGGAGCGACAAACATAGTTTTGTTGTTTGCGTTTTACCAGTTTTACCGATGTGCTACCAACACATCGGTAAAACTGGTAAAACGCAAACAACAAAACTATGTTTGTCGCTCCGCTAAAAAACAAAAGGTTGCAACGATGTGTCAAAGGTACCAGCACCTGCTGAGACATACCGATTCGCCGTTTCGATGACTCATGCGAGGCTAAATTTTTTGTACTAAATCCCCGACTTAATAAGATGAATTTCGTTTACTTTTAATATAACGTATTTGGATATTTATATAATTTTAGTATTAAGAGTTCAGTCTGCAAAGCACACAACAGGTGCAGGAGTAAATTCTTTTGAAATGACAGTAGCGGGAGGTGGAGTTTATTATCCATTCGGTGTTCTGCTGTTGGTCAACGCCACTACGGTATTTTACTCAGGGTTGAACTGAGCCTCGTGTATAGTAGGTATCTATTAAATTATATGGAGGGTATTTAGTTACTGTGAGTGATTATTTGCGTTTACTAGCGAAAATAGTGAAACAACCATGGACTATAAAAGAAGAAAAAAGCATAGATTGAGAATTAGTGTTCCTAGAAAAATTGGTTTTGCCAAGAAGTTAAATATAATATGAGGTATGAATGTAACTTTCATTACAGCTTGAAAAGAATTACATATTTATTTACAAATTCGGCAAATGCCTACTTTACTTCTAGCGTTGACTGAGATTCCTTCTATCAACGACTACTAGGGTTGATTGAAGGATTTTCCTTCAATCAACGCTACTAGTCTATTACTTTATAAATAATCAATCAATTGATTATATCGCATCGAATATGTTGAGAAAAGCCGATACAGTTGAAATAAAAAATATAGTTTGAGGAATGCCTTTCTAATTTTTTATCCGACACACGTTTTAAATTTGACATGCTGTGCCTGAAATATTTTATTTAATTATTTAATAATTTCTAAATATTTTATTTATTATTTAAGCTGTGTTATATTATACAAAACATAATATAGGTATATTATTTATTATATGGTAATTACATTTGATAGCAATGTGATAATTTATTGATTTAGGTACATCATTGTACCTAAATTATTTTATTTTATTTTTATTATTTTACTAATGCCATGTTTAAAATACATACGGTGAATCCACAGATCCGATTGATCAAAGACACGTAATTAGTAAATTATAAAACAAAGTAGAAATTACCACGATTTTTCCATGAAATTTGATTCTCACGAGCTAAAAATATGGCGAAGAAAAAATTTTTGTTCTTTGGTCGTGTATCTCTACCTATAGTTTTTTTTTCGCGACCTAATCATGACGGAAATTATTTCAAAAATAAAATATTACAGCAAATCTAAATTATACCTTATCTATCTAGTATTTGCAAAACATTTATTTGTATATTAGCTGTATAATAATAACTTACTATTAGGTTCTGCGTATATTTTATAAGTTCGGGGAGTTCATTTCTGTGAGAATATTTTTCACCTAAATATGAATTTCTACTGCTGGCAATGGCCAATACTCTAATTTTTTTTCAACAAAGGGCACTATTTGTATAAACTCACTATTCAAAGTCACTATTCACTCACTATTCAAAGGTCACTATTTGTATAAACTAGTAGAATTTGTATAAATTCTACTTACCTTTAAACCTAACAAAAATTTAAATCGGAGGATAATACAGGTTGGTCGCCAAACTAATAAAAAATATGAAAATCTGTTGAAGAACAGATTTACCTTACTTAAAATGCCTTACTTAAAATATTTATAATGCTCATAATGTACCTTGCTGTGTTGTTGCGAAACTATATAATCTAAAATTTGGGAATCGCCGAGACTTTTTTTATATCTAGTTTGTTATATTGTTTCAGTACCTACCTATTGGCGTCACGATTCTACATTGAAAATAGTGTTTACTCACAATCGGTTAGTAATTTATGGATTTCTAACCTTTGAAGTAATCGGGAAGCGACTTATTACTTACTTTACTTTCCCAGCTAGCCGGGAAAGTACTTTCCCGGCTAGCATCTGTCACTTTTCTTATCTGGAAATGTCAATGTCATTTTTGATTAAAAGATGGTTTAGAAAGAATAGAATCCACTCAACATTTATTTAATTCAGAAACAACAACAACAATAACAAAAAGAAAACTATTTGGAATTATAAATATTAATAGTTACATTGGAATTATGATTACTATTAACGGTTAAAGTAAGACCGTGTTGCTCAAAATTATGAGTTTCAGAAATAGATGAAGACGCCGACGTTTCTGGATTTTCTACATGAGACAACATATTAGCAATTTTTATTTGTCCATGTAATGAATTCTCCACATATCCCTCTGCTACGGTGTGTTGGATTTCCAACCCCCCAACTTTTTCAACTGTAGGATGTCTCCACCTGTATTTGCTAATAATGTTGCTGAAGTACGTCTAAAACAATGTCCTGTAAACCTGTTAACATTTTCCAGCTTTAAATAAGTTGCTATTTTTTTGGGAAAACTTCCTATAGCATTATGCCCAAAAGGCTGTCGTGTAATTTTACCAAATCTTATTTGTAAAAAAAATCTATCAGAGTCAATGTTATTACGATGGTCACAGTATTGCTTTATTATATTTATCCATTCCGATTTTGTAATTACAAATGTACGGGAAGAGTAGGTTTTTGTGACAGGAATCACTATTATAATTCGATTTTCTAAAATATCCAGGTCACTTATTTTCATTTTTAAAAGTTCATCGCACCTACAGGCTCCGGAAATGCCAATAATTAAAGCAACCTAAAAAAATTTAATATAACATATATTTAATATGCACTAAATAAATTAAAATTACCTTTTGAGGAAGATATTCTATCGGGGCATTGTTTAAAAATGTATCGATGTCTGCTTCAGAAAAAACACTTGACTTTTTAGCTTGATATCCCACATTCTTCCTTTTCAAAAATGCCTTCAATTTTGCGTAATTACTAATATCAACATTATGCCTAAAGTTTAATACTGCTCGCAACATCGAATATCTTGACCATAATGTGGAGGCTTTACTTTGTTTGCTTATTTCACAAAAATAAGCAAGAAGTACCGTCTCAGAGGTATGCTGCACACCTTTAGCCACGCACCATTGCTACTGTATAGTTCATAGGTGTTTTCATACCTCTCCCTGCTTTTTTTAGGAATTATTCCTTCAGTAGCTCTCTCTGCAGCTACCCGCACTTCTGCTGGCGTACATTCAAATTCACTATCAGACATTTTTGTAAAATAAACACAATTTGATTATATGTACAATTAATGGCGTCGTGTATCGCCTAAATGTCAGATTCAACAAACTTGTTTTGTTACCTAGCAACGATCTCACAGGTTACTTAAAATAATTCATCTTATCACATAATGAAAATGGATACAGATATTTGAAACGAAATTATTATTGGTAGATTGTGAGTATTAGAAATCCATAAACTACTAACCGATTACCTCGGTGCTTCGCACCTCGGCAAACTACCTTGCCGCTCGGCTGAAATAGAGTACTTTCCCGCTCGGTATGTAATGTACTATTACATACCTTCACATATATAGGAAAATAAATAAAACAAAATATTATATTATATTATTTCCATGACTATGATTATCACGACTATGAAAGTTTTCAAGATTGTATTGAAACTAACTTTATTTAAAATAATTTATAAAAATAATTAATTGTATTTCAATTTCTAAATAAAATCTGAAATAATACTGATTTTTTATTCCTTTGTCTGTTTCACTGAGTCAAAAATAAAATATATGTACAAATAAAAATAAACTATTTTCATGACAAAGGTTTTATGTGTTTTTATGTTTAATATGAATTACAATAATTCAAACATTTGGTGTTGTATGTAATACCATGTAATACTGTAATACCAATAATACCATGTAATACTGTTATTTAAATGCTGTCCATAATAATACACGTAAAACGGGGCCACAAATCACACTGAATACGCATACAGCGGACTCGCAAATTCATTGCAGATGCCGCCAGCTCCTAGAACGATAAAATCGGTAAAAGAGCCACATAATTAAAAATACTTAGAATTTACATATTTAAACGAATTTTTTTTTGGTGGTATATGTAATCATAATCTATGTCGTAGCGTTTTTTTGTTTTCCATTTTTTTTACTTTGAAATTTAAAAAAATCATAGAAAAAAAACTATTTACTTTTTTTAAAAATATCACACGCAGCGACACAGATTGTACTTTTCTCTATATATGTTTAAAATTTCATAACCTAATCTTTTTTAATAACGCTACAGTTATGTGGCTACGATTTCATGTTTTTCACGGCCGCAGACAGAACTCTTAAGAATATTTCTGGACGCGTGTATATGTGTCTTTCAGAAAACGTTCGTCACATGCGACATGCTGTTTATCTGTCCAGTCGGCAAGGTCAGGGAATACGGAGAAGTCACAATTTACAAAATACTCCAATAGTATCTGCTTCGATCCCCTGACGGACACCGGCAGCTACCATAGGCGTAGAATTTTTTCAACAGTCGGATGTTAGGTAATAAGTAGGTGCTAAAGAACACAGAAAAAGAAAATGTAAGGGAAACACTAACGAAAATATCTCATCCGATTCCAACATTCCACTGATTTCCGTAAAAGTGCATTACCTCATGCTTATCTCATTACATCCTGGGAATCAATAGATTCAGAGGATTTGACCTTAACATGCGTCAGGGACAAAGAGAATCTCCTATAGTTAACAGGTTTCTTTTATTGTAAAACTTCCTCTTGCAAATACAAATATGTTGGAAAAAGTATAAAGGAGATTGGTAAATATACAAGCTTTGACATAAAGTTTCTAAGAAATCGAAAATCCAATGGTGGGCCATGTTTTTATTTTCCTTTAAGAACCACAAAATGCATTTATAAAGTGATATATTTTTCTGCGGCAATACCACAAATTTATGTATTTTGTAAAATAAAGATGTTGCAAGTCATGATTAAGACGATTGATGATTATTTTTTATCGATACGTCTCCGCTATAAGTGGCTACAAATGGTATTTCAAAACTTTAGGAACAAAGACCCATTATTTTAATTTTTATTAAGTATAAGTGTTTAATTTTAACTGAGACATAATTTGTTCATAATCACTGTGATAAAATTGATATTCAAACAGTTTTACATTAAAGAAAATGCGAATATCTATTATCAATATTTTATGAGGCATTCATGCAACCTTAGATTTTCGCAACCGTGTTGAGAGTGGATATGACTGATTGGGAAGGTGTGATTTAAAAAAATATATCTTGTGCTTGTTCCAATTAATACACCCAATTTTCCATAATTTTATGAGAACTGCTACTTTTTTAAATACAAACAGCAATCCCTTATTTACAAATAATTCTTCAACAACCCCTTTTTAGTTCTTATACTGCAAACGAGCAGCTGCATCCAAGAAATACACGGCTCGTCTCTTTTTCCTGGTCTCTGTCGCGTAACGAGCTCTGATCCCCGACATTAGGCAGCACAGATAATTATGTTTTCCATATTTTCCTTAAATTTTTACTTTGTTCTCTTGTACGCATCTTTTTTTAATTAGCATGCTTTCTGGATAACCATCAGGAAAGAAATGCTAACTAAATTGGGAAAAGAAAGTAAAAGTTTATCAGCAAATGTTTAAGAGCATTTACTTTGTTCTTAAAGGTAATTAATGCAAATGGTGAAAAGGGAAGTTAAGTGGATATTTTTAATTGGATAGGTATATTATGAGGATTTCTGATTCGTTTACAATCAACTTTGAGAATTGTTTGCCGAGATAATGAAGAAGGGACAACTTAATTACAGTGAATATTTTACAACCGAATAAGTAGCAATATCTATTAATTTACTACACGTAATATTTAAAATGATCATTTAAAAAAATCTGAAAATATGAAGGTACATCACTGCGTGACACTTATGAAGAAATACGTTTTTATACAAAATTATTCTGTTGCTTTTAGATCTGGACGTTTCTCTGTAAATGTATGGAGTTAAATAAGTGCCCATGGGCTTGGTGTTTCTTGGCGAGTTGAGGGAAGGTTTAATGTTTTGAACTATATAAACACTTTAGATAACGTAATGCTCCCATCTGCTGAACAAATGTACCCCAATAATAATTTAATATATCAACAAGATAATTGTCCAGTTCACACCGCCAATGCTATAACGGAATGGCTCCAAACTCATAATGTGTAAGTCCTGTCGTCTCCCAGTTATAGTCCTGATATTAATCCGATAGAAAATGTTGTAAAAAAATATACACTGCGCAACTTATTTAACGCACAACCAAAAAGTTAACTCAAATTTGACGTTATGTATTTCCGACAATTTTTGTTCGTGTTGGTCGATTTTTTTTTCAAATTGTAGGTTTTTCTCTTAAGAATATCACTGTCTTAGTTGTTTTGGTAAAACGAATGATTTTGATATTATACCAGGTGCAATAAAAATGTTATGTTTTTTTCCGAAATTTCAAAACGTCCTGTGGGCTATACAAGGTATTGCAAGTTATTGCAATTATAGCCAATTTAAAGCCTCATGTTTTTTCTACAGTTTCTTTTTTATTCATTTGTTTATCTCTGTTACTTCATGAAATACACCGTTTTGAGACACCATATGGTTTTATTCACATGGAATGCATTTATCGAACAACTCAAACAGCTAGCAAGCTATGGAAATCGAAGATTACACGTCATAAACTGACAACTGTGTCATTAGTTTTTTGTTGACAGTCCAGCAATAATTAGTGAATAATGGAACGCCAAACCAGAAATTTAATTCGTGATGAATGTGTCGAGGCAGCTACATTACATGGTGAAGGGTGGAGTTACAACCGCATAGCTGGAAGGTTGGGAGTGTCTCACACAACTATAGCGAGAGCAATTCAAAGGTACGCGGAAACAGGAGAACATTCCAGACGGGCCGGTCAAGGTAGATCTCGTGTTACCTCTGCTATCCAGGATCGCTTTTTAAGAGTAAATGCTGTAAGACAACGATTTATAACTGCAACACATTTAAGAGCACAACTTCAAGACGCAGATGGTCCACTCATATGCGGTCAAACTGTACGCCGACGACTGAATGGTCTGACCTGGTCAAGCAGTTACTGTTACTGGTGCTCGATATCGCGACATGATAACACAGTTCTTTCTGCCGAAATCGGATGATATTGATGTGGCCAATATGTGGTTTCAACAAGACGGTGCCACATGCCATACAGCCCGTGAAACAATTCAATTACTGCATGAGACATTTCCAGGCCGTGTACTCTCTCGTTTCGGTGATCAGAATTGGCCCCCTAGATCGTGTGATTTAACACCATTAGATTTCTTTTTATGGGGTCATCTGAAATCACAGGTCTATGTCAACAGGCCCTCAACCACCCGTGCATTAAAGGAGGAGATTCAACGCTGCATCAACGAAATTCAGCCACATTTATGCAGAATGGTAATGGAAAATTTTGACAAACGAGTGCGTATGTGCATGCCGTGGAGGCCATTTGCCCGATGTGTAGTTCCATAAATAACCCTATCCTATGTACTTTATGATTCAATAAAAAAATTACAATCAAAAGACTAAAAACTGTGTTTTCTATTTAATTCAATTTAGAAAAAGATGAATTTTTATAAAACTGTTACAATCAATATAATTCAATATACATAATTCAATTTTTCTTATTTATTTCACTGATGCCCGATGCCAATGATTTGATTTCTGACAACCTATGACATACGACAAGCCGGCTTTACACAAAAATAATTAAGATCGCTTCTCATTCTAATACTTGTACGTTTTTTTAATGAATACAACTGTACATGTAGTTATATGTTTTTGCAATTAGTCATCTTGGATAATTAAATTAGTCATCTTAGCAATAAATTAAAAATTGTGAAATATCCTATAAAAACAATAAACTAACCTTCATGCTAAAACCAAAACCATTTCAATAATATACAGGGTGTTCAGTTTTTGACGTTACCTTTTAGTAATTTCAAACTACGAAATTTTTTGATTTCAAATGGGACACATTTCATTCTAAAGCAGGTAATGCAAAATTAAAATCTCTATCTTCCGATATACAGGGTGCTTCATATTCGATGCAATGCACGGGATCTCGTCAACGGTAAGACAAAGTCGGTTAAATTGTGGCAAAGTTGCGTAATTAACGGACGAACAAAATGGCTTTTGAAAATCGTCAATAGCATTTTTCTGAAAATAAGTCCATCGAAGCCAAATTTGCTAGCTCTCTTACTTCTATGGCAACAAATTCTTCACTATTCATTTTATTGGATTTATTTTATGTTGTATATTTTCGTTTAAATTCGATATTATAATATATAAATTGAATTAATTCGATACTGATTTCAAGCAAATGGATATGATAGCACTTGTGCAGTTGTTATTTATTATATCTGGCCTTAGTTCACAGCCGTCTGTAACAAGAAAACTTGAAATCTGTATCATTTGCAGGGTAGCAAGTTCATCTTACGAAAATTTTAATTTTCCCTATCATTTTAGTAACCATAAGCACATTCCAATAAAAAATATTATATGACAGACAGGCGATAAACTGTTTTTCGGACTCCTAAGAAATGCCAGCCTCGACTGCGTAATATTTTATGTAGGTAGTATTTCGTAGTCGCCCAAAACAGTAGATTTTTCGTCTTTTCGATACCTACTTTTTGTTTTGGGGGCATAACGAATGAAACTGTCTGTTCGCTGGAATTAATTAAACTGATTTGATAATACCATCAATAATTCGTACCACTAAAATATTTGTAGATAAATATATACGTTTGAAAAAATGTTTGTTTCTATTAATATTATTAATATATATTGCTAATATATTTTCATTGTATTTCAATGTAATAAAAAAATATTCTGTTTTCAAAAGGCGTAATGGATATAACCATGAATTCATAAATAATTAATAGATGCGTATAATACATTTTAAAATTATACCTATGTAGAAGCACATTTCCAGCGGTATAGAATTAGCGCCATTGTTTAATAATAAATAGCCTAATAATTATGGCAAAATTGTTAATTTCTGTATTTACTATTATTATGTTATAAATATTGAATCAGTAACATGTTGGCTACGAGTCATAGTGCAAGATTTATGAGTTATTAAAACAGGCAACAATTTTAGTTGTGGTAATTATTTATGTAATGCCAGTAGGTATACCTGAAAATGATTAATATATGCACAATCCATATTGTTTCTATTCAGTTTGATTTTTAAAAGCAAAATGTATTTCACTATAACGACATGCTATCTACAAAACAAAGCAAATGGCACAATTTGGCCACCAAACGGATTTCTATGCCGACTGATTATCTAAATGAGATCATAAAGACTCCATTGTGGACATAAAATCACGTTAATTTATGTTTGCTACAGGAAATTCCTATAATCCTAGTCGTGGAAATTTGAACCAATATAATTTGCAATTAGCCTGAATTCAGTTAGTAGAAGGACAATAGGCAGTCCAAAAGGATATAAGCAACATTAGTTATCTTAATGTTATTTTTATCATAGATATATGATAATGGTATAAGAATAACAGGATGAACACAGAGCAACAAAAGCTTGCAAGTAGTAGTAATGCAGTAGTAGAATTCTTTAAGACTTATAAGCATAAATAATATTTTCTTTGATAATTGGTGAAGACATTGGATATACTTAATCAGTATATTGATTTCGTGACACTCTTTCTTTATTCTTCTTCTTGGCTCGGTGCTTAGTTCTTGTCTCAGGCGCCAATATCTGGTTATAGTGGAGATCCTTAAGTAGCTGCGAGTGGAGACCAGCGGTAACACCAGGGGTCACGTGATTCATAGATAAATAGAATTACCAATCATTCAAACCGTGCGAGTGCAGTTTCTCATTTAGTGATCAACAACTCGTAAAGATAACCGGGCACGCATCATTATCATCCCTACCTCCATTAAACCCTACCTCCAAATTGATCCTGAATATTACCAAAATCTTTTTAGTAATTTACGAGTCTCGGATAAAACGTGACAAAATGAATATTCGACATGTTCCACACACCAAACCAAACAATTTATGACAATTGTGTTTTTAATAATGTTTTCTTGTAATCATTGTTATTTATACAATGATAGTTATTTAGGCAACAAGTGCAAAAGTAAATATTTATTGCACACGACGTAAAACTGTAAATTGTGGACAACATGTCAAATGATATAAACACTTTTTTTACGAGGTGCATACAATATTTTTTCTACGTTCAGGCGAAAAGCAAAAAAAAATTAATATAGATGACATTAATATCATGACATTAGATGACATGTCATCATCTTTATGTCAAAATACTGTAGCAGAATGACAGATGCGTGCAATAAAAATTTTATTGCACGAATGCAATAAAGAACCAGTTTTTGAATCAAATATAGTTCAATAAAGTTTTGTTTTTTGCATGAACGTAGAAAAAGATAATTATTGTTGTCTTTCACATATTCTGTCGTTAATTTATCTGGCCAAAAACACTCTAGCTTTTCTTTTTGGATAAATTTGGAACTTTCTTGCCTTGAAGGAAGAAGGTGAGTGGATAAATAATTCAGTGACACGTCACGTTTTCGCCAAATGTAAACGAAAGGTCAAAAAGAAGAAGAAAGAAGAACGAAGAACGAAGAAAGAAGGAAGAAGAAAGAAGAAAGAAGAAAGAAGAAAGAAGGAAGAAGAAAGAAGAAAGAAGAAAGAAGAAAGAAGAAAGAAGAAAGAAGAAAGAAGGAAGAAGAAAGAAGAAAGAAGAAGACTTGGCCTGGCGAACGAAAGCGAACCACTAAGTGGTTCGTTTTCGTGTGTATAGTGGTTCATTTCCGTATGTGTGTCCAGATATAGCACTGGTAAGTGTGTTTTCTTTCTTATTCGTCTATTTGCTTATTTCTATGTAATGAAATGCTACAAACCCAAGATTACTTTTCACAAAATATATATATATATATATATATATATATATATATATATATATATATATATATATATATATATATATATATATATATATATATATATATATATATATATATATATATATATATATATATATATATATATATATATATATATATATATATATATATATATATATATATATATATATATATATACATATATATATACATATATATATATATATATATATATATATATATATATATATATATATATATATATATATATATATATATATATATATATATATATATATATATATATATATATATATATATATATATATATATATATATATATCTACATATCTATGTTGGTATGATATATTATACCGCTTTATTGTTTTAAAACTTAAATGAATATTTATTTTAATATTTTATCGTACCTTACAGTTCGATCTTGTACCGCCTTGTAGATTCTGAAAGCAAGGCTTACAATTATACCGAAGAATTGCCTATTTTCATATATTATATACATATTTCACATATCGGCGACGAGCATTCATCTTACCTTTCTATAAGTTTATCATGTACCACATTCTTTTCTTTATTAACTTTTCAACTGATAATTTTATAAAGGTACATTTTCAATTTTTGGGAATATAAAATCTTTTGAGATTTCACTCTCATCTCCAGTTGAGATGTTTTATTAAATAAATATTTCATCAATCAACCTAAGTACTTGAATAGTTAAGTAATCAATCGCCATTTGGCCAAATATTTTTCTTTTAGTTGGATTTAATATCTAATTAAAGTTCATTTCTTGAATTATTAATTCAGTTATTTTCATGTTATTTTCATATTATTCAACTTCACTTTAGTTATAAATTTTACTCTTGATATCTTGCCCAATCGGGAAATTTATACATATTTTTCCTTCCAAATTTATTGTAAAGATAAACCTGATACTGGTATTTTTTTCTTCTATATTTCGATGAGATGACCGAGAATAAATTCCTCTGCTGACTAAACTGAGGAATTCCTCCCCTGCTTCAGTTATTGTCTGTTGATCAGCTGCAGGGTCCTTAAATCCCGTAAGATAGGGTTTGAGATCAGGATTATTTGTTAGCATTTTGAGGCACTTGACTTTGCCTTCATTGTACAAAGCTGATGTAGAGTCGCAACAACTCACAGCACGTAAAAATAGCATGTGTTCGGCCATACTCCTGTCAATGACACTTGGTGGATGGCACAGGGATGGAGGAGGTTTCCCTTTCCCTGGCCTCACAAAAAAGACCTTAGGAGAAATGGTTGTTCCAAGATCTACATCTTCACCTACCACTGCAACTGTTTCATGATGTGGTGCCAAGGAGTTAGCGGTTTCAATTATCATGGTATCTAATTAGCAATGCATCTTACCCGATCGTCTGACAAAATATTATCGTCTCATATTGTGTACTAAAATGCGTATACTTTTAATCACCTCCATAATAATAATGACCACTTAATTAATCACAATAAGTTGGTAATTAAATAAGTTGGTAATTAAATAACAGTTCAAATTCATTCAAAACATCAGTAAAACAATCTTTTTAAATTAGAATATAGGAAAAATAGAACACCATCACGAGATGCGAGAGACTACTGATAGATAGTGATAGATAGAGAAAGAGTGAATAAGAAAGTACACGCTTCAAAGGGAGAAGAGAATACATGCATCACTCCAGCTGCACGTGCGAAACGTTATTGACCATTTTTTGGTAACTTCGGCTTGCGAAAATCGCCAGATAATATTTTTCCCGTTATCCTTGAAATATTCAATTCAAAATAAAAAAAATTAACCGCGATCTAGAATGTCGAGGTGAGGATTTTTGTTTTGCAAGTTTGTGACCCTCCCACTTCCTTACGTTACGATCAAGTCGTCAAGAGTATTGAAATGCACACTTTTCAGCGTGTAATTAATCCACCATACCTTAATCAAACGCGCTCCAGTTCCAACTATCGATTTTTTTTTACTAATCTGCTCGACTGCCCTACACCCGCGGCCCTATATAGAGGGCTTTGATATGGTGATATCCCCCCATATGTTAATCTGCCGCGCTTGAGTAAATCCCGACATCCCCTGTTGGGTTCCTTTACTATTAAAGAAACATTTCATCATAAAAAGTAACAGGATACACCAAGCTATCATCAACTAAAACTTTTCATGAGCTACTTTACCATTAAATCGTAAACAAGTCATGAGATCCTACATGAGGCTAGGTCAGTTTATAATAAACAGGCACAACACTCAAGTGAAGCTAGAAGCTAGTCTCTGGCATTCAGATTTGAATCAAGTCAGCAGAGACAAAAACAGTCGTTAGCATTCAGACAATGGAACATCGGTGGATGACAGTAAGACTGCGTTGTGCTAATGAGAGCAGCCTACCGAACAACCGGTACTAAATCATTTCAAGCCCGGTAGCAGCAAGGCTACTAGATTACGCGCAGCTCTTGAGATGAAGTGAAATAGAGCATGAGACGCCACCGCTCGATTTCATATCTCGAGCCTGACTGGACTCCTGTGTGATCTGATCCTCGCGAGCAATCTTCGCGTGGCCCCTCCAATTTATGCGCGCAAATGCGAAAGATTGAATGTACCCACGGGGTCCCTGTATGCACAATCCTTTGTTGAGTTTATGCAGATAGTGTGAACGAAATTGACTTTTAGTAATGCAGTTTTTCGCGGTTTAATCCCGCGCCGTAAATCGCGTTCGCGGTAAAGGGGAGAAGCGTCAGAATTTGATTCCGGGGTTTGGGAAATCAGAGGAATAGATGACACGTGTCGAGATTTTCAATTTGTCTTGTCTGCTGTCGGATTCACAGGGATTTGGGTGCAGTAAATATGTGGCTGTATGCAGTAGATTTGTTGGTTACCTGTTGGAGGGCCCTCAGAAATTATAACACGTCACGTGGTCATATTATGTGTGTTCAGTTATTCGTGTTTTCATGTTTCTGATTTGTATTTTAATAAATTTGCTAGTAATTTTCTTGTAACTTTCTAATAATTTTGATGAGTCTTATAATAATTATATATATTATGTATTAAAGCTTCATTCACAACAAGCCAATTATAATTACAATTAGTCATAAAAGCTAGGCATGTGACATAACATGATCATTCATAACCTTTAAATTAACGTTTCCACTTATACTTACAGTAATGAGTAACTTAATAACAGCCAGTTCCATAAATATGAAAAGCGCCCTTTTCGAAAAGTGAACTTTTAGAAAAAGTAGCCTTTTAATTCTCTGTAAAGTCGATTCTGTTCCATAAAGTGAAATGCATCTCCCGTTAGGAAAAGCTTCAATTGGTGAATATTTATAGTGATTGCGGGCCTGAAAGTTATGTGTGAAGTTAGTCGAGTGGCAAAATGAGTGACAATTATGACAATTTTATTTAATATAACCTTTTATTTAATTTAATAAGATTTTCGAAGTTGTTTTGTGATGAAAATTAAATTTTGTTGGTTTGTAAACGCTGTAGTAATATTTTTATCCTGTTATTAAAGTGTTGGTAACGTATGGTCCGAAAGTTTTTGGAAAAAATTCAGAGGCTGAACTTATAAAAATAGTTATATATTTTAATGACATTCTTAAACAATCTATCTTAACTATCCTTATTATAAAACAAAATTTAGGCATTTAGGCAAGTTTACACATGGTATCCCTTCTTGACATTCTTTAATTGTGAGATAAATTGTCGATTTTCTTATGTTGTGATCTCGATAAATATCGACAATTTCTCGGTTCGACATTCGCCCAACCAGATTATAAACACCTCGACGAAGATCAATTTTATAAGACATTTTGCGAAGATCTTTTGCTTTGTTTATTTAAATGACATAAATCGTGACATTTTAATTCTATGACCTACTTCATTATAAATGCATTTTGTCATTCAATCAAACCAGGTAATTTTTTTCCCAAAACTTTCGCCCCATGCGTTATGTATAATAAATAATGAGTCAACGTCACGTGGAAAAAATCCGAAAAAAAGCCACTTTCTGGAAAAAGGATGAGATTTAATTACTGAATGCAAATATATGGCAGAGAATAGTAAAGTGAATAATAAAGTAACACATACGGAGAAGGGATTCTTGTCAATTATGTTGAGAGTATGATTATAGATTTATTTTTATTTGAGGACAAGGCTGGAGGGGTGGAGGGGGGTGATATCAAAAACGATGGAAAAATTCTGTCGTCGCGTCGTTTTGATGAAAACTCTGAGGAAGAACTTGAACTAGAATTCAGTAAACGAACTGGAATCTTCACGTCAAAAGAAGAATAAATAAGGCCTACATATTATACGAGCAGTGTCGCAGGACAGTAAGGAAAACCAGGGGAATGAAACCCAGGGTGGTCCTGTGGATTTACACTGCTATCATAAGACCAATGTTGGCCTATGGAGCTGTTGTCTGGTGGCCCAAGAGTCAACAAATAACAGCAAAACTCAAGCTAGGCCAGGTACAAAGAGTTGCCTGTCTGAGCATAACCGGAGCCATGCGAACAACACCAACGAGAGCAATGGAGATAATGCTGTGTCTTCCACCACTAGACCTACATCTAGAAGAAGTGGCTCTGACTACCATGACTCGCCTTAAATCTGTTGGCATACTACCAAATGCAAGCTGTGGCCAAACCAGAAGCCGCCTGTGGACTGAGGCTGTCAGAAAGATACCCCTTTTACAGGCATGTGCAGATGGTATTCCGCCTCGGCTTGTCTTTGATAAACCTTACACCATACATACTACTGGTGACGACGAGGCCGGCGTTGAAGGTGTAAACTATGTCTTCACGGACGGATCAAAGAAAAAGGATGGAGCAGGCTGTGGTATATATTCCAGGAATCTGCGACTCCGATGCAGCTGGACTATGGATAAAAATGCAAGTGTAGTACAAACAGAACTCGCTGGTATAACCATAGCCGCACAAGAGATTGCTCGCAGAGAAATAACGGGCAAGACAATAAGAATCTGCACAGATAGTAGACAATCACTACTGGCCTGAAAAATTATAAAATAACTAAAGGATCAACATGGGAATGTCACCAAGCACTTGTGAGAGCATGTCAGATGAATAACATCTGCCTGTGCTGGGTCAAAGGACACTCACAATGCAACGGCAATATAGAAGCTGACAAACTGGCCAAGAAGGCAGCCAACCTGAGTATCCTTGGGCCTGGTCCTTCAAGTACGCTACCAGTTGCAGCGAAACTTCAATTAATAAAGGAAAACACCCACATAAAATTTAAGACTTTATGGGATGAAACAAGTAGCTGTCAGCTGGCCAGAAATCTCTTGAGATATCCCAGCGAAGAGACGGCGAGGAACTATCTGGCAATGTCCAGGGGTAAACTGCGATTTGTTACAGGAATCCTAACCGGACACTGCCGGGTAAGGAAACACCTCTATAACATGAGACAAACTGACACACCCATCTGCAGAGGATATGAACAAGAAGATGAAACGATCGAGCATGTACTTTGCGAATGTCCCGCCGTGTCATCGACCAGAGAATCCATATTGGGGGAACGTTGGCCTTCTATGGCCAATTTGAAGGAAATGTCCCTGGTCAACATCATCAGCTTTTGTACAATATTGGGCTGGTCGATGACCTAGGGAGATATTTCCCTCACGGAGGAAGCACAAGGGGCCCAATGGGGCCTAAGTGCAGCGGATCTCGATCCGCACTCCGGACATATTCCAGATTCCAGATTCCAGATTCAGTAAACGATAGATTGTATTTCAAACATACCAAGCCCCAACGACCACTATTAAGTACTGACAGTTTATGCTGACAGTAAAAAAATAAATTTGTAGGTTAAGTTTACAATAGACTTTATTGTAAACTTTACAACAAACTATTACTTTTCCCCTCGAAAGGGCCAAAGTCGAAACTTTAGCAAAAAGGAAGCTTTTTAGTAAAAGTGGCTTTAAAATTCGATTATGAACGCGCTTTACAACTTAAAGGAGACTTTTAATACTATGGAAGCTTTACGTCGATTATGGAACTGGCCATTAGTGAATAACAGCCAGCTCCATAATCGACGTAAAGTTTCCTTCAATATCAAAAGTCTCCTTTAAGTTCTACAGCGTGTTCCATAATCAAATTTTAAAGGTACTTTTACTAAAAACTTCCTTTTTGGTAGAGTCACGATTTTGGCCCTTTTGAGGAGAAAACGTCGACTTTACTGTAAACCTAACATAAAAATTATTTTTTTACTGTCAGCATAGACTGCCAGTCTGAGAAGAGAAAAAATATATAGGCCACGACTCCAATTTTTCCAGCATTTTCGATTTCCCCCTCCAGCCTTCTCCTAAAATTGCCAATAAAAATAAAACTTCATATTCATAAGAATCACAAGAATATTACCTACTCCCCATTTGTTACTTTATGGGTATCTTTACTTTTGATAGGTTCTATTAAGTTATTACAACATTTTTTAAGAAAGACTGTTGGCAAATTATCTGGTCCTGGCCCTTTGTTCGGTAATGATTTAATTTTGTTCAAGATACTATCTCTACTGATATAGTAATTAGAAACATTTGTAGAATTATTATTGGGTTGGTATGGAATATCATTCATGCTCCTATGAGATGGGACAAATATTGAAGAAAAATATTCAGAAAATGAATTGCAAATATCTTGCCCTTGACAAATAATTTCATTGTTCTATTTTATGTTGTTTGGAATACCACTACCAGACCCCTTTTTATTTTTATAAATTGCCACAAATATTTTGGATTAGATTCTATATTGGTTTCAACAGTATCTTGATATTTATTATAATCCTCTTTAATTAGATACTTAGAACGCCCTCTTAGTAGCTTAAAGGTTAAGTAGTCCAAATCATTGCCATATTTTTTCCAACGAGTGTGATATTTCGTTTTTTCTTTGATAGCTTTAATTGTAGAAAAAGAGTACCACGAAGGAAATTTACTACGATATGTAGTAAATTTTGATACATGACTGTATTTTGATACATGAGAGTCTATCAATCTATTAACAATAGAATAAAATGTACAAGTGGACTGCTCAGTATTTGAATTTGAAAGTTCAATTTCCCAATTAATATTATGAAACTCATTGTTGATTGCTTCGAAGTCTGCACGATTAAAATTGTACTTATAACTATTATTAAATAATTTCTTTCCTGTAAAACTAATATCAATATAAAATTCGAGAGTGTTGTGATGATGGTCTTCCTTAACAAAGGGTGTGTGACAAATGTTTAGTTATGGGTATAGTTATGGGTCACAGTCATCTCAATACCAATATTATGATGGTTGATCATAATGATATTTTATACGTAAAATTATTAGAAGCTTGTTTCCCTAGCGTAAGTAACTGAAATACAATAATCAATTATATTTGATTATTAACCGGAACATAATTATTTAACCGGAATATAATGGCCGTCAGAATTATTTTAAATTAGTTATATTATTAGCTAAAATAAGCACTAATATATTGATAGAAAATTATATATTTACTATTAAATTTATTTACGCTATTGTCGTTTATTCAAATATATGTTTAAATTTACCTAATTGGGCTGTTAATAATATTACATTGTTTAATCTTTGACACAATTCTTGTATGCGGTATTTATAATAAAATAGTTATTGGAAATTTACCGAAAATGGCTTTATTGGCCTAGTCTAATACCTGGTTAAGTCCAGAAGGTCGCATAAAAACGTTTAAGAAAAAGGTATTTAAGAAAAATGTGACTAAAAAAAAATTTCAATTTAACAAAAAACCGGTAAAATTCATAAAATCGTTATCATTATTCTTTACCATGACAGCACAACTCTTCATGAAAAGACTGAGCTTCGAATGGTTACTCTAGTTCTATCCGTCGAGCAAGCACTATTTTCGAGATCGTCCTTTTTTCGAAAAATCGAAATATTTGAAAAAATTTCGATATTTAAAAATTTTTCCTAGGCGTATATACTTTTTTGGCTTGTTGTGCGCTACACTTGCACAAAGTAGCATGTTTTAAAAGCTCAATTTGAAAAAGATGCAGCAAAAACAAAACTGGTCGATTTTTGACGGTTTTCTTGACTTATCTCGAAAAGTAAAAGGGAAGTATAAACCAAAGATCGATTAAATTAGATAGGCTGTCTCGTAACTTACAATCCGACCGTGATACGTCATCTCTGTATAAATATTGCTAATATAATTTATTATATTGTCCCATCAAAAGTCTCAAAATATAATCATATAATGTTATTAAATAGTATTTAATTAGTAATTTAGTTAGTAATTGGCGAACTAGTAATCGGTATTATATAAAAATATGAATCGAAATATTTTATTACCTACAACATTCTCATTCAATTTTATTCGCTAAGAGTTTTAGTTTTTTAATGACGAAAAAAGTTTTCTTTCAACTTAAATTTTTTTTTAGGTTATGTTCGCCATTAAAACGCTAAGGGCAAAAAACTCCATCTTAAACTTTTTTATACGACCACATATTTCGCTCTAGGTTGCATTTTTGGTCGACCCTTATTACCTATTGATTCCACTATTAGGTAAAGCATATATAAGGTACCCCTACCAAATAAGTGATGTAGTTTGCATCAAATGAGGTAGGTAGTTCTGATTCTTTTATATGTTGTATGTGATGAAGTGGTAATGACAAATCCAATTTTTCCACCTCGGAAGCCCAGAGGGCTTCCTTCTAATGTCTCATAATGCCTAATGTCTTTAATTGAAAGATCTTAACGTATATAGTAAGACATTAAAAAAGTTATAATGAGCGAGTTACCCGGCATGGTTTTTTATTGCAAAGTAATTTTGAAAACGGCACTTTTTTCACATTTCTCTCAATAATGGAAAAAGTAATGATTTTAGAGAGAAAAGTTTCATACAAAAGTTGTTCAGAAGATGATTATACGTAATGATTAGGCATTAGAAAATTGTTAAATATTTTTAAAATCATACACTTTCGGACTTTGTCTTCAAATGTTGTCCTTGGTGGTCAACATAGACGAAAAAAAATAAAATTTCTTTTTGCAAATCTGGAACTTGGAAATATTGTAAATCTTTGAACAGCTGTATCTTAGAAAATATCTCGACTATCTCACTATGTCTACCGAGACATAGTTATTTTGCCTCAGCACAAGTTCTTGGTGCTAAAAATTGAGAAAAACTGAGCGCCTAGAACACCTAGAGCGCCATCTTAATGTATATCAGATAAAAATAATCGGAATTAAAAATAAAGAAGGACGTGTCCCAGGATTTTAGATAGAAACGTCAGTTTTTGCCGTGTTTGACACTAAGATTGCGGATGTAGAAAACTTCATTTCCAAATTAAATAGTCGTTTCACTTCTGTAAAGTTTACATATGAACTAGGAAATAATGGAAAACTTCCATTTTTAGATGTATGAGTAATTAAAAATAGTGACAATAGGTTAGAATTTGATATATATATATAGAAAAGATACCAGTACGATGAGATATATCCCTAATGACTAATTTAATTTTATTGTCCATCGTTTACTAAGTTTCCCTCTCAGTAATGAGAGGTTTGAAAAAGAAAAAGTATTAATTAAAGATATAGCTGTGAGTAATGGTTATCCTAGAGATATAGTTGAAAATCTAAATCCATCCCGTACGAACCCCGGTTTACTCGTGGTTTGAGTAAGGTCTTAACGTGGGTATAACAGCGATTCATTCGTCGCGTAATAAATTACAACAACTTTTAGACAATCCAAAGGATAAAATTGTTCCAAATGAAAGGTCTGGGATTTACGAAATTAGTTGTAATGATTGTGATCGAAAATATGTTGGACAAACGAGACGATCAATTAACACCAGATTTAAAGAGCATATGGCTCATCTACAATATGGAAGAACAGATAACTCTAGTGTTGCACAACATGCATTTTACAACAATCATAGAATAGATATTAGTAATTTAAGATTAGTTAGAAATGTGACCAATAATAGACAGTTGGATGCATTTGAGAGCATAGAAATTTTAAAATGTAAAAATAGTATGAATAGCGACAAGAGACCTATACCGTATAGCACGCTTTACGCGGTGCTTAGAAACCGATCACTGAAGCGTGATTAGTCACGCGTAAAGTTCACGGTGATATCATTAGTGACATCACCATGAAAATAGTACAAATATGGTAGATTTTGTAGTTTAAGATTAGTTTTAAGCGTCTCCGGATGATGCCAACTTGGTTGGCGAAACGCGCGTCGAGCGAAGTGAAAGTGTTTTGGTGTTTGGGTAAACTACTCCGAGTGTTAATGTTGAATTTTTCCGTTACTTCTCTAACGCACTGTATAATTAGTTCTCTTCTATATTAATATAGAGGTAAAATGTAGTCGGGAAATGTAAAGGAAAGTATGACATGTTGAAATAATTAATCTGCAAACGCCATAATAAAAACAGTGTAAAAACCGGTGATATAAATCAAACTTCTGAAATTTCCACACAGCAAAATAGGGCGATAAAAAGGTAGCTTATTAAAATTTCCCATCTTAATAACAGATGCCGTGATCGCTGAAAGGAAATTTCACTTGTAACTTTTAAGGTAAGTTCGCCGCTTCTCCCAGGGGTGCGAGATATAAAACTTTAAAATTAAAAAAAAAAACTGGTACACTTGAATTTAAAAACAAAAAGTTCCGCGGCAATGGCGGCGTGAGAGCTCAGAACTTTCACTGTTAATGCGCTAAACTAATATTTTTTGGCTTACTTCAGCTTAATGCGAATTGGAAGGACGGAACGGATAAAATTTTGATGAACAACATTGATTTTGTTAGAACAGCATTGACTATTAAACAAATTATTCATATAGGTACATAAATGCCGCTCATTCTAATGTATCTCAAGTATAATCACGTATACAATGTCGTAAATGCGCCAATCGGAGAACGGCGTAAATATAAC
This sequence comes from Tetropium fuscum, assembly GCA_964058915.1. Taxonomy (NCBI): domain Eukaryota; kingdom Metazoa; phylum Arthropoda; class Insecta; order Coleoptera; family Cerambycidae; genus Tetropium; species Tetropium fuscum. The sequence goes on along the minus strand of CAXKVY010000286.1, from coordinate 419,064 downwards.
TGCAATTAAAATAGATATTCAGAAGCAGTTAGTAGATAAATGGGAGGATACGGAGTAATATGTGGATAAAATGCAACTATGTTTAGACCATTGATATTAGACATAATATAATAGTAGAATTAGTCCAGTCCTTAAGTTTTCCGCTCCGAATTATTTTAACCTTGACCGATTGAGGTAAAATTTAGTGAGTAATTAGGGGATAACGCTATAACAGCTATGTTCTATAACGCTTTTTCGATAGATCGATATTTTTTGTTAGATGCAATTGAAAACTTATTTAACATTTATTTGAAAAGTATTTAACAAAAAAACTTTATGACCAAAAATTAAGCTTTTAAAAAAGCTATTGTTTTCGTGTTTACCAACCTCGAAACCTTGCACGAATCACTGCCTCACATCGACGCCTCATACTGAAGATTAAGTTTCTAATTTCACCTTGGTCAAGTAGACTTTGTCCAAGCTCTAGTTGATTAATTGGATCACAAGGAATTTCTCTCAACCGTTTACCCATAATGTCCCAGAGATGTTCTAGTGGATTAAGATCCGGGCTTCTGGCTGGCCATCGCATTATGGTAATATTAACTTCGGCAAGATATTTTTTTACAATTATGGCACTATGCGGTCTAGCATTATCATGTATGAAAATAAAATTGTCCTTTACAAAAAGCGCAAAATGCATTACATGAGGTTCTAAATGTAAATTAAATGATTTAAAACGTGTTCTTGAGCAAATTTTAATCTGGCTCTGCGATGTCCTGCGTTTAATTGAGGGCCTGTTGCAGGTCTTCTGGGTCTTAAATTAAAACCACTCAGCCGCTTTCGTATAGTAACACAACTTACACGAACATTGTGCGTCTCTTCCAGCGTATTTTGTAGCCTTTGAGCTATAATAAACCGTTACCTTAATGTTTGAAGCCACAAAAATCGATCATTTGTGGCTGTGGCTTGTGGCATTTGTGGTCTTCATCCCTGCCATGGTCTTTTCACGTGCTCTGGACCCTCATGATACCGCAGCAAGATTCGGGATATGGTCGATTGCTTAACACTAAGACGTTGAGCGATGTAACGCTGACTCCTACCATCTTCGGCCAAAGTTACTAGGCACAGATTCTTCAATATTTAAGTTGCGATTCTAGCGAATATTGACATTCATGATGAAATATTGCACTTACTGTTTTACTGAAATATTACACTTGATGTTTTGACAGATGTTTTTGAAATGAAACCATGCCAACAAAACACAAAAACAAGCCAGCTATGCGTTTTCTTTTTTTCAATCTGCCTAAAAAGGTCAATGAAACATGCAGTGCTACAAAAATGTGTATCTCCTTTAATCATAAAGATACGAAGGTGAATCAAAAGAGGAAATGTTAAGAACAGATGAAGCTATAGTTTGAGTCTTACCGGGATTTGTTAGTAATGCAACTGTTATTCGCAGGGTGTTATGAGAATATTGGAAAAATCCAATATCAGTAAGAGAAACATGAACTTGTGAAAAAATCAATGACGTAGTAAAATTTGATAGAATAGAAGAGTAATTGTACAATTACAATTATATATAGAAGAGTAATTGTACTATTGAAAGAAGATCATCAAAATTGGATGATTGGTTCGGCAAATACTTTATGTACTACTAAAATTATGATAAATTTAAATAATTTCTTTCGCCAGTGTAGATCTGATAGTAGGGACACCAAATAAGATTACGGTATTCAAGCTTTGAACGAACCAGTGAATAGTATAGACGTTTTAATGCACTTTCATTGGTGAAAGACTGAGAAAGACTTTTTTGAAAAACTCAGAGAACTTGTTGTATTATATATGATAATAAACGATGTACCTTTTTCACCGTTGTCAAATTGACAATGATTTATTGTCAAATAGACTTTTGATATAGGAGTATAGTTATCTACTTAAAATTCATAATTTTTTTAGATACAAGCCAAAACTGAAAAAATGCGAAAATTTTTAGGTTTTTTGCGTTTTTCGTTGTGAAGCCGTCCTCCCACAACACAGCGACGTTAAAATTTGGACATAGAGATGGGCATGGCTTTTAATTTAGCTAGTAATAAAGAGATAGCGCCACCATACCTAAAACATAAAAGCCATTTGTTTACAACGTGATTTGATCGTGGTAGAACACAGGTATTTTTATCTAAAGGTAAGTTATCTATAATTACATTATGTTTCGATAAAACCTATAACTTATAAGTGCCTTTATTGCGTTTTAATTAATAGGATAACCTCACTTTTTGGCCCCAGCTTCGTGTTTTGTGGATAACTGTAGGTATGGTCATCACTCCTTTAAAAACAGGAGAGAAGACCCGAATTTTTACACAAGAGATAACCATTAATTACTATTTAAGACTCTTTGGCTTGAGGATGCCTTTTAACTTATAAAATACCATAAATTTTTACAGGTGCTCAACAAATACACAGAAAAAGTCTTAACACGGGGCACTGGGCATTAGAAGACTTGCAAGGTGCAATAATTGCATTAATCCTCAGAATTCCTCTATCAGACACACGTCAAAGGACTACGGAATTTTAACACAATATAATATTTAACATAATAAGATTACATTTTAACATAATACAGGGCTATAAAGAAGTAGGGGAAAGTTGGGTAAAACGGGATACTTAGTGTTCTATGCTTCATAACTTTTTGAATAAGGTAATGCAAAGGACTATTGTTTGGCCCAAGTAAAATTGATAAATAAAATATAAAAAATATAAAAAAGGGTCGAGAAAAAAAATCCAAAACTTTGTTACGAAATGTTGTTTGTTTGAGTGCGCATGCGTTAAACAAGTTGTATAGTTGTCAACCTCACTTTTCTTATACGAACGTGTGGCGATATTTTCGTTTAACTTTCGTTTGTGTTTGAACTGTATTTTTTGGGTGTTTTTGTTACAATAGTTGGAAACATTATTGAGCTAGATACTTTGTGTTCTCTTACATCATTTGTGCTCTGTGTAGTAGTAATGGCTCGTAAAGGAGGATATGCTTGTATTTTTCGGGGATGTTCTTCGAGAACAGGTGAAGGGATAAGCCTTTTTTCTATTCCAAGAGATCCAATAAGGTAGGTAATGGATAAATTTAATTTACATTAAATTACAAGCATTTTATAACATTACAAGTTAACATCCGAGATTAACAAAAGAGATAACTGAAGTAACTATGAGGTAGGGGTTTCGAGGTTGCACTTATGCGTTGCATCTCAAATCATTTGCTCAGTAACTTGCAGTAATTGCTTATTTGGTATGTAAACTTCACTAGCGACTACCTTGAAATCTACACCGCCCCAAGCCACCCAGTTTTCAAACTCAAAAAATTTATTTCGTTTTTATGTAACTTAAATACATGTTATACATAATATATATGTACTATGTAGGTAGTTAGAATGTGCACAATATTAAATCGTTTACTTTTTAGAGCGCAAATATGGTTGAGGGCAAGTAACAGGCAGGATCCTTGATTTGAGTGTTGATGACCTGCATAAGAACTATCGGTTATGTGAAAAACATTTTGATGGAAATTATATAACCGAAGGTAACCGAAAAACTTTGTTTGTGGAAGCAGTATCAACTATATTTAGTCACACTTAAACGTGAAAGAATTCCTGGAGACCAAGAGTCTGAAGAAGCACCTGGAAAAGTGACTATTCTTTCAGGTAAGTTCTGGATTATGTATTCATTATTAAATCGACATCCAAATTTAACTTAATAATTGCAATATCTTTTGTAGTTTTGTGCTATCATAAAGCAAATAATTAGTTTCTATGGTGTTATTCTTCGCAACTCATTTGCTATAAAGTTATTATTTAAAATACTAGTACCTCAATTTGTAAATTGTTTAAAATAAATTACTTACACTAAGATTTACAGAAATGTATTTTATTTGTGCGTATAATTAGTGTATACTAACTATAAACAAAATTTCAGCTATCCATATACGATCATCTGCCTACGAAGAACAGGAGATTACATCTGATGCCAAAGCTGAGGTTCATGCCATTTTAAAGTGCTCTTCGAACACAGCAGGTATGAGTTTTATTTATCTTTGTGTGTTTTTATGAAATACCTATTGCACTTGCTGTGCGTTATTTTCACAATTGTTCAGATATATTTATTAAATCGACAAATTAGACCCAAATTATACGTATATAAACACAACTCTTTTTAACCACAACGAAATTTCAGATCGCCCTCTAGAAGAAAGTACTGAAGCTACTGTTGTTTCTGCTTCTCGATCTTTTTCACCCATTGCAGGTAATACGTCTGTTGGTTTTATATTACTTATATATCAGTTTTAATAAACCCATAGCATTATATGATATTTATTTACATTAATATGACATATTTTAACTTTAGGCCCAAGTGACACCTCTATAAGAAAGTCGCCATTGCTGACTCCATCATCTTCATGTGCGTCCACGAAAAAAGAAGTCAAGACAGAAGGTTAAATCGCTGAGGAAGAGGAATCTGGAATCTGGAATCTGGAATATGTCCGGAGTGCGGATCGAGATCCGCTGCACTTAGGCCCCATTGGGCCCCTTGTCCTTCCTCCGTGAGGGAAATGTCTCCCTAGGTCATCGACCAGCCCAATGTTGTACAAAAGGTGATGATGTTGCCCAGGGGCATTTCCCTCAAATTGGCCATAGAAGGCCAACGTTCCCCCAATATGGATTCTCTGGTCGATGACACGGCGGAACATTCGCAAAGTACATGCTCGATCGTTTCATCTTCTTATTCACATCCTCTGCAGATGGGTGTGTCACTTTGTCTCATGTTATAGAGGTATTTCCTTACCCGGCAGTGTCCGGTTAGGATTCCTGTAACAAATCGCAGTTTACCCCTGGACATTGCCAGATAGTTCCTCGCCGTTTCTTCGCTGGGATATCTCAAGAGATTTCTGGCCAGCTGACAGCTACTTGTTACATCCCATAACGTCTTAAATTTTATGTGGGTGTTTTCCTTTATTAATTGAAGTTTCGCTGCAACTGGTAGCGTACTTGAAGGATCGGGCCCAAGGATACTCAGGTTGGCTGCCTTCTTGGCCAGTTTGTCAGCTTCTATATTGCCGTTGCATTGTGAGTGTCCTTTGACCCAGCACAGGCAGATGTTATTCATCTGACATGCTCTCACAAGTGCTTGGTGACATTCGCATGTTGATCCTTTAGTTATTTTATAATTTTTCAGGGCCAGTAGTGATTGTCTACTATCTGTGCAGATTCTTATTGTCTTGCCCGTTATTTCTCTGCGAGCAATCTCTTGTGCGGCTATGGTTATACCAGCGAGTTCTGTTTGTACTACACTGGCATTTTTATCCTGCATCGCAGTCGCAGATTCCTGGAATATATACCACAGCCTGCTCCATCCTTTTTCTTTGATCCGTCCGTGAAGACATAGTTTACACCTTCAACGCCGGCCTCGTCTTCACCAGTAGTGTGTATGGTGTAAGGTTTAACAAAAACAAGCCGGCGGAATACCATCTGCACATGCCTGTAAAAGGGGTATCTTTCTGACAGCCTCAGTCCACAGGCGGCTTCTGGTTTGGCCACAGCTTGCATTTGGTAGTATGCCAACAGATTTAAGGCGAGTCATGGTAGTCAGAGCCACTTCTTCTAGATGTAGGTCTAGTGGTGGAAGACACAGCATTATCTCCATTGCTCTCGTTGGTGTTGTTCGCATGGCTCCGGTTATGCTCAGACAGGCAACTCTTTGTACCTGGCCTAGCTTGAGTTTTGCTGTTATTTGTTGGCTCTTGGGCCACCAGACAACAGCTCCATAGGCCAACATTGGTCTTATGATAGCAGTGTAAATCAGTGTAAGCCGTGAGGAAGAGGAAATTAGAGGTTCTTGTAACAGAACACTCGAGCCTCGAGGACTTCTATAAACTCTGTGATAAATCTCTTAAAATCGCTATATGTGTATTATAATAAATATATACGTAGGTACCTATTTGTTATTTAAAATGTTAGGTTTTCACTGAATATGCAACTTGTTCTATATTACTCATTTAATAATAAAGGTATTGTTCCATTCAATACAAATATTTGTATAGACCGATCTCATGTTTTTTATAATAAAAATTTATGTAGTATTTTTGTGATGTGGAACATTCTATACTTTTTTGGTGTAATGCTAATGACAACATTTACGAATGCACTCGTTCTGTTTGTAGTTTCTAATAGTTTAAATTTGTAATAAGATCATATCTGGAAATTTTGAAACTTTCATATACGAGTACACTTTAAGGATTTTTCTTTTACTTAAAATATAATGAATTCCTAATAAATATGTTATGTAGGTATATGTGTTAATTGACATGTCTCCAGTATATTTTTAAAAAGAAATTTATGACTATTTGTAATTTGTTTAAATATTTTCCTCTCCTTTCCATTAACCCTTATAAATATGAAATTGAAACGTTTTTATTTGCTTGTTTGTAAAAGGTACTGAAAACCACAATGGGGTATTTCCACTCATTCAAAATGGAAGTGGAAATATGTATATTTTCAATTTTTAAAATAGTTAAATACTATTACAAAATATGGAAAAACAGATATCACTTACATGACATTTTATTTAATTTTTAAAATGTAACGACGTCGCAAGCAAAATTTAGGAAATCCACCAGAAAATGGTTAACAATAACGTTCACTGTACCAATCCAAGAGTCACGCTGCTTCTAATTTTGACTAATTAATTTAAATATTACTATATGCAGCGAGTTATTCATGTTACCATAAATTCTATTAAACATTGTAACATATTTACACAATCCAAAGTAACTTAACATTCATTCTAACAATCAATATGCTTACATTATTCGCTAGTTTACAAAACCATGGATTCAACTACCTTTTCAGTTACATTTTGTCATTTTTAGAAATACTTTTTTTCCGTGTAGATAGGTTTTAGTGTCATGTATCACAGAATAATATGTTAATATCACATTTCTCTCAGTGTAACAAGTTGTTCAAGGTCCCTGAAAACGGCCCCTCCAACATGAAAGGGACCGCCGTTACCTTCGCTTCTGTATAAGCTCTCTGTTCTGTGCTTCAGGTACAAGCAGAGACAACCAAGAGACGCGCAAGTCCATGCAAATTTTGTATTCCCAATATAAAACTGGCCGACTGTATTGAAACGTATATGCAGAGGGCGCGCGGGTTGCTTTGGCATTTTTAAAAAAGCGCGCGCAGAATCCCACTTCCATAATTATTTTATTTTATTTTGTATCGAATAAATGAAACACAACAATGAAAATAAATCATCTATTGATGAAAAACAAACAAAAACGACTTACAGGGGTCATTCTGCCACACAGGAAAGTCCCAAAAGTAACGGACTTATGATGTCATTTTTTAAATTATTTCATTCTAGAATAAGTTACTACTTTAAAAGGGGCAAAAAACTCACATTTTTTCAGGTATAGAAAAACATAAAACATGTTTAAAATCACAAACACAAAGAACTATTTACGTTGTACATAAAATTATGTAGGTATGTATATACATTAGGTATGGAACTCTCGGTGCTGAACAGTTTTAAGCTTACGCTTAGATGTGATGATCCTGTAGATTCTTTTGATTCTTCCTCTTACACCACCATGGAATTCCTATCTTACTATCTTCCATACAGCTCGGACTATTGCGTTAATGACAGATTGTCGATGTTCATCACACAGTTTATTGCAGAAATTGTCCAACATGTCTTCTAAAATTGTTAAAATAATACGTAAACAAACACTGAAATGGAACAAACCTAAGATGGCGGCATCACAACTTTACTGACAGTTTTGCAGCATTGGTAGCTCCATCTGCGTTTACGTTTATCAATGTAAGACAAAGATGCGTTGATTGAAACTTGTATTTTAAGAACAAGGACAGGTCAAATCTATTATTTTCTTGAACAAAAGAACAAATTTGCTGATGAGCTTGCGCGTCTCTTGCTTGTCTCTGGGTACAAGTATTTAGTTCTGAAACACGTTCGTCAATGTCAGTCATGTGAGCGGCTTAAAAATATTTCAGATCAATAAAAAGTTATTTATATACCGAATCTAAAATATAAAATACAAATTTCCTACTACTTCATTGAACTTTATAACAGTTTCATTAATCATTACCTAACATGCAACTGACTTTTATTTTTACGGCGACTAAATTTAATTCGCCTTCTTTACCGATCCTATTCTGATATTGGATTTTTAAAGGTGAAGCCATAAGTATACCATGTGCTGAATATTGAACCCCTACGGCCAAACAAAAGGTCAAATTAATATCAAGCCCTCATCTCTCTTTTACCATGTCAACCCACTCAAATTAAATAAAGATACCGAACTGCGCATACCTAAATCTTGCCTGGAAAGCGTCGATATTGTTAATAACTAAATACGGTAAAAGCTTTGTGGGGTAGGCATTTCAGATATCCAATCTTCGCATGATTTAAGGCATGCGTGTTTCTTTTAATATAAATTACAGCGAGGGTGGTGCGTGAGTAGAAATAAATTTAAATTTACAGGTGTTGGATTTTTTTAGTACGTTTCATGGATATGTATGTCTTCAGGGGTTTCTGTTATACAATATTTTCTCTGCGTAACAGCTTGTTTTGGAAGAGCATTTAATTTCCCACCTGCATTTTATTTATTACATAAGTCAACATAAAACCCTGCGGAAGCTTGCTGTATGTTATGTAATACAACATAAACCCGTAATATTTCATGCTTAAAAAGTGAAGATGGAAGCACATTAAATTGTACCAAAGAAATTTCAAATGAATTTAACAAATTATTTTCAAGCATGGGCAAAACATTAGCTAATAAAATTTCCAAAAAATTTCATAATAAGAAGAAATATTAGGCGAAATTCTTTTGTCTTAGTTCCTACAGATACTAATGAAATCAAACATGTAATAATATCAGAATTAAAAAATAAGACATCACCTGGAGTGGACAATATTAATGCTGAAACTCTGAAACTAATAAGCCCTTGACAATAAGCATCTTGACACCCCTGGTATTCATCTTCAACCGATGTATGGAAATTGGTCACTGGCCAACAACTTTTAAGGAATCCATTATTGTCTAATCCATCCATCTATAAAAAAGGAGATAAAGAGGACGGCAGTAACTATCGACCCATATCTCTTATAACAAATGTAACCAAAGTTTTGGAAAAAATTATAAAAAAGAGACTAAATGCTTATATAAGATATAACAAGATATACAATATATAACATAATTTCTGAAAACCAATTTGGATTTAAAGAGAATGTGTCGACTGAAGATGCAATAGTAGCTTTAACAACAAAAATCCACTCTGCACTAAATCAATCAAAACTATGTCTTTGTACGTTTATTGACTTATCAAAAGCGTTTGATACAGTTAGTCATTCCTTACTTTTACAATCACTTGATGACATTGGTATCAGACGGAATAGTTTAAAACTGTTTCAAAGTTACCTAACCAACAGACATCAGAGCGTGAAAGTAAATAATGTAATAGGTGATACACTACCTGTAGAATATGGAGTGCCACAAGGTACAGTGTTGGGTCCGGTTTTGTTCTCTATCTATATAAATGATCTATTTTCTCTATCCTTGTGTAGAGAAGACATTATAGGATTCGCGGATGACACTGCAATATTTTTCAAAGCCAACTCATGGGAAGAATTAAAAATAAATGTTGAAAAGGACTTAACGGATATTAAAAACTGGTTCGATCACAAGCTACTAACAATAAATTTCGAAAAAACTAACTACTTACCATTTAGCTGCTACGCTTCTGGTCTTCCTCCATTTTCACAAATAAAAATTGAAATTCATAAGAAAGAACATATCATCATGCCCTCAACAGAAATTAAATATTTAGGAGTTGTCATTGACAGGCACTTACGATGGGATAAACATGTAAAATATACTATAAGGAAACTACAGACGATACTCTATAGATTTAAATACTTACGAAATATCTTTAACATACAACAATTAAGAATACTTTATTTTGCCTTGGTGGAAAGCCATTTGCGCTATAGTATATTAGCGTGGGGCAGTGCACTTAAAACTCATTTACGTCCTCTCGAAATTATTCAGAAAAGATTCCTGAGAACACACCCTAGTAATCTATTATATAAAGAGGTACAAGTTTTTGATATTAGACAATTGTACTATTACAATCTCAACATAAAGTATCACCGGGTAAAAAATAACATATCATTGCCGGGTCATACCTACAATACTAGACAAAGACACCTCCATAGTATACCTTTGATGTTAACATCTATTGGACAACGATCCTATGAATATCTAGCTCCTAAAATCTATAACACAGTTCCTGTCGAAATTAAAAATACAGTTAATATTACATCATACAAAAAAAAACTTAAACATTATATATTTCAACAGTCAAGAATCATATTTCACAATTACTTTTCTTAAATAACTTACCTACCTTATAATCTTTATAACTGAAACGTTGAGATTTTTGTACTACTACTCGTACATACTCGTACTACTCGTAACCACTCGTAAATTGTAAATACTCGTGACTCTATATTGTAATTCATACTAGTGGTATCATATTATATTATTTATCCTGGTTCTATTTTATCTTAGTTATTTTATCTTACCTCAAAACAAGTGTTAAGTCACTTATTGAGTATATTTGTTTATTTGTAATTTTATGTGTTTATAAGTATTTAGTGTACTTTATTATTGTTGCGTATTATTATGAATTTAAATTGTTTGTTTTCAGATTTAGCTAGTTAATAATACTGTCTAACATTTATATACATATATACATTGTTCATATTTTATAATCTACTATTTATGCAAATAAACGTTATTATTATTATTATTATAAAGCATGTTATAGTGCTTTCGTTTGATATGTAAACTAACGGAATGCGGTGCTCAGTGGCGCGCGCAATAATCCTAATATAGAAAATAAAATAAAAAACAATAATCTTATCATTCTCGTAGAACAGAATAGCTGCCCGCAGCTGCATGGCGGAAAGGGCAAATTAAAGACAGAAGAAACAGAAGAAACATTGATCGCGATGATTCACTACTTAAAGCTGAATTGTTGACACTGGCAAGGCAACATTTTCCAGCTTTCAGGAAGTATGCAGTGTGCAAAATGGCCAAAGCAAGAGGAATGGAGGTAATTCGATTGCCTCTTTTCAGTGATGTGATGTGATTTGTCACTTCTGTAGTAATTGGTACGGGTTTTCTTTGTAAAGTGCTGCACATTTTTTGCTCCATTTTATAAATCAAACGAAAACACTATAGATATAGTTGACAAGAGATTAAGTGGGATTAAATTTAATGCCAAAGAGTAATTCAGTTAGTTATCGAGTAAAGTTTCCCCTTGGTGTTTATAATGATTAAATATCTTTAGTAGTATATTTCCTTCCCTCTGAAATGTGAAATTTAGGTACATACAAATAATAATCCCTTGGGCAGTTCCTCATCGTAAAAATCTACATTTACAAAAGCAAAAGAAGACATTGTGTAAAGGGTGGAAAAAATAATAAATTGACGGTTTATTTTTTTAATGTGAATTCAGCTCATCCTACTTAAACTTCTCTTAATCCCTACGTTACGGTTGTTCTCTATATAAGTGTAGGCGATGAGAGCCGTTGTTTTAAATGACAGCATAAGACAGTCAATGTGGTGTCTGATTCGCCATAAGTCATAAAATAAAATCATATCTGGTACCAAACTTCAGGGCACTGTATAAGGTGTGCATAAGGTGCGTATGTTTGTAGAAAGTTTTTGTTCACTACCTGATTTTCAACTGGGCTAGGTGAGATGAAGGAAAGGCAGAAATACTTGCTGATCACTTGGCAAATACATTCCAGCCATATAAGCCCACTGACATTTTTGTTATTATCAAAACAACAATCAGATAACAACAATCTATAGGCTATTGTGATGACTTGATGAACGTCTTTTTAATCTTCTGCTGTTCTGGTCTTGCATCAGTGATTGGAGAAGTGGGTTGACATGAGTATCTAATTTTTGGTGGACAATCGGTATATGGAGGTCCTCGTATAGCATTTGATTTGTGATGTACCAAGGCGCATCAGCTATTGCTCGTAGAATATTACATTGTGATCTTTGTATTATTTCGATGCTGGACCTGCTGGCGTAGCCCCAGAGTTCTATGCCGTAGGTTAATATGGGCCTGATTACAACTTTATACAGCAGGATTTTGTTTTCCAATGACATTTTTGATTTTCTGCCAAGTAGCCAATATAATTCTCTCATTCGTCTGTCAATTTGCTTTCGCTTTTTTGAAATGTGATCCCTCCTGAGAAGTTTGCTGTCGAGGTGGAGACCTAAGTATTTTACACATGATGTTTTAGGTATTTCAGAGTTATTAATGTATACCAGCCTACTGATATAAGAGAGATACCGATACGTGCCAATACAGTGGAAGATTGCTGAAGTAATATTGATTCCCAAGCTAAGCAACCCTCAATATGATCATCTTTTTTTAAGAACATTATATCGACCAAATTCCTTATTGCCGATTATATCCAAGCTGTTAGTAAAGCTACTTTTGCAGAGACTCGACTCAATGGTTGAGGAGAAGCGCTTATTCCATTCGAGGAGTTTGGATTCCCTATTAAGCATTCAATCATGGATCAAGTGCATCGAATTTACCAACGTAATTGCCAGAGTACTAGAAGAGAAAAAGATCTGCGCAACGATATTCATAGATGTGGCACAAGCATTCGGGTGACATCGGGGCCTGGAATACAAGGTAGAAAAATATTACCAAATGAGCCAAATTTCACTGACCGTCAGTTCAGAGTAAAATATAGAGAAGAATATTCTGACCTCAAGAATATTTTTGCTTGAGTAACTCAGAGCAGTCTCCATGGACCTGTTCTCTAACTGCTTTACACCAAACCACGACATCCCACAAAGCGACGGAGTACTTACAGCAGTAGTCGTCGACGACAATGCTCTGCTCGCTACTGACCAAGACATCCAGTCAGCCACAAACAAACTTCAAATAGGAGAATAATGACAACACTTGGTCAAAAAATGGCGCATTAAACTAAATGTGGTGAAATCGATTCACGTCAATTTCACCGATAGGAAATATGACTATACTCCAGTGATTGTCAACCAGCAAATAATCCCACACGCCAACGAAGCAAAGTATCTAGGCATGACTGTAGATGCAAATCTTCGATGGAAAACACATGTGAAGAAGAAACATGAACAGATAAACCCAAATTCAGACAAATTTATTGGCTCCTTGGACGTCATTCTGAGTTGTCATTAGACACACAACAAACTTCTTCTCTAGAAACAAATTCTGGACCTATATAGACTTATGGCATCTAACTCTGTGGATATACTACATGAAAATAATTCATACGTTCCAGAATAAAGTACTTAGAAGCATCGTCAAAGCGCTATGGTACATTCGCAATGAAGACATCCATCGCGACCTGAATATGCTTATGGTTGAATATGAGATCAAGGTTTGTAAGCAAATATAAGAAGAGGCTAACAAACCACGAAAACGTGGATCATGGAAACGGTGGAGGTACTCAACAGGGTGCAAGATATCCCCTATATGTTTGTCTGCCGCGCTTGGGTAAATCCCAAAATCCCCTAATATGTAAACGAAATTTGAAAAACTGCAGAGGCAATGAATAGAAATAGTAAACCGTAAAAATATGTGATGTGTTAAATATATTATTATGAAAAAATAAAAAGGCAAAAGGCAAAAGGCAGTTGAAATTTTAGTAGGAAAACGGAAGAAATACTTAGAGGAACTATCCAAGAGAGAAGGAGAAGAGGCAGGGGTTAATGGAGAGGAATGGGTTGAGCAATGAGTAGAGATAGAATAACGCAAAGTAGAGAAAATATATAGGGCAACAGAGTAGCTAAAGAACTAACCTTATCATAAAAGTAAGCCAATTAAATATTCTCATTATCTCCAAGCTATATAGAACATACAAAAAACTGTATGTTCTCCACTGACAAAATAACCTGTAACATTGTCCGTGTTTTTCTCTTAACCTGCATGGTTACAGATTTGATGTAGCTTCAGAAACTGGACTTAAAAGATCGTAACAGTCGTTCTCTACCTGATTTTGAAAAATTGAAACATAAATAGTGATTTACTCGTCGTTATGCTTTGTTTCCATGGTAGCAACGTAATTGACACATGAACTTCCATACTTCATTACTTTTAATTTATTTATTTAAGAGTTCCTAATAATTGATGCTTTTCTATTAATAACACGAGGAAACAGTGTGTTTAATGTGTAAAATAGGTGTATTTTGTGCCTTGTGGAAATATATTTTCACTAACTAGAAAAACTTTTCTTAACTTATAAAACAATTAGTCCCCAGTGCACCGTCTCTTTTTGAAAGTTATTACAACAGTGGTAAAAATGGTGTTAGCGCCTTTTTAAGTCTACTACACTGTAAAACAACAACATATCACTGTTGCAGGTGTCGGACTCGACAATCGCGCCCTCTTTTTTACGGATAACAAAATTTCCTTTTGATTTGACGCATAATCTTTCAATTAAAATTTTAAAAAATGAGTTTTGGTTGAGTTGAGGTGCTGCGCGGAAAAGCGTAGCTTATTCGATGACAAACATGTGATATTTTGAAATGATATGTGGATTATGCAATATTAAATTTCTCAAGAAGATTCCGCCTTTTAGAGTCCGTCGTTATACTAAACTTTAAGCATGTTTTGAAGGGATAATCTAGAACCCTTCTGACCCAGTTTCTTAACATTTTGAAGGAATGAGCCTGAAAAAACAGCGCGACTCGAAATTAAATTCAAGCCCCGGGGTTAAAGGCTGCGGCACATACTATGGGGCAGTATGAGCATTACGATTCCGGCGGTCATCTAACTTTAAAAGTCGATAGTGAAAAGCACACGCCTCACATGCGGCAGCCTAAGATCTCTCCTCGCCGCCCACGATAGCCTCATCCATAGAGAGAATATCGAGTGTCCCTCCGGGGCAGATAGGCCGAGGAATATGGGCCGTTATTGCTGTGACGTGGGTTCGACGTTCGACTGTTTTACCCCCCGGTTATATCAGCTAAAACCGCCGCCATAAAATAGCCCTGACCGCCAGTGGCGGGGGCCATTAAACTTTGATTCTTTAAGTGAGGAGGATCGATTTATTATTCCTGCAAGTAGTTCCCGGAATTCGGCCGATGCCTTTGAAAGCATTGCAGCCGCATTTATGAGGTACGTAAAAGGATATTTACAGCTGCATCATACTGTAAATCGCCAGAATTGCGGGATAAAATCCCTGCATCGATTGCGGCCGCCGCGCCATTTGTTTTTAGGGGGAATGAATGCGTGGACATCAAAGAACTTTTCGATACTCCTATCCATATTTTTTTGCTATAATAACAATATGTAAGCTAAATCTGTAATTCGGACATAGTCAATACTTGTTCCGGCACTGTTTCTTCTTCTTTGTTGTTTCATCAGTTTCCCTATTTACTTCCCTATAATTTTTTCCTCGTCTTAATTTCCACCAATCACAAACGCACAATTTTAAATTACAAATAGTTTCTAGATGTATGACAGCACCTGTCAGCAGTTTTTTCGAGTTTACTCGCGGTAAAACTTGACAGCTGTTGTCACCAAAAATTACAATACCTTTGATAACAAGTAATTATTGTCTCCTAGGACACCAGAAAATGACGCTAAACAATTTTTCTGATTTTATTGTCAATGAATTTTATAATATTGTTTTTAAACAGTGCTAGTTAGCTTATGTCGGGAAAATGAGTTACTTTGGAAGTGATTCTATGACTAATATTGATCTGGCGATTGAGAAAAGTGTACCGTTAACAATAACAATACAATAACAATACCGTTAACACCCATACGTCAATATGGAAACTGTTTATCGAATTCTGCAAGGCAAAGAAATACGAGCTTTTGGAAACTCCGTTTAGAGCAACTTTTAGACTAAGTTTAGAGCAACTAAACCTAATCCTGAAAGATTTGGCGTGGAATATGAAGAAAGAAAACGGTGAAGATTACAAAGAACTAGCTGTGAAAACAAAGTGGAACACCGTTGCAATAAAAATGCAAGAGATGTATTTTATGAAGTGGAAAATAATTTTTGATCCATTTCAAGATATTATCATTAAGTCTAGTAAGGAATCTCGTAATGCAGATATCTCTACACTGACTCACTACGTAAGATATATTTGATGTTTTTAGCGGATTGGGCTACTAAGAATGGGAACAAGCCTTTCTTCTCGACTTACGAGAAAATCTTTAAGGCAAAAAAGGTATCCTTCTTTTCTCCTAAAAAAGATCTTTGTACTTTATGCACAATTGCTGGAAATGGAACAGGAAATAGAACAGTTGAGAGAGAAGTATAAAAAACATGTTCCAGAAAAAGATAAAGTAAGGGAAATTAAGAAAATGCAATAACAAAATGCAAAAGAAGACCGAACTGTGCTATGTGGGTGTTTCGATCTTCAACAGCTGATATATTTACCCACCTGCAACGAAAATGCGTTATTTTATAAAAACAGACTGGCTAATTTTGCTTTAACGTTTTATAATATTGCCAATAGAGATAGACTGTTTCTGCTGGACGTGGCATGAAGGCATTAGCAAAAGAGGGGCATCAGAAATAGCGACGGCAATGTATAAAACTTTGGAGTATTATAATGACAAAGGGGGTAACCCAAGAAGTGACCCTTTTTTCTGATGGATGCAGGGGCCAAAATCAAAATACTGTCATGGATGCAATGCTTTTCTATCATGTTCACTTCGATAATTTGAAAGAAATACCTTTAAGATTCTTCGAGTCCTTTCACGGGCAAAACGAAGGCGATTCTGCGCATAGCGCAATAGGCTATGCTATGAAATATTCGGGAAATATCTACGTTCCTTCACAATTACACCCAATTTTTTTCTTTGGCAAGACAAATCAGCCGTACAAGGTAATATCTCTGAATAGTGAATATGGTTGAATAGTGAATGGTTTTAAACAGCTTTCAAAAGATGTAAGAATCTTGACCATGAGGAAGAGTGATTTAGGAAACCAAGTAAACTGGACAGATATTATGTAAATAAAAGTTAAGAAAGATTCTCCAAATCAGCTATTTAATAAAGACAGCCATAATGAACAAAATTATGATAGCTTGTCACTAAAACGAAACAAACAGCATAATATTAGAACGTATAGGCTTAGACGATTGAATGCAGGACCAAACAACATAAGTAAAGACAAGTACCAGATTTGGTTTCTTTGTGTTCAGGAGTTACGCCTGTGATCAGACAAAAAGAAAACCAAGACTTTTTTAAATCTCTGGCTCATCTTGATGAGTAATAATAATAGGGCCTTAGTTTTTATGTATTTTCAACCAAATATTATTATTTTGTGAGAGTTGCATTTTTGTTTTATTTATTTTTAAGATACATGTAAGTTATTTTACCCGGTGTTGTCAATAAATAAGGTTATTCTGATTATTTTTGTATTACTTAAGTAGGCGTATCTCATTTTTGTTCTGACAAACACATCACACGTAAGGGCGTAACCTTTTGATTATTTTTTTGTACTACTTTTAAGGCACCAAGCACTGTTTAAGTGACAAATTCTCTAAGCTCTACAATGTTATTTGCTACATAAAAAAATCACCAAGCTCTAAAAATAATTCACAGGCCTTATTCACAATAAAAAAAGTAAAATATTTAAAATTACTCTCCTGAAAAATTATCAAAACTGGGATACGCCCTTACATGAAAAGACTGACGATATGCGACCCAGACATGCTCCATCAAGTTAAGTTCAGGTGAGCAGGAAGGCCATACCATTCTGGTGATCTGCTCTGCGAAAAAGTTTTTTACTACTCGAGCAATATGTGGTTTTGCATTATCATCCATATATGGAAATTCAAGGCCTCTTTGATTCGCAAAAGGCAATATAATAAGCCGGAAAATTTGATTGAAGTACCTCTCCGCATTTCCAATTTTATTTGCGAAAACTATCAAAATGATTCAGATTTCCTTCCTCTATATATATATATATATAGCTTCAAACTGTGACAAACCCTGCCCCATATGGTTCAAACTCTACCATGCAATAATCCTAAATTCGTTGGTCTACATATCGCTAAACTGTTACATGTCCATCAGATACCCTTAGCTTAAATCTAGATTCATCTGTAAATACACGGTTATTCCACGTGTTCCATCCTGAAGTTCCATCCTGAATGTTCCCTCCCAACATTCAAATGTTTTTTCTATGAAGAATGTGTGGCCACAAATCTTCTCCAAATGCGTTCAGTAACTCTTCACCAGAGAAGGCGGGGGTCAAGTTTAGTGTTACTCAATAGATCTTTTCTTTGATATCGGACACGTGTTTTTTTGTTTTTTAATTCAACGCGCAGTATTCGAAATAATTGCCCCCCTCGGTATTCATAACACACCTGATATGAAAAGCTAGAGTATCTAAGACTTCACGTCCTTACCTCGGTCTTGGTTCAGATTATATATTTATAAAACAATGTCCTAATAAATATAACAAAATTCTCTGAAATACAGAATACCACTGTAAAATTGAATACCAATTCGGATGCGTCGCATCGCCCTCACGTTTTTTAATTCAACGCGCAGTATTCGAAATAATTGCCCGTCTTGGTATTTATAACACACCTGATATAAAATGCTACAATATCTAAGATTTCACGTCCTTACCTCGGTCTTGGTTCAGATTATATATTTATAAAACAATGTCCTAATAAATATAACAAAATTCTCTGGCATCAATAACTCGATCTCATGAACATCACCACCTGGTGATAATCGAAAACCCTAACAGAATACCACTGTAAAATTGAATACCAATTCGGATGCGTCGCATCGCCCTCACGCGTTATCCACGTAAATTTAATAGTCTACCATGCATTCAGGTTCAATCTAGGCCATATTGTGAAATATAAAGTTACTCTAACATCCAGTTTATGCTAAATGTTGTACCTATATTACATAGTTAACCTTAGCGTTTCGTTCAGGCCGTACAAACCAACACATTGTTCGCGACGCTATTGTACCAATTTATGTTGTAGCTCATGTGAAAACTTGAGACTTGAGGTAAGGCCATTAGAATACATGTAAAACTGGATATTAACATGTGAGCATATTGCTATTGTGTGAGTTTACATCCTTACAGCCAACAGGCATAATTTCTGGTTGCTCTCTACATACATACATCAGCAAATGTACTTACATACATACGTATATACAGGGCGGGCCAAAAGTTTTAAACAATGGAATCATTTTATATTCTGCGAGTTTTCCGGAAATAACTGACATTTATATATACGTTCTCCGCGGCAAATAAAAGCACCGCCTCCAGCAGATCTGGTCATCAGAACTGCCTGGGAAGAACAAGGTATGTGCTACCAATATGCTTGCCGTTCCGATCCTTTTCTATTCCTTCGGGGTAGTGAAATGGACAGGAGAAGAGCTGCGAAAACTCGATGTAGGAACCCGAAAAAGGATACATCTCAGTAGGAGCTTGCATCCTAGATCGACGGTTCCACTGTTATATCTACCACGCAATCGTGGAGGCCGTAGACTCTTGAGTTTGGATAGTCGCCACATCAGGATGGTTCTGGAGACAGCCTGTGAAGTCATAGGGATAAGGAAGTTTGGATCCCCTCCTGTGAATGGCCCGAGACCCCGAAAATGCAGGTGTAGGAGCTTTTTTGTTTAAGGCCACACAAAGGGCAGCTGATGAAATTGGCCTCGTCTTCGACACCGAATGGGTAAATCACGACTCACCTAGTTGGAACCCGTTCGGTTAAAAGCCCAAAATAAAGCTGAAAAACACATATATTTCTGCAGGATAAGCCGATCACATGGATAAGCCGATCCATGGGGTTTTCTATAAAAACATTCAGAAAAACTCGGCTTAACCAGACGACTGCCGGGCTGAAGTCCGAGACTGAGGAATTCATAATTGCTTACCAAGATAATGTATTTAACAACTGTCGGCATGTCGCGCATATGCTATCTCGGCCTATATCCATCGACACAACGCGACCCTTTAGCCGAGTGCTTTATTACCACCTAAGGCATGGGATAGATGCGACATCAGTACTGCCTTACGCTCCGGGGGATATTGAATCCGTTGTGGGTAACGAGAAGTGCCTAATTTATTGGAACTACTCGTTTCTCACCGTCATGCGTCATGCTGATACGAGCCATTAACCCTGACGTAGTCCTCCTAGACCAACAACTCAAGACAATGTTCGTCATTGAGTTCTTGGCACCAGCCGAGAACAACATTGTCTTGAAGGAGATGGAAAAATGGACAAAATATCGAGATCTGCTCTTCGAACTCTACAGGTTCTATCCAGGTCATACTGTCAAGCTAGTGGTACTAATTATTGGAGCTCTCGGTGGAGTGAGATACACACTACTTTCGGAACTGAAAATCATTCCGGCATGCCGAAATTCGGTAGGAAACCATAGCCGGTCGAATGCAGAAGTTTGTTATCCTTGGCTCATTACGTCTACTTAAGGCACACGACTCTCGAACCCAATCACCCCACGGACGTGGGGAGTGACTGTTGGTATTGCTCCAGCTCCTCTCTGTGTAACAATAATAATAATAATAGTAATAATAATAATAATATTAATGCCATCACCGCCAACCTAAATCGAGGTCGATACACAGGGGTTGTCTCCCTAGAGCTTGAGGAAGTGTTTGACAAAGTCTGGCACCCTGGACTATTATATAACCTACATATCGAGAATTATATCCGATACGTATAATAAAAATTATACAACTATATATTTCCGGTCGCCAATTCATAGTAACAGTCAACAAGGATAGTTTATGATCACGCCCGGTACACTCTGGTCTCCTACAAGGATCGTCCCTAGGCCCTACCCTATTTAATCCATATACCCATGATATCCCTAATCCCACTGACCAGCGGACCATTGTTGAACTCTACGCAGACGATACAGCCACAATATCAACGACGACAAACATAAAGCTACTTAACAGACTAATGCAGCGGTAGACAAAAAACATAGTAAATTACTATAAAAACTGGGGGTTATTAATAAACGAGGCAAAAGTCATCGTCTTCACGCGGAAAAGGGAAAGCCAAAAATCACAATGGAACTAAATAACGCAAACATAAAAATAATATACATCTCAAATACCTATACAGCTAGACAGACAATTTATATTCACGACACAACCAGATAAATCAAAAGTCAAATTAAGACAATTTAATTCCAGCAGGATGGCTCCGCCTCATTATGCCCAAATTGTGCGAACTTGAGTGTGAAGTGACGTGTCAGCGAATTTCAGAAGTTCCTTCTGAGTTCCAAAAACGTTCCAACTCAATCAAGTCAGAGGTTAGATGAGGCCTGGCCGGAAAATGGATATAACTTCTTAGGTAAGAAGAAGAGCATGGAACAATTGGAACGTCACCATGGCAGACTGGCGTTGATGGGAGCCTGTAACATCATGAGCAGTTCGGATCCCCCTCCTCTGCATGATTCATGATCACGAATCCCTTTCTATATAGGGCAGTAAGAAGAGCAGCTGAAGATGAAGCTGATGAGCGGCTGACTCATTTTAACTTTCGAATGGGAAGACCAGCACTAGATTACCAAGAGTTTTTACCTGCAGCAACGTATGGATAAATCATTGCACCCTGTCTTGAAAATATATAAGACAGAATACACTCCGATTTGAAGAGCCCCAGTAACAGATGGAATAAACATGGATATGGTAAAACATTGAGGTAAAAAACTGAACGAGCACATACATAAATTGATATTTAATATATGAAGAAACGAAAAGTTGTCGAAGTAATGGGAAATAGGACAGATGGTAATAATAAACAAGAAAGGTGACCAACAGATGGTCTAAAATTATAGAGGGATTAAACCTTAAGATTAAAGGGTAAAAAATATTATCCATGCTAATATATAGAAAACTCAGAAACATAGAGGCATTCGGACAATACCAGTGTGGTTTTACAATACAACCACGACCAGATCAACAACCACACCCTAAAATAAATTATGGAAAACACAAGTGACAAACACATGGAAAATGAATGGCCTTTAACTTTTAAAGAAGTGTTTGGCTCCATAAGAAAACTCATAGAAGCCCTGAAAGAAATATAAAAAAACACCAAAGCCGAGAAGAATAATATAACATAGTGACAGCAAGAGTTATCAAATGTTCGTAACCCAGAAAAAGTACATAAAAATTATTACTATAACCCAAGACCGATCAGTTTGAAGTTAACAAAGGAGTAAGAAAAGGAGAAAAGAAGGAAAGCCAATAACAGCATATGCGGACGACATTGCATTGATCACAAAAAGAAGAATAATGACAATAATGTTGGAGAAAGTAGTAGAAGAACGAATAAACTGGGATTGAAAATAAGTGATATTAGAACAAAACTAATGACAAGGGAAAAGAATATGGAACAAAAAATCAAAATTGATGAACTTTTGAAGAGGCTGAGAAAATAAAATATTTGGGCATAATAATAGCTAGAGATGAAGATTAAGGAGTAGAGGTATATGGAGAAACATTGTCAGTGTGCAGTGCAATTCACGCTTATAAAATATTGAAGAACAGAATCCTATTGTAAAAGACTAGAATCAGACTATGAAACTGATAACGCCTATCATAGCATATCATAAATTTATGACAAATACTTATACTAACCTAACCAGAAAAAAAGAACTGGGAATAGCAGACAGGAACACAATAAGCAATATTGGAACCAGTTAGAGTATCAGTATATAGAAGTTTTTTCTTGATCAACTTATAGTCAAACAAAACTAGAATCTAGATAAAGTGCAGTAAGGTGAAAAAAGACTGAATAACATATAATATTACAAGACTATTTAGGACCTAAAAGCAATCAATAATAGTTAATACAACTATTTGTTCGGCTAATATATTTTAAAATTTAATTTAGGTACGCCTCTGATTCTTCCTAGCCGCCGGCGGCCATTCGTCTGATTAACAGTATAGGCCAGCATTATATTGGTCAGGTATTGTCTATGAGATGTAGTACTAGACAAATATGCGGTCAAAGGGTTTCAACCATTTGGGAAACTGGTTTAACCAAAGAAGGACTTAAGCTTAAATTATGGTATGGATGTTTAATTGAGGTTTATTGTGAGCTTGAGCACTAAATTATTGTGTAGATTTATAGGAAAATGGGTGTGAAATATTATTAGGACGGAACTAGTAATTTGGCTGTAAATTATGTTGATTTACATCGATGCCTTTTAATTTTTATATAGACAAAAAGCATTAGACGCTTAAGTGTTTTACCTCCCAAGAATACGACATTTCCGCGTAAGTAAGTATATCTAGAGTAAGGTCGTATTGAGGGACTACGAAAAAATCTCCTATATATATAAAAGGAAAGGCAAATGCCTGATTTCCCTAAAATTCATATTTATATTCCCAAATTCCTCTGCCACTTCATGTCTTTACGCTGATCTTTGCCCCCCAGAGAGCAAGGCAGGAAACAGGAAAAAGTAAATAAGAAATCAATCATCACGCATCCACCGAAATCTGTCACAAGTCGCCAAAAAGTTTGTTGATGAATAACCAATATATAAACGCGCACACACCACTGTCACTATCATGACAAATTACTTACAGGTACCTGCGTTTATGATGAATCGGTGCCGGAGGATGAATTATTCATAACGACTATGTTAGAAAGGCAATTATTGCGGTTGTATTGGTATTTATTCATCTAGTTTTTCAGCTGAAGGTATCGCTCTCGCAGTCATTGTTTTAAGTGTACTGTTCTTAAATGAAATCAAGTAACAGAAATCTTTATCTATAACCTGTAGAAGTTGGCAACATTTATTAGCTGATAGATTTGTGATATGTAAGTTATTAGAGTAGGCAATTTGCAATTATTATTACAATTTTGGCACTGACGTCTGTAGTTACGACTATTTCTAGGTTCTATGTGACACATACTACCGTGTAATTTTACTCTAGGCATAATCGGCCATATGATGACGGTTCTATGCGCTCTTAAACAAAGCCCTATGTTTTAAAAACGCCATACAGGACAAAACAAGGTTGTATGACATACATAGAACTTTAGGAGACTGTGCCTAAAAAATCTCTGCTAAAACAAGGGTGTATGTTTTACATAGAACCTTGCAAGATTGTATTTAGAGGACTCTTCAAATAGCTTAGTTAAAAAGGTAATGGACTGAAAGACGGGCTGAGTAGTTAGCATTGTCTGCCGTGGAGACTGGAAATAAGTAATAGAAATGAAGTATTTATTGTAATCGAAAAAGGTACTACGTATTTCTAGTTTAATATATCATCGAGTAGAAATTTAAAATTTCAAGTCTCTGTTAAAATTCGTATACAGTTTATAATTTCAAGCACATTATGAATTGCTAATGCAACAAGAAATATGGCCTGTTGATTCCTCGCATTATACGATAAAGTTTTTTTATGATTAGCGCGCTTGGGCTGGTTGAACAGATCTATGGCAGGTGACCTGATTTCGAGGTCATCGTCTAGGTCATGTGGTATGAAGCCATTTTCTTTCCTTGTCCCTGTAGTGGAGCGGATCTAAGTTTGCAAACGGAAGTAACTTTTTTTAAAAAAAATTTTTTCCAACTTGTTAATAATGTTCCCCCATACCCCCTGGTAACTTTTTCCGGTAATTGTTGTCCACCAGGGGGCGCGCGCGGCCCTTCAAATATTGTAAAATTTTTTATAGGTCTCCTCGATACGCGTAATCTGGTTTTGGACCCTTCAAAATCGGTCCATTAGAACCGGAGGTAGAGCGGTTTTAAGGATTTTGTTTTTTAGGGGGTAGAAGAAAAAGGGAGTGAGCAATGGGGGTGTTGCGGGAAAGGGGGTGGGACTGGGAAGCTGATTTTTTTTCCTCTTGTAGGTAATGGTTATCGAAAGCCCAGGCCGAAATTTTTTTGAGATTTCTCAATTATGGAACGGTTGGGAGGGGAGAGGGTGGAAAAGGGTTAAACGGGTGTATCTCCGGCCCTGATAAACCGATTTAAAAAAATAGAAATGGATTTTTTTTGTCTTTTTATAAGGAATCGAGGACAGCTTTAAAAAAAAACAAAACTCAAAAACACGGGCGTTATTTTACACTCAAACAGAATGATGCAGTCTGGAGAGATAACCTTCTTGCTGCACTGCACCCGTCGGAAAAGTTGAGAAAATGTCACTAATGTCAAGGCTTACCTTCCTGAGCTCCGATATCATTCCCCTCCTCACCTTGCCGTCATCCCCCGCGCGAGAAGAGAGGGTAGAGTCCACGCCCACTCTTCTGCCGCTGGAGATACTGGCGAGAGAAAATAAAATTTCCCAGCGTCCCAACTCGCGCGCGTATCAAAACTATTGGTGCGATCGGGATTTTTTTTTAATTAATAGGGGAAACCTTCACCTTGAGAATGAGCCCTGGCTTGATGGCGTAGGACATCTCCTCGCCCTTCTACAGGGCGTTACCCTAGATTCGACGCCCTGACATCCCTAATGAACGAAATCGGTAAATTTTTTTTTCAGTAAAGTTTATACAATTGCCCAACTTTTTCAATATGATAGGTGCCCCTAACCCCTATAACAAAAAAAATAAACAAAATAACGTTTTTATTTTAACCCCCCCCCCCCCACGCCCGTGTCTTTGAGTTTTGTTTTTTTTTCCAGCTGTCCTCGATTCCTTATAAAAACAAAAAAAAACCATTTTTATTTTTTTAAATCGGTTCATCAGGACCGGAGATACACTCGTTTAACCCTTTTCCACCCTCTCCCCGCCCATCCCTTCCCTAATTGAGCAATCTCAAGGAAATTTCGGCCTGGGCTTCCGATAACTATTACCTACAAGAGAAAAAAAAATCAGCCTCCCAATACAACCCTCTTTCCCGCAACACCCCCTGTTGCTCACTCCGTTTTTCTTGTCCCCCCCTAAGAAACAAAAACCTTAAAACCGCTGTATCTTCGGTTCTAATAAACCAATTTTGACGCGTCTAAAACCAGATTACGCGTATCGAGGAGACCTATTTTTCTTGTTTAAAACATTTTTCTATACGTCTCCTCTATTACGCGTAATCTAAAAAAATCTGTTTTTACAATATTTGAAGGGCTACGCGCGCCCCCTGGTGGACAACAATTACCGGAAAAAGTTACCAGGGGGTAGGGGGGAATATTATGAACAAAATGGGAAAAAAAATTCAAAAAAATCACTTCCGTTTGGACCCCTTTTTTTTCGTAGATCCGCTCCACTACTGTGGCTCATGCAACGGGTAGTAACGCTACTTATAGTTCAAGTAAAAAGTGTTTTCTTATAAGAATAAAAATGTTGTGATTTCCATGATAGGGTGGGATTTACTATGAAAATCATTGTTGTGTGCTATGGTGGTTTGTTGACCCATGTCATCAATCATCAATCTGCATGTCATCAATCTGTATCTGTATGTTGGAACACCTTGAAATAGAGCCTGCGTTGCGTTGATTGAGGGACATAACATTAGGCAACCTTTCGAAGCCGCTTCCATCGACTCAGTAAGTATTACAAGTAGATATATTCACATAATCTTACCTTTTCTTTAACATGAAAAAAACGGCAAACTAATTAGATGTGACGCTTGTAGCTTCACACACCGAGTGTAGGTCACTCCACCTTGTAACCTTGGCACCTTGTAACCTGGTAACTTGGTAACTTCATCTGTAACTCCACCTCAACCTGTCGTTTGACTTGCCTCTACCGAGTTGAAATCTATCAACTCTATATACGTAGATTTGCTGGAGAGACCTACCTTATTGGAAGACTTGATGCCACTACAATCGCTAAAAAATGGTAAGGGGGCTGAAAATAGTTTTTCAAGAGGCTCTGTGCCCTTTTACTGTCCAAACGTAAAATTTTACATAATAGTGAATCGTGCAAAGTTTATTTTCATGTTAATGTTATATTAATATTAATTCTTTTGCGATTATCCATTAGTTTACCTTTTGCTCTATTCGTAGTTTTTAGAGCAAAAAAATGAGTGACACTGAGCACGAAGACGAGTTTGACCAAGGAGGCTACGATTCTGATAAATATGGGGAATGTGAACCACCTAAACGCAAAAGAAGAATAATTGTCAAATGGTAAAAAAAAATTTAGGTTAGATTATTTTTTTATTGTGATTATTTATTTTTTGCAGCTTCTTATCTGATTCTGATGAATCAAATAAGAAGAACCAAAAATAACATCAATAATGAAAAATTAAGCCCAATAAAAACAAAGGAAACAACTCAAACTGAGCCAAATATCAGTGGATTAAATCTGAATTCAAATTTGACACAGAATGCAACAGGTAGGTGCTTGTTTTTTAATTAGGTAAGTTTAATTCCCTGTCTTTAGCTGCCACTGATGATGAAAACTCTAACCAGACCTCAGAAAATATTTCTGAACCAAGTACAAGTGGACTGAATAAAAATCTAAATTTAGCAATGGATGCAAAAGGTAAATGAAAAAAAGGTTTTTGGTAAAAATTTTACCTGGCAGCTTCTAATTTTTAGTTGCGGATAAAATATTAACAAGAAAGCGTAAAAGAAATACATAATTGGAAATCTAACATCAGAAGTGAAGGCTGTGCCAGCTAAATCTATCAAACTAAGAAAAAAATGTGACGAATGCTTTTTAAAATGCTCCAATAAAAGCACGACCAAGAACAAGTGTTTCATGATTATTACTCTTTGAATAAGCAAGTCAAGAAAATGTTTATTGTGTCTAGTGGTGAGCCTTATGATCCAGAAATGGGAAGAGAGGGGCAGAATGAAGAAAATTCAAAAAAGAAGATTACATATTTTTTTAAAAATTGACGACACAAGACATCAAGTGTGTAAGAAATACTTCCTTCCTACATTGGATATAAGTCAGAAAACTATCTACAATGCAGTTTATTTCAGAAACTCCTTTACGAATACACCCCCAATAAAGATCAATAAGGTGTTCTTACAAAGAGAGAAATTTCAGAAGAAGGAATAAAAAGTGTGAAAGGTCATATTAATTCATTCCCGCAAGTGAAAAGCCACTATTGCAGGGCCGACACGAAAAGAGAATATTTGGAAGGGTGTCTTTCTATTAAAGCAATGTATTCACTTTATGTTCAGACGACGATAGAACAAAATATCCCAATAGTTAAAGAGTCTCAGTACAGATACATATTCTGTAATAATTTTAACATCTTTTTTCATAAACCCAAGAAGGACAGATGTTTGTGTGAACTTAATAAACCCCTCACTAAAGCTGAGAGAACAGAGGAAGGAAACAACAGTCAAGAGTATTTAAAACACATAAGAGCTGGTACATTTATTTTAGTCATACTTATCTGATAAAGTGCAAGTGGTGCAGTGTTGTGGTTTCCAGTCTGTCGACATAAAACCTACATCTGGAGTGCCGCAGGGATTAAACCTGGGGCCTATACTTTTCAATACATTCATCAGTGATATTGTTAACAACTTGGATTGTAAATATTTGTGCATGCAGGAGACCTAAAAGTCTATTCATTTATTAATGATCCTAAAGACTGATTTCCACTTCAAAAAGACTTACAGTATTTGTAAGTTTAATATTATGACATTATCTAATACAATCCAACAACTAAACTTAAATTACTCATTAAATAATAGAAGAGTTCTTGATCCTAAGCCACCCTCTGCGAAGAAGGAGGATATCTTCACATTGAGAGCGTGATTTTGCATTTAAAAGAGATTTAGAAGCCCACTACTTAACTACTATCTCAAAAATATGAACATATCAAGACGTCACATACAAAAAAATTAGCCTCTTAAATCGACCTTTCCGGTACTTCAAACCGACTTTTTTTTATCGAATGTATTCCGACCTCTTACATTCTCGCTGTATAAAATTTACTCCCGCGTCCTATTCCGCTCCTGATAAAAAATCGTAATCCCATGCATCTAAAATATAATGAGATAAGGAAAGCATAAACGTGTTATAACATCTCCGTTTTCACCCACGCTATTCCAGTCGAGCAATATTCCAAACAGCGCCAAAATTATTATTATTATCCTTATTTATATGAAGCCTTTACGACTACTTTCCACATAGCTACGGCGATGACGTGAAAAAAATCCATTTAAACCGCTTTATGAATTTGAAATTCAAATTATTATACCGGACCAGCCGTTTGCTTGCTGGTATTTATCAACATATTATGCTTAGGTTTATTCCATTTTGATAGTATAGTTAATATAGGCACCTAACTAATTTCTGTTTTGTCACAGAGGATTAAAAATACGTGAGCGCTTTCGGATACGCTTAGTTTAATAGCAATTTGTTTTACAGGTGCCCACGGTAGTAAAAGCGTTAATTAATTGTTTTACGACTTATGTGTGAAGTTTAAGAAATTACTGTTTTGACAAGTGTCTGAAAATTTAATGAAGAGAAATATCCAACTTCTGGGTAGTCTCCAAATAAAAATGTATTATGAGAATACTTAATTAGAAGAAAAAATTTTTTTTATTTCTTTTTAGATTATTTATATAAAAATATAGTGTGTATTGTACGGGACACTTTTTGTACGAGTTGCATACAAACATTTTTTACGTTCATCCAGAGAGCAAAAAATGTTTTATATAAGTGGCATTAGATGTAGGAAATATTAAAAATATGTAATTGCTTAAAACGTAATACAATCTCATAAAAAATGGACTAAATATGGCGTCGATTTTAACGTCAATGTTTGTCATGATCACAAAACGTTGTAGTAGAACGAGAGATGAGTGCAGTACAAATTTCATTGCACTAGTGCAAAAAAAGCCACTACTGCTTTTTTCACTAAATATAGTTCAATAAAGTTTCATTTTTTGCATGAACGTAGAAAAAGCTATTAAGGTTCATATATTTGTAATTTTATTGTATTATATTCTGTCTTTATGATGGTGTTTTGTATTGTGTGTATTATCATTATTAGTCGATTTAATTTAGGGGGAATTTTTATAGTTTTTACAAACTTTTGTGTCATACTGGTTCGTTATTGCATAATATTGACAAGAAATCATAAAAATCAATTTGATGTTGCTAGGTAAATGCTGTATTTGTTAAAACAAACAAATTTAAATAAAACTGATTTTATGTCCTTAAGGCGCTCGCAGGCATAAAGTGTATTTTATCGCTCTCGCGAGCGATAAAGTGCACTTTATCCCCCACCCGGGCATGAGATATAAGGAAAATTGTGTTGATCAGAATTGTATATCCCATGTACATAAGATTTATATTATAGTAGGATAGCGTAGGCCAATTTTAAAATAATTGAGAGTTAAAGACCAGTCATATTTTCATATATAAATAAATTAAAAGTCAGAGTTTGTCTAATAGGAAATTAGAACTAATGTTTTTCCTCAGTACTAAAATAGTTTGAATCCATATATTTACTTAATATTACATATTGTATTATAAGTGTAAGATGATCTTTCACATAATAATGATTAATTTTTAAATTTCAACATTCAAAATCTAATAATATGAAAGGTAAAGAATTCATCTTATTTTGAACCTCCTCTGAGGAAAGTGAATTTCATGCTCAAAAATTTCACTAAAGTCAAAATATAATAGAGGTAAATAAATATCTTATAACAAACAGTAATAGCATACGTGTTTCTATATACTTACAAATATTTTAAATCAATGTTCATAGGAACATTGATTTAAAGGTCCATTTCATGAGAATCTTCAGGACCTTAAGTAAACCAAGTATAGTAAGTATATCAAATCTGCATCTTCAAATCAATATCAAATTAAATCACTTTTAAATTATTTGAAATCTTTATTTATAAATAATTGCCTTCATTAAATTAGTAAAAATAACTGGTTTTAATTAAAAATATAAAATATATTATAATAAAAATCATAACAATTGGCTTAGCCCAATGTGGAGCATAGGTATAAATATTAAATTAATGTTATTAAAAATATATTATAAATAAAAAACAGCAATATATATATTTTGAGATAAACAAAAATACAAAACTTAAATCGATCAAATCCAATAAATACCACAAATTAAAATTAAATTCAATTCAGTAGCCTGCAACTAACGGACAGACTATAGTATAAGCGCAAGCAAACACGTGCCTATGTCATAGCCCCTCTAATAAGGACAAAGTGCTTACTGTAAATATCATGGTGACGTCACGTTCTGGGGGCTTAACCCAGATGGAGGCTAATATACTCTCTAAGCTAATTCAATAGGCTTGTCTAGGTTGGTCGAAGCGGCGATGCCAGAATGTGTTCCAGTGCGACGCTTCTCTGCCTATATGTTGTACTGTATTTAGAATGTAAACAAAATAAAGTAGCTTTCTCATTAGTCAATTATCAAAACAAATTGGCCGCAAAAAGTCATTAAGAAGCAAGCAACTAACAACTCTCGTGTCAATTGTAATTTGGCAACCCTGTTAATGATGTTTTGTTTTGGGTTTTAGTATAGGACGCCGCCCCGCGCCAATAACAACACCTCTAGAGGGGTTGTTTTAATTGCACGCGCGCTTGCCTAGTTCCTAATCGATTCTTGATCTTTTTCAATGGTTTATTTGTTGCCCCAAATGCCATCATAATGCCCCAAAAGTGTTTTGTTCCCGGTTGTACAGGAAATTACGAAACCAGTAGAAAAGGGTGTTTCGTTTTCCCAGAGACGCAGAGTGTTGCAGAAAATGGCTCTCAGCAATTCCACGTGAATTATTGTGCCGAGTGACAATTCCCGAGTATGTGAGTGCCACTTTGAAATGTCCTATAATTTTGCCCCATCCCGAAACAATCAAAGGAGTCTGTAATGGTTTTCTAACTGATCCTCATATTGATGAGAAGAAAACTTTTTTAACATATGCACAAAAAATCTTTAAATATTTAAAAGACCAAGACAAATATGTTAGTTTACTAATGGATGAAATTCACATTGATCCATATTTAGATTATAAAGGTGGTAATGTTGTAGGAGCTGCAATAAATAATAACGATTCGTTATCTACATCTGCATATACATTTATGATTACTTGAATTTGTTCAAATTTTAAAGAAGTAGTTCATATTGCTCCTATGTCTTAAAATAATCACGAATTACTTTTCAATTTTCTTAAAACAATTAACCATCTAGACTTTAATAATTAGACACATGTAATCATGACTGTATTTCGAAACAGTTAACAGTTAACCATTTAAATTATTCTTTACCTGTGTTTTTTATAGACTCCGATAGAGTTATGCCGTAATATCTTTGTTTAGTTTGATCTTTTTATTGATCACCAAAACTACATTAAAAGGATTTCAGACATACCTACCTAAATAACTACATAAAGCCCGTAATAACATAAGTATCTCGTAGGCCTCCGGATGGTGACGTCACGAGGCCGCACTTGTCCTTGTATTAGAGGTGTTGTTGGCCTATGACCAACGAACAGAGTATAGCGGAACGCCAACCAGCTTACGCGCATGATTACACAACACATGACAAATTACAACATTACAACACATGACATAATAGACAAGTCATCATAATAATTATAAAATATCAATCACTAATAAACTATGTCTAAATTGAGGGATTAATGCAAAAGCGTAAGAAACAACAAAATGTCGAGGCAACGCGTCACACAGAAAGTGAATTTACGCAACAGATATTGAATTTAACCGTATCATAGTATTTAGAATTTAAAATTATATAATATGATGATCAAAGTGTAATAGTTTTAAGTGAAATTAAATATAATGAATTAATCTGATTGGCCAGATCAAACTGCATATATGTGTTTTCGTCGTTTTTAAAACTAAGTGAATGTCTTGGTAGCGTCCCAGCCCAGTAGAAGAAATCTGTGCTCAATAATAAACAAGAAAAGGAAGCAATCTTAGACAGTAATTAAAGTAATAGAATATTAAAAAACTACAGTAGCAGTAAGTAATAAATTTGAGGGTAAATCAATCCCGAGGCGAGATCCAACAAAGGCAGTCAGCATTCCATAGGAAGTTCAGCGACACCCCGCTAGATGGCACCACCACTAGAGCCCAGCGGCATTTGTTAGTTGGTGTACTAGGTAATAGACAATTCAAAGGTAGTAAACAATTAGGTAATAAGGTAATAAACAATTCAAAATTTTCTAGTATTAAGGAATATTTTATCAGAGGACTTGGTCCCATGTATTAGATTTAAGTTACCTCTATAATGCTTACCGCATGCGAGATGAAAGGTGGCATAATGTGATTCATTTGTCGCTTTTTTGTCGTGATTTTGTCGTGCAAAAAAATTTTTTTTTCGCGATATTATTTTTTTTTTAAACCAATGGTAGTGCTAACTTAATATCAAGTTAATAACAAAAAAGCGACAAATTATGCACCAGATGCGACATTTGTCCGATCATTGGAAGACCGTTTTCCAGAAGTGGTAGTGCTAACTTAATATCAAATTAGTACTACCATTGGTTTTATAAAAAAATAATTTCGCGACAATTTTTTTTTTGCACGACAGAATCACGACAAATAAACGACAAATTATGCGCGACACGTGACTTTCATCAGAATATCAGAAGATGGTTGGTAGTGCTAACTCGATACCAAATTAGCACTATCATCGATTTAAGAAAAAAACAATTTGCGTCAAAATTTTTTTTTGCACGACAAAATCACGACAAGAAAGCGACAAATTATGCACCACATGCGACATTTGTCCGATCATTGGAACACCGTTTTCCAGAGGTAGTAGTGCTAACTTAATATCAAGTTAGCACTACCATTGGTTTTAAAAAAAATAATATCCCGACAAATTTTTATTTGCACGACAAAATCACGACAAAAAAGCGACAAATTAATCACATTATGCCACCTTACGTAGGTTTGCCAAGTTACGTAAGTTTTGTCGCAGGTTTTAAGAGTTTTTTTATTTTTATTAGCCACATCTGATAATAAACAGATTCATATGTAATCAACTTTTCTTCTTTCTTGTTTTGAGGATTTCAGTAAATAATTTAAAACCAATACAATTTGAGCTTCACTAAAATTTAATTAATTTAATAAAATTTAGCATAGGTACTATTAAATTCGATACCCTTTAGTGATTATAATTTAGACAATATTAAATTCGTACAACATTATTTTATAAAATATTGGCAAATTCAGACTCGATTTGAAAATTTTGATACGGGCCTGGTTACTTATAAGATATATTACTTTATTACCGGTAAAACCTCCGCATAAATTCACGTAGGTACTAATCTTCCATAAGCTGCTGAACTATTAATCCACCTAACGATGTTTATACATTTTTATTATAAATTAAAACACTAAATATATTCACAGTTTGGATGTACCACGGCTTCATATCCACTCACTATATAAATTACTTTTAAAGTGTTTTAAATTAATATCCTATTATTTAATGGCATTTATAAATAACAGTCATTTAATCATATTTTACGTCTAGTTAGTAGTGAAAACCAGAATACGAAACCACCAAAAAATAGTTCGCCAACAAACAGGTTTCATGTTCCACCTTCGCGTGGGTTGGGTTTTATAATCATTCACGTTTGTTTGGATTAGTGTCTTAAATAATTATTATTGTTGATAATAAATTTGCGGTACTTAATATAATTCCACAGCAATTAAAAGTATCGTTAAATTGTTATAGCAATAATTTAAGGCCATCCTCATCCATTCAAACAGGTTAAAAACGTAATTCCACGCTAATTTTGTTAGACATGGGAAATATTAAACCTTTTTGATGCTAATATTAATGATATCATAATAGATGTGTTGTTACACGAGTTAATCTCAACAGAAAATCTTTATTTTAACGTGTCCATACCCGAAAAACTGTCATATAATATCGTGGCCTTGAAAACCCGCATCTTTAACTGTCTAAGAGACTATTGGAAATAATGAAAGATTATTGTAGCCCATCACAGATTAAAAATCCATTAGAACTAATAAATAATGCTACCGATAGATAAGAGAGTATTTTAAATGCATTAAAATTCCATAACTAGTAGACTTTTCAAAAATATTCGGTTCCTGAAAGCAGCTAATGACATAAGTTTATCTTAATAACACATTAAGGACATTTTGATAACACGATCTGGTATTTTGAGAGGTTGGAAGTGTTTTTGTTTGATTTAACAAGTAATAGCGTTAATATATGAATCGCATTGTTACATTTGCTACTGTTACTTTGTAAAGGAAGTTTTCTCTCTAGCACGCCGGTATGGAAGTATTTGCTGGAAAACATCCAATTTAACAATTATAACAATTATTGAAGACAAGTATTAAGAAAAATATGTAGTATCTCAACGAGGTAGTGAAAGGTAGTCACGAGTAACGAGGTAGTCTCTTTTAAAAATTCAGCAACCAATAATTCATAATGGTAAATGCAATGGTCAATGCTATATTAACTGTGAAAACTATAATGTGCTCCTCATAA
Source organism: Tetropium fuscum (assembly GCA_964058915.1). Taxonomy (NCBI): domain Eukaryota; kingdom Metazoa; phylum Arthropoda; class Insecta; order Coleoptera; family Cerambycidae; genus Tetropium; species Tetropium fuscum. The sequence goes on along the minus strand of CAXKVY010000286.1, from coordinate 383,569 downwards.
AATGTTATTCAGTATCCTCAGTTAATAACAAAAAACGTAGTAAAATATAAAAGTCTTTCATAAAACTCGGGCATGAGGAACGTAAAAACTATGCCGAGTTCGATCTTCATGGGCACAAAAAAGAACATGTGTAACCAGAATGTATAGTTTGCAACATCGAAATATGAGACATAAAAATCCGAGCAAAACCTCCCTTCACACCTGCTACCGCATTTTTAACCGATTTACAAATTATTTTTAAAACCGATTTACAAATTATTTCACTAATTAAGTATCACTAATTTATTATTAAAATACACAACGCACTGACCACTTCATATAAATTTATATTTAAAACTAACAATGCTTACGTACAAAGCCCAAAGCACAACGCCAAATATTGTTTTTGTCTAATTTTTCCCCAACGTTCTCCCGGAGCTACGACAGCGATTTTATGTAATAAGCATTAGCCCTCGTCATGTTAGATTTTAAATAAAATTCTTTCTCAGCGTTATTTCTCCAAAATAGAATTTAAGGAAGTTAGAATAACTTACTATTACCACCTCTTACACACAACCAGGTGGAACTTTCCAGAACAAAGGTAGTATGTGATTTCAGAGATTATTACATGTATCAAAAAGACAAGCCATAATTAAAGAAGTACGTCCTCTGATGAGGGAAGAAACCAAATTATTCTAGAAGCTGGTAAATCAAAATTAATCGTACCTGTTGTGCGTCGTCCTGTTAATACGACTAAGTGTCATCGGTTTCTTGAGAATTGTAATATCCGGATTCTACTGTATATTTTACAGATAAATACGTGTTTTTTGTTCAGGTTTTATAATTATCGTCCATAAGTAATTTCTTTATACAGTTTCCACGTATAATCTTAAATTATACGCAATTATTCAGTATGCCATCAACTTTTTAAATATAAGATATTCTCGAAATTTCAGCCTTTTATCTGTCTGTCCAGAGTACCTAGTTTTAGTAACTCAGAACGTAGCTTAAATCTATCAGAATTACCAAAAAACAAGTAAAATAAGCTTTTCCTTCAGCTTAACTCAATTGAACAATCAATTGATCAATTTAACTCAAAAGCTATCAAAAACTAGGCGGCCTAAATGCGCGAGTTACTGCATTTTTTCTTAGCAAATGTTCGGTAACAAAAAATGAGATACTAAACAAAAACGCATCAATTATATATTATCAAAATACTAAAGTAACACTGTTGCTATGAGACGACGACTTCTAAAGTAAAAGCGGCTAAAAAATGTCTCCAGTTTTTGATAAATTTATTTATATATCTAACTGCATTGTTCCATACTAGCTTAGACGTCGAATCGCATCTTGCCTCTTACATCAGAACCCCACTAGAGCCTTATTTATGATATTTAACAGATACTTTCAGAATAATATGCCGCTTGGCCATATATTACATACATTAAAAACATACCGCCTCTAAGTCACAGGAAGCTTTTTAGACAGATCCAACGAAACAAGCGGATAAGAGGGATAAAAGTAAGGGAGCCCACTTATTGATACATTTGTCGTCTGAGCATCTTGCAAATGGCAAACAGCTGGAGAATATCTTCATCAGGGGCATTTTGGTATAATTGTGTATTGTCATTTACGCGATATAAACATTTCAGCTGAACGGTAGATCAGTGTGTAGATACTTTAATTACTTGTAACATAGATTAAGTGAATAGATAATCAATCGTAATGCTCTTAATTCTAGTTCTAAATAATAAACGACATAATAGAGTATTTTCATTCTCTCATTCATAAGTTATGCTCTGCCTTTTCATTTTCCACTTGAATGACGAAAGTCCAGTCCCAGCGGGTTTATCTAACTATGAATGTTGCCAAATTTACATGGCAATTTCAAATGCTAAGTAAACGTATTAGGTGAATGAAGAGATAATCTCAATATTTCCTTAAAATAGTATAATACTTTCTATAGTTAGGTATGACAAATTAAAAAATATACAGATATGAAAATAACACTTCATTGTGAGATGATATATTTTAAAATAAATCCAATAATATTTTTCTGTTAATTTATTTCAAGTAAGTTCTGTTAAGTTTATTTCGGGTGTGTTCCATTCAAGATTTTACTTAACGGTCGTTTAGCTGATTTTTGAAATAATTTAGATTAAAACGTTAATAAAAGCTGTTGTTAGCCATCGGCAAGCGTTTTTAATTTTAATTTTATAAATCCTGTAACCAGAAGTATTATATAAAATTATTTGGTATTAGTTAGCTAGTTACTTGAAAGGGATGAAATGTCATTCGTTCATTTTTTGCTCGTAAAACAAATTTTAATATTTAAAAATCCATTAAAATTGGATGGTTTTATACCAGCAACGACGTAGATAATACATAGTTAATAGGTAGGTACAAGTTTCTATTTGAAACTTTTTGTAGCTACTTAGTACAGGTCCAACGAAATCTTGATTATTGAGCATTAAGGTGAATTCCTACTTTTACTCTTTTATATTTGTGTAGAATTATATGAAATTTTATTAAAGCTCTAAAGTAAAATATGAGTAAAGCATTTCAGGTAACTTACCTTACAGGCAACACATTTCCCAGTTGTATATCTGGACATATATATGGACACCAACCACTTAGAAGTTGTACAAGTTCTTTCACCTTTATTGAGGATTTTCAGAGTTATGTACAATTTGTTTTATTGATCATTTATACTTGAATTTATAGTATTAATACTTCATCACTTTCAGTGACATTTTGTGTCATTAGTTTCGATGGAACTGAAATTCACAGATTACATAAACCTATTCTACTATTTATATTTGTTCTATTTGAGGCAGACACTTATCCAGAAAATGTTAAATATATATATATATATATATATATATATATATATATATATATATATATATATATATATATATATATATATATATATATATATATATATATATATATATACATATGAAAATACGATAAATTTAAATCCAAATCGACTTGTTTGAGGATATTCCTTGGAAATTAGTGATTTAGCAAAAAAATAATTTATTTATTACTTCAGGAAAGTACTGTATATCTTTTTTAAAGATATTTTTAATGTCACTTATGATTTTTCCGCCTCTCCGACTACATAAAAGCAAAACTTTTTATCAAGACAAGACAAACTTAAAACTAGTGAAATTATAAAATGTGGAACATTCTATAGACAAATCAAAATAAAAATATTACCAATTTTAGAAGGCGATGTTTGTATGAAAAACATATGTTGTTGCTTGATCTAATGGTTCGGAGAGGAAGGGGTTTGACATATGGTCATTGAGAGGTAGGTACATAGTATCAGATCTGTGTAGGTACTGTAAGGTTTTGGATAAACTTATTTAATATTTAATAAGAGTTTCTTACGCAATAAATTATAATTTCTTTGTGTTAATTTAAAAGCGGGCAATATTTGTGGCAACATCGCTGAATTTGTATTATATTTGTGTCCTAGGTAACTTCAAATCTCATTTTATTTTGATTTACGTAGGTACCTATTTCACGTTTTGCAGTTTTCATCACAGACTTATGTTTTTTTCTGATTGCAAATAAACTCGGAACCATAAGTGACTTTTTCCTAGAGGCCAGAATATGTAGATTGTTAACTTAAAATATTTTCAATTTGATGATGAATTAAATTTATTAAAAGTACTTATTATTCTTCTTATTAAGTAATTTATTATTCGGTAACAGCATCAACTGATGTATCTTGTGCTTGGTTGCCCCGACCCGAACAGAGTATGCATATGAGAGGAATAAGTGCAGAACATCTATTCGATCGAAAGGTATAAAGCACAATACCATTGTTTTTCCATGGCTTTTCCATTAGTATCATCAAGTTTGCTGTGCGGTATCTGTTGCGGTGCGGTAACAAAAATGTCCATATAAATAATAATCCGGTATCTAGGTAGGTACATACCGGATTATTATTTATATGGAGAAATCCACATTTGAGCCCATTTTTTCCATTATTCATTCATAAATGTGTACATAGTAGGTATATTATTACATCATTAATGTAAAAAATCGATAAACATTAACCAAAATAGTAATAAACAACCCACTGACAATGTCATAACATAACCCTTAACCTTACTTTTACAGCTGGCAGCTGGCCTGGCGCTCTTGCGTAAGAAATGTTAAAACTAATACGCGACGTACGTCCATGGAAAACAGACAATTTAACTTAAAAGCATTTATTTAATTAACTCATAGGTCTAAAAAAATAATTTGGACTTGAATTGTAGAGGAATATGTTTAAAGTTTGACGTATAATAGGTTTAAATACTAAGAAATGCCCAAAACCTGAGAAATTCCCATCTGAAAATCACACTTTTGAATCTCCCATAAGAAATACATGGCAGTCAAATTTGCTGAAGTGTGTTTAGGAACCCATTTCAAATTTCACGCCCGGATTTTCATAACCTAACTAATATGGTCAATTTAAAAAACAATGTATATGCAGCATTTGTGGGATCTTATTTTCCGGTAGAGAAAATTATGATTTTTTTGTCATAACTTACTTACTAAACCATCACAGTTTTTTTCGTAATACATACTTAAAATAAATTCATATATCTTAACCTTATCCCATGTAACGTAAAATACTATCCTGATATGGACCTAATACTAATTCGTAACCCAGTTGATGATTACAAATTCTGGCTCCATATTTTGTTTTTTACAAAAAATACCTAAGAAGCTCAACTAGAGTTCGCTAAGGATAACTATTAACTTGCAAATTTCTTCTGAAGTTTGAAAAGGGTCGTTTTATCGCCATTTTTTACATAATAACCATCACCATCACTCACCATTGGTTCGTATATAAACTGTTTATTTCTATTAAGAGATTATTACTACCCCTTTAGTCTGTTTCTGTACCAATAGGAAGAAATACTATTCCAGCCACTTAAATATGTCTATTTTTCCGCGCTTCTGGTCGAAATTGTCTTTAGCTTAAGATCTCTCTCCAACACATTAAATCTTACAGTCAAATAATCTTGCTAAATGGTCTAACAAAATACATAAAGTATTGTCATAACACGGAGGACTGACACAGCGCATATCAGAAATTTAATATACAGAGGATGACTGATCCACTGTAAAATGGGTGCAGAATATACACCTGATAATATACGCGATAGCACCGCGCGCCTCTACGGCAAAGTGTGGAACTAAAAGACACAAAATATCCCAAAAAAAACGACATAGCCCTTCTGAAAATTCGTTAGCTGATATCCATATACGGAAGACCGATCGGCGATCGCACCGGAAGACCTATTCAATGTAAATGGTCTATTAGAGGAGGATCTATCAACCGCAGAATATATATATTAGTTGCTGTTATGAAGGTGCTTTTACTCTATTTTATTAGACAAAAAATAATGCAACTGAATTTAAAATAGTCTAATTCCTGTAGGCATCCAAGTTGATGCAAACTATAGAGAGAATGGACTTGCACTCGAGCGAAAATTCGTCTGTTTTGGTCAGATCTCCGCCCCTTAGAACATTAGTTCAACGCCCTCAACGTCTTAATTGGCTCAGCAGGTAGCCAGGGCCGGCGCCTGGGTCCGATACCTACCTGGTACCTAATTATATAAAGTACCTACTACTGCCTACCTATTCACAGTTTGTATTTGTAGTCTCGCAAGTACGGTTATTTTAGTTGTGTTATTTACGGTTGTGAAATAAGTTTTAAATCTATTATAAGAATGGCAGCAGCCAGAGACGAGACAAATCCACCATTATCGCCAATTAAGAAGAATAAAAGAGGCCAGGTAAAGAAATATAATATTAAATATGTTTTATTTAATACGCATACTATTCATACATTTATAATAAATTTATGTTAAATAAATAAAATGTTTTCATGTTTTCAAAATAAAATTTATTTCACCTACTTACGAAGTTATTTCATCGAATTACGGTCCTGCGTAGCTCGTTACGGAGCCCCTCCTCTTTAGTCGCCGATGCGCAAAGCAAGTCCATTCTCTCGTTGGATAGAGTATAGCTATGAATATGTCTATCAGAGTACTACTATATTATGTTGTCACGTATCAATATACAATACAGAAACTGCTTGATATACTGTTCCAGGTAAATCACAATGTCAACTGCTCTCTCATGCGTCGCAACTGATTAATAAACAAGCTGTCAGGCCCAGTATTGTTTACTATAGATAGATTAAATTCGGTTTCACCACCATTACAGTCGAGTATCCCATTGAGGTTCGTTTTAATATACAATCACGTAAATTACTAATATTATGGTACTTTCAGCATGTATTGTATAGTATGTATTGTTATTTCGGCTAGGTGCAAATTGATACTTGCGGCAATCCAGGTCTAATAAATTGTGAATTGGTTTTTGAAAACGAAACATAAATATATACATACATTTAATGTAATGTAAGTTTTAAATAGGACCCTCGAATATGGTAGTAATTCAAAATTTATATAGTTAATATAAATAAATACAAAAACGATTTTATGGCGACACCCTAGTAGATATCATAAACGCCTCTTATAAATATTAAAAGTTTAAAATAACGTATAATGTTTTTTATACTTCAAAACCCTTATGGTTTCAAAGGAATGGGTTAAAGGATGTTATAATAAAGACATCTAATCCAGAAAATCAGTTCTTTGTAGATCTTTGTTGAGGTTTTCAGAAAATATTTCACACCGAATAATTTTGAGGATGAAATTTAAGCAAAAGTGCCGAAGTTTCAAGCTTGGAAACTGAAAATAGAAGGTAAATGACACTTTTTATAGAGCATGTCTCATTTTCTGAAAATATATAATAATAATTACATATTCACTTGCAGAATTTCTTTCAGTGTAAAGTGAACTGTTAAACTGAACTAAATGTATTTATTTATTTATTTATTTAGATAAAGGATACAAACGGGACGAACCTAAAGGAGTATCCATAAATGGATAAAATATTTATATACATTATTGTCAGTTAAGTAACAAATATAGATTAGAAATTATACTAGTATATAATAAGTAAGATAATAATAATTATTAGAAAACAAATTAAAATATCAATATAAAAAGATAACAAAGTAGCGATTTAATCAAAGTGAATTTAAAATCAGCAAAATAAAAATTAAATATTGACTAAAATATTACAATGTTGCATATTATATTATTACAATATCTTAATCATTGCTAAGAAAATACCGTTTCAAAGAATTTTGAAATGTATCAAGATTTGAGCAAAATATGTCAACAGACATTATTTGGGATAACTTATTATAAGATGTACAAATTCTGTGCAAAGGGGCGTTTAAATAATAATTCGTATTAGACTGCATGGTAAGGAAAATATTATGTTGTCAGATAGAATGAGTTGGAGTAATATATTTTATTTCATTAACAATATCTGAGGAATCAATTTTGCTGTTAACAGCGTTGAATAGAAACTTTATGTCACTAATTTTCCTGCGATTTTCAAGTGTCATCATGTTCAATTTACTACGAATTATAGATCTTTCACAAACGTGAGGAAAATATTTCCTATTCATATGATCAATAAATATAGTTTGTACACTCTAATTTATCGATATATACCGGGTGACACAGGAGACATGTAACGCTCTGTAACTTTACTATTTAAAAAGTTAAAATTTTCAACTTTGAGAGAGTTGTATATTACATAATTGTTCTTTTTTTGAGCATATCAAACATTTCTTTAAACATCCGGTTTAAGCGGAAGTGACACAAACTTTGTTATTTTAAATGGTATCCTGTATATTTTTTTTGCCCATCTGATTCGTCTTTAAATTCTCTTTTCAACCATGTATCGCACCATGGCATTTGTTTTTAAACTGACAGTTAATAATCATTTTATTGTATCAAGCATAGGTGGCCATGATATGAACCTTGGCAGATATTGATGCTTAGTGTGCCGTGATATCGAAAGACTTCTGGTACGCAACTTTGTGTCTCATATTTTTTTGGGCATAATCAGTAGCTGAACAGACTAACTAGATCTTTCTTATTTAAAAGAAGAAATCTCTAAATAACCAACGATATTATAAAAACTGAGATAACTCCATTTTTTTATTTGACCTACTTAAGAAATACTTATTTATCTTTTATTTTCGACCATTACAATTGCTCTACCTATCCCATTTTGCTTTCTTCATTAAAATTAGTATCGATAATTATTGCATAGTAATGAACATTGTTACTACCTACTGTAACAAAAATATTTAGTTAGGCAGGCGGTGGAAACAAAATAAAAGAAGGTAAAAGGAATTATTTAATAAATAAAAAGCATTTGAAAAAAATAATGAAAAACCATTACACTAAGGAATACATTTTTATATCGAAGGAATGAAATTAAAATAAAAGATTTACTGAAACACTAAATACAAAAAATATTTTTTACTCTAGGTGCTCAAAATGTTGTCCGTTATTATCTTTACACAATCGAGTTTTTGTGACGGTAGCTCTAAGCATGTTATCTAACTGTAATTCAGTAATCTCATTAATGGCTCTTCTGACTCTCATTTCCGTGTCTTCTCGGTTTGTTGGTGGAGTCCTTTCCTTAAGGAAATGTTTGATATGCTCAAAAAAAGGACAATTATGTAATATACATAATCTCTCCCAAAGTCGAAAATTTTAACTTTTTAAATAGTAAAGTTACAGAGCGTTACATGTCTCCTGTGTCACCCGGTATATATATATATATATATATATATATATATATATATATATATATATATATATATATATATATATATATATATATATATATATATATATATGCGTTAGAACAGCAACAAATAAATTCAATATTTCTTAGGACTCGGACACTATATATTATAAAAAGGATTCCAGATTTACTTACACAAAGTACAGAAAGACTTACTAAATTTAACAATAAGCCTGGCAAATGTGGTTCAGGAGAAAAAGACTGGCGACTAGGATGGAATGATCTTGAATCGGCCAAGAATGTAAACAATTCTATCTCCCCGTGTTAAAATGTCCGATTAGAACATATTAAATTGACCGAACCGTTACTTCCGGAAACTTTCAATTGTGTTGATTGTTAAGAACAAAGTAGAGAATCAAGATTTTTAAATTTTTCCAACGGAAATCTTTTCTAAAGCCTTTCAAGAATGGCTCCAAGAAGTGAAAAAAATCTATAGTTTTTAGTTTGACAATTATCAGGGTTTTTATGTTAATTTCAAACTTGAGAAAATAATTCAATTAACAAAAGCATATCTAACAGAAAAATTACGGGAAGAAAGGAAGCCCTATTTTCACATCTAAATTAAAAGTATATATATTGACGGTAGAGTTCCGAGAGATCGGAGATTTCCTGCTCTTTAAGGTTTTTTCTTTCGATTTCCGAAATCTGCAATAGTTTTTGATAATAATATTTGCAAAAAACAAACCCTCCCCCTTTTTTTCTAGATGTCATTCCGAATCGAATAAGCCATAAATCATAATTATCGGTAAGGCTAAGAGAAATTCATCAAAATAACACTTGTTGGCTAGACTAATGGTGTAGTTTTGTTAAGCATGGTTTACAATTGTAAATTTGTACTAATTGTACGATTATTGTACTAATTGTCAGGGGCAATTATGTAAAAATCTCTTAAAACATCTGTGGACATCGACGTGGAAGAGAACTCCCGAGAAAGATATCGAGGATGCTATACTGGAGGCAGAAGAATACTCATTTGAGTTAGAAGATGATGAAGACGAAGACGAAAATATGGATGATACAAATATAAGTAAATGGATGATAAGTTCAATGTATAAAAGACGTAGATGAAAATTTAAATGATTAAAATATAAATATAATAATAAAATATTAAATAATAATAATAATAATTTCATAGCTAATTATATTAATTTTTTATCAAATTGTATGATTTTTTTATTTGAATAAAATCTAAAAAATATAATTTCCCGGCTCTCCTAAAACAAATTGTAATTTTTCAAAATGCATTTGAAAGTATGAGTGTCATTTTATACGTAAATTTTTTTTCAAGTATCTATGGATTCAATAAGTATACTATTTTTACTATAAATATAAATCCCAACACCTGACAAGTTTTTTAGTTGTACAAGATATAGTCAGTCAAATAGAAGTTTTGAATCCAATAAAATTCCTAGATCTTTTACCTCATTGACAGTATTTAATTATTATGTGATATTATATACGATGCAGGTATTAAATTAATGTTTCTACTAAATGATATGTTGTGACATTTAGATATATTTAGATAGTAGTTATTTTCACAATATCTGAAGAGTCGATCTAAATCCTCCTGAATTAATAGGCTATCGGAGGGACAGCGTACTGAGTGGTAAATTTTTAGGTCATCTGCGTACATAATGAATTTAGAGAACTCAAAACAACTAGAGATATCGTTTACATATAAATTGAACAGCAAATGTCCCAACCTTGAGGCACATTTTTAGATTTAAAATTACATAATGTTACGCTTTGGGATCTGTTTGTTAGATATGAATTGAACCACTTTAAGAGGCTGCCATGTATACCGAAATCGGCGAGCTTAGATAGTAAAACAGAGTGATTGATTTGATCAAAAGCTTTACTGAAATCGGTATACATACCATCGACCTGTAATTTATTATTAAGGTTTTCTAACAAATATTCACAAAAAATAAATAGGTTAGATCCAACAGACCGATTTTTTTATAAAACCATGTTGCTCAATGTTAAGCAGATTTCTAACGTCACTAAATAAGAAGTCAAATATTATGCTTTCGAAAACTTTAGCAATGATACATAACTTTGATATTGGTCTGTAATTTTCTATTATATGTTTATTCCCAGATTTAAGAACTGGCACAACATAAGCAGTTTTCCAAATTGCTGGAAAACTACCTTCCTGTAGCGATTTATTAAATAACAAATAAAAAGGTTCTATTAAGTTATTACAATATTTTTTAAGAAAGACTGTTGGTAAATTATCTGGTCCTGGCCCTTTGTTCGGTAGCGATTTAATTTTGTTCAAGATACTATCTCTACTGATATAGTAATTGGAAACATTTGTAGAATTATTATTGGGTTGGTATGGAATATCATTCATGCTCCTATGAGATTCAAAGGAGAGACAAATATTGAAGAAAAATATTCAGAAAATGAATTGCAAATATCTTGCCTTTGACAAATAATTTCATTGTTATATTTTATGTTGTTTGGAATACCACTACCAGACCCTTTTTTATTTTTTATAAATGCCACAAATATTTTGGAATAGATTCTATATTGGTTTCAACAGTATCTAGATATTTATTATAATCCTCTTTAATTAGATACTTAGAACGCCCTCTTAGTAGCTTAAAGGTTAAGTAGTACAAATCATTGCCATATTTTTTCCAACGAGTGTGATATTTCGTTTAGAAAACGAAAGGAAAGCCCTTGGATATGATCTAAGGCACACCAAAAACAAATGAAACACAAAATCCTATTAACTTAGGACCCAGCCTGGATTCTCTAGATCCACTAGAGAAAAATACCTTCCCATGTTTTATTGAAGATGTTGATTATTGTCAAGTTGCTTCCTCATGTGAAGATACAGATCTTGACATTTTAAAAAGAAATATGGAACTCCAATAGAAACTAGGACTCTTAAAGGAAATATATCTGACATAAAATCTGAATATAAAATTAATGAAAAACAGTACAGAACAAATGAATAATTTGCAGCAACAATTCAAGAATAACAGAAAATAAATTAAGAAAATAGATGAGGTGGTATTTAAAGACTTTTTAACTTTTTACTTTAATAAGAAGATAGATGGCCTTCGCGTACTAATATATTTTATAATATTTGCACCGAAAGCCCTTTTACGTAATTTTTTCATTATGTCATTGTGATGACCTAAAAGCTGATATGTGCAACATATATTACATGTCACGACCGATATCATACAAGCGATTTTATACATAGAAAGCATTTCCCCTCCCTTTAGTAAATTAAGTCCCGTGAGTAATGACCGACTCCTGATGGGAGATAGATCAAAAATAAGTTTCTGGGGCTTTTGATAAAGGTGTTGGTCCATACCGAACTTCACTTAAAGTTATATCTAGCGTAAAATGCGAATAATCCGACCCAAATGATTAAATTTCCAGTTAGGGCGGTTAAGTTTAGTCCGATGGATCAGTGCATGTCGGTGAGTTTTTGTCGTTCCTAAACCATCTTACGGATGGCGAATTTTTTGTGGAACGAAATTAATCCTTTGGAATTTGTACCTGAATTAATTAGAGCGAACATTCAATCTCTCCTTTCATATGAGATTAGACATTACTGTTTCTTCCCAATATTTCAACTGGAAATCTACAGATATGACAATAGGAATTGAAAAAACATAAGCCCCTGTCTACGTAAAAAATATCTTTAGTAATTGTTTGAAAGAAGGATTAGAATCATGTAGGTAAAAATAATTGTTCCTTCAATAAACGATTATGTATATCCGCGGTATTCATGGTGAAGAAGATTGAAAAACTTATGGCATAACTGAAGACTGCAAATTTTAAAGCAGTACCAAAAAGAAAATTTTATAGCGGAAAATTGTACATTTGGTAAAATTTAAAAATAAATATGTCCATACATCGCTAGGCAAAAAATACCTGCTGGGAAATATTTGCTTCTGAACTGTAAGTAACTTAGGTACCTACTTAATATTTTTATAAAACTTCAATACATTATAAAATACATTCTGAAATTTGCTGTTTGTTATGTTTTACGATAATTTGAAAAGTAGTAGAACATTATTAAAGCCCCGAAAAACATTTTGAATAACTTGTTTATATCTTGTAGTGCTTATAACTTATTTAACCCGAAGCTTCTGATACATGTCACAGCTGTGAATGAGAGCGGAGACTGTAATACTGCTAATGTATCGAAATGAATACGAAATATCTTTGCATACTTGTCTGACGATTTATGAACGATGTCGCCTTCTTACTGTTCCGCGATTATAATAGTACTGTCTTTCACATGAGTCTGATCTAATAGTTAATCCTAATTCATAAATTCGTAAGCTATACTCTGGTTCTGAAATAGTGTGGAGTTATTCATACATAATATCACACCACAATCACAATTAAACCGTCTGCCTATTAGTGTGCAAATTTGTGTACACTCTATAGAAATTATGGGCAGAACTCATTAGTAACCGGGTCAACCGCTAGGTGCGCCGCTATAGCAAATGCAACGTGTTTTCATTGGTGAGTTTTAGGCGGTTCTAAATTAAATGAAATTTCATTGGTCAGAGGCAAAAACGCGGGATTTCGGTGGATATATTGACGCATACGCTGTTTCATGCATGTTATGGCGCGACAGTGGCGTTTCATTGTGCCTTATGCACGGTTGATTCGCGATATAAATTAATTATAATATTGTGTTATACGCGAGTGTTTACTGTTTTTATGGAAGCGACGAATGCGAGTAGTTGTGGTCTTAAAACCAATAATTCCAATCGTAAGCGACCGAATTTGACAGGAGGATAACGGAAAATGATCAAAAATGTATACGAAGGAATATTGGAACGGAATTCTGAAATCACTAACACTCAGGCAGTTGATATATGCGCTTCGTTATCAAAAGTCTGTGTAAATAGTGTGTTTCGTGCAATTTCAGATGAGGAACCAATTGCAAAAAAGAAGAAAACGGAAACTCATGGCAGAAAGAAAATTGGCGTCGACGAAGATGTCAAATACGCAATTCGCCTGATTATTTATTTATTTAAGAAACAAAACAGGTATATTCATAACCTAATTACATGTTTCTATATGCTACAAAGAAATTACTATTACTGATGACACTGATAATGTTACTAGAATTAAAACCTACAAAAAAAATTAAAAAAAATAATAATACGTAACATAATAAGTAACTACTCTCAACTTTATGTAGGTTAAACTTTTAAGATAAAAAAAGCAAAAAATAATAATAATGGAAATTAAAATAAAAGTAAAATATTTGCATTACTGAAATATATTCATCTATGATTTATTTCGTCATAATAACAATTAATAAAGAATGGACCTAATCGGAAATATCTATACTCTTAAGATTATACTTAAATTGTTTTAACGTCATATTTAATACATCACTGTACAAAATCCGGAGAGCGTTTGTGTTTTTTGTGAAAAATGTAATGTAAAAAAATATTTTGAATCTTTCGATAATCTTCTTTTGTTTTTTAGTGTGCTTTTTATCTTCTTATTCTAATTTTGGTCGTATCAGAGTATTGTACAAATTTTTAATAGCATCTATGTTGTTGAAACTACTAGTAATGCGTTCAATAAAACCATTTTGTACGAACCCGATGCTATAGTTTCTATATGTTTGGTAAAATAAAAGTTTTCTTGAAATATAACACCTAGATCTTTATGTTGCGTTAATCGTTTTAACGGCATGTCATTCATCGTGTAACTGATATGAAATATATCCTTTTTTCTATAAAATGACATATGATAAAAAAAATTTATATTGAAATACAAATTATTTTTTTGTGACCAAATATATATAGTATCTAAATCTTTTTGTAGAGTTATACAATTTAAAAGCATTTGCGTAGAGTAACATTTGGAAGTTATATTATCTGGCAGATTATTAATGAACAACACGAAGAGAAGAGGACCCAAGTTGGAACCTTGTGGTACCCCAGATTCAACATCATACTCAAATGATTCTGTACCTTTATAATTCACGACTTGTTTTCTTAGCTGTAAATAAGAACTAAAATATTTTATTAAATGTTTACTGAAACCAAATGAGAATAATTTATGTAACAATATATCATGGTCAACCTTATCGAATGCTTTAGCAAAGTCTGTATAGATGACATCCACTTGACTCATCTTCTCCAGATGTTGCTCAATGTATTCAGAAAAAGACAATAGACTAGTAATTTCTATTGACTTTTTCTTTAAAACCCCATGCTGTATTGGCGTAATCATATTCTCAATTTGGGGGTAAATTTGTTTGTAAATAATAAATTCAAAAATGTTTGCTATTGAGTTAAGAATAGTTATAGGGCGATAATTAGAGAGTTCATGTTTACCGTCACTTTTATATATCGGGGTTGTTTTTGATTTTTTGAATAAGTCAGGGAAAATGGCTGTCTATAACGATAAGTGGATAATGATAAGAAGAGGTTTAATTAAGTATGCGATACACGCTTTATAAATATAGCTAGGTATTTGGTCCGGTCCTGTGGCTTTTCTTGCTTTTAATTTTTTTACGGCCATCTCTATTTCTTTTTCTGTAACCGAGTCGAAGTGTATATAATTTTGATTGTAGTTATAATTATTTTGATCACAAATAGAATCAATATCATAATGAGAGTTGTGCTCACAAACACTTAAAAAATAGTCAGCAAATCCATTTTCTATTTAATTTTTATCAGAGGTCAAATCACCGTTCATAAGAAATTCGTCTGATATACCATCTTTTTTTGTGCTATTAACATAGTTCCAAAATGTGTTCGGGTCTTTTTTGATATTTAATTCAACTGTTCTTATGTAACATTTGTGGGCCTGCTTTATTTTGACCTTTAATATACTTCTTAGCATTTTAAACTTATCATCATAAAACTGTGATATATTTTTACGTTTCCTGTAATACTCTTTTAATTTCAAATTCGCAATAATATCTGAAGTAAACCATGGCGGATATTTTTTTGTTTTAGGCCTAACTCTGGGTATACACATATCCATTATTTTGTACATTTCCTTATAATAATACTCTACAGCTTTATTAACGTTATCGAACGACTCTAATTCATTCCAGTTACACTCCCTAAGTAAATTAGTTAACTGGTCAAAATTTCCATTTTTATAATCATATTTATTTATGTTACTATTATATATTTTATGTTGAACTAAATTTAATCGTGCTAAAATATTTAAAGCAGGATGTTTTCTATCAATAACAAGTAATGGTTGCATATCCTCTTGAACATTTAAATTGAAATCACATAAAATTAAATCAACTGTTCGATTATCCTCATTTGTACAGTTATTATAAGATTTAAGGTCATAAAAATTAATAAGTTCTGATAGTATTTTAGTTTGTGAATTTTGAGTAAAATTAAAAATTGTTCCATGTATGATGGGTAAATTAAAGTCTCCAGTTATAATTATTTGATCATTGTCAGAGAGAAATAAATGGTTATCAAAGTATAAATCGACATAGTCTCTGTAGATTTGTAGATTATCTATGGTTTCTTTTTTAAAAATGAGATTCCGCAATCTCGGAAAGTTCTTGTGAGAACTATGCATGAGATGAATTTTCGTCATATAAAACGAAATCAGAAAAGTCTTCTTATTGAGAAAAACGAAATTGTTTTATGGCGAAGAAAATATTTGGAAAACATGCGAGATTTTCGGATGTCTGACAGAAATATTTATTATTTAGACGAGACTTGGGTAAACGCGCCGCGCGCCAATATCCTTGGCTATAGATGTGACCTCGATAAGAGGGGGCCGAGCGGTACCATCGCTCTTTACCCCTAATATCTATGTAGGTCGAGACCGCCACGTAAGGGGTAAGCCGCGCGTTTCACGTGACCCTCCCCACAAATGTGATCAGTGTCACGCGAAGTTACGCAGCCTCCCCCGGTCCTGGCTGATGGGCCCCACCGGCAGAGCCTTGCTTCTGGCGCTCTTGACTTTCTTCGCCGGTGTGTATTACCCCCGGGGGTGTCATGTCGGGTGTTTGAGGAGTCCTTCCTGCCTCTCGTCGGGCTTACTAGAGCCCGGCTGCGCGGCATTCAGGTTGATATGGAGGATGAGCATTGTAGCTCAGGATGACGGAGCTAGAGAGCTGATCAGCGATCAGCTCTCTGGCTCATTCAGGTAGGGTAAGGATGTGTGGTTTGGCAAGGCAGTCGGCCTCGCCATCCACTGGATTGGGCTGTTTTAGTGTCTTTTTGATCCGTTTTCTTTGGTCCTGTTCTTTTCTTCGGTGTCGTCTGCTTCTTCTCGCATCAGTCGTGCTGAAACATAAGATTGTGATTATATACTCACCCGTTGTCCAGGATTTGGGTCTTTGGCCGTTTGTGAGGTCCTGCTTCCTCTGGATCATAGTCCGTGGCCAGCCGGATTAGCGGATTCCCGTGGTCCTCTGCGATGACGTAGAGCTTCTTGGCGTGATCCTCTTGTATTTCAGGTCCCTTCGGATGACCTCGTTGGTCACATACCAAGGGGCACCTACTGTAGTCCGAAGCGCTATGTTTTCCACTGCTTGGATCCTCTTGAGGTGCGTCTTCGCTGCGTATCTCCATGCGGTGGATGCGTAGGACAGCTGGAGGCGTAAGACGGTCTTGATGAGGGTTGTCTTGTTCTTCAGGCTCAGTCTCTTGTCACCGGCTAACATTGGGTACAGCAGGGCTCGGGTGAACTTTGCCTTTTTCGTAGTGGCATCTATATGGTCCTTCCATGTCAGGGCTCGATCCAGGGTCACGCTAAGTTACTTGACGTTGTTCTCCCACTGGATGTTGACGTCGTTCATGGTGACGTGTCCTGTTGGCCTCTGCTTGCGAACCCTCAGGAACAGCACTGCTTGGCTCTTCTCCGTGTTGATTTCCACCTTCCATCGGTTGCACCAGTCCTCGAGAAGCGACGCGGCTTCCTGCAGGTAGCGGGTGGCCTGCCTCGCTTGCGAGGATCTGGCGAGGATGGCGGTGTCGTCTGCGTAGAGAGCCATGGTGGTGTTGTTCATCCTCGGCATGTCCGCGGTGTATAGGTTGAACAGATATGGGGAGAGAACGGTCCCCTGGGGCACTCCTGCTTCTAGGCGTCTGTCAGTTGACAGCTCTCCTTCTACTTTGGCTCGGATGGTCCGGCCACGTAGGTAGGATTGGATCAGCTTGAGGAGGGATACCGGAAAACCGGCGTCCATCATCTTGATAATCAATCGGTCGTGCCATACTCTGTCGAAGGCTTTGGCGATGTCCAGGAAGATTGCCCCTGTGACCTCTCTTCGGTTGAATCCCTCGGTAACGTACTCCGCTAGCCGCAGTACTTGCAGCTCCGTGGAATGTCCTCTTCTGAACGCGAACTGCTCGTCTGGGATGGCTTCTAGCTCTGATTTCTCCTTAATCCTGTCCAAGATGACCTTTTCGACAATTTTGCTCATCGCTGGCAGTAGGCTGATCGGCCTGTAATTTTGGGGCAGGAGGTGATCCTTCCCGGGCTTGGGGATGAAAATCACGTCTGCCTTTTTCCATCTGGAGGGGAAATACCGGAGCCTCAAAATAGCATTTGTGATAGCCACAAGTGTGGCCACTCCTTTAAGAGGGAGCTTCCTGAGAATCCGGTTTCCTATCCCGTCTCGACCAGGTGCCTTCCGTACGTTGACATGGGCCAGGATACCGATGATCTCTTCTGGAGATGCTGGTCGGATCTGGTCCTCATCTGGCTGTCGTCTTAGCCTCCTATCCCTTCGGTTCACCTCGTCTACGTGGTCCTCGTTCTCGTCTGGCGGGTCGAACTCCCTACACTGCAGACTTGGGTAAACGAAGCGCATACCGTTTCAAAAGTATGGCAGGACTGCAATATTAGTAATAGAAGACCGGCATTTTTAGAAGGATACTCTACAGGACTCAAAGCACCATCTGGAAAAGGACGACGGCTGATAATTACGCATATCGGAAGTACATCAGGATTTCTGGAAAACGGTTTAAATGTGTTTGTATCGCGGTGAACAGGAGATTACCATGAATATATGACAAGTGAAGTCTAAAGAAAACGAAGATAAAGAAAACGTATAGAGTATACATATCACACATTTTTAGAACCATCTAATAACCGTATTTTTCTTAAGATAATAAAAACCCATCACAAGTACACTTAAAAGCAATGTTAATAACTTGGATATTTTATTTCATTTTATTTTATTCTGCCCCCTCTAAAATGATACGCCTATGGAATTTCGTTCCCCTCGACCCTCATGTCCCTGAGCCGTCCTCATCTCCCTGAGCTGGTGATGAATCACTCCAAATTATTTCGGAACCAGGGTATAGTTGAGATTTACAAGTTTTAAGATGCAAAGAGTATCCTGTAGAATGTTTCATATTTTACAATTTATCAGTAGTTATTATTAGTATTAACATAAACAACGACTATTTGATATGCCTTCTAATTACATCAGCTTATAATTATTATCGTTCAGATCTCGAGTAACTTTAGCGATAAACGCAAGGAAAAAAGTAATTCCATCCACCTGCAAGTGACATTAATCCTTTAATGCATACAACATCTCATACGGAGCAGAATGCTAGATAGCTAAGTGGTTTGCTATGGATCCTATTAGACCGGTTGTCCAGATTCGACCGATATTTTCAAGATGACGGCCGTAGCACGATTTTATATATCGGGGACTATTTAGTACCTACTTAAGTTGGGTGAAAAACTATATGTATATCAAATCTCTTGATTGTAAGAGTTTTTGTACCTATTTTTCATAAAATGACTACACTAATTTGTATGTCAATAAATGGGAAGCGCCCCAATTCGTTGAGAATAATAAATTTTTACGTCCTAGTGGACTGATATCCATCAACTGAAGATTTAAAAACCTAGATGCACACTACGTTCCCAACCCCGACGGAGTTCAATTAATGGCGCGCATCTATTTCATTGTCGCTTTCAAGCATAACGGTTAGATTGCAGGGAATATTTTTCTATGTTTAACTACTGTATCGGATTATAAAGGGCGGCATGCGGCGTCCCCCGAGTACTTTTTTGACACCACTTAACCACAAGCGTCGTAAATTTAAGTGTTCTCCTCTGAAGTAACGACGTAAACTAGACGTCTTAATAGTCCCAGGCAGAGCACCCTGGGCACTTCACAGATAACAAACACAGTATAATGCCACCGCTGCATCCCTGTTCCATTTTTACCATTGTCGACGTAAAAATGCTTTAAAAATGCAATCTTAGGCGAGAACGAAACGAGAAGAGCCGTTAAAACATTCCAAAAATAAATAGTATAAACTAAATATATTGTCTTGGCATGACAATGATATATGATTACGTTATGGTTGTCACCACGATGGGACAAATTCATCTCCAGAGTAGTACTTATTTTAGAGTAGAGTATACTTTATTTACCATGAAAATATTACTACATGGTTTGTTCTAAAGTACAAATTTACGTGTATGTACATTAATTTAAAATATCAGATATATTATACATCACAATAAGAAAAAATATACTTCTCTAAAAAAATCTAGTTTAATAAAATACAATTAATAAAATATAAAGAGGGGCAAAGTTCCAATAATTTTGTTAGTTTCATAAGCTAGTGGCTGAATATTTCTCACAATAAGTATGTTCTCTGGACTACAGCTCTGATATCTAAGTAGTGAGAATAAGATATTTATTTAATTGAGAGTTCCCTACAGAGTAGTACATCAAAATAGGTATTCAATATTTCACGGTTCATATTAAATATTGACTGTTTTGAAATATCTGTTTCTGTATTTACTGAGGCCCCAGTTTTAAAATCATACCCATAACATTTTAATATCAAAACTCTTGAACAAGTGTTACGTGTAGGTGCATAATTCTGAGCAAATATATTATGAGACTATTAGAGAGACTACATTCATAATTAGATCTCAGGACATGTATAGTACGAGTTTCTTTGCGGCACAAATGTGTTGTGGTATTCTGTTCTTTTTCATAGAACATTATTGACCGTTCTCAACGCATACGGTAGTGTCACTGCGTCCCTATTCTAACCTAACCTATAGTATAGAATTTAAAAATTTATATCACAGTTATTCATTGATATTGTAGTAAGCATTTTGTAACATTTTTTCCCTTAAGTTTACATTTAAATAGTCT
The DNA here is from genome assembly GCA_964058915.1 of Tetropium fuscum. Lineage (NCBI taxonomy): Eukaryota > Metazoa > Arthropoda > Insecta > Coleoptera > Cerambycidae > Tetropium > Tetropium fuscum. Next base: position 362,697 of record CAXKVY010000286.1, on the reverse strand, counting down.
ACACTTTGTCTCACTCCTCCCTATCACCAGATCTATGTATCTATTTACGGCCAGTATGAAAGATCTCACTATTTACAAACTTTTAAAGTGTATAAAGCCAATTCTAGAAATTATTATTATAATTAGAATTATCGACAGCGATTTTAGTTTTATTTCAGCTGGTAAGTATTAGAGTTTAATATAACTGATGAATATTTAAAATGGTACCGCCCACCCAAAGAAATGATTCATTTTGACACAAGCATTCAATTTAATTTAGCCATTATTTAGTCCGCAACGGCTCACTCAATTTATTTACTTTTGTTTTAAGATAGAGAGGCGCTTTGCGTTTCTTTTAATTTCCTCAGGCCTCTTTGTATCATATTGCCATCCGTAATTTAAAGAATTTAATTTGGCGAGTATTTTCTTTAGAACCTCTGATTGTAATGGATTCGTAACGTGGGGTTGACAAAAGGTACTCAATAATTAATAAACTCCAGATTACAAAAGGCTTTTCGAAAAGTTCTGCCGTTAGAAGAATTCAGGGAGTTGTGCGATGTTAATTATCTGTAAATTATTCAGCATTATATATATATATATATATATATATATATATATATATATATATATATATATATATATATATATATATATATATATATATATATATATATATATATATATATATATATATATATATATATATATATATATATATATATATATATATATATATATATATATATATATTGTGACAAACGAGAATATAGAACCTAAATCGGCAATGAAATACAATAAATGCAACAAATTAAATTAAATTCAGTACCCTACAACTAACGAACAGACTATAGCATAAGCGCAAACAAACACTTGCCTATAACCAGCGAACAGAGTATAGCTGAACGCGAAAGAGCTACGCGCATGATTGGTCAAAACATAATATCGTTATAACTAAATAATTAATCGCCACAAAAATCTATTTCAAGTGAAATTACAATAGACAAGTCATGCTAATAATTATAACATATCAGTCACTAATAATCTATGTCTAAATTAAAGGATTCATGCAAGAAAGTGAAGTTACATGACAGTAATTGAAATTAACTGTATGAAAGTATTCAGAATTCAAAATTATATTATGTGATATTCAAAGTTTAATAGTTTAAAGTGAAATTAAATAAATCAAATATTGTGAATTAATCTGATTGGTCAGATCAAAATAACAGAACAAGAAAGGAGTAGGTAACCAGGAAGTTGCATCTGTTTTTAATACGGTACATCCGTACCAACTGCAATAAATACCAATAACAATAAATTACAAGAGTCTAGTTACGGCGTTCAAGTAAGCAACAGCCACGCTCGTGAATTTTATAATTTTGATTAGAAAAAAATAATTGTAAATTTAAATAATAAGTGTTAATTTGTGCTAAGTAAGCAATAATATCAGTGCATATCGCCTAGAAGCAGGGCATTTTTACGAGTAAAGAAGGGAAAAGTTTGGTAGCGTCGCAGCTCAGTGGATGAAAATTTGGAGTCAATATATCAAACAAGAAAAGGAAACAAACTTAGCAGGTAATATAAATTTGGGGGTAAATAAATCCTAAGGCGAGATACCAGAAAATCAGTCAGAATTCCAGAGGCAATACAGCGATATCCCGCTAGATGTCACCACCACCAGAGCCCAGCAGCAGAGTAGTTCGCGTATAAGTGAAATCGAAAGCAACAAGTTTTGTTAAAATTCATAAAAGGATTAACATATTTTACAAGGTAATAAACTATTCTAAATTTTCTAATATTAAGAAATATTGTGTCAGAGGACTTGGTCCCATGTAATTAGATTTAAGTTACGTATATTTTTGTCGCAGGAAAGGAATAAGGTTATAAAATTTTGTTTTCAAAATAACCAAATCAAATAAAATAATCAGAGTCATATGCAGTCACAAGTTATTCTTACTTGTTTTACAATTTCAGGGAATAATTTTAAAAACTAATACCACTCTGAGCTTCACAAAAATTTAATATTTTTAACAAAAGTTTTGCATACAATTAAGTTCAATTATGATGAGACATTAACTTCATTTATCAAATAATATTTTAATGAAATTTTATATAAAAATTAATAAGCCTAATTGGACCCCTCTAAGACGATAGAGTGCTCATGATTTTCAAATTGGTTGCAAAATGAGGTTTAATTTTAATAATATTTCTCCAAACTTGCGATAAAATTTGGAAACTGTTGGGTTATTCATACCTTTTTTGTCTTCAGTGACTTACCCAGTCGGTCATCCTGATCTAATAAAAATTGAAAACGAAACAATACCTATTGTCCTCAAATCTAAATAACTGTGGGCCTATGGATACTGTCATCTTGAAATGCTAACGTTAATTTGCAATCTACTGATCCCTGAAACACAAAAGACGGCTGCTAGTATTTCACCAACTAAATTTTCCGATCGGTTGCTTAACAGGATTATGCACGCTAGTAATTTCGTCTGAGCGATATTGTTAGGGAGGCCTTTTTCTATTATTTCATTGTTACTCTGGAAATATTTGCCGCAATCAGTGTACCGTTGCACAGCATATAATGCGGTAGATCAATATTCCGTATTGCAAAATCAGACAATATTCTGTAAATAAGGTATGCCGACACAGGCAGAGATGCTGCTTGTTGGTCTCAGCTTGTTTTGCAGTTCTTTGTTCGATGGTTCTCTCGTCGGGGGTTGTTTTGCTTTTCAAATAACATCGTAATGAAGTTCATAGATTAATTAAATTGTGAAATCTAGACGAGGAATTTAATTTTTTATTTAAAGTATGTGAACGCTAAGGGGCTACATAAAACAAAATTAATATTCGAACCTGCCTGGGCCAAGCCACACTCAGAGAAAGCAACCCTTTGAGACTGCACTGCAGGCAAGTGATTGCACAGCGTCGCTTTCAAGTGACGACGGCATAGCATAAGTATTATGGGTAAATTAGCTCCGTGAGATATATAACGAAAGTGTTAAAAACGTATTAAGGGTTTCAATAATAGTAATTATTACTTTACTCGCCCAACAATATATATATATATATATATAATATATATATATATATATATATATATATATATATATATATATATATATATATATATATAAACATATATATATATATATATATATATATATATATATATATATATATATATATATATATATATATATATATATATATATATATATATATATATATATATATATATATATATATATATATATATATATATATATATATAAACATATATATATATATATATATATATATATATATATATATATATATATATATATATATATATATATATATATATATATATATATATATATATATGTATATATATATATATATATATATATATATATATATATATATATATATATATATATATATATATATATATATATATATATATATATATATATATATATATTTAAACCATCTGCTATTGTTAGTTGACAGTCTGTCGGTTTTTTCGAAATTTATTATGACTACGTTAAAAAAGCTTTAATTTGACCTAAAAATCATGCATGTACCCTATAAGGTAAGTTACGTCTGATTTTGTCTTATTTTTTTGAGGGCGTCTGTTTCAAAAATATGTCTAACGACAATGGTCTGTAATACGTTTTTAACGTTTTCCTTAGTGTTAGTGCTCCAGATGCACCACCAACATCGAAAACATGTACCACATGAGGAAAATAGACATGACTTTTTTCAAATTTGAAAATTCTGATGCGTCTGCTGCTGTTAGTTGGCCGTCTGTCGGCGTTTTCGAAATTTATCTCAAATCTACATTAAAAAAGCTTTCATTTAAGCCGAAAATCATGCATGTACCTTATGAGGTAAGTTGCGTCTGATTTTTGCCGTACTTTCGGGCGTCTGCCCTAAGAACGCGTCCAGGTGGAGACGTCTGCCGCACATTTCCTACTTAATAGTATTTTTGCAAATGTGCCTGTACAATTTTAAGCATGTACCTTGTGAGGTAAATGTACGAAAGTTTTTCCCAAATTTGAGAGGCTGTAATTCGAAAAGTTGACCACTCGGCCCTGGCAGACGGCCGGTTATTTACTACCTATGTAAAGTTCTTTCACTCAAAAATTTCAAACCTTTTGTACCCTATGAGGCATATTATTTGCCGCTCAGCTCACGGCCTATATTGCTGCGAAGTAATCAGGCGAATATGCAGCCCGTTGACTCAAATATAGCGGTTTAGTCGGAGGACCTAAATATTGGAATTTATATGTAAATAAAAAAAATTAAAATTAATAATTTTGGCGGATGTGATATATATATATATATATATATATATATATATATATATATATATATATATATATATATATATATATATATATATATATATATATATATATATATATATATATATATATATATATATATATATATATATATATACATCTTAAATCGTATACTGCTCTGAAGATCCTCAAGAAAGGTGAAAGAACTTGTACAACTTCTAAGTGGTTCGTTTTCATGTGTATAGTGGTTCATTTCCGTATGTGTGTCCAGATATAGCACTGGTAAGTGTGTTTCCTTTCTTATTCGTCTATTTGCTTATTTCTATGTAATGAAATGCTACAAACCCAAGATTACTTTTCACAAAATAAATATGAATAGCAAAGAATTTCAAAGCTAATATATATATATACCGGGTAATAATTATCAAATCTATAGTAGTTCAGTATCTTCAGATTTACCTTCATTTTAGTGGTAACTGTAAGCAATTATATTGTGCCCGCTGTCTGGTATTTGTTTGTGTTTTCAAGCGCATGCCCGAGTTCACCCTTTATGGCCATATCCAGGGACAATCGGCTACCTTTTGTTGCTCGCGGTCTGAGCTTGTGGTTATTATACCCACCCGTGTGTCACTGTACCGGCTGATATACAACCGAATATTATATGCCTTTCTATAGCAATATCATGACGCTTCTGTATCAGAATGGGCGGCGCACAGTGGTCATATTTAACTCTTAGGGGAACAAAAATCTGAAATTATCTAAACGAAGTCAAAACCATAATAATCGTTATAACACCATAAAAATAATAAATAATAAAATTGGGATGAGGGATGTTTTTGAGGGATGAAAATACATTTGCGTTGAAATAAAAAAAATAGTAAAAAAACATTAGCTTTTAGTTAAACGCTCTAAAAAGAAGAAAATAAACTTTATATTAAATTAAACCCATTAATTAATTTATTACATTACACAATTTATGTACACAATTATAGATTTGTATATAATTACAAAATTTATAGAGTTACTTTCAATATCAAGTTACATAATAAATTGTATTATTGTTTATCTACACAGTTAAATCTCGCGACAAGCTTTTGTATCATAGAAATTGTGTTAAAAAGTTTAAAAAATCGTGGCAACAAGAAACAGGGGTGTCCCGGATTTTTGATAATAACCATATATTGCCACTGTCCTATAAAACACATAGTGCGAAGGGCTATATATATATTAGAACATACGAGGTGTGACAATAGTTTCGCTTCGAAAAATTAAAAAAATCGTGGAAACCAGAAACAGGGGTGTCCCTAATTTTTGATGGTAACCATACATTGCTACTGTCCTATAGAATATATAGTGAGAAGATCCTCGAAAAATTTAGAACATACGAGGTGTGACAATAGTTTCGCTTCGAAAAATTAAAAAAATCGTGGAAACCAGAAACAGGGGTGTCCTGGGTTTTTGATGGTAACCATATATTGCTACTATCATAGAGGACATATAGTGCGAAGAGCTTCCAAAAATTTTGAATATACGGGGTGTGAAAAAAGTTTCGGTACGAAAAGTTAAAAAAATCGTGGAAAACAGAAACAGGGGTGTCCCTGATTTTTGATGGTAACAATACATTGCTACTGTGTGACAATAGTTTCGCTTCGAGAAGTTAAAAAAATCGTGGAAACCAGAAACAGGGCTGTCCCGAATTTTTTATGCCAACCATACATTGCTACTGTCATAGAGAATATATACTGCGAAGAGCTTCGAGAAATTTAGAACATACGGGGTGTGACGATAGTTTCGCTTCGAAAAGTTAAACGTGGAAACCAGAAGCATATTGTATTTATAATAGCGTATTGGATTTATAATGACGTCACAGCAATGGAATAATACTACGCGATATAGGAACTGCTTCAACAACAAATCCCACGAGAACACTGGTAGAACAACTTCAATTACTCAAGAAAGAATATTATTCATCTTCTAATCTGTGTGAACGTGAACAATGTAGTGAAATAGGAGATCTGGACCACATTTTCATTAGGTAAGTGTAGAAAATACACCCAAGAAACCAATGAATAAATTTACTGTACCTTTTGGTATTACACAAAAAAGAAATAATGGACGTTTTAATTATATTTTCAAATAAAACAATAATTAACATTTAGATCAGTAATTGTTTCCATTGTATTTTTCCTATTGTCTACGTAACCCAAAGTAACCATGGTCACCAACTTGTATGTGAAATTATTCAATGCCCTGATCGACGTCTGGTCGAGAAACGTATCTGCCGGTTCGTGCCCCGTTCGTTTTTATTTTAATATTCAGTATTATTTAGACCGGTGTTCTGGAAACGGTTGCGAAAATATTGTAGAATTTGTAGTATTACTTTTGTTGAATGGATTTGATCTACAATTTTCATCAGCAATTTTACTTAATTTCATTTTAAACATTTTGTTCTAAACATAAAAAAATTGTTTTCCAAAAATATATTAGATTACCTGATTTAATTTAATGAAAAAAGTTACTACGGCCATATTTTCGCATTAGAGCTGATGACAATTACAAGCACATAAAAGGTACAAAGTTTTCATATAAATACCGAAGTCTGAGCTAAACGCAATTCTAAGTGGATATATTAAAAATGACGGTAATTTAGGAAATAGCAGTCGACAGCTTAATAATGTCGGGCGACATAAATATAAATGAAAAATAAAGAGAGAACGTGAGAAGTTTTATCGCAATGAAGTTCATTAAATTTAATAAAGCAAATCTGGCTTCGTTTCAGAATCATTTTAAAGAAACATCCCTCAAAATGCGTATTTTAAGCCCCGAAATACTTTCCAGGTTCCAGGTCTTATTCTTAATGAGCTTCTCCAAAAGTTTAAATTGCAGGGAAAGCAAGGCACGCATTTTTCAGCCGAACTCTAACGTGACGTTACGTTCTCGAACTTTCCTTACAGAAAAATTCAAATTTATTTAAAAGTATTGTAAGCAATTCCGTTAGGGGCCCCGCATCAGGAGGACGTTCAGGGTCTCTATCACTCTCTGTTATTGAATTTGTTTGTCAGCCATCCGGACTTAAGCGGTGTCTACGCGCTGCAGCAGGTGAAACTGTTAATTGGGAATGCAAGTTTGTTTTCACACGACACTGTAAATATGGGGGTTTGATTTAAAATCTGGGCGAATATTTTTGTCAAGCACTCGATTCTCCAGCATCTGGTAATAAAAAATTAACAAAAACGTTGGCAAGGTACAACACCCTGTACATAATAAAATGGCAAATCTAGTGACCTTTCATATTCGAGGGGGGGGGCCTGGCCATATTTAAACCCTATAATAAGAAGTGGTGTTTTTTAAAATTCATAAAAATTAAGTGTATAGTAAATCATGTACGAAATTATGTTCATAGCAAAAAAAGTCCATAAAAAAAGTCCACAGTTAAAAAAGTACATAAAACAGTCCGCAGTGAAAAGTCCATAAAATGAGTCCATAGTAAAATTAAGCCCATAGTAAGAAAGTCCATAGTAAAAAAAGTCGATAGTAAAAAAGTCCACAGTACAAAAAGTTCGTATTAAAAAACTCCATAGTAAAAAAGTTTTTAGTAAAAAAAGTTCATAGCAAAAAAATTCATGGTAAAGAAAGTCCATTGTACAAAAGTTCACAGCAAAAAGGTTCACAGTTTAAAAAGTCCATATTAAAAGTCCATGGTAGCATAAAATCCAAAGTAAAAAAGTCCATAGCAAAAAAAAACAAAGTAAAAAAGTCCATAAAAAAATCCTTTGTAAAAAGTCCATAGTAAAAAGTCTATAAGAAAAAAAAGGTCAATAGTGAAAAAGTTCATAGTAAAAAGTCATAGCAAAAAAAAAACATTAAAAATGTCCATCGCAAAATGTCCATAGTAAAAGTCCATGGTAAAGGTCCATAGTCAAAAGTCAATAGAAAAAAAGTCCATGGTAAAAAGTCCATAGCAAAAGATCCGTAGTATAAAAGTCCATCATTAAAAAGTCCATGGTAAAGAAAATCCATAGTAAAAGGTCCATAGTAAAAAGTTTATAGCAAAGAAACCATATTAAATATGTCCATAGCAAAAAGTTCATAGTAAAAAGTCCATGGTGAAAAGTCCATAGTCAATAGTCGATAGTAAAAAAGTCCACAGTAAAAAGTCCATACAAACAAGTCCTTAGTAAAAAAGTCCATAGTAAAAAGTCTATAGGAAAAAAAGGTCAATAGTAAAAAAAGTTCATAGTAAAAAGTCATGGCAAAAAAATCCGTATTAAAAAAGTCCATACTTAAAAAGTCCATAGTAAAAAAGTCCGTAATAATAGCAAAAAAGTCCATAGTATAAAGTCCATAGCAAAAAAGTCCACAGTAAAGAAAGTCCATAGAAAAAAAATTCATAGCAAAAAAAAATCCATAGCAAAAAAGTCTCATGGTAAATATATCCATAATCAAATCTGGCAACGTTTCCGAATCATTTTTAAAAAAACATCCCTCAAAATGTGTATCGTAAGTCCCCGAAATACTTTCCAGGTTCCAGGTCTCATTCTTAATCAGCTTCTCCAGAAGTTTAAACAGCAGGTAAATTGTAAGATATGAACGAACGTGTGTTCGAGTGATAGTTTTTGCCAAATGTATCTTATTCCTACGGGATCTCTTATTGTATTGGATAATACAAGCTACCACTCCACAGCTTAGGCGAACCTCTTTCACTGCCTGCATCTATCTTAGTTTTCAAACAACTATGATGGAAAAGGAACTTTTGGCGACGGTCAATGTTAATGAATGACCCCAAAAATACGTTATAGATGAAATGGCAAAGAAGATGTCGTTTATCAACGATTGTCGCAGGTGAACTACTTTCTCTATCGTGTAACCAACGTAACGACTGTCATTTGTGACCGACAAAAATTACTACTATGTAACATATAGGCCAGGTAAAAAAATCTGATTTGATTTGATCTGATCTGACTACTGCAGCATTAAATGTTCAATCTTAATGCATCAGGTGTTTGTGGTCTGTTTGCATAGATCTTAGATTTCAAATAGCCCCACAAGAAATACTCTAAAGGAGTTAAATAACAACTTCTTGAGCGCCAGTGAACTATTGCATTCCTTGCAATTCTCCGTTCATCAAACTTTTCTTGTAATACGTCGATAGATTCATGAGCAGTGTGACACATGTGGCACCGTCTCGCTGGAAACCACATATCCTCCAAAGCAAGTCTGACCACAAAAAATGTCAACATCTGCCTACATCTACTACCTCATTTTGGAAAAAATGGTCTGATGATACAGTTACCTTCAATGGATACAAAGGCTGCTCGTGAATCTGTTGTGGATTTTTGTTTTTGTTTACACCAAAAACGGTAATTTTGCTTGATAACATATGCGCTTAACCAAAAATGAGCGTTTAGTTTGGTAAATTTTTTGGATAATAAGTAAACGTTCTTAAAGCGCGTATTTAGCCATAATAAATTGGTTTAGTATAGTAACACAACTGATGACAGGTTTCAGTATCATGATTACCATATATCGCTTCAAAGTCATATGGTTCTTATTGGAAACCCCCATACCATAGTATCAACGATTAGTTTACAAATTTATTTAAAAACGCAAACTACCTAACGAATATTATGAAATAGTTTTTGAAATGGCGTATAAACGCTAATCGAACATTTATGTAACGCAGCATGAAATTAAAAAACAGCTACTAAAGTCATTACAATATCATATTAAGCATAAAAAAGGTGCAACTTATTCAACAAGGCGTAATAAACTGTACATAGAACTAAAATGCAAGAATGCAACTTTATTTATACATTGCGTGTCAAAAAGAACGCTAAATAAAGCTTAACAGTAATAAAACGAATTCCTATAGAAATGGAAGTTTGATGTAGTCCATACGATAATTCTCAAATAATGTCTGAGAATAACAAAGTTATATTCCCCCGCAACACTTACCCGAATAAAAGACGTACCTATTTAAATGAAATAAATTCCGTATTTCATCTCTAAAGTTAGGCATATATAATATTTTATTCAAGTGAAAACGGAAAAGGCGACTTATCCTTCCAAAACAGAGAAAAATACACAGCACTACAAGAATTCTATCAGGTGGTTCGTGAGCGCACTTCAGCGGTCTCAGTTACCACTAATCCTCGACGTTCAATTGCCTTGTCTGGACGTATCTATAATACGAACGAGATCCCAAGATGGATATCGACCCAATTTTTTACAGGTACAACTTCCTAATATCTTTTTTCATTTGTTTCATTGCTTTCCGAACAACATCTCCTAACACAATTGAAATAAAAATGAGAATATTAGATCCTCCAGGGTTATTCCTAGTTTTCTTATGTGTTTCTGCTCGACCTACAATAGGCTCACGTAATGATTAAAAAACAAATACATATATAGATATGAATCTGAATCACATATCCATTACATCAACTTACATTACATATAGATTACATCAATTAAACTCGTCACACTCTATCATTCAATTTACAATGGGAACCGAAAAAAATATTAATATTTCGTTAGGTGGATGTGTTGGTAGAGAGGAACAACAATACAAGAAATATGATAGATAATTTTAAAAAATATGTCAATAATTTGAGTTTAGAGGCGCGCACCAGGGGATGGGTTAGGACAGCGATATAAAAATAAATAGCACCGCAGGCGAAAATTTTTGCACATGTCAAGGTGAAACGCCTTAGATAAAAGGTAGAAAATTAACCCTGTAGAAAATAACTCATTAAAATGGGGGTTTCCTAGGGGAAATTTGCCCATTTGACGTTGAGTATTGTAACTAGATTAAATCTATCTAACATTTTTTCCTTAATAACTAGACTTAGCTATTAGTAATTAGTAGATGAGTATCCAGTGACACACTCCACATAACACTAATCACTTGGTTAATGTGATAGACATATTAGGCTTACAATTCTAGGCACTTTCACTATCACTACATCAATTCGAACAGTTTTAGTCTCTTTAGCCGTCGAACAAGTCGGTTGTTTTCGAGTAGTAATATCACTTCGATGTTTTCATGGTTTTCTAGCCTCTTCTGATATTTGCCTGCAAACCTCTTAATAGGTATATTCTGGTATATAGGCTCAGGAATATAGGCTCATTCAGGAATGTGCTCTTAATAGGCATATTCAACCATAGGCATATTCAGGTCACGATGGATGTCTTCATTGCGAATGTACCACGGTGCTTTGACGAAAAGTCGACTAAGCTGGGCGTTTTTTCTCTATCTGTAGGCCAGGTTTGCCGGTTGATTGGAAGTGACAAGACATTGCCTTTGCAGCAAATGTATAGTTGTGTTCCTTTCGGCGTTTTATTAGCAGAACCCTAATAGGTGTGTTTGGCATTAAAGTTGCCTCCAATAATGAAGCGATCTCCTAATGATCGAAAGAAGCGACTGTAGTGTTCTTCTTTTTGCGCTTTTCCTGCTGGGCAATATGTTGCGGCAAGTGTGATGTCGTAGGATTTCATTTACTTTATCACTGCTGTCGCTTGGATTTCTGCAGTTTCGTATTTGGCATCCTCGTAATGTTTTAAGTTTTCTTTGATTATCAGCGCTGTTCCTCCCTTTTCGGGAAGGTCTGGTCGAGCAGTGTGATAAACGTTGTAACCTCTTATTTTGCAATAATTTGTTGTGGTCATGTGAGTCTCAGAGATTAAAAGGCTACATCGATTTTATCGTTCCATAAGAACGCTTCTAGTTCATGGGCTCGTTTTATTAGTCCATTGGCATTCCAGGCTACTATTCTGACAGCGTTAACAACCATTTTTATTTTTGTTATTTGCAGCTTTTTTGTTGCTGTTTTCTATTTTGATTATTCTTTCAAGAATCATTTTATTCGTCTTTTCCTGTTGATCGAGTTTGGTCATAATTTGTTGCAATATTTGACTTGTTACGTCTGACTCTGGTTTTGTTGTTTTTATATCTTTGCCCTACAAGTTTATAAGTAGGAAAAAAGTGAACAACATATCTACACAGATTAAACTACACAAAATGGGTAGGTAAGTCATTTTTTAAAAGTAAAATCCGCTCTGCGGACCTTCATGGAAATGAATTTTTCCATCACTGCATCATCAAAATTGTTTATTTCGTGCACTAAATTTCGATTTATGGACATCATAGTTAGCTATGATTCATTTAGTCTGTCATTAAGCATGGTATTTCGCAAAAAAGCTTTTATGTGCATTTTATGTAAACGCTTATAATTTTTAATATTTTCGATGTTTCGATAAATGTTTCACTAAGGTTATTCTCCATAATAAATAAAAGAAGATTCATTACTTCAACAATTTCTTTTAAATCTTCTCTCGAGTAAATTACCTCCAGTTCTTAATCTTGATTTGCTCAACATCGGATAAAATGGACATACATCGTTTAAAATAGTTAGAGGGATATTTTTTGAAAATTCTGAATTTTTATCTTTGTTAAAAATATCAGCTGCTTGTAAATGACCCCGGTAAGAAAAGCGTTCCTTGATTTGTACTGTAATTGTATCACAAACTTCTTTGGCAATAACACTACGAAAATTATCATCCCTTCGCCTTCTTTTAGATGTTAGATATCCTAATTCAACAATGTTTTTAAGAGAATCGGTTTGATTATGTCAGAAACACTTTTCTCGAAAATTAGTAGGTCTTTTTGCAACTGTACGCTGTCCTTATTTTTTGATTGCAATTGATTATACTGTGACACCTCTCCTCTTTAATTAAGGTAAAGTAATTACGTCAGATCTCCTGGATGAGAGACCCTTTAATTAAGGTAAAGTAATTAAAGGGCCTCTCATCCAGGAGATCTGACGTAATGAATTTTTTGTTGTTGCCTATCGGCTGCTCAGTTAAATACGGAGGTCGTGGATAAGTGGATTTGCTAGAGGCTTGCACTTAGATACCTTTAGATATATCACCAGAAAAGTCACAGCTTGACATTGACCGGCTTGATCTACTTCTACTTAAAATTTTGTATAAAAATACTTGGACGACAGGTCAGAGTACTTAAATAGTACAGAAGACCGCAGAAATGATCAGCCAATAATTATCAGCTGTGACCCCTCTTGTGACTCAGACTTTTCCCCAGAGAAATAAAAGTTAAAGATTTTTTAAAAACAATATATTACCACTTGATGGTTCACAGTGATTCTCAAATTAAATTTAAAATTTACAATTGGGTTGCCTGGGCTTTAGGTTAAAACAATAAAAAATGTTCACTCTAGACACCAGGTCAAGTCGAGAAATTTATCATTTACAACAAAAGTGCCTTGAAAACCTTGGAAAAAAGTAAAGTGGAAATATTTCTTAAGACCTGGTGAATAAGAATCACTACACTAAAACACCGAAGATATATCTTCGCGAACGTAAGCCACGGTCAACAGCCTCAAGCAAGCAGGTCGGCAGAAAAGGATGATTTTTGCGGATATCGCGTATAAATGTGCTTGCCGGGACCACGCGACATAAGCGGGACGGAAAGTTAGGGATAACGGTAGATGGTGAGTCGCGGTAAATTTCTACAAGTTCGCGCGGTTTTATTTCAAATATTTGAAATAAGAATTCAAACATTAGCCATAAAACGGGACGGAATTTATTTACGTTACAATACAATATGTCAACATGTGGCAAAATTTTATGAAAGAATTTTAACCAAACTATAAATTCTGGATCTTCCAATGCCCTTCTAAGACCGGATGCTTCATTTGAAGTAACACTCTTCTCACATCCGGTTTCAATTTCGTCGAACACTTCAAAAGCCTTTCAAGATTTTCGTGAACAAAATTAACTTTGCGCATATTATAATTGCCACTAACTGCTAATTGCGGCTAATGGTCTATCACAATGGCCTATCAAAATTTCTTTGAATGATATTATTTACGGAATTCATTATTAAGTATCACACGAATTATAAAATCAACACAGACGCACTCTTTCAAAACTCGAAATGAACTGAGATCGGCGAAGCCGCACGTCGCTCATAAGCAGCGCCCCAATTACTCTTATGGAATCGGATATTATCGGGAACGTTCGACATGAATGTATACTGTGCTAATGCAAGCCGCAGTTTTTAAGCGCCGAGCGCCGGAATGGCCGTTTTTCAGTTTATTATCGTTCAGGTTGCTTTGATTTGTCTGAATATGGCTTTGGGATGGGTAATGTGCGGGATTTGTGGGCTGTTTTTGTTATTTTGTTATTAATATTTGGTAGTTTTACAATTTTACTTAAGAAGAGAAGCTGTAATAGCGGTTATACATTTTTATGTATTATGTATCTGTAATCTACGTCACTTTATTAGTAGCTATGGGTCTTTTTTTCAATTTTATTACACTCCCTTTTTTGGTGTGCCTGATTTTTGCTTATTTTATTGTTTTTTTCTGTTTTTCGTTTATGAGTTTTTGGTTTTTTTCTAAATTTTTCGTTAGCGGCGGCTAGGGTGTATAAATATAATTATTAAGATATTTTCATTTATCTAAGAAATTTACAAAATATCATGAAAATTCTATTTTTTTTCACAAAAGGTGTAGTTAAAGTGTGTACTTGCTTTTTTGTTTTTTAAAATTCGTTACGAAATAACAGAGATAGGATTCGTTTTAAAAAATCGTGCGCCGCCATCTTTAATACGCCATTTTTTACAACAATTTTCGACAATCCAGAAGGCAACTCGAAAAAGTTGTTATATTAGGGCAGTACTTTTATGCTCTGGAGGTTTTTGAAAAATTGGCAGAGCATCCAAGCGAATGTCAATATGAGAATGGACTAAACCGGGAATGTTATAAAGACAAGCAGTAATGAAAGTGAGGCGATATGTCGCATCCATTGAACTATACGGGAACTGGAATGCCACCAGTGGCTTTCAGTGGCACTAATAGAATGTAAAATGCATATCAATTTAATAGATCTAAGTAGCATTAGAAGTGATATATATATATATATATATATATATATATATATATATATATATATATATATATATATATATATATATATATATATATATATATATATATATATATATATATATATATATATATATATATATATATATATATATATATATATATATATATATATATATATATATATATATATATATATATATATATATATATATATATATATATATATATATATATATATATATATATATATATATATATATATATATATATATATATATATATATATATATATATATATATATATATATATATATATATATATATATATATATATATATATATATATATATATATATATATATATATATATATATATATATATATATATATATATATATATATATGTAACATGCAGCGTCCCAGTAACCGCTGCGTCCCAGTGACAGGCAGCGTCCCGCAAAGCGGGCACTAAGCCCTAGCCCTAGAGGGCTAAAGTACAATTGTTTGATTTGCAGAAAACATCTACTCAGAGAGCAAATACTCCCACCTGTGATGTATTACACCCACAAACCACAGATTAGTAGCCAAAATCATTTGCCAATTCCTCACGAAGTATCATGGATCGGTTTTGAACGTATTAGTATCAGCACGCTATATGCGATGGAAGAAGTAAACGACAAATCAGGGTGCGGAAATGTGTCACTTCCCGCACTCCTTAGGTAAATAACTATTAAATATTATTTCTTTCATTTTGCAGTAATCAATTACCACATGCGTCATTTATAAATACTTATTTAATGCATAGTAATCGATTTGCAAAAATAGTAAATGGGAGGTGACAACTTTTTATCCCGAGTTATGTGACCGTAGAAGGCTGGGGATAGAAGGAATAAGCAACGCCAACTACTGCAATTTCACAGGCAAAGTTAGATTAATATGCCACATATGCGGTCTCTAAGAAGGAAGCTCATCGGTTCGCACATTCGCTCCGTTGAGGCTAGGCGTCATTTCTTTGAGTATTCTTCCGTAATTTATGGTGATTGCAGTGGGTGGGACAAGGACGTGAAATATTAGAATGCGACGACACCAGGCGGGGCCCTGGTGCTCATTCAAACTTTACGATATGATCAAGAACCGCGCCATGGACAAATCGTAATTTAAACGATTTATTATTTTGCATGAGACGTCGGGCATATTTCATATATATATATATATATATATATATATATATATATATATATATATATATATATATATATATATATATATATATATATATATATATATATATATGCAAGCGACTTGGTCGACGCCAACGCGAGGAGGTCGTAAGTTCAAACTGCTTTATTGAAACGCACTTTGTTATTTCAATGCGGGAGATCTTACACATTTGTTACAAAGTGTGCGGTAATGTGAAGACGCGGTAATAAACTAAATTTATCTAATAGTGGAGTGGATCTGTGGTGAAAACAGACACTCAAATTCAAAAGTTTTTTTCCCCAATCTATCACTCTCATCATTTTGGCATTGTTTGTGCAGACAGTGTCAATGGGGAGAGGGAGGAACAATCAATTAAAAGCATAGGAAAACTGTTTTTAATGCATATCTCGGCGGATTTTGAGTTAGCATAAAAAAAGAATAATAATAATAATAAACGTCTTTATTTAGGGAAGAAAATATAAGGGCGAAGTTTAGCATAGCTACTCTTACACCTAACCCTATATATTTTCACAATAATACTAATTATAAAGTTAAAACATGGCAAGTAAGATATATACTATTCTACTAATTTAGTTAAATTAAATTATTTAAAGTAAAGTTTCTGGGCATATAAGTAATCTATACATATATATGAATAAAAATGTGTATACAAAATTTTCAATATAATAAAAGCGCAAGATTGACCTTCACAAAAAACAACCCAGCAGCGGAAGACCCGCCACTATACAGACGCTCGTCACTTCTCACTGCAGATTAAGCAGATATTTTTTAACGTGAAATTTAAAATTGGATGCATTTAAAGATTTGAAATGCGATGGTAAACTATTGTATGTACTAACGGCGTTATAGGTAAAGCTTTTACGAAATAAGCTTTTACGAAGAAGAGTACGACAAAACACATACAGTGCACTCGGCTAATTGTGACAGGTGGTTATTTGTGACAGCGGGTTCTAATTCGAATTTCCCGCGAATTATATGTGAACTACTTTCAGTGTCCGAGAGCACGTTACTAAAACTAACTTCCATAAAATTCATGGTGGCGTAAGACGATCAGCTGTGGCTCTGTAAGTATTCATTTTTTCCTGATCAAAATGTAATTGGGTGTCATTGTTGTTCTAATTCACTTCCTTAAACTATTTGAACTGATAACAGCTTAATTTTTTGGCATGGCATTGTTTATTTGTGTCTTTATACAGTGTATAAGTTTTATAACCTTAAAACCGGTCCCGGTAACGATATTTGCTATGTCACAATTAAGCTCCAAATTTGAAGCCGAGGTCTAAATGTGACACCTGTATTAGGTTTAATAGTGACACAGTGTCACATTTAAAACCGTATGGATAAAGTGTAATGTAGGTACGTTTAACGATAGGTATTTATTTTAGATTCTTGGATTAAAAATGTCGCTACAAAAGGACAAGAAAGTTAAAACCTATTCTTCTGAAGATATGGAAAAGGCATTGAAATCCGTCGATGAGAGGAGATATTCTGTTAAAAAAGCTTCCAATGTTTTCAACATCCCAAGAACGACGTTAATTTCCCGAATGAAAGGTTGGAAAAATCGCAAAGCCTCAACAAAAGACAAGCCTGGGCGTGCTGTAGATTTGGGAAAAGATGTTGAAGAGCAGCTTCCTTCACATATAAAAGCTATCAACAAGTGGGGATTTGGATTTTCAAGGAAGGAAATATTAAATCATGTTGGAAAATATGTCCAACAAAATGGCATTCAAACTAGATTTAAAATTGGAGTTCCGGGGAAAGACTGGTTTATTGGTTTTTGTAATAGACACAGCCTCTCTTGTAAGAAGCCAATTAAGAGGCAAACAATACGAACAGAAAACACAACACCAGAAATAATTTACGGATTTTTTCATTTGTAGGAGAAGACCGTTGAAGGATTTGGGCTACTCGATAAACCAGATCAGATCTTTAATCTGGACGAAACATCTTTGTGTTCTGATCCGTCAAATACAAAGGTAGTCTCTGAAAAGAATAAAGCTGTATTTCGCCACACTCATGGCACAGGGAGGCATAACACATCGATACTCTTCTGCATATCAGCCAGTGGAAAGAAATTGCCGCCGTTTATTCTGTACCAAGATAAGCATCTATGGGACATATGGATGCCAGATGGGGCTTTTCCTAATACTGGGTATGTCTCTACTGCAAATGGATGGATGACGGAGGATGCATTTTTTAATTGGTTTAAAACTCATTTCCTAAACAATTGTCCAAAGGAACGACCTCTTTTACTAATCTTCGATGGACACTCATCACATGTTTCAATTAAACTTGTAGAACTGGCCATGAGTGAAAATATCACGCTTCTGAAACTCCCACCACATACTACTCACATTTTGCAACCATTAGATTCCTTGGCATTTGGTGTCTTCAAATAAACTTGGGATGAAAAATTAGCAAGTTGGCAGCGAGAAAATTATGGACGTCCTTTATCTAAGGCTGAATTTTCCATTTTAGTGGGTAAGGTGTGGTTTCAATTTCCACAACATTTGTTGAAGATATCATTTCAATTGACTGTCCTGTACAATGAAAATGTACAATGAAAATGTACATAAGCTGTCATTTGAAATACAATATTTCTACTTTAAATAAAGATTCTAAATTTATTTGCACTTGCTTTGTAATCTACTTTATATTATACTTTAGTTCATTTAATTGGTATATTAATTTTGAACTTGTATGTATTCGTAGATGCTTAATGTTCGATTGAATCTTGAGTTACATGATTTTTTGATCGAATTCTTTCCGATCAATATTAATATTGTTTATTTAATGATTCATTTGTATATTTTATGATTTTTTACTGATTATTGAATACCTTTACGTATTATATTTGCTAATTAGCAGGAGTTTTCGCTAATATCATGCTGTAATGCTTATTTAATGTATATTGTGATGTGTATAACTAACATAAATGTTCGCGCTCTCGCTACGATTTAATTTTGTTTCAATATATATATATATATATATATATATATATATATATATATATATATATATATATATATATATATATATATATATATATATATATATATATATATATATATATATATATATATATATATATATACACTGCGCAACTTATTTAACGCACAACCAAAAAGTTAACTCAAATTTGACGTTATGTATTTTCGACAATTTTTGTTCGTTTTGGTTGATTTTTTTTTCAAATTGTAGGTTTTTCTCTTAGGAATATCACTGTCTTAGTTGTTTTGGTAAAACGAATGATTTTGATATTATACCAGGTGCTATAAAAATGTTATGTTTTTTTCCGAAATTTCAAAACGTCCTGTGGGCTATACAAGGTATTGCAATTTATTGCAATTATAGCCAATTTAAAGCCTCATGTTTTTTCTACATTTTCTTTTTTTATTCATTTGTTTGTCTCTGTTACTTCATAAAATATCCAATTTTTGAGTTAACATGATTTTTATTAAATTTAATAACTTTCTTTTTTGTCAAGTGCTCATTATTTATTACTCATTATACCTACTGGTTCAATGCCTCATTTTGCATTCTGTTTTCCTTGATATCTTATAATTTATTGAGAGATGCAAGGTGTTTTAGAAGAGAAAAAGGTCTTAAAAGGACAAAAACTCAAAAAACATACCTAGAAAAATGGATTGCTTTAATCAATAAAACAACGAATAACAGGAAACAAAACAAAAGTAAATAGAGAATTAGTATCTGGTCTTTCCACCTCTTCCGCGAATGACCTCCCGACATATTTGGTTCATACTTAAAACCAAAGTTCTGATTAGGTTCTGATCTAGGCCATTCCATAATTCGACTAGGCGTCCTTCCAATTCTTGTAAATTTTGGGGTTGTCGTCCCTCACTTCGTAACCGCCGACCGATAAAATCCCAAACATGTTCAATGGGGTTAAGGTCGGGGCTACGGGCTGGCCAGTCTATGTGATCAATTCCTACTTCTTCAAGATAATTTCTCACGATAAGACTCGTGTGGGGACGCGCATTGTCTTGCATAAGTAAAAAATTGGGTCCTATATAGGGGGCATAAGGCAAAACATGTGCTTCAAAAATGTCTGTGATGTATCTGTCAGAATTGAGATTTCCATTCACAGTTACCAAGTTCGTTCGCCCAGTCAAAGATATTCCGCCCCACACCATGACGGATCTACCTCTATATAAAGTTGTGTGCAAAAAATTGCATTGACTGTAGAGCTCATCGGGTCTTCGGTAGACGCGATTACGTCTGTCACAATTATACAAACTGAACCTTGACTCATCAGTCCAAAGAATACGTTCCCAATCTGCTTCCATCCAATTAACATGCTCATTGGCAAAATTCAATCTGGCTCCTCGATGATCTACTGTTAATGCGGATCCTCGAGCAGCAATCCTGGGTCTTAAATTTGCCTCCCTCAGTCGTCGGCGTAGAGTTTGAACGCATATGAGTGGACCACCTGCGTCTTGAAGTTGTGCTCTTAAATGTGTTGCAGTTATAAATCGTTGTCTTATAGCATTTACTCTTAAAAAGCGATCCTGGATAGCAGAGGTAACACGAGATCTACCTTGACCGGCCCGTCGGGAATGTTCTCCTGTTTCCGCGTACCTTTGAATTGTTCTCGCTATAGTTGTGTGAGACACTCCCAACCTTTCCATGTAATGTAGCTGCCTCAACACATTCATCACGAGTTAAATTTCTGGTTTGGCGTTCCATTATTCACTAATTATTGCTGGACTGTCAACAAAAAACTAATGACACAGTTGTCAGTTTATGACGTGTAATCTTCGATTTCCATAGCTTGCTAGCTGTTTGAGTTGTCCGATAAATGCATTTCATGTGAATAAAAGCATATGGTGTTTCAAAACGGTGTATTTCATGAAGTAACAGAGATAAACAAATGAATAAAAAAAGAAAATGTAGAAAAAACATGAGGCTTTAAATTGGCTATAATTGCAATAACTTGCAATACCTTGTATAGCCCACAGGACGTTTTGATATTTCGGAAAAAAACATAACATTTTTATAGCACCTGGTATAATATCAAAATCATTCGTTTTACCAAAATAACTAAGACAGTGATATTCCTAAGAGAAAAACCTACAATTTGAAAAAAAAATCGACTAAAACGAACAAAAATTGTCGAAAATACATAACGTCAAATTTGAGTTAACTTTTTGGTTGTGCGTTAAATAAGTTGCGCAGTGTATATATATATATATATATATATATATATATATATATATATATATATATATATATATATATATATATATATATATATATATATATATATATATATATATATATATATATATATATATATATATATATATATATATATATATATATACACATGTAACCTATGTTTGAGCCGATGAAAATGAATTGCTCGTATAAAAAGTGTAAGAACGCCTACTGGGCTTCTAAAAAGGAAAATAAAGACATTTACTTTTTTGAACACCGGTAAGTATATCTAAAAATATACGTTTTTCAGTCGTAATCTGTTAATTTCTTAAGTTGTTGGGTTTCCCTAATACTATTTTTATAATTTGGTTATTCCTAGGGTTATACCACATACCTATTACCATGATACCTATAAAATGTAGGTACCTACCTACGTTATTAGAACGTTCCTTCAAGTCCACTACTGTCTTGGAAACAGTTAGACTCACTAGAATGGGGGTGGAAACGAGACAGACTTGGTCTTACCCCCATTCAAATGAAAAAGGAACCGGCACCACAGCCCTTGCTACAACTAGTGTTCTGTAGCTGCAAGAAAAGGTGCACCAGTGCGAGCACCTGCAAGAAATCTGGACTAAAGTGCACCATAATATGCAAAAACTGCTCTGGCACTTCGTGCACCAACACCCCACCCATTAAAAAGGGGACGACTTTGACAGGGATGTGACCGAGATGGGAGATGTGGAGGATCAATATTTAGTTGACGAAGGAGTGGAAGAGGGAGAAGAAAACACAACTGATGTAGAAAATTTATTTTCTGAAGATGGTGCCGCAACCTGGGCCTTCAAAATGAGTGAAAATGAAAAACAATCAATAAAACTTTTTTTGAAATGGAATTTAGTCAAACATCAAAGTCCTGTAGGAACGGGTTAGAATGACATAAAATTAAGTTTTAAAAGTGCATTGTGTAGGTAATTTTGACTACTTTCATTTCAGAGAGAATAAAATTTTCTTTATGCTCATCTCTCAACAAATGTGCCTTATTGAATATTGCTACTTAGTGGTTTAAAATCAGAAAACATGAATAATGCTATAACATAAAATGCTTCGCTCATAATGCTTATAGCAATTAAAAACGAAATTTCAAAATTCTGATATCAATTCTAAGTGCTTAATTGTTCAATCACTGGTGCCATTACATATATACCGCTGGGAAAGGTAATAATTAAAAAAATAATCATCGGATTTACCCTCTATAAATGATAACTCAAGCCGTCAAGAAAAACTACCAGCAAAGAAGAGCGAGAAAAGACTCCAAATATCGGACAATAATCTAGAGAAAGTTAGTTCGTTAAAGCCAAAATCTTCAAGATATCTATAAAAACGCCATTTTAAGACGAAGGTAATGACATAATTGAAGAAAAAGCAAAAAAGAATGTATGCATTACAGCCTCAAAATAAAAAATTAACCAGATTACAATTGTTAGCTTGATTTATGATAAAACTTCAAAGAAAGAAAATTGTACATTCTGTGAGTCCTCCCCCCCCCCCCGCCCGTTTTCGCGAGGATGCTGAGCGCGATGGCGGGGGTTAAAAAAAATTAACAAAATGCAATTTTAGACCGTCATGATATATTCCGTGCTACACAACAAGATGGTATAGCACAGATATATGTTTATGAGAGACAGACAGCTACAGATGTCTTATACGACCGATAGAAACAAAACTTTAAAGGTTAATATTAGCCACGGAAATGATATCGTATAACTTTACAAGGTAATTTCCGCCTATAATAATTGCTACATTAAATTTTGTCACCTATTTTCCTTCCTCGGAGACAGATCACGATCCAAAATGTTATTTCGTCCCATTATACCCGAACTTGTATATGAAATTTCTCCTGCAACTTTACGCAACAAATTTTACATTAAAATACATACGATGATGATATTAACGTTCCCGTCTCCATGCCCCATTATAGTACTTAAGTGATTTTAACTTAATTGGAAACTGCGAACATCTTATAGGATGAAAACTTTTAAGGCTTACTTTAATTAAAATGTTATTCTGAATACTGTACGTAAAATACACTTGAGTGTTAAAAAACTGATTTAAGAAAATTATATAAATTTTAACTATATTTTACTACCAATACATTTAGTCATTTAGTTCTGTTAGACTTTCCTTAAACTCTTGGCGAGATATTTATACAGAGTGTGAAATGTGACAAATAGTGAACCACAAGGATCCATTTTAGAACCCTTAATTTTCATATCATTAACTGGTAAATGTAACTACATTTTAAAGCAGATGACAGATGATTATTGAATAACAATTAATGCTGATAGAAGTATTTTTTCTCCAAATGACATTAAAAGCGGCTTTTGAAGGACACTTGACAGACTGTCCGCAACCGCGGAAGACTTCCATCCCCCATATTGCTTAAACATTGTTAGGTCCCCCACCAGAAAGCATCAGTAAATGTGGTATTTTACTCGTACAATTTTTACCATCATCCATAATACACGGTGCTGCAACCCGACAAAAAATAATTGTGTAGTTGTTAGGGTAAGAGAAATATAATTGTGTCGTCTATCCACAGGGGTTAAGTAAACATTTTCAAGACAAAAATTGCGGAATTTGAACACCCAAACTTCAGAACATTTTACATACATACAGAAAGCATACATTTTACCGCTAGGCTACCAACGCTCTGGTACAGTATGCGTATAACTATATATGACAACTAAAATTTAACAGCTCACACATGCATGGAACGTGGAATATTATCATTGCTGGTAACGTAAGGAATGCTTAAATGCGACCCGGATACGTAGATTTTTTTTAAGGGGCTCTTCGTCTTTTGTATTTGAAATATTTTGATATTTTATTGCTTTTGTGATAATGACGACACTGACATTTTTTAAATGACAATAGAATTTTTTTTATTCACATCTGGTGCAATTACATAATAATATTTTACTCAATAATTCAACTCATCGAGCCATTTTACACCGAGCCAACAGCATTTTACACCGACAATATTTACTGCAAATGAGAGGCAATAGAGTATTCCAGCGACAATATTTATGTCAGATAAACGTCAAAAGAACAATTTTATTTCAACAACAATAATTAAACTGGTCCTGTCATTGCTGCTGTTTTTGGAAAATAATTACTCCCGCTTCGAGCTCGTAATTATTTTCGTCACAACAGCAACTCGTATTCAAAATTACAAATTTTGTCGGTAAAATCCAGAGCACTTATTGTATTATATATGACTATACTTATGTCAGATAAACGTCAAAAAGATTATGAATTTTATTTCAACAAGAACAATCAAACTGGTCCCAATTTGACTTATGGCATCTTTTCGTATTACTTGAGGTTGAATTTGCTACTTCTTCGCGAATTGTAGGTACTTAAATCGTTGTTACCAAACCGATTCATTTTGGAAATTACCAGAAGCGTACTCCGAGAAATTAAATTATGTCAGATAAACGTCAAATAAATTATCAGCACACTTGGCATTTAATTATATACTATTTGATTTTCTTTCAAAATGAGCATTCTTGTTTCATTGAATTGTCCTCCGAATACAACTCGTGCTCTCGGTTTTGCTTCAATATTTGAAATTAATTCATTCATTACTCTTTGCTGCCGTTTTTGGAAAATAATTACTTCCGCTTTGCGCTCGTAATTATTTTCGTCAGAGCAGCAATTCGTTTTCACAATGATAAATATTGTCGGCAAAACCCGATGCACTTGATGTATTATGTATGAAAAATTCATCATTATAACCTTTATTAAAAGAAAATAGGTGTGTATTGAACTAACAAAATAATATAAAATATCTAAAATAGTTTCAAATTAAGGGAAATTGTCCTATGTTTAGTTACTAATATCCAAGATGCAATCCCAGCTCGCGTAAAACTTCTTGGACTGATCGCATAGATCTAATTTCAGTTCTAATTCAATCTCTTATTTTTAGAGGGTTTCGTTTTAATTTAGAGGCATTAGATCAGGAAATCAAGTTTGCTACTATATTGAGTCTACCGATCAAATAACCATGATGATATATCTGTATCTACATCTCTTAGATATAATACTCATACTACCTACCAGTGCCGGAATTAAATTATTTCCCAGAAAATCTAAACACGGTATACTCTCATCCAGAGGCATCTTAATTTTTTTTATCCTCCTTTAATATTGCAATAATATTTGTCATAGTTATATGCGAAAAAGTTATAAAAATGATAATCATATTTTTTATTGCCTTGTGAATCGTATGTGTCTTTTGGCCGTATTTATAGACATTTCTGAAGGGATACTCAATTAACAGCCACAAAAATAAAAGTGCTAAGCCCACCTAAAGAAGTTTTCACTTCAAAAATAACATAAGAAAAAAAGTAAAAATTTATTTGTTTAACTACTGTTTAATACGATACTATATAAGCATTCTCTAGACCTATCGCCATCATTCGAAGGGAAGCAATACATGATTAAGAAAAGTGTAAATATTCTCGTATGTAAATCAAATTATCAGTTAAATCTAAACTAGTATCCTGTAATTAAATAAGAAAAGGGGAAAACGCCGTCTTCACTTTCCGATGTAGACTACGGTACTCATTTGTGAACGTCGTATCTTCTAGGGGAGTTAATATTGAAAGCTTCTAGATACAATTTATGTAGCGAGACGTAAATGCACTGAAATCTCTCTAACACACGTTAACCATGTTTATATGAGTTTTGTATTTAATTAAAATATCTTAACATTTATTAAAGCGCTGTCGTAAACTTTATGAACTCGCAGGAATTCGGTTCTAACTATAATTGAGTTGTAAAACGGATTTTATCGTGGCCACACAAAATTCTTGCGAGATCCATGCAAGTCAGACCTGGCTCTGTTAACGTATTTTAATGACTAATTTAGATTAAAGATATTCGTGCAAATGTTAAAGCTGACAACTGACTACCTGGTGTTGTCATTCGGTTTCAGCTGTTAATAATTTAAACTAGTTGGGGCATAGATGACACATTAATATTCCACTTCGGAACTGAATGGAGTGGCGTTGGTATATTTTTCATCGTTTTGCTGCAAGGGACTAACTTGATAAACGAAGGTTAGTACCGTTTTATGCTTAGGGTTACTTTAAATATACACTGCACCTTTTTTGAAGTGGTTCACCTAAAAAATTTGTCCACTTTGATGAGTTGTTACTTTTAAACGCATGGATATATCTTTGAAATATTTTTTGTCAGAAAGAGTGTTCCTTCAGCAGCGAGTGTGCATAATTGAATTCATTTGCGATTATTGATATTGATTTTACCGGGTCATTTGTAAAGCTATGATATGTAATTTTTTTCCACTTAATGTCTATTTGCGTGAAAAAAATAAAGATTGCTTTTGAATTGACAGATGTCAATTGAATTGTTTGCAACAATGCCGCGTCTACAAGGTGGAATTCTTGAAAGAATAATTGAAATGGTGTCGGCTGGTGATTCACAGAGAGAAATAGCTCGACGCTTTAATATCACAGTATGGTCAATCGCGCTTGCATACAATACCATAACAATAACTCCCCACAATATAAACACGGAGGTGGACGCCAAAGGGTAACAAATCCAGCAGAACATTTTCTAAGAAGAACCGCTCTGCAGAGCAGACGAACTAATGCTACCCAACTGAAACGATCATTCCAAGTGGCCACGGGTAACATCATTTCAACATCAACAATAAGAAAACGATTGCATGAAGGTGGACTTCACTCCAGACGACCAGCTAGGCATCCCAAGTGAAGTCGTGTGCATAAAAGACGACGTCTGGAATTTGCTTTGAATCATCAAAACTGGAATGCAAATGACTAGGCCTAATATCTTTTCACAGACGAGTCACGGTTTTCTGCAAGTCCGGATACCAACCGCCTCACACTGGGGTATTAACAATATATAAAACTGATCGTAAATCAAAATATCAAGTCTGCGCTGGTTTTTAGAAATACTCATAAATGACAAGTCGGCACAATACTACTCTGCGTTGTTAAACATTTTACGTCAAAGATAAGACTTAGAGCAAATCTTAAATAAACCCTGAATTTTGATGTCTAAATTCATGCAAACTGGGCCCCGCTTTAAGATGGATGAGCAACCTGCAGGTGTGTAGTTTAACATATTATATTATTTTTCAAAAAGCGATCTTTATAAGTACTGGTCTTTTTAATTTAATATAAGAGGGTTCAAAAATCATGTAAAAAACACAACGTATGACTTGAATAGAGAGGTTTAGTTAACTATTTTCCTGAATTCAGTTTCTATATACTTATTACTCAGTAAACATCCAGCTTTTTGATGGTAAAAAAACTGGCTGCTACTTTTTGCTACTTTTGGCCGAAATAGAAAACAACTGCTCCAGTGTTGTCACAATGAAACTGAAATCCGTCAACTATACATCAGGGTGATTAAAAAAGACGCGGCAATATTTAAGATCGTGATTTCTTAGGTCATTTTATGAAAAAAAGTTCCCATAAATATAGGTCCGAAAGTGCATAGTTTCCAAGATACAGGGTGTTAAAAATTTTATATTTATTTTCGTTTTTTCTTTATAATTTTCTAAGTAATGCAGTATATTGTTGAAATTTGGTATTTATAGGTTTTTGATAATAGAAATTTTACGTTTATATTAATTTAGCTCTAACCTGTAGAGGGCACTACCAACATGACTTTTTAGAAGTAAACATTCAGCGTTTTTATGGTGAAAAAATTGCAGCCTTGTATAATGCACATCATAATACAGTTCCTCCTTCAAAATATTAAATTTTTACTTATTATATGATCCGCTTTTAATTTAAAACGTTTTTAAGAAATATCTGATAAAAAACAATTTCGATCAGAAATGAATATCAAATACCCCACTGTGCGCCTGCTTGTATGGCGAAGAGTGAATGAAAGTTACGAAGAATATTGTACGGTAGGCGTTACACCTTTCGGTGGTCGCTCAATTACAGTTTGAGGTGGGATATCAATAGACCATCGCACTGAACTTGTACTTTTTGTCCATGAGACAGTAACAGCTTTGCGATACCTGGAAAGAATTCTGGAGCCAATAGTTCTTCCTCTGTCTCATCAAATGGGTGAACAGTTTGTCTATATGGACGATAACGCCAGACCACATCGAGCCAACATAGTGAACGAATTTTTTCAACAAGAAAATATCACGAGAATGGAACGGCCGGCACTTTTGCCGGACCTCGTTCCCATCGAAAACGTGTGGGATGCGCTCCAAAGAAGAATGTTGGACCGCGAAATGGAACCACATGGGATTGAAGAACTGGGAAATGCACTCCAACAAGAATGGGGGGCCATCCCGGGTGATCTAATCAATCACGTCATCAGAAGTATGCCTCAAAGATGTCAGGAGGTGATAAGGAGTAGAGGTGGCCCCACACATTATTAATAAATGTTTAAAATTTTAAATTTAATTTAAAATATCACATATTTTGACACAAATGAGTTTATGACCACAAATTTTTGGAATTTTGGTCATAAAAATCAAAAAATTATAACATAACTAAGATATGAGGCTATATGATGACCTTACAATTAAATATACAGGGTGACTCGTTTACCTCGTGTACATCAAAAAATTGATCATAGCTTTACAAATCACCCTGTAAAATCAATATCAATAATCGCAAATGAATGCAATTATTCACACTCGCTGCTGAATGAACTCTTTCTGACAAAAAAATCCTTTCAAAGGTACATTCATCCGTTTAAAAGTTACAACTGATCAAAGTGGACCAATTTTTTACGTGAACCACTTCAAAAAACGTGCCGTGAATTTTTCAGTTATAAATACATTTTCAAAAATAGTGTAGCTCTTTTGAAATGCAAACAGTGTTAAATAACCAAACCATTAAATAATTGTCTAACTAGACCCATAGAATAAATAGTAAGCAGTGGATCGGGCTATGATAGTCCAATTCAATTCAAAATATTTATATTTTTAAATTACCGATAGACAGTAAGCACGTCCAGGATAATACCATGCTCGGGTCCAGCCAGGCACCCACGCGTAGTAAGCGTCATGGCAATTGAAAGGCCCGGCGCTGGCAGATCTTGACGCCGTGTCATCTATCATTGGTAGATGACATTGTCCAACGGACATCGAAGTAGTTTAAAGCGCGTTTTATAGTCTCTCTTTGAGGCGTTTTAGGTTTTCTGAGGGTACAAATGCACCCTTAAATGCACGTCTGAAAAGTTTTAATCGTCTCCGGGTAATGCCAACTTGGTGGGCGAAACGCGCGTCGAGCGAAGTGAAAGTGTTTTGGTGTTTGTGGAAACTACTCCGAGTGTCTGAAAAGGTGACAAAAAGAGGGAAAAAAAATATAAAATGCCTAGTCTTGTTACTAATTTGGGTTGAGATACATCATTGAATTTGATACTTTCTAGCAATGTATATAAAATAGTTGAATTCTGTGCAATTTGGAAACAAAAAGTCAAAAAAAGCAAATAAAACAGAAAGGATAAATTGGTTAAGTTAAAAGAGTTTAAAAGAGCATAAAAAGATAAAATATTATGATTAAAATATGTGGAAATAATCCTAAATGGGTTAAGTAAATATTGGTAAATTTTGATATATTAATTTATGTTTGATTCTAAAAGGTCTTGAATTCAAGATCAAGTCTTGGGTCAAGATCTTGAATTTGTAGAATTTCTGTGAAATGTTTCTGATGTAATCCGCTCTTGGTACTATGTCGGGGCAAGGTTGTGTAAATTTCTGATGGAGATGTACCTATTGGAGTCCGTGATGAGGCGTCGGTATTTGTTTTCTAATACCTTTAGTTTTTTTAAGTTCGTGATCCGATGCGCTGCCATCAAGGGGTACATATATAGATATACAAGGAATTGACTTTACGTATCGTTTCGCTAATATGTTGCTTGAAGGTCAGTCCTTTCTCCAAAATAACCCCCAAGGATTTTAAGTGATATTTAGTCTGAACTGACACCCCCTAATTTTGTAGGCGTAATTATGCGGTTGTCTCGAAATTTCTTTGTAAACACTATGGCTTGCGACTTCTCGATATCCACCCGAATCTTCCACCTGTCATGGTACTCCGATGCCGTTGAAGGACAGCGACGTCTATGGATGTTTCGGCAACTGCGCATGCTGTCTCAATTTTACGACGTCTATAGCCGCTCATCAACACAGCCAGTAATCACAGAATGTTCTTCAACGTGTTGAGAATTGTTTGTTGTTCCCTGATGTTTGTTTGTTGTTCCATCTGTTTTGAAGAATTTCTTTGAGCGAAACACAAAAGAACTAGATGGATTTAGTGAAAAAGCTAATGTACCGATCATCAATATGAAATTAGAGTATTCCTAGGTCAGGTCAGCTCTAATTCCTTCACTCAATATGTCCTGGAAAATTACCTAATTTGGATTCAATCTTATCTCTAAAACCAAAGCAAGTTTTCTGTAATTTAGCACAGAGTATGAAACTAACCATTAATATTAATCCAGTTACGCAACTCCAATTAATGGAAAACATCCGCTGTTCAAAAATAGTTGAGAATTTATTTCAGGATCAGTTTCAGAAACCGTAGAGAATCCTCAAAAGAGAAAACAGGTTTTACACAGGAAACGTGATTAATATCTTTGAACGAGAAATGGAGGAGACTAACATTAACCCTCTGACAATCTACAATGTCGACTATACTGGCTGATGGATACTGGCTGGTATTTTTTTAATATGTACAGCCTTTAAAAACCGATTATGATTTTGACACGAAATTTGAATGTCGCTGTGGAGTGAAATTTTATTTGTATTGAATTCTTAGGTTGGTCACGGTGTTTACTATTCTTTTTTCAGTATTCTCTTTTTTGAATCACCTCTCTAGCCCCTTCAGCAACCAAGATGCGACATTTTAGATGAAACGGTGTTATTAAGTTTGATATTCAACAAGGAGGCCGTGGAGCTGAAAATGTCTAAAAAGTTCATCGTTTAAGAAATGTTTAGCGTTTGTACAGCCTCTTGTGTTTTCTATTAATTTAAGGTCTAAAATAAATATAGTAAATGTACAGCCTCTTGTGTTTTCTATTAATTTAAGGTCTAAAATAAATATAGTAAATTATTGGTATTTTTGTCCTGTCAATTTTTTCAGTCACTTTTATTGAACAATAATGCGCCCTAAGTGCGAAACCAATATCTAACAAAAGTACGCAAAATTTAATTCCTTATTTTCCTCAACCCTTGTCACACAACGCAAACCTACACACCTAGAAATTACATAAACTTTCAATATCAATCACATGTCAGATATGCATAATATATAAGCTTCCTTTCTCGCAAACTGTTTTTTCTTCGGCAAAGTAAATTACCTTCAGCCATTTATAAGATTGAATCATCAAAGGGGGCCACTGTTATGACAAAGTGGTCTAAAGAGATATATTCATATGTTGAGTCAGATCTCCCTCGCGCTTTAAATTCTCACGCGATCCGGGGAGAAAAATAGATTTAATCGAAGTGAGTATTGAGTGGCATCATAATACATCACGTTCGCCATCCTTTGATCCTTCAAGGACCTCAGGAATATTTTCCGGCTCGAAATACCAGCCGCTTCCGACGTTTTGGCTTTGCTGGAAATGTAGATATTGCGTCGTTCGTTCCTTGTAAATAAGAAAAATTCAAATGAGCAATAGTTTGGCATGTAAATAAAATAAGGGTTGAAATTTGTTTGAAACTAGTAGAATTCGAATGTGAGGAGGTACAGAAAAAGATGGCTCATGCAATATGGGTGTTCTTATTTTTTTTTCATGCTGATACATAATAATAATAATATAATAATATACAACTCTGCTTTATAAAACTTTTTTAAATCATATTTCACACGACCACCCATTAGAGTCTGGTCAATGAATGACCGAAAGTTTTCTTGGAAAATCATTACTTTAAGTCAAAAAAAAATAGAACTGCAGTAACTTTTGACCCATCGGAGAACAGTCTATAATGTTCTCATATGGGATTTTTGTATAAAACAATCGTCCGTTGTGTATCATCAGCATAATTGTGTATATTGCAATTGGTAACATATGTATGAAAATCAGATATGTAAATGAAAAACAGCAAGTGCCCCAGTATGGATCCTTGAGGAACACCTAAACTATTATGAATATTTTATTGTATAAGTGAACTACCCGTTGAAGATGATTGTCTGAATAGCCTTTAATTAGTGTAACGGACTGATCAGGCAGCTTTCTTTACCTTCATCTGTAGCCCTAATTAAATCATCTATGATAGTGGATAATCTACTGAATATAATTTTCAGGCAAAAGTATCTTAATCAATAATGATAGGGACAAACTTAAAGCAACTATTTTTAATATATTTTGGAAAACAATAAACAATACGAAACTTAATTAAATCAACATTAAAAGTATTCACAACGCCAGTAGTTGATGGCATAACTATTATTTGCAATAATTTTTGCACACCTGGTCAGAGATGAGATTAAATTATGGATAACATGATGGGGAAAGTTTTGCCAAACTTCAATTATATTATGTAAAGCCTTGATTCTAAATGTTCATGTCCTTATCCATCTCTCCACCTCCTAACATAAGTTTTCTAACAGATTTAGATCAGGCGATTGTGCTGTCCAGTCCAAAATTTGCACATTATTTGTCCTGAACCATTACTTCACAAGGTTGGAGGTTAGGATCATTCTCCTGTTGGAATGTAAATTGCAATGGCATTTCCCAGGCTGCATAAGACAGTTTGGAGATTGTTTCTATATACCAAGCGATCCATGATGTCAATAATGAAATTTATAGGACCTATTCCGTGTAATGAAAAGTAACCCCATAAAAGTACGCTGCCTCCACCATGTTTGACTGTCGTCCTGACGTACATTGGCTTGTATGTGCAGTGTCTTGTATGTAAAATATTGTATCTGGTTTCATCACTAAACAGTACATTTCCCCAGTCGTTCTCAGTTAAGTGCAAATGAGCTCGTGCAAATACAAGTCGTGCAGCTCTGTTTCAGGTAGAAATTAAAGGTTTCTTGCGGGTCTACTAAAAATTTTTCCTTCAATTAGTCTTCGTCTAAGAGTTCTTTCACTAACATTTAAATGGTCGTTTTCTGCGATTATCCTTGGACCGGACATCTAGGGATCAGCACGACATATCCGTTTAATCAATCTGCCGGCATGTGCCGTTGTTTTTCTGGGTCTACTGAATTTTGGCGTATTACGGATATGTCCCTTCTGAGGAAATTTAGATCAAATTCTAGATGCAGCGACTCTCACCGTTATTGAATGCGTTCAATATTCGTTGTTCGAAATCAATACTTGTGGTAATACCTTTAGGCATGTTGCTAAAAGACGGTTTGAAATTTAGAATGAAGTGTTGCTTTACTTTTGACCGCCTTAAAATATTTTACTCCAGAAGAAGTTTCACAGCAATGCTAACTATACTAACAGCAATAAAACTGTGCCACTAAAACTGACATTTTTAAAAGTATTCACAACGCCAGTAGTTGATGGCATAACTATTATTTGCAATAATTTTTGCACACCTGGTCAGAGATGAGATTAAATTATGGATAACATGATGGGGAAAGTTTTGCCAAACTTCAATTATATTAGTAAAGCCTTGATTCTAAATGTTCATATCCTTATCCATCTCTCCACCTCCTAACATAAGTTTTCTAACAGATTTAGATCAGGCGATTATGCTGTCCAGTCCAAAATTTGCACATTATTTGTCCTGAACCATTACTTCACAAGGTTGGAGGTTAGGATCATTCTCCTGTTGGAATGTAAATCGCAATGGCATTTCCCAGTCTGCATAAGACAGTTTGGAGATTGTTTCTATATACCAAGCGATCCATGATGTCAATAATGAAATTTATAGGACCTATTCCGTGTAATGAAAAGTAACCCCATAAAAGTACGCTGCCTCCACCATGTTTGACTGTCGTCCTGACGTACATTGGCCTCACTTCAGTGTCTTGTATGTAAAATATTGTATCTGGTTTCATCACTAAACAGTACATTTCCCCAGTCGTTCTCAGTTAAGTGCAAATGAGCTCGTGCAAATACAAGTCGTGCAGCTCTGTTTCAGGTAGAAATTAAAGGTTTCTTGCGGGTCTACTAAAAATTTTTCCTTCAATTAGTCTTCGTCTAAGAGTTCTTTCACTAACAAATGATCGTTTTCTGCGATTATCCTTGGACCGGACATCCAGGGATCAGCACGACATATCCGTTTAATCAATCTGCCGGCATGTGCCGTTGTTTTTCTGGGTCTACCGAATTTTGGCGTATTACGGATATGTCCCTTCTGATGAAATTTAGATCAAATTCTAGACACAGCGACTCTCGCCGTTATTGAATGCGTTCAATATTCGTTGTTCGAAATCGATACTTGTGGCAATACCTTTAGGCATTTTGCTAAAAGACGGTTTGAAATTTAGAATGAAGTGTTGCTTTACTT
Organism: Tetropium fuscum; assembly: GCA_964058915.1. NCBI lineage: Eukaryota > Metazoa > Arthropoda > Insecta > Coleoptera > Cerambycidae > Tetropium > Tetropium fuscum. The sequence continues at coordinate 327,622 of CAXKVY010000286.1, read as the reverse complement.
TTGACCGCCTTAAAATATTTTACTCCAGAAGAAGTTTCACAGCAATGCTAACTATACTAACAGCAATAAAACTGTGCCACTAAAACTGACATTTTTTTTTGCAACGGTGTTCCACATTGTCTTCACAAATAGTTCTTTGTAATTTTCACCGTTTTCTTTCTTCATATTCCACGCCCAATCTTTCAGAATCAGGTTTAGTTGCTCTAAACTTGGAGTTTCAAAAAGTTCGTATTTCTTTGCCTTGTAGAATTCCGTAAACTGTTTCCATATTGACGTATGGGTTTTAACGGTATTGTACGATACACTTTTCTCAATCGCCAGATCAATATTAGTCTTAGAATCATATCCAAAGCGACTCATTTTCACTACATAAGCTGACTAGCACTGTTTAAAAACAATATTCCCAAATTTATTGACAATAAAATCAGTGAAATTGTTTAGCTTCATTTTTTGGTGTCCTAGGAGATCATAATTACTTATTATCAAAGGTAATTTTTGGTGACAACAGCTGTCAAGTATTGCTGCGGGTTAACCCGGAAAAACTGCTGTCAGAGTTTTCCATCCAGAATCCATTTGTAATTCAAAATTGCGCGTTTATGATTGGTGGAAATTAAGACGAGGGAAATAGTCACTTCAATAATATATTTCTGTAATGTTGTTGCTTTAATTTTGTCCAATAGTGTACATATTGTGATTATATTAGCCACACGTGCAATTTAAATAAAGTTTGAGATTATCACATGCCGGTTAGTTATTTCCGGAGGTAGGTGCAGCCGAAAAAAATAAATTTAGAGTTTCTCTCGCCTTACCTCTTATCTACATCGACAGCGAGATCAAGAAGCTAACGGGCCCCCCCATTACTCTAATTTCCCCGGATAAATCCCCTGTTTATCTACACGAAGAATCGCAAAAGTTAAAGGTCCTAATGCCTGTGTTCTTAAAACCCAACAATTAAAGTAAGTTGTTTGAGTAAAGGGTTTAATTTCCTTAAAGGACACCGTATACCTACGGCATTCTCCCGAGAACAATGGTCGGAGGGTAGGGGTTCGTTCCGCTGGCGCATACCCAAACAATACGGAGATCTACAATGCTGCAAGGGGTCATTTCTCGCTTGGATAGCCCCTTTTAACATGTACGTTTGATACGCCGACATTATTGTAGGTATCACGCGAGCTCTCGGCATATAAACAAAGCGAAGGCGCGGATAGGTAAGATCCGAAGTAAGATCCATAAACTTCCTAGTTATATGGATGTTAGTTGCAGGGATCATATAAATTGTTGTTGCTCCTTCGGGATTAAGTGGAACCAAATGTCGATGGCATTGGCGCAATTACGAGGAGATGGAACAATGAAGGCTTGGCACGTAATGTTACGCTATAACAAAGTTGTTGATAAAACTAAAAAACAAATTTCAGGGTTAACAAAACTATTTATTTTATTATTTAGTTTTATTTTTCATATGCAAAATTTACATGACTGTGAATTTTTAGGAAATGATACAACAAATTAAAAATTTTTTGCAGTAAAATTCACAGACTTGCATCCTATGCAAGTGTCTCAGGCGTACTGAAAATACCAGACACAACTTTCATTACAGTGATCATACTAGTTACATACTTCTTATGTGTTAAACTACCAATTTGTATCGGTTTTATCAGTATTTTTCTTTTGTTTTACGGTAGTTACAAACGTGTTGCCAAATAATTATGTTTTTAAAAGTTTTTTGGCACACAAATATCTTCCTAATATTTGTGGGACCGTTTTCGAGATCTCCAGAGGAGGCAAGCCGTCTTTGAAGGCAAGTTCTATCTGCAGTTCTCCCATAGCACATCAACTTGGCAAGATAGTTAACCTCCAATGTCTCCATCAAGGTCTTCTTTTCAAATCAAAAATGCGTTTTAATTGAAAACATATTTATGTGAAAGATATTACCACTTTTTGGAGTAATTCAATCGCGAATTAATGTGGGCAATAAAAAAGGTTGCCTAAGCTAGCTCTTCAAAATAAAAATAAAAATAAAATTTAAAATAAATTAATGAGTTTGGTAATTACCGAAGTCACTAATTCCCGTGGACGCCACTGGCTTTTGCGCAGCTAAGCCAGAAGCTCCCAAGTTGTCGTGGGTATCGAATACTCTTACGGGCACTTTCTGTAATAGTTTGGGAGAAAGGAAAAATACACAAACAACAACTTATTACTAAATTTAATGTACAATTTTAATTCTAGGAATTAACAAAAATGTGGTATTATACCTGGAAACGCAGCATAAAATACATAAACAGCTTATACAGAAAACGGTTTAAATGTCAAATGCACGCTGACCTTTCCGCAATCAATATTATATAAAAATAATGAGGCAATACCTAAATATGTTGATTAAACAGCGGTAATAACCAGGTGAATACATATAGACACGTCAAATGTTAGCTGAGGGCTCGTAGTAATATTATATTCTTAAGTGCACCAGCAATATCACCAGCAATATCAAGTCAATCTAACAGGGTGTGTCCCCTTTTAAACTATACTTAGAACTAGGCTTATCTGGTATGTGGAAACTTCCAATACGAAGGTCCTGTCCCTCTATGTTCTAGTACAGGGGTCGATGGACTTCAAAAGATTCTCCAAAAGAAAGGTCCTTACAGGTGTTCTTAAAGGTGGTATGAAGGTGGTATGAATTTGGTCTGAAGGTGGTATGAAGGTGGTATGAAGGTGGTATGAAGGTGGTATGAAGGTGGCGTATCTTACATAAAACGCCAAGGACACAAGCTTAAATGGTTGGACGAACGATTTCGAAGAGACAATCTCGCTGTGCTCTTCAGCTAACTGTCGCCAGTTCGATGTAACGCAGGTTCTAAAGAACACAAGAGGCAAAATAAAATGTGACCACGCGGTTTCAAAAAAAAGACAAAATGGCTTACCTCAACGTGTTAATTTGAAGTTTATTATTAATCCCACGAATGGTGGCATGTACAGATCTAAAATCTCAATACATGTATAGTGACTTCCCCTATTATATCCCGATATATCGGAACGTACAACGACGTTATTTAATTGGGAAACCACTAAAAACAATTTTTAACACACTGCTAGCACGCCAACTGGCTTCAGCTCGAACCGGGAAAGGAAAGCAAACCCACGCGACTCCCAATGTGTGGCAAGCATATCATAGAGCAGCGTTACAGAACTGCACGTGTCCATCACAAAATATTAAGAAAGCACAGATTTGAACAAAGATATTTGTGGTAACGACCCAGAAAATGCGCTGTGGCAATATGAACGAAATGCAATAGACTATAGACAATAGAATAATGAAAGCAATGAATATGCGGACCTGAATTAAACACATGCAAAAGGGTACGAGTAGTCACTGTTCAAAATCCGTCAAATATACCTACAACACGTTTCGGATTACAAAATAGTTAACTACTAAAAGTGAACGTAACAAATCGGTACGCCAATATATAATTTTTTTGCATTTTTGTCATCAGCAATCGAAGTTGCGAGTTGTCAAGCCAAGTTGCGAAAATAAAGTCCTGTGCTTTTCCAAAACCGTATTTTTTACAGGGGATTTGGTGCTCCTATTGTTTATTTAGAATTCAGTCAATATAATGAAGAAAGAAATTTTAGAGGACATCTCATGTTTTATTGGTAAATTGGTGGCTGGTGAAATTTGATGACTTTTTGATATACACTCACCGGCAAAATAATCGATTAATTTTTTTTCATCTAGTAGCTAAATTTATAAAGAATCTCACAGAGATTTAAATTTAAACAAAACTGGGCAAATGTCCCTATTATACAGGGTGACACAAAAAGTGCCTTTTTACTATAACTTTAAAACAATATATGGAGTGGCCAACCTTATAATGGAGTGGCCAGTCTTATAGTTTCTTATTTTTTATCAAGCTACATCTATTCCTTACATTTTATATGTTACAATAACTTTTTTTTGTTAAAGATACAAGGGTTTTAGAAAAACGTTATATTTTACATTTATTTCTATAACAATTTTAAAAATTTAACCATAACGAAAACGACCTGAAAATAAACTGAAAAACCTAATCAACTTAGTACGAGGTGTTTCCCCCACGTACACGAATAACTGCTGCAATTCGTCTTGGCATACCCTCAATTAGGTTTTGAATGTAACCCTGGTCGATTTGCTGCCATTCTTCAATTAAAACTCCACTAAGCTGCTGTAAATTTGCAGGAGCTGGTACAAGAGGCTGTACTCTCCTTCAAAGAGCATGCCAAATATGTTCAATTGGGTTTAGGTCTGGGCTTCGAGGAGGCCAACTCTTTACTGGGGTATCAACCTCGGCTAAATACTCATTAACGATTCGTGCAAAATTATTATGCATTATTATGCATCAACATAAAATCGTCTCCGATGAACGGCGCAAAAGAAACAAGATATGGTTCTAAAACGTTTCTTATATACCTATCTGCTGCCATAGCTCCCCTATTCACTATGACTAAGTCCGTACGGCCTTCCATACTCACGCCACCCCACACCTTTACCAAACCGCCTCCATAACTTACTCTAGGCAAAAAATGGCTTTGGAAGAAACGATCACCAGTTCTACGGTAAATCTTTCACGTCCATCCAGTGATCTGAGACAAAACCTTGACTCGTCAGTGAATAGGATATTGCTCCATTCTTCATTACCCCGATATTCGTGTTCCCTAGCATATCTAAGGAGTTCAACCCGATGGTTTCGTAATAATTCTAACGCGAGCAGGTCTCCTTCTTGCTCGCAGTCCCATATAAAAAAGTCGCCTTCTTATTGTTCTATCGCTTACTTGAACTTGCCTCGCCTCCGATAATTGGTTTTTCATTTGCACAGAAATAATTCTTCTGTCCCGCAAATCATCCAGCGTTATAAAGCGATTATCTTGCTCAGTAGTTGATTTTTTTCGACCATAATTATTTCTTCTTGTGAATGCACCACACTCACGAAACCGTGTTACAGCTGTAACCACTGGGGTTTTTACCAGATTGCCCGATGTTAAAATGAAAGGGAGCGTCGGGGTTGGCAAAAAATATGTATACATACATAAATATATACACACATGATCTCATAGTCCTGGGTTCGTCGCGTATGCTTTAAAGTTAGAAGGGGAAATAAATATTGATACATGGAGATTTAGCTTACCTCACATCATCACCAAGATTCACGAACTAACTTTGTCGGATAATATTGAATTTCGTTGGTCAAGAGATTAATTCAAATAACTTCAAACCAAGATATATATTTAATGTTTAACAGAATATATTACGCTGACAATAAAACATTTACACTAAACAAACTATAAATTTGGACACTTAACCAGATGCGTCGCGCAAATAATAATTCTAGTCATATGAAAACAAAGCTAATCACTAGGGTTAAGTAGACCTGACTCTAATAGAACAATTTTGAGTGACTTTCCGGTTATTAAACTATTTGACTTTAAACCCGAATTTACTATCTGAAAACCTGCCGCAAAACTGCATAATTTTGGCTTAGATTGTCCAGTCCTCGCTGGGCGGGACCAAAGTGGATCTTTCATCCCCTTTAAGTAATACCACTTACCGGGGGTGAAATCTCAACCAATCCTACGGGACCTACTTTACCCCTTACATAATCTCAGGAAACTATTCCCGTACGCTAACGACATCTGGTTGCAAAATAGAAACTAAACATTTTACCTGACATTTGGATGATTAATGATAAAATACTTATATGGGGTAGCCCATTGTACACATAAAGAGAAAACCCCATGAAAAACTCTTCTTGGGCTTTGATAATTCATTTTCCAAAACAATACAATTATGGCATTTCTGAGATACTCTTTCTGCGTTAATTAGTTAGCTGTTTGGCCATTTTTCCCATACCCGGAAACCATAAATTAAGTGACGCTTCTAACGGACAACTATGAATAACAATTATTTATGATTATGGTCGAATCTTTTTCGTGTCCCTTTATGGGTAGACCCTGTTCATTTTACAATAGGATAAGTGATAATTTAAGATATTTTGCTTTTACTTTGGACAGATATTTTCCTCAACGTCACACATCTGCTTGTGATTAACTTTCGAAATGAATTTGAACTTGGCAGAGAACAAATAAAGATGAATTACCCATTAAATGTGGACCTTCTTAAAATTCTCTAAATAATAAACAAAGGACAACGTTAAATTTTGTGTCGCTATTCCCTTTCCGAACAGAATTATGACATGCACTTTACCATTTTGTTACTAATTTCTAACAGAATTTCTGACAGAAACAATTGTCTGCCATAGTCAGCTGTGCAAAAAATCATTCCTTGTTCAACTTTGTTAGTACCATAGAAATAAATGTAAAATGTAACGTTTTTCTAAAACCCTTGTATCTTTAACAAAAAAAAGTTATTGTAGAATATGTAGTTATTACTGTAGAATATGAACATTTGGCTAGTTTTTTTTAAATTTAAATCCTCTCTGAGAGTCTTTATAAATTTTGCTACTAGATGAAAAAAAAAATCAAATCGACTTAAATTAACAAAGTTATTGATAAGCAAACTTCATCAATATTTTGAGTGGATTGATTATTTTGCGAATGAGTGTATTTTAATTCAACTAATTCAGAACAATAGGTTTTTGGCTTTATCAAAACTTCAAATTATGGACAGTTCCTTCGGTAGATGGCTCCAAAACCTACCTACCTAGCTGGACAGTGGCTTTAAAGTAGATACAGTGGTCATAAGATTGATTCTATTCCTTCCGAAATACTTTAGCCGGATTTATACTTATGTTGATAATTTGTAACTTGTTCTAGACTGTCCATTTTTATGGGTTTTTATCTAGGACTTATGGTTTAGGATGTTGGAGGAAGTTTTGGGGGTGTATTAGTTTTATTTTGTTACTTGTTAATATTATAAAAGCAGGGCTTTGCTTTGGTTTAATAAATCTATATAAATTGCTTCATTAAAATTCACGTGCTTTTTTTGTTTTCGTTTTCTTCATTGAGACGTATCGTTTGTTGTGGTAATCCGGCAAATTCACAAGTAAACATATTATTCTGTTTCTAAATGTCATCACTTTATAACAATCAATCAAAAGTTCAATCAGTTCAAAACCAGCAAGCATATCAATAATAAGAAAGAAATGGTGCAATAATAATGATGACATATCGACAATCATGTTAATTTTTATGATCGAGAACAAGTCATAAGTACAGAAGTCCTTAAATGATTATATACTGAGATAGTCATATATATATACACGTAATATCACCAAACTCTACCTTAATTGCTATCATTAAAGATTTACCAGTAGTTGTTCGTCTCGGGTCGAAACAGGTTCTCCGGGAAAAACAGCGGGTAAAGTTATGCTTATCAACGAAATAAAAGTATTTGTATGTACAATAGAGATACATATATTGCATATAATGCGAAATAGTGTTATTACTACGAAAACATGACCAGTGAACAATACAGGGTTAGCATAGATATCATTAAGTTCTATAGGAAATATTTAATAAAGTTCATAAGATATCACGTATGTGAATATCTGAATGTTAGTCACCTTATTTAGAAGAAATGTCTCCTTTCTCGACTTTATTCAAAATGAGGTTTGGCTACTGCCAATATGTGACCAAGCAGATTAAATTTATAACAGTTTTGGTGCTGTAGGTAAAGCAAATTATGTCATTCCAAGAAAGACTATACTAAACTGCTGCATCTGCATGCAGCAGATTTAATTTAATAACAAATATGACTCTAACAGCAACATGTTATGCGTCTTCAACTTTGAATAATACAGTTATGTTTACCGTTTACGAATTGGGTGATTGGTGGTACGTACCTTATTGTGTAGGCTGGATAACATCACCAAGATCTGGAAACTGCTGTGCGTCCCTCGATGCTGGATACAGGCTAGATATCGTGGTTTGGTAGTTACGCACTTAACTTTATTATCATCAATGCACTCGCGAATTCACTTTGGTTTATTTACTCGTTGCACTTGTTATTATAAAGCTTTTACAATTATTATAGCTATCTTATTACTTATTGCTGAGACTATGGTGTTCTTTAACAGGTTACATGTATATCCAACCTCAAATTTCCTGTAGCTTTCAGGTAGATTAAAACTACTAAGTTTTAATTAATTGTAGTTTATAATGTAGAAATAAACTGATGTGGAGTGTCTTATGTTCAATTTTGGACTGCCTGCTGTTGTTTCATGTCAGAATATTTTATAAACTACCATTACTGCTATGGCAACAGACAAATTTTCGATTATTTGAAATTTCAAATTTTAGATGTTTCTTCAATAAACTTTTTTTTGTTTTGATTTAACACAAAATGATGGCAATTTTTTTCCATAAATTTTGTAACTATGTACGTTGTATTTCGTTCACTATATGGTATAAACCTTATGGCGCCCCTTATTTCTTTTTTTACCCCGCCCGTTTCCACTGTAGCTGCTTGTAACCAGATTCGTGATATCAGAAGGTAGCTAAGTTTTTATTTGTTTTACATTTTTTTAAAAAGGTTTGTATTTTTTAAGGTTATGAGGTTGGGTGACAACGAACGTTTTCTTAAAGACGGCTTCCATATACACGCGCCCAGCAGAATTTTCAATGCTAAAATGGTTCGGGCTTTCGATAGAGTTGAAATTATTCTTACAAATTTAAACTATAGAGTGCTACAAAAACAGGACTGTTTTTTATTCACCTTCGAATTTCAATAAGATTTCAACGCATACGAGACATCCATCAAACCCAAAATGGACCACCTACATCAACAAAAACCGCAAAAAGTCCGCGCAGGTTCGCGTCTCCTTTTGAACTTTCAGTTTTGATAACTGTTTCAAGCCCGTTAGTTCGAAATTGGCAGGTTCATCACGTGTTTCGCAGGGACGTGAATCGAGCGGCATTCTTGAACAACTAAAATGCAATTATTCGCCTCGGCCCGGGCTTTATTTATCTCTTTCTGTGTGATGGGCAAAACGACGGACGAGTGTTTAGTCCCAGTGTACTAAATAAAACCTTTTTTGCTGAACACACGGCTCTGATAACTATTTGTATTGGCGCTCTCTTTGCTATAAAGGGCACGGCGCGCCGCGTGGATAGTCAATAAAACCGGAAATGGAATATAAAGGCCTTGCGAAACGGGTGATGTTTTTGGCGTCCCTCATTTGGCTTATTTTGTGTGTACAATCTGTTTAACGAGGTCTTTCTTGTACTGGAAATCAGACGCCTAATTGAAGTAACTTACAAAGTATTCTATAAATACATACGACAAAATGTAATCTGGGCAAAAAAGTAGAAAGAAAAACCAAAGATAACTTAACAAGTACCCAGCAGAAAAATGTACTTGTAATAAAATGGCCATAATTAGTCGTAGCGTCCAGTCCTCGGGACAAGTTACAGTTAAAATATAACGGCCTACTATTATTATTTAGCCATAATCAATGCGGTATTTAAATAATGAAACCTCGCCGAAACATAATTGGTCAAGAAAACTATACCCGGCCGTCATTGTCCGTTTATATATGATTTCCGGTCTCGAGTGCATGAATGTAACTCGCATTTTGGCAATTAATTTACATTTTCCCGCACACAATGCCAGGAATTCACTTAGAAACTAGTAGCAAAGAGCAGTTCGGGTCAGTTAGAGCTGTAACTTTTCGGAAATGCGATTTGAATGTTCAACAATAAACAATAACGTGGGCCCCGGTTTGTTTGACTTTGGATTTATCCGGCAGGAATGCTAATTTCTCTCGTGATTAATTTATAAGAGAGTAATAGACGATACAACCCAGGACTGAATGCTTAGAATAGAATCTTGTTGAATTATTTAACAATTACATGATTTGCTTCAGTTATTTATAAATTTTCGGTTAAGAAAATATGCTTCATTATAATTTTCTTACAAATTCTGAGTTAAGAAACTATGCCTCATAATAATTTTCTACAAGCATTAGAGATTCCGCCACTGTTTTATAATTATTCTCAGTGAAGTATGAAAAGATCATAATTTCTCTCAGAAATAGTTTAATCCGGTTTAATATTACATGACCTCCTAGCTTTCGACATGTGTCTCATCTTCAGATCTAATTAATTTTGTGTGTCAGAAATTTACCAAGCTAATATACACTGGTCAACAATTGATAAGGATCAGAATGCGTTTCTTCAGCATTTTCAAATTCTATATTTTCTATAACTTCAATTTACTTTTGGCATACTGTTTATTATATTTTTTAAGTAATACGGAGAAGAAAAAAGTAATAGAAATATAGGAACGACAAAAATCACCGCTTTTTGGACCACCCAGAGCACGAATGAGACTCCGAACCCTTTTAGGCATACTCTGGACCAAGTCGTTTAATAAATTTGATGTCAAGTTTGTCCAGACTTGTCTGACAGTCTCATCAATATTCAAGTGTATCCAAAGGATCCGAGTGTGTTCAATTGACTCGACATTCCTGCTCAATCATTTTCTATACAGTTCATGTCTGGTGAACGGGCTGGCCACTCCATTCTGTCAATACCGTGAAATTCCAGTCTTTCGTTTCCCGTTTCGGCTCCAGCAAATTCTGAGCCGAAAAACGAGCAAAACTAACGCCGCTTAATGTTTAACTCGCCGCCATTTTTTGTCCCCGTGGGCCCGTATTTTCGCATGCTGACATGTCATCCATCGCTTTACCACGCTTGACTGCGCCTGAATTGCATTAAACTACTTCCCTAAAACACTACAAATAAACTTTTTTTGCCATCTCCTTGCCATGTATTGAGGCGAACCGTTGAGAAGTTTTCATCGATTCCTGAATATATTTTTTAAATGGATATAGCTGCTTTTGAACGCAAGCTCCTCAGTTGTTCTGTGGTTCATAGGTTTAGGTATGTCATGAGTATGTATGTTAAAAAGAGTTGGGCCGGGGGAGGAACCCTGTGGGATGCCACATCGGGCCGGGTTGTGAGCTATCCTCGTTGACTTTAACTACGAACTGCCGATTTGAAAAGTATGATTGTTTAATTTTTATTATACGTGTAGGAACATTCGCGACGTGGTGTTTGTATAACAGTCCAGGATGCCAGACTTTATCGAAGACTCTCTCGTAGTTTAGGGAGACAACCTCTAAATATCGACCTCGATTGGTGGTGATGATCTCACAGATGCGAAACAGCTGAAGGTCAGTGGAGTGTTGTAGTTAGAAGCCGTATTGGAATTCGCTCACGACTTCATGTGTTTGAGTGAATTCCATTACTCGGAGTGGACTACGGTATCTAGTAACTTGCTCATTGAGGGTAGTAAGTTTTCTCCATTTGTTGATGGTCCATTTGTTATGTAGCTCGGCTCACCCTTGTCTGCGTACTCGCTACCCCCTACTTAGAAGTGGATATCTTGCTCGCCTCTCTGCCTTTAAACCGATCATATGCAACCTTCTTCTAACCATCTGGTTTGAAATTACTGTTCCAATGGTTTCACGTTCTCACCCTCCACCATGAATTCATGACATGGCGTTTCCAGGATCGATTCACTACGCTTTGTGAAAAATTTAAACGTATTTTAAACCTTACGTTGGGTCAACCCTTCGGTGACACAACGAATAATTAGATGCAGTTACAAGGGTCGTAAACATCTTCGAGGAATAACTGACACTACCAATACTTGTCACAACAAACCGCATACTTGTAAGTTGTAAGTTCATGTCAGAACTTATTGTTACATTATTGATTTACGAGTAGATGGAAAAAAAACTGCCAAAAATAAAACAAAAAAACATGAATCCTTATTTTATATAGTGTAAATAATAACAAAGCCAATATCTGGGCATATTTTTCAAATATTTTAATTTAACAAAAATTATCAAACGAATTTAACTTGATCCTTATCAATTTTAGACCAGTGTATTTTAATAAAGTAGTGTTCTGCACCTCTAGCTATCACACTTTTACTGATATTGCTTTTCGTTGACATACCTACGTTGGGCGCCACAATATAATTTAATAGCACATAATGCCATAATAATGGTTTAATGTCACAGTGTTGTTAAAACCAAAATATAAAGCATATAAAGGTAAGTGAAAATTACGTAGAGTGAAAGTAATTTGTCACTATTAATATTGGTATTACTAATACTTTACTTAATTGTATATTTCTATTACTGAAAATATATGTTGGCTTTAAAATGACTATAAGGCATCCAATCAAATTTATCCGGAATTATCTAAGAAGGATAATGTTATCGCTTAGTATAATTAATTTATAATACGATTATAATCAATTTGACGCCATTGTCAATCAGTGGGTAGGAGATATTGATATTATTCAATAATTAGTATAATGCGATCCATCATTATGTATACCTATATGGCTTCAGATTGGTCTGACAAGTGTCCCGTATACTAAATAGGTAGGGTGCAAATTGATTAAAGGATTAATGATAATGGCAATATTAATAAAAATTTAATTTAACAATCTGTTAAGGACATGGTACATATGTACTTGTTATATTTGGCGGTGACTTTATACTATTCCTAAAATGATTTTCTATATTTCTTGCATGTAAGTATCGTTTCGTGTACCTCCTGCAGACACGTCAATATTTTTTTTACGGGAAAGGCTATCTATCCATCAGATCATAGACCAATGACCAGGTACACGATTCATCTGATTTAAATAATTTGTTAGAAAAAACGGTATGAGTAGACGAGTGAACATATATGAGAACATGCTCTTATCAGATCATTCGATGTACGATAAATTGTAATAATGGTTCAATTGTTGCTTCAGTAGAGGGAACTAATGAAATAGGCATCTGGGCATTTAAAAAATAAGTAGGTACGTTACACATGAGGGAAAACCCAATTCTTGAGGAAATCTGATAAAATATGTTGCTACTTTTGGTACAAAATCAAATAGAAAATGACAACATACAAACGTACATAACTTGTACGGTGTTTTCACAATGTAACTAAAATATATATCGTACAATGCGTATATTTTAACGTAAATGCAGATATTTTTTTATATTGCATCGAATTTTAAAAAAAATATATGATCAAATATAGGTTATGCAAATGTAGGCTAGGTTTTAGGAAAGACTTCCCATAAAAAAAAATGATTTTTATTTTAGTATAGGTCGGCTATCTATGCCCCTCGGCATATTAAAATTCAGCTTCTACAACACCTTTCAACATCTGACCTGACGGCTGCGAAGGTGGAATGTATAATTGCCGGCAAACCAACAGCTCTGTCATCAGCTTACCTACCCCAAGATCAGGACGGTTTATCACCGACTAGAGAAATGGAGGAATTGGTGGCATACTGCCACATCCAAAACTGGGAATTGATCATTAGCTGTGACTCCAACGCACACCATTTGACCTGGGGCAGTATAGAATATAGACAACAGCGCAAGAGGTAAGTCACTCTATGACTCTATCAACCCCAGAGCATACCATCCTATTAGTATACCTTAATTTCTACTGAGATATCTTAGCGAGGTATATTTTAGGGATGTAACTTTGTCTAACAATCCTGTTCATCCGAACCAACATGCATACATACCAGGAAGATCCACCGACACTGCCCTTCAAGTGGTAGCAAGTCGGATTGAGAAATCCTTGGATCACAAGAAATCCACCTTGGGTGTCTTCATAGATATAGAAGGTGTGTTTTACAAAACCACCTTTCCTAATATTACAGCGGTCCTATCATACAGGAACGTTCCTCATATTGTGGGTAGCTGGATATCCAACGTGCTCTCTGAAAGAGCAGTACAAATCAGTGCAGGAGACACTGTCATAAGAGGACTGGTTGCGAGGGGCTGTCTGGTTGCGAGGGGGTGTTTTATCACCTCTGCTTTGGATTACTGTTCTCGACAGCCTCCTAAACCACCTCAATATGGAAGGATTCTACATAATTGCATACGCAGATGACCTAATAATACTGCTGAAAAGAAAATTCCTGAGGAGCCCTCTGCCAGAGAATGCAGATGACCCTAAGAATAATAGAAACTTGGTTTGAGGAGCATGCCCTATTCGTCAACTTCCAAGACGGAAATGGTACTTTAGGGGGGACGACACCCAGCGTAGTCATGTGGATATACACTGCTAGCTATCATAAGACCAATGATCTCCCTATATTGGGTCAAAAGACACTCACAATGCAACGGCAATAGAAGTTGACAAACTGGCTAAGAAGGTAGTCTACCTGAAAATCCTTGGGCTTGGTCTTTCGAGTGTACTACGAATTGCAGCAAAACTCCAAATAATCAAGGAAAACACCCATAAAAAATTTAAGACGTTATGGGATGAAACAAGTAGATATAGCGAAGAAACAGCAAAGAATTATCTGGCAATGTCTAGGGGAAACCTACGATTTGCAGCAGGAATCCCAACCGGATACTGCCGGGTAAGGAAGCACCTCTATAATATGAGAGAAAGACACACCGATCTGCAGAGGATATGAACAAGAAGATGAAACGGTCGAGCATGTACTTTGTGAATGTCCCGCCGTGTCATCGACCAGAGAATCCATATTGGGGCATGTTGGCCTTCAGGCAACATCATCACCTTTTTTACAACCTTAGGCTGCTCGATGGCCTAGGTGAGACATTTCCCTCACGGAGGAAGAACAATGGGCCCAATGAGGGTTAGGCGCAGCGGAATCTTTGATCCCCACTCCGAACAAATTACAGATACATGGGACCAGTTCTTTAAAGGATAAGCATTATAAGCAATTTTACAAAGCGTCCGTTTTTAAAATTAAATATTATTATGAAATAAGTCAATAATACAAAAAGTAACATTTTTATTATGTTATACAGTTTAAACATTTTCAGTATAAAAATATTAAAAGTAATATAAATATACCTAACATCTTATCTCCAATTTTAATATAAAATATAATCGTTTTCTTCTTATTTGCATTTAATAAACAAAGTCGTTCTGCGAAATTTTTATTTTAAAACATTTTACCATCAGGGACCGCGCGCCCGCAGCCGATGTGTTGAGTGATCCCAGGTCACAGGTAGACTGCCACAGCCTGCCTAGGTCACCCATCCTAGAGCCAGCGAGTGCATTAACTCATTAACTCAAGCATTAACTCGGAAGATCGAAATCTTACCGGCCAAGTCTTGCGGCTAGGCGGTCCCCTTTCAGTTTTCATTTCTTCCCATGAGTTGGCTTTGAAAAACACTGTAGTGTCATCCGCAAATCCTATAATGTCTGCTCTGTACAAGGATAAATAAAATAGGTCATTTATATAGATGGAGAACAAAACAGGACCCAACACTGTACCTTGTGGCACTCCATATTCTACATGTAGTGTATCACCTATTACATTATGTATTTTCACGCTTTCATGTCTGTTGGTTATATTCCGTCTGGTACCAATGTCAGCAAGTGCTTGGAAAAGTAAGAAATGACTGACAGTATGAAGCGCTTTTGATAAGGCAATAAACATGCAGACATGGTTTTGATTGATTTAGCGCATAGTAGATTTTTTTTGTTAAAGCTACTATTGCATGTTTGTTGTCGGAAATTAGGTTATATCTTGTAACATATGCAATTAGTTTTTTTATATAATGTTTTCAAAAAGAAATATCATGATTACTATATACAGGTGCGGCAGAAAGTACTGGTGTTTTTGTCATGGCATAGGCGAACGGAGGGGAGTAGAGCGTTATGGATAAGGTTTTTCAACTCGGAGAGATACTTGACTTGAGTGTTGACGATTTGGTAGGTTGGGTAGGTACCTACTTAGTCAATAAATATGACTGTATTTCAATTGCAAGTATTGCAAGTATATTTATTTTATTTTTCCGTTTTAAAGTTTATTTTTCACGGCTGCTTAGCTGTTTTGTACATATTATTTTTGTTTCTTGCGGGAAATATGGCTACTAGCGAGCCACCCACTAAAAAATGGTAACGCGAGAATGATGTTACTTAAAAGATGGCCTAGTTATTTACATTCCAAAAATACCCATCCATTCTGCCGCACCGTATAGGAAATCGCTCTCTTTCAGTTATTTTAGATAACTTTTAGGCAGCAGGAAGTTAATTTTGTCAAATGATATGTTAATTGTGATTGTAATAATAATGTTGTATTTTATTAGCATTGCAATTATGTTATTATCATTTTATTGAATAAAGTATTAGGTTCATTAGTTTAACATGTTTTATCTTTATTATAGAGACTAATTTTAGTACCTTTTACAACACTCGGAGTAGTTTCCACAAACACCAAAACACTTCGCTTGACGCGCGTTTCGCCAACCAAGTTGGCATCATCTGGTGGCGATGAAAACTAATCTTAAACTAAAAATATACCCTATTACGTAGTTGTTGAGTATTGTGGCTATGAAGCCAGCAATTTTTTCTTCATTGAAGCAAAGAACTATAATAATATAGGCTGGGCAACTAGAGTCTTTGGGGTTTAAAAAAACCTTAGACAGCAATGGGAAAAGTTATTTAGGCGTGAATAACATTTAAAATGTAATTCGACTTTATGAAAATGCTGATATATGGCTGAACAACTCAGAAAAAAAGCTTGCCAAATATATTAGCAAGGACCTCAATCAAATAACACAGTGTTTCTGTAATTGTATAGGTAGACAATAAAATGAACTAAAGATATATCTGGTAAACTTTATTATTAGAACAATAACCAAAGTACACTGCATGAAATAACAGGTAGAGTTACTTATTACTTACATTATGGATACAATCACTGGTTAGAAAACAAAATAGTTTTAGTGAGTTTACTCCTTATCCTGTCAACTTTTTTATTCATTATTTCTCCTTGATGATATAACCTTATATTACAATACTGAAAGCTAATGATTTTAATCAAATTTGTAATACGATTACATTCAATATCATGATCATACATATGCTCTCTCTATGCATTAAAAACCGAACCCCGAACATTGCTCATATTTATAATTAATTTTGTCATTAGATGTTTTCCACCTAGCTGGTTTGTTTTTTCCATAACTCTGATTTTACTTTCAGCTACCTTACAAATGTGAATTACACCATTAGATGGTTGAATTAGGCACTGCGTTACATGGCTGTAATTTTTTATTTTTACTAAAGTTGATTCCAATACATCAGATTGGATCGTAGTTGAACAGATATCACAATCTAATTTTCTTTTCACTTGTTTAACTACAAAGCCTGCTATA
The DNA here is from genome assembly GCA_964058915.1 of Tetropium fuscum. Taxonomy (NCBI): domain Eukaryota; kingdom Metazoa; phylum Arthropoda; class Insecta; order Coleoptera; family Cerambycidae; genus Tetropium; species Tetropium fuscum. The sequence continues at coordinate 310,457 of CAXKVY010000286.1, read as the reverse complement.
TATTCAACAACATCAGAAACGTAGAGGGATAATTGTTCAGAATAGTTTACAATATTTAAAAAGTTATCTTGGTTGTTATTTGTGTCTCCATCACAATTTTCTATTAACTGATGGTCAATGGTTTTCATCTTTATGTTGCTGGAGGTACTCATTGCCAAGGTTATGGTTGGTGCCTGCTCAATGCAATTTGCTTGGGTGGAACCTGTAACACTTGTATGCAATAGTAACCTCTTGTATGCTGCTTGAAACTGTTTTGGAGTAGGATTGTTGTTGTATCCTCCATGACTCCTAATTTTCAGAAACCTGCAATATCACGGTTCTGCCTTTAAAATCTGTTTCAGATCCGGTTCCGAATATTTAAAAAAAAGTATCTAATGTTTCGTACTTTCGGTTTTTTTTTCGAGTTTCATATATCCCCTTTCTAAAGTATGTGTTTGAAGTGTTGGTAACTTTGAAGGCGGCTATGTAAAAACTGTTATTTTCCTTTCAACACAAATAGACAATTTAAGTATTTTCTTTTGCCTGGTGATGGCAATTTTGAAAGGCCAATCGGCGTCGAAACATGGAATACTGGCCTTACTCTTCTATAACTTTGATGAAATTCAATCTAAAGATTAACAGAAACAAGTGTTTGGCACTAGGACACTAAAATGTACGATTTTTTAGCCCACCCTGTATAGGTACCTACTCTATTTGTACTCATTTACATGTAGTAGTCGTCAATTACGAGCTATGCATATATCCCTTGATAATGGTGTATAATAAAGATCTTATGAATTGTGTCCACAATGATGTAAATTTACTTATGCAAATAAATGTTTATTCGTAATGGTGCTTACCTCTGTAATGAAATTATAGTATAGTCAACCACAATACGGATTACTGCCCTCTCTTTCGCCTCTCGAAATTATATAAACAATAAGTGTTCCGCAGTCGACGGTTAAATTAACATCCCTCCACACCTATTGTTCGGAATTAGGTCTACAAATGCTTCTAAATAGAAATATATATTGTAGTACCATATTACCCAAATTAACTAAGGTACATAGACCAAATAAGGGCACTCTTCAAAAAAATAATAAAAAAGAGAAAACTTTTTCTGCGCATATTACAGTTTTCTATGATGAGTAAGCCTAGACAACTTCGCGGTGAACATTAATTAGTCTATCAACTATGAAATGGCGCTCTGAAGAATTAATCTAGTAGAAAGTTAAACAACAAAATGAGGCTAGTAATTTCGGTAAGTAAAACTTTCATCGAATTTTGTAAAAATTTGAATCCAAAATTGACTATGGCATGTCAGTGTATAGCTAAAGAACTGTGCCTGCATGTAAAGTTATAGCCCTTTTCCTATACTATCGTGAAAAAAACTTGGATGAGAAAAGGGACAAACGTCAAATGTGCATAATTCCGGCATAAGCGAATAAACAATGTCAGGTATATAAAACAATAATATGCTGAAGTTCTGGTATGATGGCCCATCTGTAGCGAACATACATTCTCTTGGACACATTGAATATTCAATTTTCACCAGAAAATCAATCTCGTGGTCATGACACTTAATATTGTACATTAGTATGGCCAAAGAAACATCCATTTATAAGCTTGTTCCGCCGTTGACATAATTTTGATGAATCCGTAATTTTTTCGGAAACACGGACGTCTGCTCATATTGTGACAGGGAGTGATCGATCTCTCCACTGATTCTATTCATAAGGCTTCCTAACAAATTAAAATAAAGTTCATGACAGTTATATAGGTTATTGATATTTCACATTTTCGATGTGTGGCTTAATATTTCGACGTGTGTTTAAGGGAAATAGGTACACGTCGAAAAGCCATCGAAGCTGCAATCACTAGGTAAATGAAAATTTATCTAATCTCATTTAGTTAATCTGTATATATTAATATCATTAGTTAGCTGAGTGGGTACAAAGGCCAAATTGTACAAGGGCGAAATAACAAAATTCAAGTTGGCGGACGCAATGGGGTTCTTCTACTAAATTTTAAAACACATATCAACGCATAGTTTTCTTTAAAATAGTTATGACCTATTTCTTCTTTTTGTCCTCATCACTTCAATATGAAAGCTAACAAACTTTCGTAATTATTTGAAAATTTTTTGTTACGTCACAAAATGACGAGGATACCCATTTGTTTTTCATATGAAGAACTTAAAAGAGACAATAAACAAAAACGTATGTCAGGTATTGACACAGACGTAAAGAAGAGCAACGTTGTCAAGCATAAAATATTTCAATCATCTGCTAATTTTTATTAAGAGGCAACCTACTCAATATAATATTTACTTGTAAATGAAAAAAGTGAACTTTATATGAAAACAAGACCGGTTAAAAGGTATTTGTGGGATTTGTCATATGTACAATGTACATTTTATTGTATTATTGATTATATTGTATTACTGATTTTTTATTACTGATTCTGTTTGTGAGGATCATTCCCTGTCCTTGTCTGAATCATAACCGTCGCAGTCTATGATGTCACTGAATTCATGCAATTTATCTGTCTTTTTCGTCTACACTGTCATTTTGGCCTATATTCTGTACATTTTCACTAAGATCGCTATATTTCTATTTTGAAGAATTTTTAGTCGAAAATTGTTCAATTTTTTAGGAATTGCTTAAAATACACAATATGATAATTAAGAACTTACCTTAAATCTTCCAGATTCATTTTCAGAATCAGAATCAGTCAATATATGGTCCATTGCGAAGAAAGATATCTAAAAATTCCTCCGGTTAAGGAGTTTACAAAACATTTACAAGAACCTAGACCGGTCAAAAGGTATTTGTGGGATTTGTCATATGCACAATGGCATTTCATTGTATTATTGATTATATTGTTTTACTGATTTTACATTTTATTTTACTCAGTGTGTAGTGTCAGTCTAAAGATGGCAAATATTAAGAAATGTATTGTCTCGTGGTGTGTAAATAATAACAACGACTATCTCAATAAAATGTTTTTGACCGTACAAAAAGAAAAAAGTCGTCTAAATAGATAGGCTCGTGCTTTACAAATTAAAAAACTTCCTGATAGTGGAAGACATTCTGTTTGTGAGGATCATTTTAATGTAAATATTCGCCATTATCATAATTAAATTATGACAAAATAGGTACATGTTTTTATTGTTAGAAGAGAACCGTAGTAAATGGATGTTTTACAAGACAATGGGGAAAAACTGCAATTAAAAAGTGATGTTGTACCACACAAAAACTTAGAAATAGCTAAAACAAGTGGCAGTCAGTTACGCGATTCGGGAATAAAGCGCAAATCAGTATATGCAGATAAGGGAGAAAAAGCGATTGTTCACTGTGGTACCTGTTATCTGTTACACCATCAAGTCTAGTGCTGTCGAAGAAACAAAAAAAGTTTTTATTTTGTAGAGAGGGTAATTTTTGACCACCCCATGCAAGATAACTCGTTTAAAACGAAAAAACCTTCAGGGTGAAACGAACAAAAATCGTAACATCACTGCGTTATATTCCAGTTTTATTTTTATTCAATTCACTTGAGAAATTTTTACTTGAGAAAATTCGTCTGTTTTGGTCAGATCTCCGCCCCTTAGAACATTAGTTCAACGCCCTCAACGTCTTAATTGGCTCAGCAGGTAGCCAGGGCCGGCGCCTGGGTCCGATACCTACCTGGTACCTAATTATATAAAGTACCTACTAATGCCTACCTATTCACAGTTTGTATTTGTAGTCTCGCAAGTACGGTTATTTTAGTTGTGTTGTTTACGGTTGTGAAATAAGTTTTAAATCTATTATAAGAATGGCAGCATGGAATTTATTTCATCGAATGACGGTCCTGCGTAGCTCGTTACAGAGCCCCTCCTCTTTAGTCGCCGATGCGCAAAGCAAGTCCATTCTCTCGTTGGATAGAGTATAAATGTCCTGCATTTATTTCAAGATGAAATTACATATCAAAAAAAAATTCGTGTAAAAATCTTTATTTTTATATAAACGGATTTTACATTAAAATTATGAAGTGCCAGGATAATGCGTGACCTTGAAAATTTTCAAAATTCTTTCACCGCGGCTGCCACTGTATAGATTTGTTGTGTGCCCCCCCCCCCCAAAATCCAAGTCTGGTTACGCTACTGATCTAAGCAATGATTAAGTAGTGGTCAGTAATATCGTTTTTATTTTTAAACGGCTAAGACTTTCATTTGGGAGACATTATAAAAATGTCTCCTAGAAGAATGATTTTAATAGATTACTAGAATGTTCCTAGGCTAAAGCAGCTACGAGCTCCGAGTAATACTAGTTCAATACAGTAGGTGTTTGCAATGCCATCTGGAGATATCCCAAACATTGGATACACTTTATTTAAAAACATCCCTGCCTCTTTAATTTTAAAATTTTTAATTCGTTCTACTGGCAGAACCTAGTTCTAAAGTTGGCCGCGTGGACTTTTAATGCACCCATTATAGATTCCAGGGATCCAGATGCTGCTTTGCATCGTGCAGCTTGATATATTTTCGAAGCTGTAATTCTTCAGAATCTAATCTCATACCAATACCAATACTTACCAAGCGATTATTAACGGATTTGTTTTTCTTGAAATAACCTGCAAAGTCTTTACTATTAAAGGCTATTTTCGTCGAATTTGAGTATACGCCGGAGTAATATTTTAATTCATATATTTTTATTTATTTCATATTTCTTCACCCGATGTAATGTGAACAAACAAACCGATTGCCCGTGATGTTTATGGCAAATTTTGGTGACATGTATCTCCTGTCTTTTCTTTTGATTATCAATTAATTTGCTCTTATTCTCATTCGCAATTAATTAGAGTTGAAACGGATTATAAATTTATAGCATACATACTTCCTTAGAAAAAAAAAGAAAAGCTATGGTCTCGACACGTTATTACAGCAATTAATCTTTGAACCATTCTATTTTTACACGAAGTTGGGCAAATACCGGTTATAATATTCATGCTCTTCTCGGTCGCGAAAACTGAATGCTGGCGCCATCTGTGGGGCAGTAGCCACTTTAAGCAGTCCCGTACTGATGAATGCATAGAAAATTATACGAAGCATCTGATGCCACACACGAGCAGGGTATTGTACTAAAACTAAACTAAATTAAAACTAAAGTTTCGTTAGAGAAATCTAATAGAAAATGGTTCCCACCCAAGCAGACAACATACCGGGTGAAACAAATTTTGATTGTAATTGAATGGAACTTCACAGTGAATATTAATCACGAAATATAAATGGAGGTAACTGGATTTTTTATAAATGGATTTTTTTTGGCAGTTCTAATCTATTTCTTATGAAGATCTTATCTATTATCTTATAAGAGATCTTATCTATCTTCTTTACAACCACTAAATAAATATTGGATTTGTTATTAATACGACATATTAGGATATAATATTTTTATTTATTTATTCTCTATAAAGTTTAATTTAACATAAAATATAAATTGCACTATAGTAAAATGTCAAGTTTGATTTATACTTGGGATGTGAAATTTTCTTACCGAATATCAGACGAGCGTCAATTATACCCGAAATTTTTTTTTCGGGCACGAATAATTAAAGAAAATAAAAAATTTCAAAATATTTGTTACCTACCTCATAAAAGCTCTTGTGATACTATGTGAAAATTCGGCACTCGGAAACATGGTTGCCTAGAAACGTGTTGAGTTCATTTTGATGTTGTGTGTCCGAAAACGTTTTAAACTGTCATTGTTTATCAAATAACATAAAAATGAACTCAACACGTTTGTAGGCAACATTTTTGCATACCCAGAATTTTCTATAATTTTTATTTACACACTTATTATATTACTGCAGAAAATTTAAAATGAGGTGTCTAAGAAAACTTAAAACTGGTAATTTTTTTCCAAAAAATTGTTTCAATTTTCAATTCGAAATGAACGAATGCGATTTATTGAAGGTTTTCTCTTGTACGTCTTGTACGTTTTCTCTTGTACGTCTTTTCTGTCGTATAGGAGGCATCTACGTAAGAAGGAGCGTTCAAGGTCACATGTCTAGGTGCTGTATGCGAACGTTAATCTATGATAAGCACATTGGCGTGGTGCAGGACATGGCTAGTCATCGCGAAGTGTCCTTAATAGCCCACGGAAAACGGGGTCGCATAATTTCTGACGTTTATATAATAGAGAAAAGCCTTCTAAAAACTCCATTTAAGCGATACTTTGCTTCTTGAGCCTTGCTGCTTACATTAATGATTTGGTCTAAACATATTCCCTCGGTATCAATTCATTCTCTATATTCTAATATCTACTGTTATTGGGATGCTATGTAACTTCCCAATTTCTGCCATAATTTCACCCTCAACCGAAATCTTGGCGTCGATTTAACAACGTAACGTCGCTAGACAATGTAATGTATCTTATTACAGAAGCGTTGACCATCTCTAGTTTATTTATATCATCTAGTTTACTCAAAATTATTGCACGAAATATATTTATTAGACTATTTCCAGAATAAAACGTAGAAAAAGAATATTTTATTATTAATTGAACTAACCATTCAAATTATTACTTACAATTATTACCCGAAGATAGGCCGATGTTAATAATATGGATAGTCCCTTGTAGTGTATGTTCTTGATTCTTTAACGTAGAACTTCTTGGTTATGAGCTCCTGAGGATGTGTGTTGCTTCCTTCGGTACATCTCAATCTACTTCACCTCTTATTTTCTTAATTGCTTAGTTTTTCATTATGTTGATCATCTGGAGTTGTAGGTAAGGTTTAATTGAAAGTAGAGACTCTACAGTGTGGAACCCTGGTATAATCTGGATTTCACTTCAAAATAAGCTAACTGCCTTAGTGATAACAGTTACTACCTTTTGATGACTCCAATCTTCAAGTAAGCGGTACCATTTTCATATTTATCTTTGGATTTTGTCGGCAACAATGATTCACTCACAATTTTTGCTGATCCTTCATTGGAAGCAGAAGATTCGGACATTTTTCATTAATCACTGACAATAATATTAAAGAGAAACTAATAAACAAACTCGTTGCTATATCAACATTCCCTCAGGATTCTTGATTCACATTTTTGAAATTCACAATTCTCAATACAAAATTTTGACAAATGTAGCCAGTTATTTAAGCTATTTCCATACACTATAAAAAAATCATGTGTCCAACTTGTAGGAAAAGTGTCTTTTCCGCATATGGTGTATTTAAAAAAATGCCCAGGTGATACCGTACTAATAGCAAATAATTCCACGAACATTTTGATAACACCACAAAAGGTATGTAAACAAATTAAATGTGGAGAGAAAAAGGCATTTAATGGACCTATATATTCGGTGTCTCGTTTTTTACAAGATTTTATTTAACTTGCTATGTATGTATATGTATGATATATGTATGTATGTATGTTTGTTTGGGTCAAATCTTGCAACTGAGTTTTAAAGTATTTATCCTCAAACGATTGAGCTGAAATTTTGCACGCACGTCGTCCTAAATCTAATATGACGGTGTAAATGCAACAGCAGTAACATTTCTTTTTCCTTGCTTCTTTAAATTCCATGTCAGTAAATGGATTGAGGTTTTCTTGAATTTTTCTCATATAATCTTTGCCGCGGAGCTCCAATAATGTTTACATACTTGGTCGTATTTTCTTCTCATGTTCAAAATTTCATGCGTTCCTTAAAATTGATTCCTTATTAATTTTGGATATTTTGTCCTCAATTAACTTTCGAGTCTCTTCCTCGCTAGCATCTCCCCATCGACGGTGATCTACTGGTTGAAACCTTCTCTGCTTAACAGCACTATTTTGACACGTGTATTGAAATTTTCTGTCACTTTGACAGTAAACTATTTTATTTATTTAAAACATATGACAGTCAACATGCGGTGTTAAAATCATCACCGATTTAATAGCCTACTCTGCGATGTTGTTTTGTAATTTAACCAATTAAGTTAATCAAAATGTACGATGTGACATGTGAATTATATTCTCAATGAAATACATCTCGAAAAATCTAGAGTTAGCACCAAGCATTAAACGCAATAACCCATTTCAACAAGCTGCAACTATAAATCGCCTTAATTTCCAATATTTCAAACATGCCATTCCTCGGCTATCGTTACTGTTCGCAATTCTGCAATTTCTAAAACAGATAAGCAAGAGGAAACTAAATATAAATACGACGAGAGTTTCAGTCGCCCTATGTCTTACCCATCCCCCGATATTTCCTACACAACCCGCCGCCGGGGAACGCCAGTCTGTTGTCTGCTCTCTAGATGGTAATATCGCTCTATTTTACATCAAAATATAACAAACAATTGATGCAACGACCGAAAACGACATATAGATCTAACGGAATGCTAATTTTCTGAAGGAAAAGGAACTGTGAAAGGCTACGAGAATAAATTTTCTCCAGGATAATATACCTAAATACTTTATTTAAAATAAGTAAATACGAAAGACTTGTTGCCTTGCTTTTTAAAAAAAAATAAACGACATTGGGAAGAATACATTTTTCGTTATAAGATTACTTATGTTCAAGATTATTTACGTTCTTCAAAACACGAATCACTGAATCATATATACAACAATTTATATTATTTTCACTTCTCTTGAATTGAAGAAACTTTTCTACATCACTAATCACTATCAAGCGTGATATTTCACAACCGTTCAGGACAATGACGACTTATTTGGCAAAAGGCAGTTTATTAATATCTTAAGAAATCCAAAAATCGAAGCCAAAAGTCTGTTCCATAATATTAGTTTAAGTTATGTTCAATATTCAATACTCGGTATGTCCAGTTGTTCTAAACGGGAAGATGTAAATGTTGTGTGTGTTGTATGTCTTAGATATTATTTCGTTGATATGATTTTTTTATAATTTGTAATTTATTGTAATTTGCAGTTGTTATCATTTATATCTAGCTTTGTTTTGAATCGAACAGTCAGGTAACTGAAGTATTCATTTCTCTTCTGTCTGGAATCTTCACCTCGAAAGAAGAATAAATAAGGCCTACATATCATACGACCAGTGTCGCAGGACCGTAGGGAAGACCTGGGGAATGAAACCCAGGGTGGTTCTGTGGATTTATACTGCTATCATAAGACCAATGTTGGCCTATGGAGCTGTTGTCTGGTGGCCCAAGAGTCAACAAATAACAGCAAAACTCAAGCCATGCCAGGTACAAAGAAGTCTGTCTGAGCATAACCGGAGCCATGCGAACAACACCAAGGAGAGCAATGGAGATAATGCTGTGTCTTCCACCGCTAGACCTACATCTAGAAGAAGTGGCTCTGACTACCATGACTCGCCTCAAATCCGTTGGCATACTACCAAATGCAATCTGTGGCCAAACCAGAAGCCGCCTGTGGACTGAGGCTGTCAGAAAGATACCCCTTTTACAGGCATGTGCAGATGGTATACCGCCTCGGCTTGTCTTTGATAAACCTTACGCCATACATACTACTGGTGAAGACGAGGCCGGCGTTGAAGGTGTAAACTATGTCTTCACGGACGGATCAAAGAAAAAGGATGGAGTAGGCTGTGGTGTATATTCCAAGAATCTGCGACTCCGATGCAACTGGACTATGGATAAAAATGCCAGTGTAGTACAAACAGAACTCGCTGGTATAACCATAGCCGCACAAGAGATTGCTCGCAGAGAAATAACGGGGAAGACAATAAGAATTTGCACAGATAGTAGACAATCACTACTGGCCCTGAAAAATTATAAAATAACTAAAGGATCAATATGGGAATGTCACCAAGCACTAGTGAGAGTATGTCAGATGAATAACATCTGCCTGTGCTGGGTCAAAGGACACTCACAATGCAACGGTAATATAGAAGCTGACAAACTGGCCAAGAAGGCAGCCAGCTTGAGTATCCTTGGGCCTGGTCAAGTACACTACCAGTTGCAGCGAAACTCTAATTAATGAAGGAAAACACCCACAAAAAATTTAAGACGTTATGGGATGAAACAAGTAGCTGTCAGCTGGCCAGAAATCTCTTGAGATATCCCAGCGAAGAGACGGCGAGAAACTATCTGGCAATGTCCAGGGGTAAACTGCGATTTGTTACAGGAATCATAACCGGACAGTGTCGGGTAAGGAAACACCTCTATAACATGAGACAAACTGACACACCCATCTGCAGACGATATGAACAAGAAGATGAAACGATCGAGCATGTACATTGCGAATGTTCCGCCGTGTCATCGACCAGAGAATCCATATTGGGGGAACGTTGGCCTTCTATGGCCAATTTGAGGAAAATGCCCCTGGGCAACATCATCACCTTTTGTACAACATTGGGCTGGTCGATGGCCTAGGGAGACATTTCCCTCACGGAGGAAGCACAAGGGGCCCAATGGGGCCTAAATGCAGCGGATCTCTGATCCGCACTCCGGACAAATTTCAGATTCAACTCTTATGACTGATCCTCATCATTGTACATATGGCAACTATAACTAAAAATGCCAACCGTCAAAGTGATATGTACAAGAGCACACGCATTCGTGAAAAATTGCCTTTATCTTGCGATTATTGAAACGATTGAATATAAAACGTTGTAAGATATCCTTCTAGAATGTCTCTTTATTGCAATCAATGCCTTTAAAATAACTTACAGAAAATTAGTAATATGTTATTTAATAATGTAATTATAAATCGATTTCCTCGCCACCTCTTGCGTCATAACTTCCAAGCAGAGTTGTGACTTACAATAAGTATCAATCAAATCACTTTATTCCCACCTCAGGAGTCCTGCAGGGATCGAATTTGGGGCTATTGCTTTTTAATATCTGTATCAATGATCTGGCTGATATTATGTACTGTGAAAAACTGTTATTTTCTGATGATCTCAAAATTTATTATGCGACATGCAGATGATTTTACATTCATTCAAGATCAACTATTTAAAATTGAGAATTGCTTTGTTACAAATAAATTGAGTATGACTATTCAAAAATGTAAAATAATGAGTTACACACTTAAAAAACAACATATTTCTTCTACCATCCCTAAAGATGAGAAGAATATTATTTAACTCAAGTTCTATTTTCAAATTAATTGATTTTTCTACTTTTTGTTTTGTTAAATTTTTTCCTCTAATTGGATTTTGCAATCTGTTGGATAATAAATAAATAAATAAACATTCGAACATAGACAAATAAGCAGTTTGCTAACAGAGTCTGGCGTAGCAAACTACAATAAAATTATGATCATTCCCTTATTTCCATTTTTATGTTTCACACAAACACCCAAATAGCAAGAACTTAAATGCTAACATTAACCTTCCTCTAGCCGTCCATTCTTATCCACACTACAACGTAAGAGCGGGGGTATTAAGTTCAGTCTTCCACTGTAAAGGGTATGTAGGCCCTGGTGTATAAAGAGAAGACTAATGGGGTGGATTAACGTAGCAGCTCCGCTGCGGTTATCTGGGATCGTAACTGTAAACACCGCCGTCGTGTTCCTGCAATTACCGTCACTGCTCCTGGCTTCCGACACCGGTGCTCCTGCCAATAACACCGAATAATGCAGATCGCCATCTGGTTAGCCGGCCAATCTGTGGTTGCGGCTTGCCCACATGCATGTCATTACGTTGTGTAGTTTTTTTTTGTAGGAATTACATATTATTTCCGCAACAAAATCCCCCGACAAGTTATATCCATTTATACGAAAGCAAAATCCACTTTACCGAAACCCTTTATCACACAGATTTTGCAAGCTATAACCAGCTGATCATCACTCTTAAAGGATATGATGGGAGTTCTTCGAGAAAAGCACACTTTATTCAAACGGGATAGTGACTCAGCGATTCAATGGCCAATCTCGTTCGAAGGAATTCCTATTAGCTCAGTCGTCGTCTGCATCTTCAGTGCTTATATAAACAATATAATAATTCTGTGTAGTGGAAAAACCCTCGCTGATAGTGCTAGGAAATGCAAGGAAACCGTGTAGATTCTGCTTTCCATAAATAAGTTAATAAAACAAATTGAACGAATATGTCGACTAAAATAATCTAGTATTAATTAGAAATATGTAGATAATATTTGATTTGAAATAAATTCATAGTTTTTGCTTAAAAATGTAATAGAATTACAGTAAGTTTTCGTTCTTTGCAGGCATAAAAGAAGTGTATGGAGAGGTTCTAAAAAGACACCAGGGCGACCTCAAAGTCTTAGACCAACCGCGATTATGCGATGGTGGACACTACCGCCTGGGTGGTTCTCTGAGTAGTAGTTCAAATGACGGAGATAAACCATCCAAGCAGAAACGATATCGAACAAGATTTACTCCTGCACAACTAAACGAATTGGAAAGGTGTTTCTAGAAAACGCATTATCCAGATATCTTCATGAGGGAAAAAAATTGCTATGAGAATTGGGCTCTCACAGAATCAAGAGTGCAGGTAAGTCAAATAGACTTACTTATTCACTTACAAATATTCAACTGGTTCTGAAAGTTGCGTTTATCAATATCGGTTCCAAAATGATCTTGCCCTTTGTCTACGTGGCGAAATGTATGGAACTGACTTGTCAATGTATAATTATCATATTTTTGTTGAAATAAGATTTCTACAATACCTAGTGTTTTTTTAATTATATAATAGGCATAGAATTTGTTATGTGGGCATTATGTCTACTATTAGGTAAATATTAGACTAGAGTAATAATTACTCTTTGATAAATCTACATAAGTTGACATGAAGCTATGTCAATAAACCCCAATTTCTATGTTAATGTTAATGTCTATGTTAATGTATATCAATAATTATGTACATATGTCCATCATTTATTATTTCTGGAGAATTAAACCCCATGTAAATGCTTCATCTTTCCAACTAGCGAAGTAATCTAGAGATGCAGTCTTCTAGTAAGGGCTTCAGTACGTAAATAACAATTCCTATTGATAATAATAATAAGACTGTCAATTTACTCTTTTGGTCTTATTTTCTAAAATATTTTCCTTAGTTTAACTTATTGTATAATTTGCTTCATTATATCTGTATCTTCCCTACTATTGCTCTTGCTCTTCCTCTCGCTGTCAAGAATAGGTTTTCCTCGATATTATTTTGCCTTTTTCCATTGATTGATCTTAATTCCCATAGGTACGTTTTTTTATTAAAAGCATAACAAATTTTGTTCATTCTACTTTTATAAGTCAGTTTCTTCATAAGTTCATAAGTCAGACTTTGTCAGTTTCCATGGACTCTTTCTTAGAGAATATAATATGCTCTTTAGAGAAATACTAGTATAATTCTAATACAAATTAAATTAAGGAGAACAATTAATAGGTCGATAATTATTTAAAATAGCCTCTTAAAAAGTATAAATACAGTGTCTCTAGCATCTGTATTTCCTGTGATAAAATTTACCAATAAAAAATTGTACCAACATCCAAGTAAAAAACATTGTGAAGTGAAGACTTGAAGTAAGAAAGAAGTGGTGACCTGAAGTCACGAAAGAGAGAAGCCTCAATGGATGTTTGACGTCTTCGAATAGTAGCCCAGGCGAGATACTTCTTCAATCGACACTGGGAACTAATGCAAGGCAAGTAAGTTCTTAGTCCTCTTTCGATCTCCGAAAAATGGAGGTCCGGAATCCTTTGTTTTGCCGCGCATGAGTCAGAGAACAGTAGAAAAGGAAGATCAAAGAACAGAAGCATCACAACTAGGACGCAATAAATACCTGTCAAGAACTATTATAAACGATCTATGGTAGTTCGATAATACCGCAAAGAAGTCTATAATAATTTATAACTGAGTCCTAATCACGAATGATAAAGGGCGCGCCTAGTCGTAATATACCTATCAGAGAATGTATATACTTACCACTACTTACGCGGCAAGCTTGAGTCTCAGTTTCACAAAGTTTTTCGTGTAAATAAACGTAAATTTTGAGGTTATTTTACGTTAAATGTTCATCAGCTGTTAAATGTCACGTGGTCCATTTTCAATAGTTCATTTTTCAAAAACGTATGCGAAAAAGTGTCACATTGTAAATGCCTTTTTTAATATACCTATAGCTTCTTTAATATATGTCTTTCTCCCGTTACAATCGTTATTTCGACATAATCTCTAATTTGTTTTATCGTATTCATTTATTAATGAATTTTTTTGTTGTTGCCTATCGTCTGCTCAGTTAAATACGGAGGTCGTGGATAAGTGGATTTGCTAGAGGCTTGCACTTAGATACCTTTAGATATATCACCATAAAAATCACAGTTTGACAATGACCGGCTTGATCTACTCCTACTTAAAATTTTGTATAAAAATACTTGGACGCCAGGTCAAGAGTACTTAAATAGTACAGAAGACCGCAGAAATGATCAGCCAATCATTATCAGCTGTGAGTCACCCCTCTTGTGACTCAGACTTTTCCCAGAGAAATAAAAGATAAAGATTTTTTTTTAAACAATATATTACAAAAATATTTATATTACCAGCTGATGGTTCACAGTGATTCTTAAATTAAAATTAACAATTGGGTTGCCTAAGGGGCGTTAATACGACTCTACTTTATGAAGTAGCCTTTAACCTAAAGTAGGAATTTAGGTTAAAACAATAAAAAATGTTCACTCTTGACACAAGGTCAAGTCGAGAATTTTATCATTTACAACAAAAGTGAATTGTAAACCTTGAAAAAAATTAAGTGGAAATATTCCTTAAGACCTGGTAATTCCTAGGGGCAATTAATTATACAAAAATACCTTTTCTCCTTTCTGGAAAGAGTGCTGGGTTTCCTAGGATCCTAGGCTGAAGCTTCGGCTTGGTGGTCCAGCTGAGCTGAGACGTAGCCTCTAAGGGCGATGGGTGGAATGTGCCGGCTGCAGGAGGAGGTACCTTCCAGTCTGACGTTCAGGAATAGGTAATAATGGTCGGTTTAGGTATTATACAGGGCTAACTAAAAGGTTGTTATATAACCCTAATTTTAAAACACTCGGTGGAATAGTTTCGTAACCAAATTCTTTAAAAATACCAATTTTTGTTAAGAACCATTCCTTTCCTACATTTTGTTTTTGGTCCATGTCTTTAGATACATTGGTTCATTTTTAAGAGCAAAATGAATTTGTCACCAACAGTTTACTGTTAATTTACTCTGCTGTTACAAGTGATATGTAAAACGTAGGCGGCGTACGTCAACCAAAAAACAATGACCAATCATTGTTTTTTGTGTATGCAATCTCATTTTGACACATTTTTAAAAACAATACGGTGTTGAGAAATATTGAGCAATTTAAAATAATGAATCGTGTGAGACATTTGACAGCATTGGATTGTGTAAGAGCGCAAACTTTGGTTTAAGAGGGTAGAAGTATGCGATATGTCTCTCGAATTCTGGGTGTTAACCATTCGACAATAAGTCGAATGTTAAAACGTCACAGGGCAACTGGTTCTCACTCCAGGAGACATGGGCAGGGTAGAAAAAAGGCGACGAATGTTAGATGGTTAGACGAACTTGAGATGGTTAGAAATGTTCAAGTTTCTGCTCTTACTGTAAGGAGAAGACTACGGGAGGCAGGTTTGATCAGTAGAAGGCCCATAAAGGCACCAGAACTTACCAGGGCTCAGAAGGTAGTTCGATTACGATTTGCACGAGCACATGAAAATTGGACTATCGATAGCTGGAGGAAAGTCCTATTCTCCGATGAAAAAGAATAAGCCTAAAATCTTGTGATGGGCGGCAACGTGTGTATATAAGACAAGGGGAAAGGGAAGCTGCCTTCAATTTCGTTCTAAACGAACCCATTGGTCGTGGCTCCAAAATGTTTTGGGCGGGTATTTCTTTCGATAGCCGTACGGAGTTAGTCCCTATTCATGCAAGGGCAATGAATGCGGAATACTACGTAGAGAACATTCTCCAGGAGCATGTAATGCCCTATGCTTCGTTTATTGGTCCTGATTTCATATTCATGCAAGATAATGCAAGACCACATGTAGCAAGAATTTGTGTTGAGTACTTGAATGAAGTCCATATTGATGTTATGAACTGGCCAGCACGAAGCCCGGATTGAAATCCCATCGAACACCTATGGGACATCATTAAGAGAGCAGTGAGATGACGTCTACCAGCCCCACAGAACCTTCAACAGCTGGAACAGGTTACTCTTCATGAGTGAGATAATATTCCTCAACCCGTCATTCAAAACCTCATTAGAAGTATGCCACGGCGGATTCAGGCTGTAATCCGAGCTAGAGGTGGCAACACAACCTACTAGGGATCAGCTCACATAATTTTATTTCTTTGTTTTCCTTTGTTTTCTTGTTAATTAAAAAATGTTTCTTCTCACCCTTTTTTCAATTGTTTTCTGTATAGTGCGATAATTTTGAACCAATGCATCTAAAGACATGGACCAAAAAACAAAATGTAGGAAAGGACAGGTTCTTAACAAAAATTGGTATTTTTAAAGAATTTGGTTACGAAATTATTCCACCGAGTGTTTTAAAATTAGGGTTATATAACAACCTTTTAGTTAGCCCTGTATAATACCTAAACCGTCCACAGTTAACAAAAGACTGGATATGCAAGTTGAAATTAGTTGTTTTATCTACAGTATTCTAAAAAAATTATCAAAATTGGACTAAAAGTAAAAAAGTTATGAATTTTAGCAAATATTAACGTGGTGCGATAATTTTGAACAGCAGTTTATTAATAATAATAAAATATTTCAGACTATATACCTGGTAATTAAGAATCACTACACTAAAACACCGAAGATATATCTTCGCGAACGTAAGCCACGGTCAACAGGCTCAAGCAAGCAGGTCGGCAGAAACAGTGATTTTTGCGGATATCGCGTATAAATGTGCTTGCTGGGAACAGGCGACATTTAGCGGGACGGAAAGGTAGGGATAACGGTAGATGGTGAGTCGCGGTAAATTTCTACAAGTTCGTGCGGTTTTATTTCAAATATTTGAAATAAGAATTCAAACATTAGCCATAAAACGGAACGGAATTTATTTACGTCACAATTACTATTATAACTTTTTATAATTTCGCTAATTATCGGTAATCGTTCCGGAGTCAAACAGGATCGGTCGGATTCGATTCACAGTTCCTAAACAGATAAATTAAGAAAATCAATTATGCCAAATATATAATCAATTGCATGAAGTATATAATTATATTATAGCCAAAAATTTGAGGAATTGACAATAAAAAATAGCATTGAGTTGGACGATTCGCCGATAGCATCAGCGAAATAATAATTCTAAAATATGCATAAGATTTATTCTCAGTGAATATATACCTCGCATAACTTCGTATATAGTTTTAAAACAGATAAGAAAACAACGAAACGTGTCTAAAATATAAAGCACTGGGGATTTCCTCGGGTTGAACAGGAATGCATTTTTATAGTAAGTTTATTTCTTATTCGATTTGTATAATTCAAATATATGTTCATTATGCAGTTTTCTGGTTCATTGTACTGATAGTTTACGCATTCTGAGATGGGATTTATTATCTAGTTGAACTACTGACAACAAGAATGTTTGTGGATGTTTAAAGTATTGCTAATTTGCTATGATATCTTGAAGTAAAATATTGTCATTATTGCCGAATGTCATTATTGTCATTATTCCCACTTTTAAGTCAAATATTTACTATATGTTTATATTTAACTTGGTATACCTTAGAATATTGGTTATGGTAAAAAAAATCAAATGAAACACAGATAGGATAAAAAATATAAATTAAAAATTAAAAATCTGTGGACAAAATATGAGATTAAGTATCCAAATACATTGAATTGATAAAACCGTCAGTTCTGATAGACATAACCAGAGCAATTTTGAGTCCAAATGGCATACGAACGAATTTATAATGTCCGATTTTGAGAGTGAATGGCGCAATACCTTTGGAATTTTTTTTTATTTGGTGAAGTCACGATGCCAAGTAGTAAAATGGCGACAAAGTCCAACGTATGTTATCACTTTATAAAATTTCACCTTATAAAATGGCAAACAGGCCAGTCACAAGCAAATGACCGTGAAATTATAACAAATTTGGCACGTCTAAGTTAATTTAGCGTGACAGTAATTATCACATAGAATATTTAATAATTCCCTTTAACTGATTCAGTCCAAAGCATTGACGGCGTACAATATATTCCGAAAAGTAACTGCTTCCGCGACATTTCATTTAATCACATATTGTCAAGATATGCGACTGGGATAAACTTATTTTCCATTGCATGAACAACACAAATAAGTAGCATCTAGCGTACGATTAAATTAAGCAAATGGCAGTAAGTTATCTACGCAATGGTCAAGGATTATAGCTTTGTCTTGGCTCAGCTTCAACATATATTTTTACATATCTGGTACAATTGCAATATGTTTACACATTCATTCCTCTCGATGTTTTTATTATGCGCCGCATTCTCTGAAAAATATTAATCGAACAACAAAAATAATATTATCCCAGGTATTGTCATATGTATTGCAACTTAGCATATAATTTGCCCAGATATATTTAAAAACGATTTTTTTTCGAACAAATTGTACTGAAATATGTACCCCAAATATTATTAATTGCCCTAATGAGATGCATGTATTACCCTAAAACAATGTTGTGTACATGTGTTGCCATAACCATAATCCCCTGTAAAAAAATTGTCTGAAAGTAATTAACAGAAATGCATTTTTAATGACTAGAAAATGAGTATGTTATTCTTTTTTGCAATTCATGATAATTTTCTGTTTTTATCTTTCGCGACGCCGCGATGCTCGATTTCCTACCACTGACTACGTAACTTAAACGGCGAAACGACCTGCATTATTACCCCTTGCATAGGAATCGCTGATTTCCCGGCATCCTTACTACTTTTCGCCTATTCAGAAACGAGGAACTTTTCTTATATCCCCCGCCTCGTATGTTCATTTTCCTTAATTTCCTCGGAATCACATCATAAGCTCTTCCACTTTGACGTAATGGTCATTTTAAATGCTGAAGAGTGCTCTACAAAACTTTGAAGTCGTATTCAAATGCATGGAAAATCCCAAGGAAGATGCTGGTAGCACATAGCGAATATTTAATCTGGTGCATTATGTTAATATATATGTGTATGAATGTATAAGTAGACATATTTTATGTTTTTAAATAAATCTTACACATGCTGTATGGTTTCTTCATATTTTATGACAGCCCTAAACATTGTTACAATGTATCATGGGCAATAATACTATTATCATTATTTTTATTTTTTTTTGTGCTGGTAAGTCCCCCCTGGCCTCCGACTAGTCCAGAGAGTCCCTCCAGCCTCGTTCCTTAACGACCATTCCCCACGTACGCGGGGTAAGCGGTCATTGTGGTTGCAATTCATGTGTCCTGAGTAGACGCAACGAGCCAAGTATGACGGCCTTCTGCATCTTCCCAGCGATAACTTCTGCCGATTGACGGCATGCTGGGATGGTTCTTAATTCTGAGAGCAATGATTGTCGCATACCTCCGAGAGAGCCAATAATAAGATACACTATTTTAACAGAATAACCCGGGTACAGCCTGCGGAGTTCAGAGAGTAAATCTCGATATTTTGTCCGCTTCTCCTCCTAGGTCGTACTACAGCACTCGTAATGCCGCGTTATGTCGATGAATATAGGCAGAGACCGCATATGCTGGA
The DNA here is from genome assembly GCA_964058915.1 of Tetropium fuscum. Classification (NCBI taxonomy): domain Eukaryota; kingdom Metazoa; phylum Arthropoda; class Insecta; order Coleoptera; family Cerambycidae; genus Tetropium; species Tetropium fuscum. The sequence goes on along the minus strand of CAXKVY010000286.1, from coordinate 290,836 downwards.
CAAGCTGACAGCAAATGCATAATGGTCTCTGGGGCCTGACGACATGCTCAACAGCTGACATCAGGCACTTCTAAACCCATCACGCGACTTTGGAAGACAAGGGTGTTTAATACACCATCTTGGCAAGCTAATATAAAACCTTCAGCCTCTGACTTCAGCCTAGCTGACTTCAAAGAGCTAAAGGTCAGCTTTTGAGATAAGCCTAAATCTATATTTATTTCTATAGTAGACTCCGTGCAATGGCTTATCCCTGTGCTGCTGAAAACGAAGTGTATTTCCAGCAGCCCGAAGGTTTTCAACCGAGCAGGGTCCAACTCGGTGACAGAGTTTGGATTATTCTGCTCGGTGTCGAAGTCGAGACCTAGACTATTAGCTGCTCTTTGTGCTACCCTATATATAAACTGAAACTGAAAAATCTGAACATTTTATTATTATCGTGCTTTATTAATAATAAACAAAAATAAACAAAATAATAAATAAACAAAAAAAATAAACAATAAACAAAAAAATAAATTGTATGAAACACTTTTTATTTTATTATTTTTCAAATGTATTGCACATTATAAATACTGCATTTACTTAATTTGTATATTATTGGCCTAATACATTGATTATATTCTAAGTAAGAATGAATAACGTAATTATTTTTCACTTTTTAGGGCAGTTTTTTAGAATAGATTGTTAAGTCGGTTCTGTTCTTTTCTTAAAAATATTTTATTAAAGTAGAAAATAATGTCATCACTTTGACCTGATCTTCCAGTAAGTCAACAATTCCTAGGGGGATAAAAATTCATTTAGAAATCGCACATGCACCTAGCCCGTTACACTAAATCGAGCGCGGTAAAACTGTTTTAATAAGTTTCCCTGTTTACATAGCGCAGTGTGCTAGCTTCTCGTGCCACAAATTTACTTTACGTATGACATCGCTAAATTTCCCTAACTCCTTTATAATAGCAGATCGTCCTTACAAGCTAGGATAACGTTCTCATTAAGTGAAGCCGCTCGAGCATGCCAACATATCCTACTGAGCATAAACAATGATGCATGGATGTAGTGTGGAAGCGCACGCGGCGAGACTGCAGCGTAGAGTACGTTTCGAGGACTGCGGGGGGCTCGCAATCCTTTCCAGGATAGGACCGGGGCATATTTCCGCTCGCGTAAGTAACGGAAAAACCCTCGGGTATGTTATATTTTGTTAATTGAATGTAATTAGATTTCTATCGAATATTGTAACCATTGTTAGGTACTTACGCCTACATGGACGCCATATAAAAATTAAGGAAAATCATGTCCCCGCTCATGTCGAAATATGTTGGGCAAATAGTGGAGCGAAATCGATTTAGAAATGTGTCTTTAATTTTTTTACGTAGAACCAGATGAAACTGTAGATTTTGTACAGTAGATGATTTGGGAAGTGTACTGGGCAATCGCGATAATTTTCTGTGGTACAGGGTAAAAGATCACAAGAGTGTGCACTTAACTCTTTATTTGCAATAAATGGCATCATATTCTAAATAATACGCTTTATTTGTAATAACGAAATGCATAATATATACTCTATAGAAAATCTTTATTGCAGAAATTTGCCAGCAGAGTATGAAGTGCAGCTTCCATGCCACCATTTCTGGCAGTTATTGCACTGGATCCAATCCTCGGGGTGGCTATTCTTGAGTTCGAGAGAACTTGGAAGTTCCCTGGAGAAAATATGAGATCACTTCCCCGGAAGTTCCCTTCCATTTCTCCTGGTTGCTAAATCGCTATTCTTGAAAGTATCTGGATGAGAACGTGAGATGAACTTTTCGTCGCGATTGTTGCAACGTTGCCGGTGATACTTTCGAGCTCTAGTCAATCAAAATCGAGAATCTATCAGCTGTTTATTAGTGTTTATGTCCATGGGGTTATAACCTAAAAATCTCTCTAATCTATGCTAAAAATGTGCATGGTACTAATCTTCGTATCATGAAAAATGTGTGTACTATTCTGCGAATCGCTGTACATTATTACCATTATTGCTTTTGAGGTTAATGGGTGGCAAGCTTCACTACTATTTTTTAACTAAATAATATAATATCATCGACATCATAAAAGTGTAAGCTAGTAATGTACTTACAGAAATTAATATATCTTTTATGCGCTTAGGTCATGAAGAGTGCGAAGAATTTGCCATGTTAAAAACTCATGATCACACAGAGGATAGTATTTGCTGAGGGTGAATTCTGCCAACAATATGCAAAACATAAAAACAATATAAAACTGCAAGAGAAATGTATCAGATCGATGCTGATTCTAAAAGAGAGAAGGATGATGTATGCTATTCAGCGGATCTTCAAAATGTTATAATGTTACCTAGAATGGAAGAATTCAAGGTTGTCTTGTTTACTCCTGGAATCGCAGTATTCAGTGAAAGCTTTGTTCCGGTGGGACCGAAAACGCCTGTCAAACCAAACCTCTTTAGCACGAGAGTATCTGGCAGGAAAAAAGAAGAAATAATAATCTCCTTTTATTCTTTCTTTTTAATTAACAGGGATGCCAGGATCATAACTCTTTGGCTAGACAGCTGTTCGCATAAGAGCTCTGTCAAGAATTTTATTGCATATTTTCTAAAAATTGTTTCAAGTCTTTATTGTTGTATACAAATTTAAGGTGCTAAGTATATTTTTCTTGTGCAGTAATTGGTCGAATGGATTTTAATTTATAATAGGTATATAATATTTACACTGCTATCATAAGACCAATGTTGGCCTATGGAGCTGTTGTCTGGTGGCCCAAGAGTCAACAAATAACAGCAAAACTCAAGCTAGGCCAGGTACAAAGAGTTGCCTGTCTGAGCATAACCGGAGCCATGCGAACAACACCAACGAGAGCAATGGAGATAATGCTGTGTCTTCCACCACTAGACCTACATCTAGAAGAAGTGGCTCTGACTACCATGACTCGCCTTAAATCTGTTGGCATACTACCAAATGCAAGCTGTGGCCAAACCAGAAGCCGCCTGTGGACTGAGGCTGTCAGAAAGATACCCCTTTTACTGGCATGTGCAGATGGTATTCCGCCTCGGCTTGTCTTTGATAAACCTTACACCATACACACTACTGGTGAAGACGAGGCCGGCGTTGAAGGTGTAAACTATGTCTTCACGGACGGATCAAAGAAAAAGGATGGAGCAGGCTGTGGTATATATTCCAGGAATCTGCGACTCCGATGCAGCTGGACTATGGATAAAAATGCCAGTGTAGTACAAACAGAACTCGCTGGTATAACCATAGCCGCACAAGAGATTGCTCGCAGAGAAATAACGGGCAAGACAATAAGAATCTGCACAGATAGTAGACAATCACTACTGGCCCTGAAAAATTATAAAATAACTAAAGGATCAACATGGGAATGTCACCAAGCACTTGTGAGAGCATGTCAGATGAATAACATCTGCCTGTGCTGGGTCAAAGGACACTCACAATGCAACGGCAATATAGAAGCTGACAAACTGGCCAAGAAGGCAGCCAACCTGAGTATCCTTGGGCCTGGTCCTTCAAGTACGCTACCAGTTGCAGCGAAACTTCAATTAATAAAGGAAAACACCCACATAAAATTTAAGACGTTATGGGATGAAACAAGTAGCTGTCAGCTGGCCAGAAATCTCTTGAGATATCCCAGCGAAGAGACGGCGAGGAACTATCTGGCAATGTCCAGGGGTAAACTGCAATTTGTTACAGGAATCCTAACCGGACACTGCCGGGTAAGGAAACACCTCTATAACATGAGACAAAGTGATACACCTATCTGCAGAGGATGTGAACAAGAAGATGAAACGATCGAGCATGTACTTTGCGAATGTCCCGCCGTGTCATCGACCAGAGAATCCATATTGGGGGAACGTTGGCCTTCTATGGCCAATTTGAGGGAAATGCCCCTGGGCAACATCATCACCTTTTGTACAACATTGGGCTGGTCGATGACCTAGGGAGACATTTCCCTCACTGAGGAAGCACAAGGGGCCCAATGGGGCCTAAGTGCAGCGAATCTCGATCCGCACTCCGGACATATTCCAGATTCCAGGTATATAATATTCAAGTATATTATAAGTAATATTTTATCTTGTATTATTTTTTCTAAATATTAAATCTTTCTATACTCAATGGTAATTTCAAGTAAGTACTTATAATTTTCTTAATCAGAATAGCAAATTTTTAATAGATTAATTTTGATAATTTTACATTTCTTAATTGTGTTTTAAACTTAATTTTTTGGATAAGAATATTATAAAACAGAAATACTGCATAACATAGTAAAACGACGTAATGGAAACCCTATGCATCCTAAAATATATTAATAAAGGAGATGTTAGATAATTTTGCAATAAATATATATTATTATTATACGTCATAACCAACATATCAAAAATTATACAAGAAAATATTTATAAGTAAATGGTCTTGCTAGTTCTGTTGAAACTCGGAAGTATTTGACAAATTTTACATCGGCTTATGTAAATGGGTCTCTCATTTGAAGCAATTGACGTTCTCCATCTGCTTGTTCTTCAGCGTCGTGCAAGTCACCCAATACCACAACCGCGTCCAGCATTTCATCAAGGTCCATGACCGTAAAACTAGCTTGATATTGCCTATCAATTATTATAATAATGTCAAATGTTAAGAAATATATTAAAAATATTTTTACATACCTCTAAATTGAAATACCTATTTATATAATTCTCACAATTTACCTAGGTTAATTTATTTCTCTCAAGATGACATTAATTTTTAATCAATACGTTCTATAAGTTGGGTTAGAAACTGAATTTTCTCAGGAGAACTTATACTTCTCCTATAAAATACCATGAGAAACAAGAATAGCAAAAATTCGGTTACGAGAGAACTCCGCCCACTTCTCATGAGATAATCTACTCCCCGAATTTCAAGAATAGCTACCCTGATGGCGGATCCTCAAATCTTTCTGAGCGCCCAGGACAAAAAACGTCTTCGTTTTCTTTGTCATGTGTACTATCATTCTGACTTATATTTTCTCGCAATATCTCCTTCTTTCCAGATTTCCCTTTTTTCTCTGCACCTTTCCCTTGGCTTCTTCCCCCATTACCACTGTATTCTTCCTGCACTATCTTTCTTTTAACTGATTTTCCTTTTTTTGCTATCTGTTCCTCAAGGATCTCCTTGAAAGGTGTGCTGGTAATGACCTTTGGAAGCAGATTGTATTTGAGATAACCCCACTTCAAATTTTAGTAGATCCGTTTAATCACGATTTTGTAAATCCGTTTTATAACGAATATACTTAATTTATTTTTGTTAATATGACATAAGCATTTATTAACATATTTAAAATAATTATGAGATTATGACTGGGATTTATTTATCCTATATTACATAATAGGCACACTTGTATAAAAAAAAGTTTCAACAAAAATCTGACTGGTCATAGCCATGCGATGCAAAAAAACTGTGTAAATGCATTTGATAATAATAGATATTTATGCTGAAATTTGTATTGATAATAATGAATATTTATGCTGAATCTTGAAAACTAATGGTCTGACGAAAAAAAATGCATAAAACATGTTTTATGTAGAACTAATTCTGTGCTATTCAATTTATTATTTAACTTTTTTTCATAGTACCAAAAAGAACGGAGATATTTACCAAAAACGCGAGAGCGGCCTTCCCCCAATGTTGCAAATTCAGGGTGATGATCACGACAATTCAATTTTACGATCCCACCAAATTCTTCATTAGAACGTTTTGTGTGGTAAAACTACCTATTGTCTGGGCTAAAAAGACACTGTTTAGAATTATTACAAAAACAGTTTTACTCTATGAAGTGCAAAAAATTTAACTAAAGATAAATAACCCTTTCCTGTCCAGCTACATCCCCTTAAAGTGGTGTCCCAAAGAACGGTTTTTAATTTATATCTCAAAATAACGTAATCAGAAAAAGACGAAATTTCTCACATCTCGGTTACTTATCAAAATTAATCTAATTAAATCATTTCATCCACATAGCATGTGGCAAAAGAGGTAAAATTAACTACCCTTCTTGAAATTTTGTAAATATCTTCCTGCCTGCTATTTTTTTTCAATTAAAAAAAATACTAAACACTATGATTCATTTAGAAACTTTTTCTCTTTAAAAATTTCGTAGCCGACCTTTTTTGATCAAAAATTAAATTACTGTTACTCTGGTTAAGTGATTAATCAAAAGCGTTGAGCACGATTATGTATTATGATAGTGTAAAATAAGTACTAAGTAGACGTTTTAATGAGCAACCGAGATGTCCCAAATATCGTCTTTTTTTGGATTACGTTATTTTGAGAGAAATTAGAAACCGTTTTTGGCACGTTTGAGGGGGTGTAGCTGGACAGGAACCGTTCTTAATTTTCGACAGGGAATCTACAGTTAAATTTTTGCACGTTACTACGGGACATGTATTTCGTTAGTGCCACATTAAGAATAAATTTTAGATACTTTTATATTTACATTTCATTATGTCAGTAACCTACGCATGTTTCCTAAAATATTTAAAGAATAAAATTTCAAACTCTAACATAGCAACGCGTAAACGATTCCCTGACTTTTTAATTTTCTCACTCCTTGGTTTGTTTTTGTTCAATTATGCGTAGGTATCGGTGGTAGTCTATTTTTAAATCGTACTTCTAAATTTGAGAATCTAACGTAGAGAAATATCTAGCGATAATTATTTATTTACCGAAAATGATGGATCTATTTGCGATATGCTAAACAATAAACATATTTTGGTTGCAAAACACGTCACAGTTACACTATAGTCTGTTTGGAAACGAAAGATAATGATAAAACACAATAATCAAAAGGAGCCATGGGCGTATTCATATGATTTTTAATTCATAGTAACATTGATTTTTTTTAAATCGTAATTTTTTTATATCTCCGAAAGTATATTACATTTTATTTTCATAGCATGTCTTAATGAGGTATTAAACTACATATTTTAGTTAGAAACATGATTTAATCGCCCCATCAGTGTCGTCCCTGAAAATATACCTTTCCAATTTTCAACAATATTTATAAATTAAAATTTCTTGTCGATGTTAATAATAATTAGCTTCAATTTGCATTTAATTATTTCAAGAACTGTGCATTTGTCAAGAAAACTGCAAGAGATCATTTTTATGTAGAATTAACCAGGCTAATCGGAAAACATATCTACATGGAAAAATGTCAGTGGCGTACCCCGTTTTTGGTATGAATGTCAGAGGACATGTTTACAGGGACGCCACTGGTCAAGAAATAAAATAACTTTTCTAACTGAAATGTCGTTAAATATCATATTAACACATACTAAAATTGAGAATAATATATGGAGTACTTCCTGAGATAATAAGAAATATCGAATTGAAAATCAAAATATTTAAGCCGTTGCGTTGCCGACAAAATATACAGGGCCTTCGCTTAATCCCGAAGCTTACGTGACATAATTACATTAAAAAACCTGGGGACACGCCTGTGAATTGACCATGAAATCTATGAATTGACATTTCATAGGGACTTTTATTTAGCTATTTACATGGTAACTTCTTAAATACGAACTTAGAATTTAGATAGAATTTGCTTCACTGGTAAACAGAAATAAATTGATCACGTGGGTTTCGGGATTACATGAAAGCCCCGTATATATCTACTTTTTCTTATAAAATGACGTAAGGAATCACACCCTGGAATATTATCATGCCATTAAGGAACACCCTGTATATAAACTTTTTTTTCAATTGATATAACATTGCTTCTTATATCAATTGAATTACCTCATTAATACCGAATACCTCATCAATACCTCTTACCTCATTAATAAATAGAAGTTTAAGCGAAGGTGTTTAAAATAACTAAAATTACTCCCCTTCATAAAAGGGATGATACAGACATTGTTAACAACTACCGACCTATTTCCATTATACCTATAGTGGCAGTGAGGGAAATTACTTTTAAACGGACACTAACACAGTATTTCGAATTCAACCATAATATTTATAAATGATTTGAAATTGGTCCAGTCATATCAACTGCTTGGGGAAGTCGCTTAGAGGTGTAATTTTACTATTGCGCCACATGAGGTTGATATTGAACATTTCCACTTTACTCTTATCGCAATTTTCATTATTTCACTCACGAATTTGTTACGGTGTGATGCTATAGAGAAATTCTACCCATGCTCAAAAAATATTTGAATTATAGAAGAGAGCGGTAAGAACACGGTCGGGGGCTAGAACATAGAGAACATCTCTGTCAGCCTCTTTGTTAACCGATTTCAGAAAAAGGAGGAGGTTCTCAATTCGGTTATTTTTTTTATGTTTGTTAATTCAGAACTTCGTCATTTATTAAACAATTTTAAAAATTCTCTCTTTGTAGGATAGGGGGTATTTTCAAATGGGTTCCATTTTAGTTTTATTCGCACTGGATCTTGGATTCCGAAGATATACGGGGTAACTCACCAGATATAGGTACAAGAACAAATGGCGAGTACGCCGGTTACAACACTAGTTTATAGATAGTTAAATTAGTGCTAAGGGCACATCTCTCGATGTTTTTTATAAGTCCGCGTAAGTTTCTACTATAAGTCCGCATTTTGGAAAGTTTTAGAAAAAACAAAACCGACTTCAAAAAAATATATTCTAAAAAAATTCTGCATTAAAAAGTAAAAAATAATGACGTTATTCATTCTTACTTTGAGTACAATCAATTTATTAGGCCAATATATACGAGCCCTAACAACTAAATCGACGGCACATAATTTTACTATAAGTCTGCTGTAATTTAAAAAATAAAATAACTGCAAATATTCCGATGGTAATAATTGATTACCATTTAATAACTTTTAACATGTCCTTTAGCATTTATAACGGCGCGAATTCCTTTTGGCTCAGTGTCCACTAAGGATTTACAGAAATCTGGGGTGAAAGAATACCAAATCTCCTGAATTTTTTTCTGAGGTCAGGAATTGTCCTCTGACGGTTGTTTCGTAAGGCTCTTTCCATATTGTGCCATAATGTTTCAATGATATTTAGGTCGGGACTGCTCGACGGCCTGCTCAAGACGTTAATACCATTGTCTTCAAACCATTTTTTGATGAGTTTGGCTGTATGACAGGATGCACCGTCCTGCTGGAAAACGAAATTTCTGGTACCAAACTGCTCTGCTACTGAAGGCAACAGGTTTCACTCCCAATAATGGTGCCGTCAATGAAATCTAACCTTCCTACCGCCTTTGACGACATGCACCTCCAGACCATGGCTCCTTTTGGAAACTTCAGAGTACGTTTTTAGCACTACTTATGGAAGACTTAATTAGGCGTTCACATCACGCGCTTACGAAAATCGCCAAAGCACAGGTCAGACTTAGACTCATCGCTGAAAATGACTTGAGCCCAGTCTTCACTTGTCCAAGCAGTTTTAGGTTTAGCCCATGCTAGACGCTTAGCAACGGTTTTGCTTTGGCCTTGATGAAAGTAAAATCTTCATTTAGCATTTGACGTGTATAATTATTGCCTCTAAATAAACCTTACCTTGTAAAAACTATTACTCGAGTTATGTGTTCATTGACGACAAAATTATCTCGATACATTAATACCTGTTTCTTCGTTCCACACCGCGGTAATGTCTCGCAGAGTAGCCCTTCTATGGCACTTACACATTTTAACAAGATGCCTTTGTGCTCGCTTAGTGACTTTAGGCGCTCGACCAGAACTCTTTCCACGAACATCAACACCACCGCTTTCTATATTTTAATTAACTCTCCAATAATGGATTTCGGGATAATCAAGTCATCAGCGATTTTTCTCATCGATTTTCCACCCGCATATGGCGTAATTATTATTTCAGGCACTTTTTTAGGCGCACGGCATTTTTAACACAACTTAATTGTTAATGAAACGTCTAAAACACGGACAAGCCTATACGAATTCTAAAAACGTGCATGTCATTGTCAGCGCATACTTGTTTTTGAGAGTAGAAAAGTGCCGCGTCCGAACATTTAGTTAACGGCAAATTATGCAAACCATTACTGTGATCATATCTAAATGATAAAACAAAAATTATTTGTAAATAGTCATTGACACACTGCCTAAAATGAGGACGCCCGTGTAAAATATTTTTATTTTAAGCTTGTGTTTTATTACTACTGGTACTAAAACACTCGGAGTAGTTTCCACAAACACCAAAACACTTTCACTTCGCTCGACGCGCGTTTCGCCAACCAAGTTGGCATCATCCGGAGACGATTAAAACTAATCTTAAATTACAAAATCTACCATATTTATACTATTTTTCCGGTGACGTCACTAATGATATCACCGTGAAATTTACGCGTGACTAATCACGCTTCAATGATCGATTGCTAAGCAACGCGTAAAGCGGGCTACGGTATGATATCACCGTCAAATTTACGCGTGACTAATCACGCTTCAATCATCGGTTGCTAAGCAACGCGTAAAGCGGGCTATACGGGATAGGTCCCTTGTCGCTATTCATACTACTATTACACTTTACAATTTCTATGCTCTCAAATGCATCCAACTGTCTATTATTGGTCACATTTCTAACTAATCTTAAATTACTAATATCTATTCTATGATTGTTGTCAAAAGCATGTTGTGCAACACTAAACTTATCTGTTCTTCCATATTTTAGATATCTAAAATATGGAAGAACAGATAAGTCTAGTCAAAAGCATGTTGTGCAACACTAAACTTATCTGTTCTTCCATATTTTAGATATCTAAAATATGGAAGAACAGATAAGTCTAGTGTTGCACAACATGCTTTGGACAACAATCATAGAATAGATATTAGTAATTTAAGATTAGTTAGAAATGTGACCAATAATAGACAGTTGGATGCATTTGAGAGCATAGAAATTGTAAAGTGTAATAGTAGTATGAATAGCGACAAGGGACCTATCCCGTATAGCCCGCTTTACGCGTTGCTTAGCAACCGATGATTGAAGCGTGATTAGTCACGCGTAAATTTGACGGTGATATCATACCGTAGCCCGCTTTACGCGTTGCTTAGCAACCGATCATTGAAGCGTGATTAGTCACGCGTAAATTTCACGGTGATATCATTAGTGACGTCACCGGAAAAATAGTATAAATATGGTAGATTTTGTAATTTAAGATTAGTTTTAATCGTCTCCGGATGATGCCAACTTGGTTGGCGAAACGCGCGTCGAGCGAAGTGAAAGTGTTTTGGTGTTTGTGGAAACTACTCCGAGTGTTACAGTTACATCAAAGGTTCCACCCCTATCCAGTACTACTGGTACTATTAATCACCAGTCGTCCTTCTTCGTCGTTTCGTAATAATCTTCACCGCATCCAACACATTGATTTTCGAAATCATTAATGTTTTCGTCACCGCTTGAACAATCGTCCAAAATTATACTATCACCACCAGAGTCTGACGAGGTAGACTCCCGTCTGGGTTTCTTTGAACATTTTTTTGTAGTCGTTGGTTTAGCTTTGGTATATTTTTTCTTTGACACTTTCTCTCGCCTCATCTCTATATATTCCGGGGACGTTAAAACGTGGGTGAGATTGGCGCGAGCCTTTTTTACGGCTGGTGTTATCACAGGTATAGGTGAAATGATAGCCGATCAAGAGCCGTTCCTGGTGTTAAAGCGTCTACAGTGCCTTCCTGTCGATCTGGAAGATTCTGCAACACCGTTCCAGGCGAATTTTGTCGAGACGAAACTGGCAAACCTGAAGCTTTCTTGGATGGAGTGCGTTTCGGCTGCATCCCAAAAGGACCTGGTTGGGAGGATGCTGTATGGAGGATGGATATTTCCTGAATGTTCAACAGCTACAGCTACGAACTCTGTTAGGAAAGCGTAATCTGGTATCGCGTCTGGATTAAAAGGCATTATTCCAGTTGCTCTAAACGCCGCCGTTGCATTGTTTATTGTAGCTGACATTCACCAAGCGTTGCCCAGCAGCTTGCCGAATTTTCTGCAACAATAAAAACCTAGGTCCATCTCTCCTCACCTTTGCTGGTCCATCTATCCTCCAATTGGGAGGAGAGACGGACCAGAGAATTATTGCTCAGCGAAATATTCAAACGCATTGTTAGGATTATGTTCGAATACGTACGCGTCTACTAAACATCTAAAATTGTCACTGAAACTTACCTGAACCTGAACACATTCAACAATTATGCCACAACCGAATAATTTTGCACGGGTCGAAAAACGATTTTTGCCAATAACCACACGAAAAATGCACAGATAACCGAGCTGCAGTATACACTGTTGCTAACTGATGCAGGTGCTTATATGTAGCAAGGTCAACCCCGCATTGCTCACGTGTTTTACGAGATATCGCAAGTGGTCCGTCTCTCCGATTGGTCCAACTCTCCTCACTTTACCCTAACGTACCTAATATTTTTTTACTTTTTAGTGCAATTTTTTAGAATAGATTCTTGAAAGTCGGTTTTGTTTTGTTAAAAATATTTTATTACCTCCAATGATTGACAATGGGATAGCTCGGGAAATAGTTTAAAATGCATTAGACATGGACACTATAGACAGGACGAGCAGTAACCTACAGAACTTATCCCTGCAATTTATAGAAATTACTCGTAAGAACCCGCATTAGATTTATTGAGGACTTACATATTTCAATGAGCTTTTATTACCCTCAGCAATTTCCAAGTAGACCCTAGTAATTATATTTTAAGAATACAACAGTAGCAAATGCTAATCATACTGCTATATTTTAAGATATTGTAACTAAACAATTGATACATGCTTACGAAACAAAAACAAAATCGAATCTAAACATAGAACAAACAGCTCATATGATTTATGAGGAGATCCTGTCTTGAATACCTCCACATCATTAATTTTATGGATATGAAAAGAGTTTTGCTTTCATTTAGGGTGAACTATGATTTTTTTATCTAAATATGCCAGGAATATTTTTTGCTCGTTCAAGGGTATTGACTGGATATTATTCATTCATGAATTAATCCCTAAAACGTCAATTTTTCACTACCTTCCAGTCACTATGACCCATCAAACTTTGAGGAATATATTTGATTTGCTGTATATCAGGAATAACGTAATACTTGAGAGATACGCCATTGTGAATCTATCCTAAATTGTAATGTTCCGATGTAAATCAGCTGCGGAAATATTTTTCCTAGAAAATTAATCGTATTTATCTAGCAAGCAGCTGTCTTTGTAGAATTCAAGGTTAAAATACGTCCTGTCACGAAATTGCTCTAAAATTTCCCCTGTCCGTTCATTTCAAAACAGTTGTCAGGCCACTTTGAGTCAATTTTTAATGAACGAAGGTTCGCTCTGTCTGTCAATTAACGTTGATTATTTAGTATTGATATTTTTACAACAGACATAAAAGTTTTTATCTGCCTCTAACTGTGTAATGTTGCATATTTATTAGCTACGATTCATTGCGATGTCTAAAAAATAATAATCAAACTTCACTGCTCTTTCCAATGCTGCTGCGGACCACCTGTCTTTATTTTTCTTGGATGATAAATTATTTATGTCAAATTTATACTCACTTCCAAATGATCATAATAATTTACAAGTAATCGGTTATGTTCTAGATGGAAGGTAATAAAATGCATACAAATTTGCGCTTGGTTCGGATAATGATATGTAATGAAATATTAACTTCCAAAGTTGTTCATTAACATTTAACATGCTCGCAAACTGTATGTTTTTTGCGTAATTTTTCGAATGTTCATTGTATATGCTACTAATCTGAGCATATCGAGACGAGACTTTCATCAGAATATCAGACGATGGTTGGTAGTGCTAACTTGATACCAAATTAGCACTATCATCGATTTAAGGAAAAAACAATTTGCGACAAATTTTTTTTTTGCACGACAAAATCACGACAAAAAAGCGACGAATTATGCACCAGATGCGACATTTGTCCGATCATTGGAATACCGTTTTCCAGAGGTGGTAGTGCTAACTTAATATCAAGTTAGCACCACCATTGGTTTTAAAAAAAATAATATCGCGACAAATTTTTTTTTGCACGACAAAATCACGACAAAAAAGCGACAAATTAATCACATTATGCCACCTTTCATCTCGCATGTGGTAGTGCTAACTTTATAGAGGTAAGTTATTACAACATTTTTTAAGAAAGATTGTTGGCAAATTATCTGGTTCTGGCCCTTTGTTCGGTAGTGATTTAAGTTTGTTCAAGATACTATCACTACTGATATAGTAATTGGAAACATTTGTAGAATTATTATTGTTAATTAATTAAACACCATTTACCTTTTATGGTGAAGAAGTTATTTAACTGTACATCTGTGCAAAATGAAAAATCACCCAAAAATAAGTTGTTTGTCAGTAGAGGAATCTTTAGACTTTACAATACTGATTCATTCAAAGCATGTATGCCAGTGTAAAATTACTAAAATCTTTCTTTTGACTGCTGACAATGACATAATGGTTTCAGCATTATTTCACTTCACGCGTCTTTTGCCTGTTCATGCCATTCATCAAAAAATGGGCCGAAACTTATGCTCTTTGCTTCCAGCCATTCACGCACTATCTGGATCTGAATATACAAGTAAGTTTGGTACCAAGATCAGCTCTTAATATCTGGAGAACTTTGGAGTTCTGTATGACTGTAATGACATAGAAAAAGCTTTAAACCTACGAAAGGGGTCATTTTGGAGATCTCTCGATGAACGCAGACTGTGACTGTATCATCATAGAATACAGATATTGAAGATTTGCCACCTAAAAGCAGAAGTGCTAAGGGACATTTGTTTAAGTCGAATATTTTCATAGACGTACGTACTATTCCTAATACGACACATTTCACAGAATTAAATAAATATGAGACATATATTTTATGCGCAAACTATCAATTTTGCGAAAGAAAACTCAAGACAAAAATGTTACAGAAGCCATCGTTGCACATCAGAAGGGCCGACGCGGTTAAATTGTTCTGATGGGAAATATTATAGTGTTTTTTTTCCCTTGTAGCAATATCTTAGTTACAAAAACTTTCAAAAATTCGTTTTATTAGTCTAAGTTGTCCGCCACATTCCATTTTTCTGTATTCTTCTATAGTGGAGAAAATAAACAAAAACAGTTTTTTACCCCAACATGGAGGGGAAGGGGTTTTGTGAAAAAAATATTTTTACTGAATGTACCCTTAATTTACTGAATTTTTACTTAATTTTTACTGAAAATTCAGCTCTTTATATATTTCGCATGAATTTAGACACAGCCTGTATATATCATATTTTTTAATGTTCGCTGCCGTCGGTAGTTAAAAAGCAGCAAGTGATTTTTTTGCATTTTTAGACTAATTTTGCTTTTTTAGACCTTTGACTCTTAAGTAAAATCCAAAAATTATTTTAATAAAAAAAAATAATACGATTTTTGAAATTTTAAAAAAGCGGCAAGTGACATAACGTCACCATTTTGGAAGTAAAAAGGCGGCAAGTATAAATATTTAAGTTAAAAGGCGGCATCTGTGCAAATGTACCAGTTATTTTTTTAAAATGTTTGCCTAATAATGCATATTTTGTAGTAGATAGGCGGCATTATACATATATCTATTTATTACTAAAAGATTTATAACAAATATTTGACTAAGAATTAGACTAGACGCTTGTGTTACATTTTTTGTGATATCTTTAAGGTTTCGTATCCCACCAAGTAAGCACTTTGCCCCTTAAACGAAATAGTTCAACTAACTTTTTTTTTCAAATCATAAATTTTACAATTTTATCATAACGGGGAAGTGACTTGCTTGCTAATAAGGAAGCGTTAAATCTATATTATTGTAAGTATAAATATAGCTATTGACTAAAAAAATATTTTTTATGATTTTTTTATCAAATTGTTTTACCTGTTTGTAACTATATTCTATTTAAAAAAAAGTCCTAGTCCTTCAATTAAGAAATGTTCTTAGTTCTTAGTTCTTAGTTAGTTCTTAGTTCAAACCAAGAGTCTTATACCTATCATTAACTTAAAAACAGTGAGAAATAAAAAATTGTTTCTATTAATTTGTGCCATAATATAATATTATTAATTGCTAGTTTATCATATCGATTTTTTTTTATTTAATTTAGTTACCGTTTAAGTAAGTATAGTAGGTATTGATTGGTAATCATCATTTTTAGTTCTTTATTTTTGTTAAAAATTTATTAACAATTTTTATTGTGTGTATTTTTTTGTTTCTTTTAAATAATAGTCCAAAATTGCTATTAAATATGTTTTACTGTAATAATTTTTCGAATTTATAGGTAATGAAAATAAATCACTTGCATTTATTGCAGAAAAGGGTTTTATTATTTTAACCGTACTTTAGGATCAGATAAAATATAAATATATCAAAAAACAAAAATCTTGCACTTATTTTTTAATTTGGATACTTACAATTAATAATAATAATAATAATATATTTATTTCATAAAAAATTTAAATTACAGGGAGTAAGATGTCAGCCTTAATTATTGTATTAATTCACAAAATAAATATAAATTTACATCCATTTTAAGTTAAAAACTTGCGAATGGATGGATACATCTCAATACAATTCAGATAAATTAACTAATAATTAAAAAAGAGAAGAAGAAAGAGTAAAGAGAAAATGAAAAAAAAAGAAAAGTAGTAGTTTTACAAAATAGTGTCAAATTAGTGTCTTAGGTTAATTAAATCAGTCTTTCAATAAAAGATCTTTCGTTCTCTCTCAACCATTTCTTAACCAATTTCTTAAAAATAAATACATTTACGCTATTTTTAATGTTAGAAGGCAAATGATTATACAATCTCTGTCCAATATAAATAAAGTGTCTTTTGCCTATATCTTTTTTTGCTACATCTAGTTTAATGAGGTCATTTGTTTTTTGGCGAGTGCAGTAAAGATGATCTATAGGTTGTATAATGTGCTTGTTTTTGTAGAGATATATTAGTATCACTTTAGCGTAGATTTGTCTTAAATCCAGTATGTTTGACTCACGGTATAGTTGATCCGTACAAAATCTTATGTTTTTATTTAAAATTATCTTTATAATTTTTTTATGCAAAATTTCTAATGGTTTTGAATATATTTTTCTTACACCTCCCCATGCTATTATACCATACTGAAATATCGACTCAACAAGAGCATAATACATTATTTTCAATTGTTTAAAATTTAAAAACGCTTTAACTATTTTGAATTTGTATATTAAATGTCTGAGTTTTCTTATAATACTGCTGATCTGAGTGTCCCACCTTAGATGGCAGTCAATCATTATACCTAAGTATTTAATACTTGTTGTAGACGAGATTACACGGTCATCCAGTGGTATTGTACTAAAATCAGGTAAGTTATTTTTATATGATGTAAATGCCAAATATTTAGTTTTCTCCCAATTTAATGTAAGCAAGTTATTATCAAGCCATTTTTTTATCTTTTTCAGGTCCGTTGATGCAGAAGATCGTAAATCCTGCCAGTTAACACCCTCGAAGAATATCGCAGTATCATCTGCGTAAGATATCATATTGCCTTCTGAAGGTAAGGCAAGTAAGTCATTGATGTATATTGTAAACAGGATAGGGCCTAGAACTGTACCCTGTGGTACCCCACAAGTTACAGTTCTTTCGTCACTATCAACACCGTCAATTACAACCTTTTGTTTCCTATTCGTTAGATAGTTACGAAATAGGGCTAAGGCATTTCCACGAATTCCAAAGTTTTCTAATTTATGTAACAGAAATTTGTGACTTACCGTATCGAAAGCCTTAGCTAAGTCTATGAAGACACATAGCGCTGGTTTACTGCGATCAAGTGCATTATATAATTTATAAGTTAGATTAGTTATTGCATCTTGAGTAGATTTGTTTTCACGAAAACCAAATTGCATGTCATTAAGTAGTTTATTTTTATCCATATCGTTACATAATCTCAACTTTATTATCTTTTCAAATATTTTGGCTAATGCAGAAACCAGCGATATGGGTCTATAATTTGACATTTTTGTTTTTTCGCCATTTTTAAAAATAGGTTTAATAATCGCAGTTTTAAAGTGAGATGGTACCTGTCCTGATTGTAAGCATTGATTTATTATGTAAGAAAGAGGATCTATAATGAAATTAACACATTTTTTCAAAATTTCGTTACTAATTTGGTCTATCCCCGGTGTTTTTCCATTTTTTGAATTAATGATGATATTATGTAATTCTTCAGGACTAGTTGGAGTCAAGAATATGGATTTCTGTGACACACAATTTCCTTTAGATTCCAAACTATAATTATTGTTTGTAGCTTGTATGTTACTAGCTAATATTTCACCTATTTCGGTGAAGTATTTATTAAAATTATTAGCGATTTCTAATTTATCATAAATTGCTTTGGAGTTCTCCAAAACAATATTACTGATAGAGTCTTTTTTATTGGGATTCCGATTTAAGCATTCATTTAACGTGTCCCAAATATGTTTCGCTGAATTACTATTTTGCTCAATTTTTTGTTGAAAGTATTTATTTTTTGTTAATTTTACCAATGAATTAATTTTATTTCTATATATGACATATTCTCTTTTTTTACCTTCGTTGTCGGGGTTTCTTAAATATTCCTGATATTTTTTATCTCTCATTTTCATAGAAGAAATAATTCCATTGGTAATCCATGGCTTTCTCTTCACATATTCTTTGACTCCAGTAATTCTGATGGAGTTGTTAATATGTTCCTTAAACCTCTCAACAAAGAATTTTGTGGAAATTTCAACGTCATTAGCTTCATATACCTCTTTCCAGTTTTCATTTTTTAAAAATACCTCTAATGTTCTGTCTTCCAGTTTTTTAACAGTTTTATAAATGCTATTTTCAATGTTGCATTTACTATTTATATTTTTTAAAAGAAGACCAGTAGAATAATGATCCGTAATATTACTTTTAATGATTGCGGCATAGATATTGTCTAATTGTTCGGTACGTGTTTTTAAACAAATATGGTCAATGCATGTTTTAGATTGCACGGATACTCTGGTAGGTTTGTTAATTAAGGGAATATAACCATTTTCACTTAGAACATTAAGGTATTCCGTGGCATATTCTAAATTATTAGAGAGTATATCAATGTTCATGTCACCAATAAGAATATTATATTCTTCATTTTTATTTTTTAACAACGCCGACAAATGCTCTGTAAATAATAATGGGCATGTTGACGGTGGCCTATACAATCCAATAATATTTATAATTTGTTTATTATTTTTTATTTTAATTTCTATTGCATTAATTTCACTAATTTTTAGGGACATACTTGAAAAGTTTAGACCCTTTTTAATATACACAATAATACCATCATTTTGGTTAAATTGATTTCCATAATGGATAGCCTCATAATTATTTATATGATATAGGTTAGTATCTCCTATAGTTAGTTAGTTATAGTACAATTAATTAATAATATGACGGTCAGGTGTGTAAAAACTTTTTTTGGTTGAGAAGACAGCCTTCGCGACGTCTTCTCCTACTTAAAATCGAAAAAACAGAAACCAAACAAGCGCCACATCCGAAAATTTTTGGGGTATCACATCTTAATTTGCCATATTTTGCCATATCCGTAAGTAAAACAAGGAAAAAACCTTGTTTCCCTCTAGCTATGAAAAAGTCGCAGATAAACAAAACATGCTTGAGGACATATTGCTTTTAGGAAATAACTGTGATCATAAAACTACTTAAAACTTGCAAGAAAACTATTATTTTAAAAAGAACAACCTGTATTTAATAATAGGATGTAATTCTAAATTTAACGATAGAAAATCTGATTTGACAGCAATATTTTTTACATCAACACCAACCCATAAAAATGAATAAACTAAAATGAATCATTTCTCAGGAGCTCCACCAAGATTTCCAAATCGCGAACTAATACCAGAGATATAGATCTATATCTCTGACTCATACACATTGCATAACGCATAACCTATATTTTTAAGACCTGTTGCTTGTTGCCCGTGTTGGTTCTGTTTTTCTGTGTTGACTTTTGTTTATTCAAATGGTGTATCTTAAAATATTGGTGTTGTGCTTTATTATATTTCTTTTTCCCTAACGATTTTCCTTAACGATTTTTCCTTTTAACTTCAACTTCTTACTCGCATAATTACAAAAGACGAAACAAGAAAGAATTCCCCAACATTTTTTTAAACAAAACTTATATTATTGTCTTAAACTACATATAAATAATTAAATTCAGTATTTTCAATTAATGCTGAACCCAAAAAAAAACGTATGTCTTTATTAGTGAACGACAACATCGTAAAGTTTTTGCCGTTTTTCTTTTAAGTTCTGACGGCCGTTCTGTCCTCTAAAAACGACCCTTATAATCAAGGCATTTAATCGATTTTTTACATGAATCTAATAACTTGCCCTCATGTTATGTATAGTTGGGGTTAATAATTGGACGCCGTTATGCAAAAAGGAACCAACGCCAAAAACTATGTTTTGAGAAACGAAGGTTAAAGGTTAGAGTGTACGAACTATAATTAAATCGGCATGAAATTATAGATACCGATTTGTGCGTTAAAACTCTTGTCAGATTTGCTGCTGAAAAATTTTTAAAAAATCTAGTATATTTTTTATTTTTATTTTGAAAAATGGTGCATGGTTCCTTTTTGCGTTTTATAATTTCGGTGATTATAAAATTAAGAGCTGTATATGTTTTTTGTTCAGCATCATCGTACAAAATTGCGTCATTTGAATCATCCTAGGAAAAATATAGGAAAAAAATTAGAGAAAAACAGGTGTGAGCAAATATATCAAGACATACCTTTCGCCTTATAGGCGAAGAAACATCGCTATCTATAATAAAATCCGGATCTTTGATCGAATCATCCGATAGATTCTCTAGCAACTTTGCAATCTCAGGAATCAACGTTGGAGGTTCTGAAGAGATATTTGAAATATCTCCTGTTGTTTCTCTCAGATTTTCTAAAAAATAGATATTATTAAATTATTCATGTTTAATAGTCAAATTTAGTTTTATACCTTTGTTTTCTGCAATAAATGTAGTATTACACAGATTCATTAGTTGTTTATTACACCATGAAATAATTTTACACCACTTTTATAAACGAAAACAAACAAGAAGTTCACACTTTCATCCCATAGAAGGCACTGATATACTGATATTATAAGCGTCTATGCACTTGGTTCCCTTGTAACAGTCATAATTTCAGCACCCTGTATGCACTTACCTATATATATTAATTGCCTTTGTCACGCCGGTAAATACCCTCAGGGCCACTGTATTTGGTTTCAGCATATTTTACAGCTATTAATTTAAGGAATGGTATTTATCCACACAGACAGACTAAGTACACAAATTATAACAATAAATAAGAGAGAGGGTTGTTTGAGAATTTACTTTATTAACAACTGCTTGAAGTAAGAAATAACATTTTATATTCAAATTCAAATCTAGTAATTTTAATTATTTCAATTTGGCTAATCAGATCAGTTTTATCAAGGAGACAAAAAAGAAGCCTTTTTTTTTGTGTATAATTGGAAGCCATGACAGGATAGTGAATTTTAACAGCTATTTTCTACATTATCCTGGTTCAAAGTGTAAGGAGGCCTAATAAGAGCTAAGGTATGTAACAACTAACATCTCCTCTTTGTTTTGATATAAATTTCATATGTGAGACTGAAAAACGGAACATTTTCAGGCCTCTCGTCTCTTACTGTTCTCTCCCGTTTGTCCTTACTTTCTGCACGCCAATATTGACTCTAGTAACACTTGACAAAAGCAGCGAGCATTGTACGGTGGACTCAACCACTGGTTTCCTCTATTTTTGCTATTTCGAGCAGCTTGTTATAAAGTTTGAGGTCCATGAGGCGCAGCCTTTAGTTAGATCTGAAGAGAGCTGCGGTGGATCAGAGAAGCCTGTAAGCCACCTTTACCCTTCACAGAGTGTATCGGAGCCCCTCAAAGTTGGACATTGGTTCGCTAGCAGTATTCTCTGGAGTGATATCCGAGAGCAGTCAAAGACGGTTTGTGTACTTAGTCCCAACTGTGAGTACCACTTTCTTTATTTATGATAGCGTTGTGGAGGACACCTTTGTCTCACGTTATGGTCACGACACTTCCAGGACAAAGTGTATGGATGGTGATAAAATCCTTGTAATTTTAGTCATACCTCTTACCGTAAGCTTTGCGTTTGTGATTATTTCATAATTTTTTGATTTTGTAAACTTAGGGACAGCTGTTCATAAGGGCATTATACCTGTAAAAACTACAATTTAGATGGTGTGCCTTTAGCTTCTTTATTTGGTCATTTGTTGATCGGTGGCCTGATCACTACCTACTTTCCTAGGTAGTATATTGTATTAGTATTGTAGGTTTCATTATTACAAGTACCACCATTTATATTAGATTTCAACTTGTCTCTGTTGTACATTGCAAAAGAGCGCGACTTTTAGGCATTTGTAGGTTAACATTAGTGTCAGACTCATCTGTCACCACAGATATTCACACACTGTCTTGGTTGTTCCAAATTGTGATTTCGCTGTATCACACAGTGCTGTGACACATTATTTGTCCGTGTTACATTTACCGTTATTTGTGTTTATACATATTTATATTTACAAATACCTTTATTCATATATTTACATACCCATTTACATATTTTTACATTTATATATTATTATACTTGAATTCGGATACAGTGTGTTTTATTTGCACCTGCCACATATCTTGCCAGCTGTGTACCTATTCATTTATCAATTTAGTTTTGCCGATTTCACTAAAATCGGATGGCGCCTGGGCTGGTTTACTTATGCGCAGAGAAGAATTAAATTGTCCGGAGTTTATTTTAAATACGAATTCCGTACTCACGACCGCCTCCGTAAAGACGAGCAGCCGGCCTCTGTGACATTGCCTGCAACACCTATTTAGTGTCACACCCTTTTGAAAAATAGTTTAAGATGCTTTCGAGTGTACAAATGGTTCTTTTGGCCTATTTCCTAAGGTTATACTGTAATTTTCAAATGGATCTTTTCTGCAAAATATAGTTTACCTACTTCTGCAACTTTCAATGCCTTGATATTAATTTCGTAATTTTGTCGTATGGTTCCTTTTTGCATAACGGCGTCCAATTATGAGAAAATAAATCCAATGGTGATACCAAGCAGAAACGAATTGGAGTCGAAAATGAATTGGAAATATTGTTATATTAAAAGTAAGTAGCTATTATAATGTTACCGAGGTTGGAGGAAATTAAACGCTGGTTTAGGGCCGAATCCTTCCAGTCCACTTCTGGATCGATGACGTCGTGGGGGAACGCTTGGATAGCGTCCAGACGACGATGCAGCGGCAGTTCGGCACGAGGGCCGATCACGCTCGCTCGCCACGTTTGCAGCACCTAACAAAAATAATATGTAACTCTTCTTGCTTATTTAAGTAGTTTATAAGTATGGAGCCGTGAATGACAACTGCCGCGGGTGTGAGGACGTATCGTAAAGGTAAGAATATCCATTTGAAAAGTGCATTTCCGATTGTTTGTTTTGTTTTTTCCCGTGTTGCGTCATGCGGTGCTTGGTTTTCGCCAGTGCGGATTAGCTATATTTGGAAAATTATCTATTATGGCTACTTGCATATTCAAGCTGTAACTGCATATTTAAATATAGCTTTTTGCTATGCATTTAACGCGATATATAATCATGTTTAAATTCATATTTATATATTCACTTTAAATCAAGTCTTTAAATACTCATTAGCCATGTTGCAGTTTCACTTTAATATTGTTAAAATTATTTAGAGTATCAGCAGTCTATTTATTTAATAGTGCATTCAGTTTTATTTTTTGTATATTATATAATACTGTGCAACGGTCAAAGAAAATACGATACACACAACTAGACATGCCCGCGAAACTTATAAAGTGAAACCACAGGCTAATTAATGGCTATGGTGAAACAATCATAGATACTATTTTTCCATGGTACTACCTACGACAATATCTATAACTTCGGCATTAATTACAGCTAGAATTCTCAACATTTGCGATATCGTCGTCATACTTGAAATACCTCATTTAGCTGCATACTTCATTTTTGCAAATATATGCCAAATAACCATGTAAGAATATAAATAAATTGCTCGTCAATAGGTTCGGCTAATGGACATTTATTGTCCATTTTTATACTTTTGGGACTTTAAAAATAGTAGAGGCATTTTCAATCGGTTCTCAGCATATGAAAACCTAATCTTTTCTCTGTGAATTGGTATGTTTTAATCTTCAACATCTTCATTCCAAGGGAATACCCTTGGAATGAAATGTGGAGGGAAATCCATGTGCAAAATTTGTTGAAATTGAGGTATGTCTTGTTTTCACAAGAAAATTTTCTCATTTTTTTCATAACGATTTTTAAACACCCTATAAAATATATCGGCGATTTTCAATTTTTATTTTTGTAAAGGTGTTAATGAACGAGGGTTATTCATTATAATATTTTTATTATCGTTGTCCTTTGTTATGGTTATTATTAGAGATAGAAAATAAAGTTTCCAATAAAATATGTAGGGCTATGACTGAACCCATTTAATAAGTTGTTGCAAGCACAGTGGCGTGCAGAAATTGTGGGTACAAGAAGCAATAATGTATTATTTTAATGAATCACCCTGTGTATTGTAGATTTTTTTCTGATTTCAAAAATATACCGTATGGTATTCTTACGTACGTATCTTCCACCGTTTTCGAGTTATTGAACAGTGATAATTAATAACTTATTAAGAAAATATTAACTACAAAACATTCATTTCAAATATTTCATTTTAAACTCATGTTACACCTACTATTAAATAAACAACAACAAATACAAATAATGAATTACAAAAGTTATTCGATAATAATATGACCACCATTATTTTCGAGGCAGTCTTCCTAAATTCCGAAAATTACTCAAGATGATTATTTTTTGCACGATCAATATTGTTTTGTCCACTTACCATGTTTGTTTCTAGGACAGTAGGATGCGCATACTGGTGGCAAACACTAACAAAACAGTAAGTAATTCCCTTAGGTGCCATGCTATAATGGTATGTACATAATTGCCATAATAGACATTTTTAACATCGCATTGTTTTAGAATGGATTTTCTAGAATTCAGTTCAAAATTTTATTGAATTAAACGAAATATGTATAGTTTGTAACAGAATTATGAGGCATAAAAACCCCAGCAAATAACCCTCATTATATCGATACCTGCTACCGCATTT
The DNA here is from genome assembly GCA_964058915.1 of Tetropium fuscum. Lineage (NCBI taxonomy): Eukaryota > Metazoa > Arthropoda > Insecta > Coleoptera > Cerambycidae > Tetropium > Tetropium fuscum. Next base: position 265,591 of record CAXKVY010000286.1, on the reverse strand, counting down.
TTAACAGCGTTGTCAAGTATAATCAATTTCCTGGTATTTAAGAAGAAACAAATGATTTTATATACATCGCCCATCACATTATGACATTATCATGTAGTATAACAAAATATTGATCGCACTATGTGATCAAGATGGTGAATGTGATGCAGAATAATAATGTTTCCCATTAAAATATTACGGATCCATTTTACACGTTCTTCGGCCGTGTCACATCGGCATCATTGGCATTCATTGAATGCCTAAATTGCCTAATACCATCGAACATTTTGTGGCAAAGTGGGGTCAACAATAATTCTTGAAATAGAAGTAACACAGTTATTCTTTAATTTAGTGTATTATTTTGATGGATTTTGTGTTTAAATTGATAAGTTATTAGTATTCTATCACAACATAACTTTTTGAATGAAAGCGCCTTTATAGTGACGATATTAGCTTGCTGTAAGAAAAGTTATACTGCCCCGATCTCCCATTGGGGCAATTGTGGGTATCCTTTGAAACATTTTTATGTCTCATATTTCGATATTACAAACAGTATGTTTAAATATATTTATTCATGTTAAAATTATATGTGCCGTTTGTACAATTACTTACAGAAATTGGAACGGCACATGTTTTTTCGATTTCTGTTTCAGATATATTTCTATTCACTATCATTTTTGACATTAGATAACTAAATTAAATACGTATGTACATATAACTTCGATTTTATTTATTGCGATCTTGCAAAAAATTGGGTAAGCATCACGAACATTAAGGGTTATACCGTTCTCAGACAAAATTTGCTTTCAAAATTTGATTTAAAAAAATATATTTTATAAAATATTTCTTTTAATTGTTATACTTTTATGAACCGGGTTTCATGTCCTTGACGTATATGACGTAAGTTGTATTTGAGCAGTGAATAGAGAAGTATTAAAAAAGAGGGTATTATTTTATTAAAATCGTAAATGTGTTAAAATCCACCTTCTGAAATTCCAATCCCATGAATTATTAACATACCCAATTTCCAAATAAATGCGTATTGCAAATGTATATTTTGATAATTATATACTTACGGTTTTAGAATGGTAAATATTACTTACCGTTTTGTTTTCCTTTGCCACCAGTAAGAGCATCCTATTGTCGTAGAAGCAAATATGGTAAGTGCACAAAAAGAGCTTGGTCGTGCGAAGTATACTATTATTATTAACCTTTATTAATCTTATCCTTTAAAAAACCCCATAAAAACAAATCTCGTTGACTAAGATCGGGAAAATTAGGTGGCCATTTAATATTTTCATTATTCCCAATCCATTAGCATCATATTATCGAATTAATTATCTAAAAAATTATGTAAAAGAACACCAGACTGATAGATTTTTTGCCGGATTTTTTATTCATTGAATTAATATTTTTCTGCTGCAGTTTCTGTCACTGCATCCCATTTTAATTTGATTAAATAAATCCAAAGGATAAAATTGTTCCACATGAAAGGTCTGGGATTTACGAAATTAGTTGTAATGATTGTGATCGAAAATATGTTACACAAACGAGACGATCAATTAACACCAGATTTAAAGAGCATACGGCTCACCTAAAATATGGAAGAACAGATAAGTCTATACTGTATCCAACGAGAGAATGGACTTGCACTCGAGCGAAAATTCGTCTGTTTTGGTCAGATCTCCGCCCCTTAGAACATTAGTTCAACGCCCTCAACGTCTTAATTGGCTCAGCAGGTAGCCAGGGCCGGCGCCTGGGTCCGATACCTACCTGGTACCTAATTATATAAAGTACCTACTACTGCCTACCTATTCACAGTTTGTATTTGTAGTCTCGCAAGTACGGTTATTTTAGTTGTGTTGTTTACGGTTGTGAAATAAGTTTTAAATCTATTATAAGAATGGCAGCAGCCAGAGACGAGATAAATCCACCATTATCGCCAATTAAGAAGAGTAAAAGAGGCCAGGTAAAGAAATATAATAATACATATGTTTAATTTAATACGCATACTATTCACCACCAGTAACCGTGGTCAATCATTTATTTTTGTTTTTAATTTTAGGTCGTGCATCAAAGTCAAAAAATAATTAAAATAAATTTATATAAGAAATTAAAGGAAGACAATCCGCAAATGTCGTACGAAGAGACAGTTTTAACACTAACCAAACAAACGGGCATTGGAAAAACTACAATGAAAAAAATTTTAGCAGAATATAATAGAACCGGTCAGGTAACGATGTTTTCAAAATAAAATTTATTTCACCTACTTACGAATTTATTTCATCGAATGACGGTCCTGCGTAGCTCGTTACAGAGCTCCTCCTCTTTAGTCGCCGATGCGCAAAGCAAGTCCATTCTCTCGTTGGATAGAGTTATAGTGTTGCACAACATGCTTTTGACAACAATCATTGAATAGATATTAGTAATTTAAGATTAGTTAGAAATGTGACCAATAATAGACAGTTTTGTGACCAATAATAGACAGCATTTGAGAGCATAGAAATTGTAAAATGTAAAAGTAGTATGAATAGCGACAAGGGACTTATACCGTATAGCCCGCTTTACGCGTTGCTTAGCAACCGATCATTGAAGCGTGATTAGTCACGCGTAAATTTCACGGTGATATCATTAGTGACGTCACCATGCAAATAGTATAAAAATGGTACATTTTGTAGTTTAAGATTAGTTTCAATCGTCTCCGGATGAAGCCAACTTGGTTGGCGAAACGCGCGTCGAGCGAAGTGAAAGTGTTTCGTTGTTTGTGGAAACTACTCCGAGTGTTATAATTACATCAAAGGTTCCAGCCCTATCCAGTAAATAAATGCCATATAGTAACAGAATATACTTGTCATTTTCATAGACTACTTTAATAATTGTAATTTCCATTCATATAATAAATAGCTTAAATACGGTTAAGTACCCGAAAACGGTTAAATATGGAAATATTATGTCATATTTTTGAAATCAGAAAAAAAAAGAATTGTTCAAAAATTTAACAATACACATGACATTACTTAAAAAACATATGCTTGCTTCTTCTACTCCTAAATTTCTGCACGCTGCCACTGTGCTTCCACTAACTTATTTAAGGGATGCAGTTACAGCCCTAAAACATTATAACCTTACATAAAATACCTATATATCTAAAGTAACAGTGTAGTTGCAAGCTTTCGTATGAAACATTTATGCAGAAGCGAAATGTTTCAAATTAGAAACCCAATATATAACGGCAGCATATCCAGCTAATTTTATATCCTTTTATATCCAGCAATGAAACATATGTCCTAATGTGAGTTCAAAACAGACTTGAGTTAAGAGGTGAACTTGTTGAATCATTTTAATTTATTGTTTATCTTATTGAAAATATCTGTGGAAAAATCTCATTAATTTGTTTGGAAGAAAATATTGTATCGAATTTTAATGTGATAATCGCGCTAATATCCTAGGCTAGAGATGTGACCTCGATAAGAGGGGGCCGAGCGGTACCATCGCTCTTTACCCCTACATGTGATAATGATATTTATTATAAAATCATGTGATTTTATTCGTGTTTTACGATAACACGTGCATCTCAAATTTCTTAAAAATTACCTGAACTATTTTTTTTAAACTACTTGAAATATATATCTTAGAAACTATAAATTTACATGGATTATCAAGAATCCTGGGCGAACAAATAAGAAATATTGTGAACATTTGCAACGGGAAAAGATATCAATAAAGCATGTGGATTATTACCTTAGACTCATTATGTTAATCCTTTAAAACCTTTGAGGTCACTAACACCCGCGAAGTAACAAACACTACACTTGTTGAACTATTGCGATGTGATTTGGCATTTCGTACTTCTCGTCTAACTCCTGCGATCTCGTTCTGAATACAAAACAGCTAATGAATAATAATATTAATGGGACGGCAATTATTTCTCCTTCGAATTATCTGAGAATTTCTCTAGAATTCTGGTACCTACTTTCTATTATCTGAGGTTTTCTTGATGATGATGCTTTTGAACCCTTACAGACTTGTGTACGATGAAACATATTTAAAATATTAAAATATTAATAAACGTAAAATAGAAAAAAATGTGCGGCACTGTCATAGTTTGAACCCGGACCCTTCGGTCTGATCCATTGTTAATTAATAAGGGCTATTTCCTAATAGATTTGTATGATACTCAGATATATTATGACGTATGGTCTTCTTAATTTAGTAGAATAATTTCAGTATAAAACTATATAATTTGTTATTATTGATATATGTGTTTTGTATTTTTTGGGACGCCACTGTGGGAGCATTAGTTATTAGATTTAGCTGCATAGCAATAGGATTGTGTAGTAGATATTTCATCCTTCGGAGGTTCTCGAAACCCATCTTATTATCCATAACATGTACTGTACGTGCTTATAATATTATATGGAAAATAGTACCATGTACAGGGTAAGTCTCTTAAGATTGACACCCCCCTTATATCACTTATCCTTTGCCGATTTAACTCATTCAAAAAAGGAGTAAACACGGTATTTGATGAATTTTTATAATCTGAGCACGGATACTAAAAATCTCGTAAGATATACAGGGTGGAAAATAAAACATGATTTTTTTAAATGGAACACCCCATATATTTTTATACCAAAATAATGTCCTTAATTTTCTGAATAAAAAAATATCTAATTGTTATATAATCACTCCACCTGTTCGTGAGATATTACTAAAAACTTATCACATTACGGGTGTCAATTATAAAACAAAAAACATATCAAGATACCTCTGGAAACAATGCCATTTATTGAGATAATAAATAAATAATATATAGGTGACAATAACAGTGACGAGTAATAACAATAAACAACATAAGCCTAATGAAAACAAATAAAAGTCAATATTAATACAGTAACACAATAGAGTAACACAAATTTATTTATTTACACGTAACGTAATTAAATATTTTCCACGTAACCACCACCATTCTGAATACACATTTGGCATCGCTTTATAAAATTGCTTCTCACCCTTTGAAATATATCACCATTTTGGTTTAATTCCTCAATTTTAACACGTATGCATTCTTTTAACTCATTCATATTATTAAAAACCCCAGTTTCGTATATATCTTGTTTTATCGTACACCCAGAAAAAAAATCCATAGGTATTAAGTCCGGACTTTTAGCGGGCTAATGTATAACACCGTGCCTTCCTATTCCAAATAGGATATTTTCTGTTTAGGTATTCGGTGACGTGCCTTGCAGAGTGTGGTGGTGCTCCATCCTGCTGCCAAATAACAAATCTGTTGTCCACTAAATTAATATTATCTAAATAATTTTCAACTGGATGTTGAAGAATATCCACATAGCGTTGTGCATTTAAGGGCCCATTTATAAATACAGGACCTACAATAGCATCCCTGTGGATGCCCACTACACGTTTACAGTTTGGTATCCTTGTTTTTTTATTTTTTTACAATATGTGGATTTTCCGCTGCCCAGTAATGTGGATTTTTTCTATTAAAAATTCCCGCAGTAGAAAAACTGCTTTCGTCAGTCCAAAAGACATGACTTAGAAACTAATCATCTTCCTCTATTCTGGATGACATCTGTCAACAAATAAACAATGCAAATATGCATTGTTTCCAGAGGTATCTTGATGTTCTTATTTTATAATTGACACCCGTAATGTGATAAGTTTTTAGTAACATCTCACGAACAGGTGGAGTGATTATATAACAATTACACATTTTTGGATTCAGAAAATTAAGGAAATTTTTTTGGTGTAAAAATATACGGGGTGTTCTATTTAAAAAAATCACGTTTTATTTTCCACCCTGTATATTTTACGAGATTTTTAATATCTGTTCTCAGATTATAAAAATTCATCAAAAACCGTGTCTACTCCTTTTTTGAATGAGTTAAATCGGCAAAGGATAAGTGAGATTCTTAAGATTGACACCCCCCTTGGGTGTCAATCTTAAGAGACTTACCCGGTGTATATTTGCGTATATATATATTTTATATCTAAAACTAATAAAATGTACCTATCGAATAAAACACTTTTTAAAAAATAAAGAGATGAGTAGGCGTGAGTCCCGTACCTAAAATTAAACGTTCTGTTTCCGTTGTAATTTATTATCTGGAATATTTTCGAAAATAGTCCTAGGTAGAGGTGAAGATATCCACATTTTATTCTAAAAACAATTCAGCTTAACTTTCTGCCACGTGTTTTATTAGTTTTCTAATTTCTAACCTTCACTTGAAGCTAGCAATATATTAAGTATTAGATATTTTTAGCTTCCCTACATATAATATAGGGACAGTTATTGGTTTGACTAGATTTTCAGATTTTAACATATCTTTAAGATGTTTTAAATCACCCCCAGCGGATGAAACAACACATTTGGAATTCTGTCTGCACTCTTATAAACACGCCTCGTTAAAAACCACTTAACAGAGTTTAATAAATATGGAGGTAAAATATTCACGACAAATATTATTTAGATGTGTGATTTTAGATTTTGGGTGTTACTTTCATTGCTTTAAAACTAGTTTAAAGAGCACCGACCATTTAAAAAATTAGTCTTCCCAATAATACTATAGTAACATAAAAACAAATAATGTAAGGACATTAATGACGTTACTCTTTATCTTTTTCTATTTTTTAATTCCGATGTTTGTTATAATTTTTTATTACTTAGATCTTTGATATCGGTCGAAACTTGACAAATATGGAGCCTGAATATGGAGGAAAATATTCATGCCAATTAATATTTTTTAGATTTGTGATTTTAGATTTTTGTGGATCATTCGTTACTATTAGGGTAGTTTTAAGAGGGCGGATCATAAAAAAATTCGTCTTCCGAATAATACTATAGTAACAGAAAAACAAATGTAAACACATATATAGTATACACTTTTTCATCTTTCTTTTTCTTTTTTTCTCATCCGATTTGTTATAATTTTTTATTACTTAGATCTTTGATATCAGTCAAAAAGTTGACAAATATTCATGATATTTATAGCTCAACCTGAACGTGGAGGAAAAATATTCCAGGCAAATATTTTTAGATGTTATTTAAAATTTGGTAGTTTATTTTACTATAACGGTAGTTTAAGTTATAAGTGGGTGCAACATTTTTAGAATTTGTCTTTTCAATAATACTATAATAATAGAAAAACATTAATGACTATACTCTATCATGTTTCTTTTACTTTTTTTTAATTTTGATTTTTGTTATAATTTTTATCACTTCGATCTTTCATATCGGTGAACAGTTGACAAATATTTATAGCATCGATAGCTCAACCTGTCAACGTTTCGTTTTCATAAAAATATTTTTTTTATTTCGTGTACTAAGTTGAAGCTATAAGTTCACTTTAATAATATATAATTCAATTGTTGTGCGAGACTAGCCATATAGACTAACTATTTGCGTTCAAATAATGTCAAGATCATAATGTTCTTAGAATATCCTCCCATTTCCAATATCTGTCCAAAAATAATTTAACAGCGGTCTAACTGCCGCATAAAATTCGATTTTACTAGATAATAGAGTAGCATAAAAGTTAGTAGCCATACTATTCCAACAGATGGTCGCCACATTTTCGCATACATCATAAAGGTATGGAGTAATAAAATTATTTGTTTTAATTTAAATATCGTCATTTTTAATTGCTTACATATACACGGTGGCCCAGAATTATCTTGCGTATACAGAGATCTCGTAAACCGATATAGATACAAAGTTGGGTAAATGGGAAAAAATGTCCTATTATGGTGGGTAATAAAATGGTACATAAAAGTTGAAGAGATATTCGACAAAATATGAAAAATCTCATTTTCGGTTTTTACATATAGGGTTGTTGGAATGAAAGATTTAAAAAAAATTCTTTAAAGTTTTGATTGTAAATAAGTTCCAGTTCCCTACATCTTATCTCTTCAGGGCCACCCTAATTTATTTTTTTATATACGGACTTTTTTATTTACATTTTTCATAGCCTTTGTAAAACTATATACAGTAATATGTTACAGTTGACCATTTTTATACGTTTCTTCTAACAAAATATGATCAGCCTTGTAGCTTGTTACAAGACCGTTGTGTTCTTAAGTAAAACAGGGTGAGATACATCGTGTGAACGCTTATTTAATAAGTAATAATTTTTAAAATGATTAAGATTGTAACTAAAATAAATTACAATTATTTCATAAAAACACGACGAAATACAACAAAATTAAAGAACAGATAAATCAAAGCTATAACAGATTAGAAAAAAAGCATTTAAATAAACAGTAATAACAACGCAACGGTCACAACAGTTGCTCAAAGTGTAGTACAATCTATTGAATACAGTGGTTAATCTCTTAGATATTTGGGAAGTAGCTTTAGCAACCATTTATGGCATAGTTTTCTCAAATGCATATACTATTCGTCAACGAAAGTTTTGTAGATTAGTCAGCATAGATTTGTCGTCATCCTTTAGAAAAACCCCATACAAAATTATCCATGGTATTTAAACAAGGAGATCGAGCAGGCCATCTTATTGTTGAATTGGTACCAATCCACTTCTGAAAAACAATGCTTCTCGCGTTGCATGCAGGACAACCATCTTGCATGAAGTATCCAAGATTTTGTCTTGTTTCTAATGGAATCCATCGAGTACATCCTCCAATAATCTAGATGTCGGTACTGATTTAAGGTACTATCCAAGAAAATGGGCCCAAGTGAAAATTGAAGGGCAATGAAATATGTTAGCTTTTTTTTAACTCATAATTCAAGGTAAACACAAAATACTTACAGAATTTTTCCTATGGTATTTCATCCATAGCAGATAAATATGGCCTCCATTATTTGGTACCATGAGAGAATAAAGCTTTTTGACCGATTTGTGTGTTTCACTTGAAAAAATAAACCTCAGAAAATCAGGAACATGTCTCGCAAATTCAAGAGTTCCTTTTCACACGACCTGTAATTTGACAAAAATATCTATACTTTATGAACTGCTTAGTTTTAAGATATAATAATAGTTATTTATTGTATAAGTATTTTAGATAGCGTTTTATCCACGCAAGACAGTTTAAACTGGAGAACGAAGTTCGAGAGTTTAATTTTCTTTAGCGGATAAAACGAGACTAAAACACCAATGCTATACAACGTTTGATCCACAATCACGGTCATTTATAATCTGATTTGATCAAAAAATTATTTGATATTTCTCTCTGACAGCGGCGCGCCAATATTCTTGGCTAAAGATATGACCTCGATAGGAGGGGACCTCCTATCGAGGTCCCCTCCATAGGAGGGCATATTATGAGTATTGTCGAGGTCAAAATTATTGAAATTAATTAAAAAACACTTGAAGGTGTTGAATGGTTGATATTTAGTTTCGATTGTCCATCGATTTCATTTGTAAAAATTTGCGAAGTGAAAAATCCGAGGAAGCGATTTTTTTCCTGAGAGAATCCTTCAGGAAGCTGAAGAAGCAACTCTCCAATTATTGCATGCGAAGTCCTGGGAACATGTAAAGGAAACATGAAAAAGTATTTTCCGAATTTAATGAATGGAAAGAAAAACGGGGGCAATGACAATAAATGAGGAAGTTCTGCTATCGTATTTCTTAAATTTGATGAAGAAACATGCAATTTCTTCCATGTGGTCAAAGGACTCGTTGTTGAAGGCCGCTATAAAGGTCCATAAAAACATAGACATTGGAAATTATGGTAAGCTCACAGCCTATCTGAATAGTGAGTCGAGAAGGTACAAAGTGAAGAAAGCTGCGGTATTGGAAAGAGTACACTTACTATCTTAGGTTGCACTAATAATGGGGATGTCTGGTGCCTGTCGTTGCTGTCAATTGACCAATTTGAAAATCAATAATGTAGTAGACAAGGGCGCATATCTACTTGTTTCTATACCAGATACCAAGACCGGTGTCTCACGAAAATTTACAATTATGGACGAAGGATTCTTTATCACTACTGCGACGTGTGGAAAATGCATGTCCTTACGTCCGAAGAAGTTATCCAACGACAGATTCTTTTAACGATACATTAATAAAAAATGTACTTCACAACCTATTGTTCACAACTTTGTCGAAAGATCGTTCAAGAGTTGCTTCATTTTTGTAACTGGCAAACGCAGAAACTTATAGCGGCCATTGCATGAGGCGGACAACAACTTTACTGGTTAATAAAGGTGCTGACCTTACAAAAATTAAAAGACATGGTGGGTGTAGAAGTTCCGCTATAGCAGAAAGTTATATCGAGGATTCTGTATCCAATAAGCTTGATATCGCAAGGATAATCCAAGGTACTCCTGGTATTAGTCGTTGCCTACAAGAGGAGACATCTATTGTTTCTACAGATTTATCAAAAACTTCGACAAGCACTATGCGTCCTGATACCGATGACAACTACAAGCTTGTTATTAATTGAAACGAAGTGAAATGTGATAAAACAAAGAAGGAAATGTCTATTCATATAAATGTTAATGTTAATATTAATAAAAAATAAATAAAATGTAATTGATATAAGATTGTATTTTTTATTATTCCACTAGTGGATAAAGTGGTACTTTATATACTTTATAAGTGTGGATAAAACTTTAATTATAATCTGTTTGTGGATAAAATATATAATAGGTAGTCAGTCGCCTTTCAGAAAAGACCTCCATAATTTATTTGTATATAATTAGATTACAGTACATCAGAGATTCCAGTTGCGTTTTCACATCAAACACCGGCAGTTAAACAAAAGCGCCTCAGTTATCGAAGCCTTGTATACATTCTCGCCGCACTGCTGTGAAACATACATCTCGGAATGAAATCTTTTCATCCGCTGACCCATTTATTCCCGAAGTTTATAGCTTCCGATGCTCTGGTGCGTCAAATTTAATTTATTTCAGAGGTTCCCTTTATGGCCTATTTTATAATATCTATGTTATATTCAATTCTTCGATAAATTGCATAACGCCTAGCCTTAATGCAGAAGCTGAAGATATTTCTTAAATTACGAGGTGATTTTATGGGAGTGCGAAACATATTTCCAATCGCTTGGGAGGCAACTGAAATCAACTTTATGTGTCTCGTCTAGGATTGTGGGTATTTTATAGTATTCGGAATATAAATTTGGCAATATGCGAGACACAAGTATTTCTATATCTACTAGGTGAGAATAATATTAGGTTAATTGATTATTAGCAATTGCATGCGATATCATTGCCACTGCTGATTGGACATATAAATATATTATAACGAAATGTAGTAGTGGTATTGTGGATTGATGGAGTGTATAAGAGGGTATGAGCTGGTTCCACACACATAGTATGGTTGTTAGGGAAAAGATAATTTTGACGGACGGGTATAATTAATTAATTAGAAAGATTAGAAGGAAAATAATAAAGAAATCTGGGAGAAACTGATAGAAAGAAGAGACTGAGACTGAGAAATCGTCACACATTAGTAGGACGGTGTTAGGTTAGCTAAGGAGTGAAGCCGAAAAGGAAAAGTATAAACGATATTGATAGATGGTTAGAGACTGGAGGAGGGACAACATTTAAGTAGGTAGCAGTTGCAATAGCAGGGATTTGGAATAATTGTGCACGAAGAGAGAAGAAATTGTAAAGTGAAATAACGAAGAAGCTATAGTCCGAGATAAGACTGTCGAGACATTGGTAGTTAGTAAGTAAGTTTGGTTTTTGTTAATTACAATTTATATTAGAATCTTGTAAACAAGCAATCGCTATATAAAATTTAATTTTTTTATTGTTTGACATATATGTTTCATGGGCGATTTAATAATTTCTGGTGTTTTAAATTATTTTGACGCAAAATTGTGTACTGTGTAAAGCGTTGTGACTTTTTAAAACTTTGTTTTATTGTTAGTTTTAGTTAGTTTTATTGTTAGTTATTGTAGTTTACACGTGTTGATTTAGGTTAGGTTAGGAGTTAGGTTTGCCAGTTTTTAATTTTATTATAGAACTAAGTGTTGTGATAGACTACTTAACTATGCCCCCAAAACATTGTCTTGTTTGTGGATACAGTGTTGATGAGGTGGAGAAAATGCATCGATTTCCAGTAAACGATAAAAAGTAAGTTTTTATCGTATAGTATTTACCTATGTATTCTATGCTTACTCTTGTTTTAGATCCAAAATTTGGCAGGAAAATATGGGAATAAAGTATGTGCCTGGCTTAAAACGAAGCCATTATTTAATTTGCAGTCGTCATTTTTCGCCAGACAGTTACTTAAATCTTGTAACAAGAAAGCTGCGTTCTGATGCTGCTCCCACATTATTTCCATGCCGTGTTCAGCAAGATTCACCAAAAGAAAAAGGTAACTGAAGTTTTAGCAAGTAAAACCAATCACCACAACTACCTGTGTTAGTACTTGCCAAGTACTAACACAGGTAGTTGTGGTGATCGGTTTTATATTTTACTTCCACTGTGACTAGCAGTGGAAGTAAAACCCAAACAACTTACTTTAATGGCAATAGGCCCCTTTTAACACTTGTAATAATATTTCTAACAACAGTTTTGTACATTGTTAATGTTATTGTTAAATTTATATACAATTTATATGTTAAATTTATGTTGTATGTAGGTATATATAGTCCTAGATTATTAAGCACGCCAACTGCGGACTGTAAACTGTAAATGCTTTGTTTTTTTTTAAATAAACATCACATATCAACTTGAGTTTTATTTCATGATTGAAATAAAATTTAAAATTAAAACAGCCCTTTAAATGTAGCGCGCCCTTTTTTAAATCGCTGCGGAACTAACACGCACGCCATCTGCATGCAAGTGCCCTTATAGCGGACCAGAGTGAGGTTTCGCGAACTGAAATTTTGTATGGACTTGCCCGTCTCGTGGTTGTCTCTGGTACAAGAGGTTACATTCAACTAACTACCTTTTTATTTTACATATATCGCTTAGGTTTTATATTCCATGCGTCATTCTGCTTAGTCAGTAGTTTTCTGTTTACCATATCTTATTACATACAATAAGGGTACTGTGTGATAATTAATTTTTGTACATTGTTCCAACAACGAGGTCGATCCAGATCGACGCATGAATCCCACTTTTTTAACAAATTCGACTTTATTTTGGGTCGAGGCGACGTTTTCATTACATGGCGCTGTGAACAGGCAAAACTGCAGATACTGAGATAGTGACAAACCAAATTAGGCAATTGAGGCTCCCACTCAATATCCACAAAAAATACATGTATAGGCGTGTATTATAGGAAGTAGGATTTTGGAGCCATATTTCTTTGAGGGAAATTTAACCGGAGATACTTATTCAGATTTTCTCTGCAACGACTTAACCCCGCACTTGCCGTGTTATTCCCAAATATTGACGATCCAGACGTTCCAGCCAATGAAATCTCGTGTCAGCAAGATGGAGCACCCCCTAATTATGCAGTAAATGTCCGTCAATATTTACACGAACTGTTCCCCGGGCGGTCGGTGGCTTGGTCGAGGAGGGCCTATGAAATGACCTGCTCGATCGCCTGATTTAACCCCATTCGATTTCTTCATTTGGGGTTACTTGAAAAGGGAAAGTTTTCTCCACAAAACCAAAGATTCTCGAAGAACTGAAGGAACGAATACGACACCACATAAGAGCACTGTGATTGTTCTAAATAATGTATTGGCGGAAACATTCAATCGTTTAGTGTTGTGCTTAAGAGAGAACGTGCGCAATTTCGAAAATTTATTTTAGATTAATATTTATTTATACCTACGTTCATATTCATATGTCAATAAATTACGAATATGGAAGCTGCTACCGAACTTAAAGGAAAAAGCTCTTTGAAGCAGTTATAGAGAATTATAATACAGTTGTTACAAAATAGCAAAGCTAGCAAAGTGAGTACTATAAATTTAGAGTAATAGGACTTTTATATTCTGTTAATGTTTTATAGTTGTATCTAGAACACTGAATTGTTGCATTAATGCCCTCTATTTTGCCTTCAGAAACTTAATTATTGTTTAAATTTATTGCAAGAACGTGATACTCCTAATTATTGAGCATTTATAAGATAAAGAACACAGAACACAATTTTACAGCAACGATACCTATAGAATCAAATTACTGTAAAACCGATGTAAATTTAACACTCTTATAAAATTATTCCGTAATGTCGCTTATAATTTCTTTATAGAACTCTTGTGTAAGGTAAATAAATAACTTAATTGACTTGATTTGAAACAGTAAGAAATTCCTCAATCTAATAAAATGCATTTTCTAACAGATAATGTTTTAATTTTATCTTAAAACTAGGCAGTGTGCTATAACCCATTTTCTTGGCACCAGTTGTCAAATTGTGTAATAACATTGCTTAGTTTTGTTTCTATATTTGAAATGCTGAGATCTGATATTATAATATTTGTATCATCGGCAAATATAAAGGTTACTCCTTCTCTTATATGTTCTGGGAGATCATTTATAAACATTAGGAAAATTAACGGCCCCAAGACACTACCCTGTGGGATACCCGAGTTGATGTCATACTCTTCGGACGTTGTGTTATGTATTCTTACTATTATTTTACGATTATTTAGAAATGAGTATATCCACTATTGTAAGGAACCCTGTATGCCAAGGTTTGATAATTTTTCTATGACAAATTTAAAATTAAGGCTATCAAAAGCACGTGATAAATCAAAAAATGAACCAATTATGTATTCTTTTTTTTTCCAATTTTTCGTGGATATGTTGCACAAAATCTAGTGTTGCAGACTCGGTAGACCGCCCTTCCCTAAATCCGTGTTGATTGTGTGCGAGGAGGTTACGTGCCTCCAAATATTTGGTAATTCTAATATAAACCGCTTTCTCCATAATTTTTGAAATAACACTTAGAAGTGCGATAGGGCGATAGATGTTGACCGATTGGGGATCATCTTTTTTATAAATAAGGATCACGACTGAATTTTTTAGGCGATTGGGGAATTGCCCAAGCGCAATAGATTTATTTAATATATCAGCTACATCCGACAGTTCATTCTTGCATTTTTTTAATTGGCTAGTAAGAACCTCATCGTGGCCAGTAGACCTTTTATTTTTTAAGTTGGAAATTATGAGGCCAATATCTTTGGTTCATTTATGTATTTTAATGATGCTGTACAAGTATTCGAGAGATTATTACCAAAATGTTTTTTTAAATTCCTCATCTGCTACTGATACAAAGTAATCACCAAAAATGTTTGTAATGTCTGTGATATTAGAAATTATTTGGTTGTTATGACTGATTTTGTATTACATATGATTTTTAGTTCTATTAAGTCTATTATTTACTATTATTCCATAGGGTTCGAATTTTGTTGTCTGAATTATTTATTTTGTTTAGATAGAAGTTTTGCTTTGCTCTAGTTATATTTTGATTATGTTCAGATTTGAGTGTCTTGAATTTTTTGTTTAAATCCTCACAGGCGGTGCTTGTTTTTATAAGCCAATTTAATTCTTTTAATTTATTAGATTCCGTTTTTAATTGTTGTGTGTACCAGTTATTATGGATATTGCGACCTTTTGATTTGCCTTTCTGCATTAATTTTGAAAATGATGCTTCAAAGGCAAATGAGAAATGATCCCAAAAATATTCAAAATAATCATCAGCATTACCATAGTAAATTCGTGAAAATTTAAATTTTTTTAGCAGATGTTTAAATCCGTTTATGTTATTGTCAGAGAAATTCCTAGTAGGTAACGCATTTCCTGTAGGTATCTGTTAATTCAGAAGTATTTTGATCATAAAAATTAATTTTTTGTGCAGTGTGATCGGAGATTCCTGGGTCAGTAATTTTGTAGTTTATTTCATTTTTTATGTTAGTAATTATATGGTCTACAGCTGTTGCGCTAATATTGCCTCCCCGATTTGCGATGCGGGTTGGTTCTCGGATTAACGATTCTACTCCTATATACTAGAATCATATCTAGTATATCAAACAATATCTTTTTTTCGCTTTTGTTTTTTAGAATATCGATATTTATATCTCCACAGATTATAATTTTTTGTATGAGCTTGTCGCAATGTCTAATATTTTGCATAACTGAATGAAAAAGGTATCTAAGTTTCCTTGAGGGGAACGATATATTACTATTATACACGTCTGTTTGTTAACCAGAGTAGCAGAGCATTCGAAATCGATTTCAAGCGATAAGCGATTGACCTCTTTCTCCTCCTTGCAAGTTTTAAAACATTTATTTACAAATATTCCTACCCCACCATGGATAGCGTTTTTCCTAGTAAAACCAGATATTACTTGATACTCACAAATTTTTAGAGCTTTTAAATTATCGCCTAGTAGCCAATGCTCGGTTACGAGGAAGATATCAATATTATATTGTAGAAGAGTGTCAATAAAATTGATTTTCTTGCTAATGCATTGAATATTAACATGTAATATAGTTTTTAAAATTTTATCACGGTTATAAGTAGTACCAACCTGATCTACTTCTGACCGCTTGTTTCTTGGTTCTCCGAGGTAGGTACCAGAAAATTTTTCTTTAAATAAACCTAATCACTAATGCACCGTTTGGCCAAATTTGTGGGTTGTATACCTCATTAACATGCTGTATTGGGAAGGTTACCATCATGGAAAAAACCTTATCACTACTATGTAACTGTTCACACTTAAAATGAATTTGTGGGGCCGTTTTGGATAGAGCGTTACATAAATCCTGAGGTGTAGTTGACGGGTCAAGTCTATAAACGTGAAGGTATCCTAATTTTTGGACTGCCTTTACCGAGGGGTTATCTTGGTTAGTTCCTATTATGGGTTTTCTGTGGCTCCTAGTATGTCCATATTGTTTATTTCTTATTTGCGACTGTGTATTTTTGATAGCACTTTGATACACTGCATACTTGATCTAATATATCATCGTATACTTTATTTTTTACTACATACTTGATGTTTTGAATATTGTGTCTCCTACGGGTTTCTCAAAACAACTCATGACAGAAATAAATAGATTACCCTCTTTTTAATATCAAAGGGTTTTAAAAAGTCTCACTTTACATGTCAAAATTAGAAAAAAATAGTTTATAACATTGGTTGTGTATTAACAAATAATTTAAAAATATTTACGATAGCTATATAAAAAACAATAACATAAATATCTCTCTTATTCAAATTTTCAATGGTTATTGTATAAAAAAAAGTTTCTTTCCTCCATAAATAGCATAAATATTGTTGTGACATTATATTAGAAATAATTCCGTCCCGCTCCCATCAAAAACGAAATTGTTGTCGAGGACTTCCGAAGATCATCGTGTTTAAAAAATACATTTAGAATAAAATCATGTCGGACTACACAAAGAATCAAGATGCATTCGTTTTCATAAAAAAAAATTAAAAACCGATTGAGAATTTGTTATCTGTGGATACTTGGAGCTCGAAATGATGTCATCCATTTGAAAGCTCGAGATGTGAATTTAGAAAATGTGCAAAATATCGCATAGCGCCGGGCAAAATATAGGCCATCCATCTGGTGCTACATTACACGCGAACATAATCTGCCTCTATATATTGCCGTAAAGTAGCAATATCGTAAATAATTCTATTGTTTACACCTCGCTGGCACCGTCATAACACGGAAATGATCCGAAATGAGAGGATATCAAGTCAGCAGTCACACTTTCGGCTACTGGCAATGGTCGGGGTTGGCTCACGGTACGTAAACACGAACTGGTCCCGTTTCGGTTTTCAGTATCAATGTTTGAGGAGGCACCCCAGTTGGCCGCGGTCGATTTTCAGCGTGTGCCAACTGGAACCCGTCAATGGACACGCACATTGGCGTCCTGAGGTGTGATGTGGTCAGGTCGTTGGCGGCATCGCAGGTGCCCTTGAAATTTTTCCTAATATTACTTTCAGTGTCATACTTTATAATAATACGTCTGCTTTATAATTTATAATAATCAGCGTTTCACTTAATTTGTCAATACATATATTTTGCAACTTTGTCAATGTTTAACTTGGGTATCAATTCAATGAATGTTTAAAATAATTTGATGTACCTCAAGAATCCGCTCTTGGTCACCTGTGTCTTGGTCACTATATATTTATAAAATATTTTTCCAAACATATTTAATGTTTTTTGACAATTTGACAAATGACAAGCAAAATTGAGTTTAGGATCCTTGTGTATACTTAAAAATTAAGGTGATTCAGGATTAGCAAGGTTATACAGGTCTATGAGTAAAGAGCATATTGACAGTTTTTTCAGTGACACTTAATTTGTTAATTATGAACCAGTATTGTCCATCCGTCTGTGCATCACACATATGTGACCCCTGACAAAATCAAAATTGTTGTTTGGCTTTAATAGAGTTGTTAAGGTCGACCGTACAGCTTAGAATCTATTACATCAATGCCTGAATAGTCTCAATACAACTTTTCTCGTACCTCCAATTCTCGTGACTCATCTTAATCTATTCCACTCACATAAAAATCATCAGCATTCGCAATATTACAAGTACTCACCGCTAGGTTCATTTTCTCCACACCGTCAGTAATGACTTCTAAATATTCCTCATCACGGGCTAGCAGCTGCCCCTTCGGTAACGTTACTTCGCGCCTTCCAATATTAGTAATCATCACGTGCGACTCTGATCCTTGTTGGACGCTTGCCGGCATGCACACAATAGACTGGACCAGCGGAAAACATCTCGCTTTGTTGAAAACACTGGCTCCCTCGGATACGCCACTTATTATCACCGATACCAATTTTGTTTCGCCAGGAGGAAGCACCACGGTCTCCGCCAAAATTACCTTAGGGCGTTCTTCATTTTCAGCAATCGTTATGTTTTTCAAACAATCACACAGTCCTACAATATTCGTGACACCATCGCAGCTGCCCCTTCGGTAACGTTACTTCGCGCCTTCCAATATTAGTAATCATCACGTGCGACTCTGGTCCTTGTTGGACGCTTGCCGGCATGCACACAATAGACTGGACCAGCGGAAAACATCTCGCTTTGTTGAAAACACTGGCTCCCTCGGATACGCCACTAATTATCACCGATACCAATTTTGTTTCGCCAGGAGGAAGCACCACGGTCTCCACCAAAATTACCTTAGGGCGTTCTTCATTTTCAGCAATCGTGATGTTTTTCAAACAATCACGCAGTCCTATAATATTCGTGACACCATTACTAATGATCACTGATATCCCAACCGAATTCAATACGGGTTGTCCAATAAGCAGATCAATTATTACATCAAGACATGTGTCAGAAACTGATGCCGTTGTTTGAAAACATACTCTATCCACCAGCAATGAGAATTTAACTTCAAAGTTACAATAGATAAGGTGTCCTCCGAAACCTTTCAAGGCAATGTCAGTTTTACGCAGCTTCAAGTTATGATTTTTTAGCCATACTTGATGTATTAACGTTTATCTGGCTACCAGTGTCTAAGAAACCGACAACTTCCACGTCATTTATTTTACAAACTTACATACGCACTATTAACCTCGGTATCGTTTGTAACTAGTTTCAGTTATTGTTGTAGTCATCCAACCGATTGGACCATTCCCGACCAGATCCCTTCAATTTATTTTGCATGTCACATGATTTTTCATAATTCAATTATGGAGCTGCCCGAGCTGTTAAATTTTTTGCAATCAAGTCGTAACCATCATCGTTTTCTGGTCGAGGTCGAACTGCGGCAAAATGTCCACTTAAACATTATGTTCGTTTAACCCGGCGGTCCGCCATCTGCCTCTCTGCCATGATCCAAATTCGTACCGGTCATTCCTCCCATCGATGGCCACAACGAATGGCCACTGTTCACTTAATTGTTGTACTTTACCAGGTAGGAACAGGTACACTATCCCACTTCTGATTTGTTAGGAAATTGTAAGTACAATAATAAGATCGACCGTACAGCTTAGCATCTATTACATCAATGCCTGAATCAATCGAATCGATGCCAATCAATACCCTTGACTGTGGATGACTCCATCGGCCCTCCGCCGTTTCGGTTGTTATGATTTTCGGCGGCTCGCAAAGGAACGATGACATAACAATCTCAAATACATTCATAATAATTTATATAAATTAAAATCAGTGCTGGACCGAGAACCAATCCCTGAGGAACGCCACTGTTTATTACTGCCAATTCGGAAGAAAATTCATTCAAATATGTATATCGTTTCGATTAGCAAGATACGATGACATTAGTTGTATACTGGCACTGTCGAACGCCTTTTGTACAACAAAAAAAGTAGCACATAGTCACCATTTTCTTGACCACGATAAATTTTAGAATATGTATTATAGCGTCAGTAGTTGCATTGTTAGTAGGAAAGGCAAATTGTTTGGCATAAAACATATTGTTTGATTCAAAATGTTGATATATACTTTAATATTGTTTCAAAAATCTTTTAAATTATCGGAAGAGATCTTTATATCAATTAATAAATCAAGTAGCACCAAGACTACTTGATTTTTGTCTACACAAGTACTCGACATAGTAACTTCTTAACTTGACTTGACAATCAACTGCTCATGTTTGACTTGATCTTGACTTGACTTCACGTAGCTTGAAAATGAAATCAAGCCGTGAATCCCTGTGTGAACTATATTATGGTCGGATATATTACAGTAGTGCTCCCTATGTTGCACGGTTTTGCGCCGTAAGTTATTGTGTAATCGCAGCGATGATCTGTTTTTATTTTCGTTTTTATTATGTCGTTCAGAAATACCCGGAACATACAGCATTTATTGACTCTACATGTAGCCTATATATTTTTAATTGTTTGGTAATCGATCGGTATAGAATATAGAACGTCGATGATTATGCATCAGTGGCTATGGTAAGGGCTTTGGGTTCGATATTGGGTAAGCTCGAGCGTACGCCAAATACACACGTGGCCAAGTGGGCATCTGGTGAATACTAAAGCGTTCCCGCCAAAACTATTGGAGTGTTGCTCTTGGCCTGGACTTGTGTTTAATAGCCAATAATAGTAAACACAACTTTTCAATGAACGCCGAGAATAATTAATGTGACGCGAGTTATTTTTTCTTGGTATTTCTTTCAAGATTTAGGATTGCGATTTACTATTAGACGTCCGGAATTTATACTAATAGAAACGGATAGACTAAATAGTGGAGTGGATCTAGAGAGAAATATGGATCAGAAACAGACAGCTCAAATTTATACATTTCCCCCCCCAATCTATCATCGGGTCCTCCCATCATTATGGCATGGTTTGTGCAGACCGGGTCAATGGGGGGGAGGGGGAATTGATCTGTTAAAAGCATGGGAGACTTTAATGTATATCTCGGCGCCTTTTGACTTTACAAAAAAAAAGTTGATACAAAAACGGAGAGTACCTACAACAAAACACACGAGCAAATACGAAGACGCAGATTGGGGGCTGGTGGAGTAATTAGGAGAGGGAGGAGAGGGGGAAAACGAAAATTTTTAAAATGCCCATAATCTCTGAATGTTGACCAATATTAAAAAATAAAAAAAAATGTTGCAAACAAACGCCAAGCGCGCAAAAAAACACGATTTGCCTGCTTTTTCAAATGGTGTTTCCGGTATGAGGGAGAGGGTTGGGGATAATTATGTTTTACCAGTTGACAGCTTTTTTGTCGACCTTTAATTACAGCCTAACTAGATCAAAATCGGATGATTAGGAGGGGAGCTAGGGGACTTCAAAGTTTTCACTATTTTAATAGTTCGTTTTGTTTTTTGGGACAACCCAGAGTGTTAGGGTATTCATCTAGGCCAATATATCCGAAAATCCGCGCATGTAAGCCGTAATGGCATTTGCGTGTCCTTTTTGCCGCTATTTGACACGTTTGCAAACTAAACTTAAGGGCCCAGTAGACTTTTTGGGGAAGGCTAAATTAGGGATAGTAAATTTGGTCTACAAAGTCCGTCGATAATATCGGACTAAAATATATATTATCTGGTGGCGGCGCTTAGGCAAGGCAGCGTCGCCG
The DNA here is from genome assembly GCA_964058915.1 of Tetropium fuscum. Taxonomy (NCBI): domain Eukaryota; kingdom Metazoa; phylum Arthropoda; class Insecta; order Coleoptera; family Cerambycidae; genus Tetropium; species Tetropium fuscum. Next base: position 243,668 of record CAXKVY010000286.1, on the reverse strand, counting down.
AAGTCATAACGGGGCGCTGCCTCGGGGTACCCACCCTTGACCCTAAGGGTGTACGCGTTACAGTTTAAAGAACTGTAACGTGTTCTACCATTGAGTCCATTGAGTACCATTGAGTAAATCTAAATAAACCATTTGAATTTAAACACTGCTAGCGATGAAAATAAGAACATCTCAAATAATTTAAATGCTGAAAGCTACCTGGAAAATTCCTCTAATCTTAGTATAAATGAGAATCAGAAATCCTTAAATGAATTTGATATTAACAACAGTTCAAGGGTTGTTATTATTGTTGATAATAATGATAATTCAAGTCCCTCTAATAGTACATCAAATGCGAATCAGAAGTTTTTAGAAACACTGCTTGTATAAACAGCATGCCAATTATTTTTTTAGAAAATGAATGTATTGCTACTCCCGAGATATTATTATTGGACAACAAGTTTGATGACGTATTGAATGAAACTTCTACTTTTATTTTAATTGAAATCGAAAACTATAGTGCAGCTGGCAAAGTCGTTGAAAATAAATAAAAAAGCCTGGTAAATTATTCAAGTTCAGAATCAAACAACTCCGAATTAGAACTGTCAAAAAAAAATAAAACAAAAAGGTTTGATTCAGATTATTCGTTTCACGAAGAAAAATATTCCGATTTCTTCTATTCAAGTTCCGACTCCGAGGCCACATTTGAGAAAGTATTCTAGATGAATATGGGTTGAGAAAACCGAAAAAAGCTAACAAACAGAAAATTAGAAAAATTGAAAAGTCCTTGGGAGCTACAAAATCGGTAAAGGAAAATCCATGTAAAAATAGAGTTTGTCAAAATGCACGCGCCAAAAGTTTTACAGAACAACAGCGTCACGACATTTTCGAGTTTTATTGGGGACTAGGTAGTCATCAAAGACAATGGAAATGGCTTTGATCCTGCATAAAGGAAACGAAGGTGAACAACTGCCGAAAACAGTAGACGGAATAGAACGTTTAAATATCTTGTCACATGGAATGGAATTGAGTCGAAGTTACAGACATACATTGGATACAGAATTTTGTGACACCTGGACATCCATTGGAAGTCCATTGTTTGTCCAAGCTGGTAAGTCCATTATTGACCATTGAGTACCATTGGTAAGTCCTTCAATCAACGCTTCTAGAAAACATTAAAACAGATATCTAAACAGGACCGGTCTTAAATTTTTCATTATTCATATTCCTTATATTAATAATGGATTGCATTAAATGTAAAGAGAGAGGAAATTATGTAATGCTGTATTTTGATTACGGATGCCGAAAAGCCAACGTCAATTAAAAAATAATTGGTAGGATTTCAGTGGAGGCATCAGACTAGTGCCTAAACTTTGTAAAAAATTGATAGCTTACTAAGGTGCAACGGTTTCAATCCCAAGATAACGGTGTGTATAATGAAGAATCATTAATAAATTAACTGAATGAATGTCAAAAGAGAATGAACAACTTGGATGAAGAAATGGAGATGTTAGAATTAGGCAGGCTATAGGAATTGGTAGAAAAAATAGGATCGGTATTATGTGATCCACCTGAAGTCTTCAATTTCATTATGAATAAAAATGTTTGCAAAGAAAAGCATATAATCGACCCAGACTTGATATAGAAACCACGTGAGAATCTACCAAAAAAAAAGTTATTAAGAGAGGAATGGGATGACAGAAAGAAGAATGGTGACGATGACATTTATATCAAATATGTTAGAGCAATACCAAAAACAGTTTCAAGTTAAAAAAAACTAGTTACATTGAGGAATCGTATAGTCACTGACGATATTCGTTGTCCCATATCTGTTTATTACCAAAATTTTGGTGGCTTAAGAACTAAATTAATTAACATTCAACAGGTAGCTTGTTGTGATTATGCAGTTATTATCTCCGTAGAGACTTGAACAAGGCCTAACAAATCACAAAAAGGGGATTACTATGGCCGATTTAACTCAGTACGTGTTAGACTTAAAAAATCTTTATACAGAAAATTATGAGAAATTTTATATACATTAACTTTGTTAAAGACATTTTCATCGTTGGATCAACCGTTGCGGAGTTATTTACAATGAACAAATTTGCTGTGCCTTTAATTCAAGATGGCTAAATAAAATCTTGGATTTATTCCCATGGTCCAGACCTGAAAAACATTTGAAATCTGTCGATGCTCCATCTTTTGTAAGGCCAATGCCTCTATTGCTCATACGGACTGGATTACAATAATAGGTCATAAAAATAATAGAGGCCCCAAATTTGACCGGATGTAGGTATTACAAGAAAATATCGATAACTTTCCGATAACTAACCGTCGCACACTGGGGTATTAACAATATAAAACTGATCGAAAATCAAAAAATCAAGTCTGCGCTGGTTTTCAAAAATACTCATAAATGACAAGTCGACACAATACTTGTTTACTCTGCGTTGTCAAGCATTTGTTTATCTGGATTATTTGGCTGTCATTTTATGTCAAAAATACGAGAGCAAAGATACGCTTTAATGTGGATGAGCAACCTGCAGGTGTGTATTTTGACATATTATATTAATTTTCAAAAAGCGATCTTTATAAGTAATAGTCTTTTAAATTTAATATAAGAGGGTTCAAAAATCATGTAAAAAACACAACGTATGACTTGAACAGAGAAGTTTAGTTAACTATTTTCCTGAATTCAGCTAAGTTTCTATATACTTATTACTCAGTAAACATCCAGCTTTTTGATGGTAAAAAAACTGACCGCTACTTTTTGCTCCTTTTTTGCCAAAATAGAAAACAACTGCTCCAGTGTTGTCACTGTGAAACTGAAATCCATCCACTATACATCAGGGTGTTTAAAAAAGATTAGGCAATATTTAAGAGCGTGATTTCTTAGGTCATTTTATGAAAAAAAGTTCCCATAAACATAGGAAAAACCGAGGACAAGTTATCTTAAGAAAATATGTAGAAGGTACTATTGTATCGAAATCTTTCTGCATATCCATATACATATATGTATAACATCCACTTGGCGTCTGATGAATTTAGAATATAGTAGAAATATTTAGAGTAAACACCGAATGAAGTTGTAATGGTAGTAGATTACGAATACTTCCGGACCAAATTCAAGTAAAGATGATGAAATAAAGAGAAGTGAAGTACTTTCGAAGAAATTTAATACTCTAGTAGTACTAGTAAACCATAAAGTTAGGGAAGAAAAATAAACTGACAATAATTGCAAAAAGGAACTATGCCTATAGAGAAAACAGAGCTATAAACTATGATGCAAAGAAGAGTTTATCATGCAGGTGTAAGGGGGCGGTGAATGTGCAAAATTAAAACTGGAAACGTGAAAGAGTATTTACATGCTACGTAGTATTTTTGGCATACAAGCAGATCTAGGACGGAAATGACGAATGGACATTGAACTAGCATTGAACTTTATGAAGAGGATTAAAATAAAAATATAACAATACAAAGTCTAGGATCTGGAGTGTATGAATACTAATCCAAATGTACCCGATGTGGCCTGTAGAAAACTAGAAGGTACATATAAGAAAGAGGGGAAGACTAAGAACTAAAAATGAAGATGATATATCGAAGGAGTTGAAAGAGAAACAAAGTAGGAACTGGATTAGCGAAAAATCGGTAACAGATCGAGAGAGGAATAAAATACAAATGTGCAGACCTTAATGGCCTTTTAAGTAATTTGCCTTCATAATTATTTTTTCTTAATAACATTTTTTAATTAATCCAGTTACCAAGATTTCCAAAAACGATTTTAACATAATAGGTTCGCATCGGTGACCTTCGTGCTTGGACTACCTATATAATTCCAAAGCGATACTGGTATCTTCGAAAAATAATATGACAATGAGTAGATTTCACAGCGCAACTGATATTATTTGTAAATAGAGCATATAGGTTAAATTAGATGAAGGAAATAGGCAGCATTAATTATTGCAATGGAATATAGACGCCGTACCGGTGTGAATTTTCCAGCACTACCAGCCTCCTTTGATCTTAAATCGCAGATATAGTGAACTAAAATTGAGAATAAAACCTGCGAGTTGTTTATCAGAAAATATGTGTTGAAATTAGTTTCTATAAATAAACGCAAGCTGACAGTGCTGCGTGCCGATTTTGCGTAGATGCAGTAGTTCGTAGTAATTAGAATACAGAATCCCTCGGGTTACTTAAGGAGCCCATGGACACTGAAGCATACTCGTCAGTTAGACCTGACAATGATTGAAGTATTTGTAGAAACATCAATCAAACGATATTAATTATCTTTCCTCCTATAAATATGTCCTAATTAATGAGTCAAGACGTAAGGTATTTATGGTGAGTTTTAAGCTATTTTCTTTTTAGTTCCATTAATCAAATCAGATATATAACTGTAAACTTTCTACACATGTACTTATGTAAAATGTACTACCTTAAAATCATGGTCTAGTATGATACCAGAATGAACCTAATAAAGATAGAGGAAAAGAAGATGACTTGATTATAAATGATTTGCTGAGGGGGAAACGGGTGTCTATAATAAAAAATGTTAACAACAGTTTGTTATATCAAAGATCTTTCAAAAATTCAGTTCCATTACTGGTCTCTATGGTTCTCTTAAATCGTGATGGAAGCCGTGTGTAGGAGAGGACCAAATATTTCATGCCTGATCACATGCTTACCCATGGCGATATTTACTATATATTTAATGATTTTCCTAGTCTTGACCTATGACGAGTTGTTTGCAGGTCGTAGGCTGCCTGGCGACAGGAATAGTTTTAGCTATGTTATTATTAGACACTGAAAGAGTCACCCATGCGGCTGTATCCGCGAGCGTAGTGGATCCGACCTGATGGCTATCGAAGACACTTACTTGATTACGTTGTAGTAATAATACAATATAGACATATTTAAAAGGAATATCTATTAGTTCAGTTGCCAAACTATATATTTTATGTAAGTAACTCCAAAATTATTGTATTAAGTTTTTTTTATTTCTGAATTAGTACAAGGACATATTGAGCTGCAAGAAAATTACTGAAGACATTCTGTCACCCTTGGGCAACTCGGGATATATTCAATACAGCGGCCAATATGGCTCCTAAAAATGACTTTAATTTGATTTTTTAAAACTAAAGTTCTAAAACATATCTCTGCTGGGTTCTGTGATTTTTATTTTTATAAAATTTGAATAATGTTCTCCATTAAGTTATCATTTGACTATACCCAGATTAGTTGTAACGGGGTGTACAGCAAAGAAACACGTAAACGTTGGTAGTGTCAAGGTATTTGATACTGGTATTAAAATCACGACAAGTAGAGGTCAGTAAAGTTCTCTCCCATGAACTTTCGCCTACACCAACATCAATGTTTACAGATTCTGGAGACATAAGGATCTGCAGATCCAGCTTAAAGAAACCTCTGAAGGTTTCTTGTTCAACAAGAAATAAAGGTGTTGCGAACACAGTTATTGTTATTGATGGGTCTGAACTCTTATGGTGTATACAGTGGTCAGAAAAGGAAACTGTTAGTACACGGAGTATTAGAGACTACAGTAGTATTAAAGACTGCACAAGATCAGGTAGATCTACAGGAGTAACCAGAGTTCACGTACTCACATATAGAATACATCTGCTTTCAAAAAAAGAAATTCAAATCAAATCAAATGAAAACACGAAGCAATTTATTGAGCAGAATTGTTGGTGACGCATCGTTTGTGAGAAACCAGACTGGTAAATATAGGATAATTTTGACAGGTCCACAAGAAAAACCTTAGGGCATGTAACGTGCAGAAGTAAGAACGTGGGCATTTCTTAGGTGGATACGATTATTGTATAGGAAGCTATGCTGGCTGCTGATAATGCAGCCAAGCAGGTTGTCGTGCAGATATTTTTCTGCTCCTTTTGTACTTCTACAACCTTAAGAAGATACCTGCAGCAATTCGTCCAGGATCGAACACTATTGACATTAGAGCAACTGCTAAACACAAGAAAATAATATCTGATGTGCTATCACTTCATCGGCTATCACTAGCTGTGATACCACTGCAATGTGCTATGACATTGCGAAGATTAACGACGTTAATATCTTGAAAAGAGGACACTCCCTGTCTTTGTTTGGAGATTTACATGCTAATCTGAGCGACTTGAAATGGCAAGCACATAAGTTTATGGCTGCATTTTACAGAGCAAATAAGTGTAACACAACTTCAGAGGCTCGTGTTAAACTGTTGGCTGACAAAGTTGGAATGGAATCTACATCACAACTACCGAAACTACTATCAACAAATTCAGCGTTTGAGGAAAACCATAGGCCGGCTCACTTACAGACATTCATTCTGACATTTGGGAAGTGTATTGCCATGTAAGAGCAATCGACGTAGTTGTAGCAGTGTTAGATTTTTGAATAGACTCCATATTTTAAATAAGAGCTGATCTCTATCTAGACAACATTTTCGTAGAAATGTTTTTTTATACTGTAAGAGAATATTAACATATTATACACAAGTTACATTGTTTATGCTTGAGAAGTGGTTTTTTTTGTACACTAATCGCCTAATACAGTTTCAATGGTAAGTTTGAACTCCGCAGCTTACAAAAATATAGTTTTATACACCAAAGCATGAAAATATCATATTCAAATTAACGTAATCTACAGCCATAATGGCCGCCATTTTGAATAAATCGAGTTATCCTTGTAGCTCGTCAGAAGTACAGAAAACTTAAATAAATTTTTAGGGTACTGGTATTGGCAAACGAACTATATAATCCTTGATATTTTTTTATTTTTTGTAACTAATTTTTGAAAAAAAAATCCACAGCATGCATAAGTACTGCCGAAGAACGACATCATTGCACAGACATATAGATTGAATTAAATTTTCATATTTACTTTTGAACCATATCTTACGTAAGTCTTGCAGATGTGCCTCGGAGTTCCCGGTATATTATATGTATGTAATTTTTGTATTTAATGAAGATATTTACCATGCTGGAGCATTCTTATAGACGTTTTTGTGAATCTATTGTTGATTACTTGTCATCGTTTGTGAAGCTATTGTTCATCACTTGTCATTAGTCGAGGAAATAAAGGAATGAACTTCCGATTTTTTTGGCCAGTAATACGGATCTTAATGCGGTTTTGAGCATCTGTTTCGTGAGAGCAAAACTTCGTGAACTAAATTGATCAATAACTTTTATCTCGAAGAGATAATAAATAAAAAATTTACAACTCGTAAATATTGATGGAAATGAGTCCAGTTTTGCTACTCGGTGGTTTTTAGGGTCTCTGAACAGGAATATCTTAACAGAAACAGTCTCCGAGGTACCTGGTGCCTAGGGTGGACAGTATGGACGTCGTCTCATAGAGTTTTATGGGAATTCGAAACATAAAGTCGAAACAAATGTTTTTATCAATTGCCTACAATGCAATACATATAAATCATTGATAAATAAATGTTTCTGGCTTTATCCTTACTTATTGTCACAGTTTCCCAGGCAGCATGGTGTCGTTATTATGACGTATTTATTTCGTCAGTTTTTAGGACATAAATACGTTAAAAGAACTACAAGAGAGACGTCAAAATGACGAGAAAAAGTCACAGCCAAATGACGTTTATTTGACGTTTAAACGACGTCATTAACTGACGTTTAAATGACGTCATTAACTGATTATTGTAATAATGCTATATGCTATTAACTTATTGTAATAATGCTATATGCCACAAGTAAAAAAAAATAGTTTATGGTGTTTGAAGTTTTGAAAAAATTTTTTGAATTTTTTAAAAATTTTTTGAAAAAAGAATTTTTTCAAAAAATTTTGAAAAATTTTTTTAAAAAATTTTTTGAATTTTTGCAAAAAATTTTAAAAAAATTTTTAGAATTTTTTTAAAAAATTTTGAAAAAATTTTTAGGATTTTTTTAAAAAAAAAATTTTAATTTTTTCAAAAAATTGAAAATTTTTTTAAAAAAATTGCTTCTGGGTCTTGTTTCCAGGATATAAAATTCTATTCTAATTCTGTAGTTAAAAGAACTACAAGAGAGACGCCAAAATGACGAGAAAACGTCACAACCAAATTTTTTGAATTTTTTGAAAAAATTCAAAATTTTTTGAAAAAAAATTCATCACATTTTTTCAAAATTTTTTGAAAAAATTCGAAAAATTTGGCTGTGGTGCCCTTTATGTTTTAAATTTTGAAATTTTGAAAAATTTGCAAATAAAAAGGGCTATCGCCATTTTTATTTGCAAATGTTTCCCCCCACCACTTAATTTTCAGAGCTATGAAAAACATTTTAAGACGAAAGTTACTCAAAATTTTACGAACCTTACCAAGAACATATTTTCAGAATGCCTTATCATAGAAAATTAAGGAGATATTTAATTTTTCTAATTTAATTTTATTGTGACGCCCTCTAGCGGTGATTTATTCATTTGTATATTGATATAACACATGACAAATTGCCTAAATATACAGTTACATCGCTTAATTTAAACATAACATTTAGACTAGTCTTAAATATAAATAATAAGTATATAATATAATCAATAAGTACATATTTAATAGAAAAGAAAAAGTGAAAACATAATAACTAGTGGGCATATAAATTCAAATGAAACGTAAATAAAACAAAAAAAAATAAACAGGAATGGGAAAAAAGTAAAAGTTAAAGAAAAACTATATAAAATGTGGACACTTAATTACTTGTATAAAAAGTTATTAACGGTTTTTTAAATTTTTTGGGAGTTTTATTAATATATTAAATATATCAGTTAATAAGTTTTGTTCGATAAGTATACCAAAATAAAATATTCCTAGGTCTTACTCTCTGTGGAGTATAATAATTTAGTCGTGATGAAATTTCGAGAGAACACAGCTATTCAGTTACTATATTAGAAATAAATAAGTCACTAGATATTTTTCTTCTCATTGATAATTTTAATATATACTAAACTCAGTTCTTATTAAGTAGTAGTCATTGTAATTCAAATAAGATGCCGACAGAGTGGCCACATGTTTTATTTGCTGAGATTTAGATGTCAAATACGATTTAAAAAACAGTAGCGAATTATTAGAGAATTTATAAGTTTGTAACTTACTTAACAAAATATCGTGATCCACTCTGTCAAAAGCTTTGGCAAAATCTAAATTTATAATATCCGTCTGGCCAGAATTGTCAATTGTAGAACTTAAATGATCTGTAAATATCGTTAAGCTACTAACTATTTTTTTACCACAAAACTGCACTTTGCAACTGATTTTTATATATTGACGTGACTAAACTTCTTTCCCATATAACAGGAAACATATTTGTTGTTACAGCTAAATTAAAAATGATATAGACAGGCTGTTCAAGTAATTCACTACACCCTTTGATAATATACGGTGGAAAACCATCAGGACCGGACGACCTTTTTGGTTTTATCTTTTAAGGGATAATCGAATATCTTCCAAAGCAATATTATTGAGATGCCATTATTATTAGTGTTTGCTAGATTTAAGTCATATGTAGCTTCATCACCAAAAACCGATTGAAAATAGTCTGAAAAAGCCTCGACTACCTCTTCCACATTTTTTTATATAATTTGTGTGTTCAACCTTAATTAATATTTTTATTTTCTTTATTTACAAACTTCAAAATAATTTTCAGCGATTTCTCCGGTCTGTCTTTGTTTTAATATTTTTTTAACTAACGTTCTATATCATACAGTTCTTCAGATATGGTCAGCGTCCTCTTTTAATGACACCCGGTACATATAAAGGGTCCGCCAATAAGCGCGCTCGATCTTTAAAATGAAATAAAGCAAGTTGTGTGAGAGGTATAAATGAAATTTATTTTTTGTTTGAAAGAGTATTCGAAGGCATTATGTATGGAAAATAATATCGGTCAAATGTCCACCTCGGCTTCGCTGAGTGGCGCGCATACGAGAAGTCCAATTTTCAATGACTCTGGCGCACAAATCGGGCTGTATTTCATCGATGACGTGGCGTATGTTGACTTTGAGGGCATCAGTGTTTTGTGGTTGGTTTGCGTAGACCTGTGATTTAAGAAAACCCCACAAGAAATAGTCTAGTGGGGTTAAATCGCACGATCTCGGTGGCCAGTTGATGTCGCCTCCGCGCGAGATAACCATTCCTCCGAAGCGCTCGTGCAGAAGATCCATTGTGGCGCGCGCTGTGTGGCTCGTAGCGCCGTCCTGCTGAAACCACATATCCTCGACATCCATATTGTCGATTTCATGCCAGAAAAAGTTCGTTATCATGGATCTGTATCGTTCGCCGTTTACCGTGATGACACACCATCGTCGTTCTCGAAGAAATACGGCCCGATGATGCCTCCGGCCCAAAATCCACACCAAACAGTTACCTTTGCTAGGTGCATTGCGACCTGGTGGACCTCCTGTGGATTGTTCTCGGCCCAATAACGGCAATTCTGCTTGTTGACATTCCCATTTAACCAAAAATGTGCCTCATCGCTGAAGATGATTTTGCGACCAAAATCGGGGTCGACTTCCAACTGCTCTAAAGCCCAATCAGCGAAGATACGACGCTGTCTATGGTCGTTTATTTTGAGCTCTTGTGTCAGCTGAATCTTGTACGGATGCATGCCCAAATCCAGATGCAAGATTCGGCGAAGTGATGTTTCCGAAAGGCGGAGTTCCTGTGCGCGACGTGAAATTGACTGTCGCGGATTTTCACGCACACTATCGCGCACAGCGGCGACATTCTGGGCAGATCGGACGTTTCGACGACGCGTCGGTGTTGGCTGATTGTTCACCGAACCGGTTGCCTCGAATTTGTTAATCAAACGACGGATAGTCGACTCAGCAGGACGATCAATTGCACCGTAAAATTGGCGGAGCGCGCGGAACGTTGCTCGAACCGATGAATGATTTTCGTAATAAGTTTTAACGATTTGCACATGTTGCTCGCGGCTGAATTGGTTCATGGTGATTTGTGAAGATACACTGAATAATAACAACTACGTTTGCCAACTCTACCACAAACAACATGGCCGCCATGAGCTGTCAAAGATCGAGCGTCCCTATTGGCGGACCCTTTAGAATCTACAAATTTAGATAATGTTTTAGATAAGATTCCAAAACCATTTAAAAATTTAAAAACGATCGAACTTTTCGGATGCCATTTTATTATAACCAACAATAATTGTCAGTTTAATTTATATACGGTTTCATCTATATTAAAGCCCTACACAGTTCAATACCTTTTATTCTTTGCTGCCCTAAAAAACCTCTGTAGCTTTGCCTATGATAGTCTTGTTTCTTATGTGGATATTTTCTTTCAGTTGAAATGCGGACGACATCAAACATACCCAGACCCACCGGGGCATCTGCATCTTTTGACCTGGAGATCCATCTGCCCCCTGTATAGCGCACCTCTGATCAAGGACGCCTCTGAGTCTGTTCGACGGCGGCATGGAAAACTTCCCAAACTCAGTAACTGTGTCGAACTGTTCGCTTGGGAGCACGATATGTCCTCACTGATCGCCGACGATCACAACAGACCCTAGAAGCCACTGGCGTGTTGTAGAGCAAACATAAAATTTGTATATATGGAAAGTTTATTGTAGATTATAGGTTAAGAATGTACATTACGCCAGTGGTGTGGTTGATATTTAGGGCTTTACAATGAATTATGCTTTACTAATAACCTGCAAGAAATTTGTTTTGGAGACGCTGGAAAAACCCTCTGATTCTAGTTATTAGGTTTAAGTAAATTTAAGAAGGTTTACATTAGTAAAAAGTTATTTTCAATACGACAGTGTATGAAAAGTATTATATATGCATGTTATTTTATATATACATTTTTTGCGTACCTTCTTATACCCCCATAGTGTGTAAAGGAACGAATATACGTAACGAAGGGTCCGTCTTCTTACCCAGGGATCGCTGTAAGCTGCTTCTTGATCGAGCTTAGAACAGCCCGTACATATACAAGGTGCAAACACACAACTCAAAGATTATTTAGATATACCTAGAAGTTTACGTAGATATTTCTAACTTAGCCTTCATTACAAAGTTCGGCAGTAGTTTATGGATTCACTCATTTTCACACGCAAAACATACAACGTGGCAAAAGCGAGATATATATTTTACTAAGATGTAAATAAATATGAATTTAAAGGATAAAAACGATTAAAATTATTTGTTGATGCATGATGCATTAAAAGAATGTTTTGAGTGTGAAAGTGGATGGGACTACCACCTAAAAGTTTGGCTAGTGACATTACAGTAGCAGTTTAAGTAGAGTTCCCCCTCTATACAAGGGGTTGTCAATAATGTATTCGATAGTGCATAGTGGCCTTTTAAGAACGAAATGATACCCATGCCTCTCTACTATTTATATCACATATTATATCGTTAATTACCTACTACACCTAAGCTACACTAAGGTTGGTCGTTATATACAGCCCTTTGTACAATGTATTTACTCGAAATATTGGAAAATAAATTGGTTTGAGATTTGTTTGTGTTTTATTCCTATACATTTATAGGCCAGCCAGGCCCGCATTTATTAATTTGATGTCCCCAAGTAAACGTATATGTGCCGCCCCGTTTCCCCCTCCTCCACCCTAATGATTTATTATAAATTAAATTGTAGGTAGCGCCAGTGTGGCGCAGCGCATCGGCCATGAACATAAGAAAACTAAAGGTATTAGAAATCAAATACCTACGCCTCATCACGGGCAATAGATACATATCCATCAGAAACTTACACAACCTTTTCCCCGACATAGTACCCATAGCTGAATTTAAACTGAATGATAGTCTGCTAACAAACAACATTACACGCATTAATATCTCAAAATCTACCCATATTCAGTCAACCAATTTCGATATTTTTCCAGTTTTAACCATAATTTTAAACTCTTTAAGCCCTTTTAAACTATGTTTAACTTGATAAATTTACCCTTTCTGATTATTTATTTGTTTTTTAGTCATTTTTGTTTCCAAATTCTACAAAATTCACCAATTTTATTGCATTACTACTATTACTAGGAATCGATAAATACAAAAACATTTTCAACTCAATTTAAATGTCATTATATTTTCCTTTTTCCCCTATTTTTGTTACCTTTTCGGACCTGCATTTGCGAGGGTTTTTCATTTGGCATTTTTACCCCCAGGCAAATTAAAATGTCTCTAGAAAACCCATTCTAAATTAATGCGATGTTAAAAATGTCTTATTTGATCAATTATATACTTATCGTTCTAGAACAGTAAGGGAATTACTTACCATTTTGTTAGCCTTTACCACCAGTAAGCGTATCCTACTGTCAATATTAGTACCCATACTATGGAAATTATTGAATTCTCGTGTCGCTTTCAGTCTGTGAAGTGAATTCTTAGCCTACTGAGAAATATGGGCCAGTCAGTACAGTACAGTAGAAATCGCTAAAATCGCAAACTAACCGCTAGTTCGGATTTTTTAATATATTGTTAGGACTACTACCAGTAGTGTATATCCAAGTTTTCAGCTTCGAAAAACCTGTGCCCACTTCGTAGCACTAACACCCCGAAATGTTGAAACTTTTTTTATATATTTTCACTATATCTTCTAAACTATGCATTTGTTCATAAAACATGTTATTGCGTTTTTAGTAGATTCAATTTGCTACAATTTGAGACCAGAATCAGCTCTGTAGGTACAATAGTTACCAAGATACAGCCCTCCAAAAATTGGCAATTTTTATAAAAAAATGACATTTTAAGATTTTGTCAACTTTCGTTGAATCGGGAAATCGGGGAAAATTTTATGGGTAAAGTCATAGGGGGAGATGTTGTAGCGAAGGTCATTAAATTCAATTTAAGCACAGAACAACGCCCGTATGTGTGATAGTTTCCTCACAATGCTAAAAAATCCAAAAAATGTCCAAGTATAACGTACTCACATTTTAATATCTTCACACTCTGCAAATTTACTTTATTTCATACGTGCGGAGTTGATTCTGTATTTTTAATTTATTGTTTTGTGTACACCTCTAAAAATACCCACGGGCCGCCACTATATGTCACTGTATATCATATATTGTAATGATGTGGCAATAATTTCCCTCTCATTACGTTAATTTTTGAATATTTTAGTAGGTATTAGGCCTCGCATTTGTATATTATAATGTTCTCTGTTAATATAGGCCGTAAAAATCCATATGGTTTAAGCTATATATTAATATTTAATTGTATATTCAGTTCTGATTACAGTCAAGCAGTAAACAAGTCCCTTCTGGGTACCGCGCCGCGTAAATAGTTTTTCCAGTCCACAATAATAACCGCTCCAAGCAAAGATAGGAACGTCATAGAGCGGAACGTACGCCGAAGTCCCACGAAGACACCTGTAGAAAGGGAAATAGCAGGAAATAGAAATTTAAAAGCAGCTACGCCACGCTGAAATAGTCAGCCCGAATATCCCATCACGACGATTCCGACTCTGTACCCAGATGTTTCACAAAGTCGATACCAAAAGTCCCTACACAAGTCAAAGCCCGTGGCGATGAACAAACCAATGAGGAAAAAGCCAAGTACTTCTCGGAAATATTTGCGAACCAATTCACGCCAAATCCTATAGAACTTAAAAACGGCCACAAAACCCTCAAATTTATCTAAGACCTAGACAACATACAGCTTAGCAACAGAGGCCCCTTTTGGGACCCATATGGGTTTGCTAGTTATAATGCAATCAACTTTTAAGAATTTTTCATAAGAAAGTTCATAAATTTTTCCTGAAAAATGCACGGTATTTAACGTTGAAAAAAAAAGTGTTCTCGAAGGAGCCATAACTCTATATTTTGGATCTAGAGCATTTATATAAACAAACACGTCTCTTTGTTTTTTATGAGCTTAATTTTTGGATAGGACAACTTTAAACAACAAAAAACTGTATAGAACGTTATTTACTTAAAATTTGCCCTCTATACACTTCCGGGGTTATTTTGAGTGAAAACATTACCAGCGCCGAAAAGGGATGGCACCAACCCTCCAATTCTCAGTCAATTTTGCTCCTTGCGCCATCCCCTAACTACTAACTACTTTCACGTCAATCGGTCAAGGTTCAAAAAATTCGAAAACCTTCAACGACTAGAATATCAATCAAATCTAATCAATCGATCAAAAGATTTATTTAACTAAAACAACATTAAATAATATATTATGACATCCCGGATTATCCCCATGCCCGAACATCCAGCCAAACATCCACGTTCAGCAGGCATCGTGGCTATTAAGGGACTAGGGGGTTTAAAAAGTTTTATAACCTGAGTTTAAAATAGCTAGAAAATGCATAAATAGGTTGCGTGAAAATTGGTAAATTTTGATAGATAAGTTTATGTTTACTTCTAAAAGGTGAGTTCTGCTGCGTAATGCGTGTAATATTGTTTTGTATATAAGCAAACTATCATTTACTTTCGTAGAATTCGTAAAATTTCATTGAATGAAATGTTTCTGATGTAGTCCACTATTGGTACTATGTCGGGGCAAAGGTTGTGTAAGTTTCTGATCGAGATGTATCTATTGGAGTCCATGATGAGCCGTAGGTATTTATTTTCTAATACCTTTAGTTTTCTTATGTTCGTGGCCAATGCGCTACATCTCACCGGCGCGGCGCCGCGTACGTAAGGGCCGGCCTCAATATGTATATGTATATTAATTTCTTGTTATGCCTATTTAGTCTGCTATTGCTTGCCATCAAAAGGTATAAATTTCTTGACAAGGAACATACTTTGCGTATAGTTTCGGTAATATGTTGCGTGAAAGTCAGTCCCTTGTCCAAAATAATCTTCAAGTATTTTATGTGATGTTTAGTCTGAACTGACACCCCCTCCCCCACCTCAATTTTGATAGGCATAATTATGCGGTTGTCTCGAAATTTCTTTGTAAAGACCATGGCCTGCGACCTGTCGATATTCACCTGAATCTTCCACCTGTCATAGTACGCCGACGCCCTCACCATATACGCCAAATTAGCTGGTTTGCAGCCTGTGCGCTCCAGCTATGAGCATATATGGCGGTATCGTTGACGCACATGGCAAGTTTCGTATTCAGGAAACTTGGAAAGTCAGAGACAAAGGTGTTGAACAGTGTCCGTGCGAGGCACGACCCTTGATGGACTCCCGCACGTATGTCTCTCATTGTGGACAGTTTATTTCTCACTCGTACTTGTGGCGTTCTTCCGCTTAGGTACGAGTGAATAAGTTTAATAAATTACGTCAGATAGTTAAATTGTTGAAGCTTGTACGTGTCAAATGCCGTGTCAAATGCCTTTTGACACGTTTCAATACATTTGACACATGACGATATATTTATGCACTTGCGCTTTCACTGCTTATCTAAGTAAGTTCATAAGACTACCTGAAAAACTTTTTCGGTAGACCTACCGGTACAAGAATTGTAAAAAAAAGTTGGAGATTTTTGACATTTGCTATTCCTACCTTCTAATGTAGAATGTCAACAAATCCGGTATCAAAATCAGTATCTATCTAACATAGCCACTTAAAAATCGCATAAAGTTTTTACAGCAATGGTAGTGATAATTTTTTGCGCTGATATCGATTCGACAGCGTTTCCTCCAGGCCTATATCTGTCTTCCTAGCTGTAAACATGTCAGTAACATTTCATCAGTGTCCCATACTTTTCGCGGAAACGTTGCGCTAGATATTTTTAATTAAGCAAATGGTGTTCTAATTACGTTTTTCGAGTGAACAGTGCCCAGATATGTAAGTAGTATAAGTAGTGTACCTATCCGGTGATAAATATCTTTGGGAGTTTGGGTTTGCAGTCAGCTAAAAGCTTAAATACGGAAAGCGAAGCTACAGTCGGAAAATCGGCGAGCATGACGGGCTGAAATCAGATGCGGTAAACGCTGCGGACTAATAAATCTGCGTAGGAAAACAAACATCGCAATGTGAAATTATTTAGAAACCTGAAAAAGGATCCTGTTTTGATATAATGGCTTCCATTTGTCGTTATTTATCAGTTGTCATTATGATATTTTTAAATTAACATTTTATTCAATATATTTAATGTTTGTGGATTTTTGATTTCTATTTTATTGATCTTCTAAAAGACGAAATTTGTGTGGCCTATTTATAAACTTTTTTAGCTTTGACCTCTGCCAAAAACCACCTGACCCTAATAAAACAATTTTGAATAACTTCCCGCGATACTAAACTATTTGCTTTTTTAAACCTGAATTTACTGTTGGAGGTGGGGAAAGGATGACATTTCTTCCCCTTTAAGTAATAACATTTACCGTGGGGTAAAACTCTCGAGTAATCCTACGGGATCTACTTTACCCCATACATAATTTCAGGAAACTATTCCCGTACGCTAACGACATCTGGTTGCAAAATACGAACTAAACATTTTACACGACATGGTTACTATTACGGTTATTTACATGTATAAGTAATAAAAATATTTCAGGTATTTACTATGGGGCGCATGTTATCTACATACATGATGAGGAAACCACCACGAAAAACTCTTCTATAGGCTGAGATCCTTAATTCTCCAAAACAATAAAATTATGATATTTCTGAGATACTTTTTCTCTTTCTGCATTAATTAGTTAGCTGCTCCTACGTTTTATGAAAGTATTACTCTAATATTATCTTCGGGGTACTGTTTGGCCATTTCACTATTTAATTTGGTTTTGTAGCTAATGAATATTATACTGAATACTAATTTGTACAGGAAACCATAAATTAATTGACACTTTTAACGGCACAATGACCCACGTAATAATTTTTTAATGTCGAATTTTTAACCTGTCGAACCCCTAACCTTTCGTGCCGCTTTATGAGCAGACCCTCTTTATTCTACAATAGGGACAATAAGATATTTTACTTTTTGGTAGTTCAGCATCACACATCTGTTTGCGTTTTGAAATTTAGCTGTGATATAGAACTTAAAGAGAAAACACAAGACAAATGACACACTCACTTCTTAGAAATTTTTTAAGCACTATACAAAAGGACAAACTAATTTTGTGTCGACATTATACTTCCCGACAAAACCACAGGCCTGGACTTTTACAGTATTTTACAACATATTCAGGGAAAGATTTATTACAGAGTGATCAGTATAGTTTTAATCCACTGATCATAATGAGTTGTACGATATATATTTCAACAACTCCAATTATTCGTTACCATATATTTATAATCCAATTAGCCATACCATATTTTCATCCTATGAAATTATTTATGTATCAGGCACCCCGCGTGCGAGTATTTTTAGTGTTTATTTTGAATGGGAAATGAGTCAAATATTAGTAACTGTACACATGTATATAATTCCTGGTCATACTGAAATATCTATAATATTAAAATATAACATACCTGTAAGTTATTTATAAAATATTTATACAACAAAAGTTAGAAAATGACATTTTATTTCACTAAGAAAATTCACATTTTATTAAGCATATTAATTATAATGCTCCGCTAAGTTTTTTGCAGAGCATCAAATTCGAAATTTTTTTTTTACTTCATGTTCTATTCATGACGGTCATTCATGACGCTATACCAACCTGCTAACCCCCCCTCCCCAGATCAGTTCTATACTCTAAAATACCCCCCTGTCACCCTCATCTTTAGACTAATATTTAATTTTTGAAAAAATTACAATTAAACCTCGAAAATGGGTTATGGGGTTTTTTTTGGATGGATGATCATGAATCTGATATCATTTCCATGGAAAATTCATGCTACGGCCGGGAAAACGGGAAGATTTGGTAATTTTTTCGGAAATTGACTCACTTTTCACGTGGTTTGCGTTTTCTATGTAATCAAGGTTACTAGTGTAGTATTATGATTACAAATAACGAAAAATTATGAAAATTCCCGGAAAACTATGGAAAGCCTGATATACTTACCGAAAGACTTTTACACCATTTTTTTTACAGTATTTTTGAAACTGTCTTTGACTTCTAGTGCGAAAATTTTCTGAAGACTACACTGTCGCCTGTTCGGGACATGCGAATGTAGCAAAAAAACCGCGATCATCGCCATCAGATTATCCCCTCGAGTTCATAGCGCCTCGCGTTTTTCTAGACAAATAACTAAAAGTTAAGTATTATATGATATTCCGGGCCGGGGTGCATCCCGGAAAGTCGGGCTGGCGACCCGACCCTAAGTCCTATCTCATTCACAGCCAGCGGCCATGCGAGCGCATTACGGATATTTATGGGTCGGAGGATTATCAAGAAAGGGCGGGTTTCGGCAGACATCGATTTTTCACATGTGCTCTTCTGTTCAAGTGCACTCGATGCTATCTACAATTATCGCTTATTATGCCACTACAAGGCGCTGTGGAACTGATCGCTTACACCGAATTCCCGCTGATTCGCACCTCTCAGCCTCCAGAAACGGTACAAGGTAGAGATCTATTGCGGTGAATTATCTACGGATGGGAAATTCATTTTCACATCCTTCATTAAAGGACCGCAACGATGTTGATAAAAATATTATTGAGAATCTCTTTTTGTTTTCAATTACTGTTTTTCTACATTTGTTTCTTCTTCGAAAATCATGTAAGGCATGGCCCATGGATATCGTAATTAATATCGTACACATTTGAAACTTAATTGTACCTCAATATACTTTGATATTAATAAGTTCAAACATTTGGTAATCATTAAACTAGGCCTAGATTTTACTACATATTAAACAGCTCAGGTCTAAAAGAATGGATATATTCCGAGAGCTAGGAGTAATTCTTGATAATCATTTATCGCAATTTCCAACTACACCTACAGCTCGCAACTACTACTATGAGAAAGTTATCCAAGAGTACGCACTTTATTTATATTTAGCATGCGTACTCTTGGACTACTTGACCCCATATATAATGTGTTTCTAATTCCAGGACTTTAGGAGGTTGTAGAAAAAGTTATTTTAGGCAGAATATCGGGTCTATTTCCATTCACATCTGTTAAAATTAATTAGCCGTTTATATTTTAATTTTTAACACCCCGTTATGTTAAAACATAGAAAGTGGTATTCAGAAAGGACACTTTGACGGATCTCTTAAAATTCCTCATAAATAACGAATCTGTTTATTCATGTTAGAGAATATAGAAATAGACTATTGAAATTCGGTAGGTACAATGGAAATTCGATGTAGTTAATTCTACAAGTTATCTGTGATTTTACGTATATGTTCAATGTCTAGTCTATGTCTATGAAGAGCGGCATCTTTTATCTAAAGAAGATCATGCCTAAATGAAAAATTCGGATTGTTTTGGGTGAACGTTTTTTTGCCTTTCAAATCTGTTCATAGCTACATAACAAAGTTAAAGAGGGATGAATTTGTGGTGGAGCGTCCTTTACTTAGATAATTTACTATTTTTTCTAAATATTAACTATTAGTAGGTAGGTACCTTTCGTTACATATTTATACACTGAGCTCGTAAAGTTTGGAATAAATTCAATTAATCGTTATTGAAGGATTGTCACAGGAAATCCTCGGACACGTCAACCTTATTTTATAAAATGTCACTTTTTTCAGCCATCGATTTTTTTTTTGTTTTGTTCGTTTTTGAGCTATGACGTCATCGACAATTTTTTTAAATGACAACCCATATTTTTTTTCACAGATTTCGATAGAGCACATTTTTCTGAGTGCGAATATGTCAAAAACATAGTACCTTTAACATTAAAGTGTTCGAGATATTCGGTTGCAAAGTTTTAAGAATGAATTATACAAGCGATGACCAAATGCTAATCATTTATCAAGAAAGCGCAGGAAAATCAACAGTTTTGACAGTTGTCACAATTT
This sequence comes from Tetropium fuscum, assembly GCA_964058915.1. Classification (NCBI taxonomy): domain Eukaryota; kingdom Metazoa; phylum Arthropoda; class Insecta; order Coleoptera; family Cerambycidae; genus Tetropium; species Tetropium fuscum. The sequence continues at coordinate 222,890 of CAXKVY010000286.1, read as the reverse complement.
TGAAGTTTTTCCTCGCAAGTTTGTGTTTTAATCAGTTGAATAATATCATTAAGTAAGTTGATTAATCATTATTCCATCATAATTCATTTTATTTAAAAATGGTCCGTCGTTTGAGTGAAAGGGAAAGAATCGAAATTTTGATGATGATCGGTTACGGGGACAGAGCTCGCACACAAGTAGAAGTTTGCCGTTTATTTAACAACAAATATCCAAACAGAGAACCAATTACACAGTCCACCGTTAGCAAAATAGAACAAAAGTTTTTAGAAGTGGGTCATCCGAGAGATCGCCCTAGAACGGGTCGTCCACCAGTGCAACAAGATGTTAAATTGAATGTTCTACTAGAGCTTCAAGAAAATCCCCATTTACCCACCCGCCAAGTGGCGGCAAACAACGGAATAGTTCAAAGCTCCGTCTTGAAATATTTGAAATTGAACAAATGGCATCCGTATAAAGTGGTTTTGGTCCAAGAGTTAAACGAAGATGATCCTGACCGTAGGTTACAGTTTTGCCAAACCATGTTGCAACGCCTGATTGATGACGACGGATTTTTACGCAATATTGTTTTTTCTGATGAGGCTACCTTTTATCTCGCCGGCACAGTTAACCGGCAAAACTGTAGATATTGGTCTCCTGATATTGGTCTCCTCCTCCTGATTTTGGGCCCATTTTTCTTTGAAGGCGTATTAACAGGTGAAATATATTTAGAATTTTTAAGAGACGACTTAGTCCCTGCACTTGCGGTACTTTACCCAAATGACGTAGATCCAGATCTGCCCCATCACACGATATGGTACCAACAAGACGGTGCACCACCCCATTTTGCAGTGATCGTTCGCGATTATTTAAACCATGTATTTCCTAACCATTGGATTGGTCGCAGGGGAACTATCGAATGGCCCCCTAGACCTCCAGATCTCACTCCCCTAGACTACTTTTTATGGGGCTATTTAAAGAGCAAAGTCTATTTCAATAGACCAAATACCATCGAAGAATTAAAGGACAGAATTCGCAATGAAATTCGAACCATTCAACCCGATACTGTTGGTAAGGTTCTGCAGGAGTTTCAGTGGCGGATGGGATATTGCCAGGAAGTGAATGGAGGTCACTTTGAAAATTTACTCTGATTTTATTTTTTACTTTAATTATTTATCATTTATTTGTTAAAATATTTTTTTATTTGTTTAAAATGTTGTTAAAAAATTAAACAGATTACTCCCAAATCTTTCAAAATGTTCGATAAGCTACCAAAATAAATAATATTACTCCTTAATCTTTTAAAATGTAATAAGCTATAAGCTATTAGAATCAATAAGCTATTAAAAATCTTGACCCGCCCGATAGCTTATGCATGGTGCCATGGTACATTTTATAAACTTTGCAACCGAATATCTCGAAAACTTTAATATTAAAGGTACTATGTTTTTGACATATTCGCACTCAGAAAAATGTGCTCTATCGAAATCCGTGAAAAAAAATATGGGTTGTCATTTAAAAAAATTGTCGATGACGTCATAGCTCAAAAACGAACAAAACAAAAAAAAATCGATGGCTGAAAAAAGTGACATTTTATAAAATAAGGTTGACGTGTCCGAGGATTTCCTGTGAAAATCCTTCAATAACGATTAATTGAATTTATTCCAAACTTTACGAGCTCAGTGTATGTATAATATATTTGTGGTTAATTTGTTTTAAAAATAATGTGATTTTGTTTTGTAGAATAAAATACTTACTTGTGATGATAATGATAATTAGTGGTGATAGGTACTATTTAAGGTTAAGGAATAAGTACATGTTTTGTCAAATTACATTTTATTTTATATATAAAATACAATGATAAAGTACACAAATATTTAATAATCAAATATAAAAATAATCACATCTAAAAAAGATGATTTATATAATTTCTCAAACCAGTTCAGGTATAAGAGGTAAATTTTAATAAGTGTAGAAAATGTCCAGTCGCCGATTAAAAAGACAAAAAATATAATACTAATGTTTTAGACCCCGAACTACAACAGATTTAAATTTAATTCAATAATTAAATATCTAAAAACGTACCTAACTAGAGAAATGACAGTTGCTTGAAATGAGCCCATACTAATATACAATATATTTCTTAAAATAATTTACGAACATGCCAGCATACAGATAAACATGATATCCGCCAGGTCCGCCAGTAGGGACGCTCGATCTTTGACAGCTCATGGCGGCCATGTTGTTTGTGGTAGAGTTGGCAAACGTAGTTGTTATTATTCAGTGTATCTTCACAAATAACCATGAACCAATTCAGCCGCGAGCAACATGTGCAAATCGTTAAAACTTATTACGAAAATCATTCATCGGTTCGAGCAACGTTCCGCGCGCTCCGCCAATTTTACGGTGCAATTGATCGTCCTGCTGAGTCGACTATCCGTCGTTTGATTAACAAATTCGAGGCAACCGGTTCGGTGAACAATCAGCCAACACCGACGCGTCGTCGAAACGTCCGATCTGCCCAGAATGTCGCCGCTGTGCGCGATAGTGTGCGTGAAAATCCGCGACAGTCAATTTCACGTCGCGCACAGGAACTCCTCCTTTCGGAAACATCACTTCGCCGAATCTTGCATCTGGATTTGGGCATGCATCCGTACAAGATCCAGCTGACACAAGAGCTCAAAATAAACGACCATAGACAGCGCCGTATCTTCGCTGATTGGGCTTTAGAGCAGTTGGAAGTCGACCCCGATTTTGGTCGCAAAATCATCTTCAGCGATGAGGCACATTTTTGGTTAAATGGGAATGTCAACAAGCAGAATTGCCGTTATTGGGCCGAGAACAATCCACAGGAGGTCCACCAGGTCGCAATGCACCCAGCAAAGGTAACTGTTTGGTGTGGATTTTGGGCCGGAGGCATCATCGGGCCGTATTTCTTCGAGAACGACGATGGTGTGTCCATCACGGTAAACGGTGAACGATCCATGATAACGAACTTTTTCTGGCATGAAATCGACAATATGGATGTCGAGGATATGTGGTTTTAGCAGGACGGCGCTACGAGCCACACAGCGCGCGCCACAATGGATCTTCTGCACGAGCGCTTCGGAGGAATGGTTATCTCGCGCGGAGGCGACATCAACTGGCCACCGAGATCGTGCGATTTAACCCCACTAGACTATTTCTTGTGGGGTTTTCTTAAATCACAGGTCTACGCAAACCAACCACAAAACACTGATGCCCTCAAAGTCAACATACGCCACGCCATCGATGAAATACAGCCCGATTTGTGCGCCAGAGTCATTGAAAATTGGTCTTCTCGTATGCGCGCCACCCAGCGAAGCCGAGGTGGACATTTGACCGATATTATTTTCCATACATAATGCCTTCGAATACTCTTTCAAACAAAAAATAAATTTCATTTATACCTCTCACACAACTTGCTTTATTTCATTTTAAAGATCGAGCGCGCTTATTGGCGGACCCTTTATATAGTTACTTCCCTTTGATTATATATTTCTGCAGTCATTAGAAACTTGATCCAATGATTTGAAATATGCTTCTGATATCGCCCTGCTTACTTGTTGTTGACTCGTATTAAGATTAAATGATTATCCACCCCCAGCTAGTATAAACCCTTTCCAAAAATGTTGAACGCTGCCAATACCTGACATAAAGTGCATTAAATACATTACTATTGACTAGGTGAAAAGGACTTACACATAAATGCACTGGGAATTTTGTTATATTAGCTCCTTCATCCATAAATAGGCTTATATCTTCAATAAATTGTCTGTAAATTTACTTAAATGGAATTGTTGCCTAAAATTCCAATTAGGCACTTCGAATGGATTTGAGGTGCCCCTAAGATGTCGTTGGCTATGTCGAACATTATTCCTTCGGAATGGATATTTTATATAGTTACATGTCATGTAGCATGGCTGGTTTTGCCATATTTTTTTAATAAGGTGAAAATTATTATTCAAATAATAAACCATATAATGGGTACCTAACCTCTCTTGTTCTGGTTCACACAGTAAAGTTTTACTTTACAGCTGCTCATAACCACACTTTCATTTAAAATTTCAACAAACGGCCTGTTACATTATTAAACGATCCATCTAACCACCCTTTTAAAATAAACGAGTTTTGGTTAATTTTAACATTAATACAATTTAATTTGGGACAACGAGAAAAGCGTTTCTGTTAAAATTTTCCGTTAATTTTTTTAACGGATTTTCTGGTTCGTTTATTTTTATCATTGCTAATGAGAATAGACCCGTATTTCTAGTAAACTTATACTCTGAATCGCTTCCTGAGGGCTACACCCCAATAAAGGGTGAAAACATTTTTTAAAATTATTTATGTGTCTTAAGAACTGTTGAACGTATTCTAATATACTTTTATATGATGATTGTTTCACCAAATACCTTTAATTACATTTATGTTTATGTAAAATAAACAAAGGCGATTTTTGCAAGCTTTTTACAAGCTTTTATTTGACTTGCTCTTTGTATGTATGTAAGTTATATTTGTTCAGGTCAAATATTGCAACTGAATTTTAAAGCAGTTTTCTTCAACCGATTGAGCTAAAATTTACAAACTTTACCGTAATCCTTACCGTTACGAAGATATTTAGCCGTAAACTTGGATAATCTTTCGTAACTAAAATCGAAGTTTTTAAGTTGCTACCCATTAATTTTTGTGCACTATGCATATTTCTTTTATTTTAAGAATCACGAGATTATAGTAATAAACTAAGCATGTACTTACCTAAGAAGTTAAGCTCAGAAAATATACAATAGCCGTTTCCACTCAACCTTGGGGTAGAGGGTCACTGTTGTTTTCCTCTACATTTTCTACATTGGTGCAGGCTTGTCCTCTGCAATTGACGCAGATTGTGGAGCTTTTCAATCCGATTTTTCTGCAACCGCATGCTGCCTCCTTTTGAACATATGCAGGATATTGTATTTAAAAGTGATTTTGGAGACGGGCTTTTAGTAGTGGTAATTGGAACCAAATCATGTTTGGAATTTATCCATCCTCAGTCTAATGGATTTTTATTATTTCCATACCATGTTTGTACTTGATGATATGTTCTAAGATCATGTTGACGGGTCACTGCCTAAGTTGGTGGTACGCCAGGTGGAGGCTGTAACGATTTTTCGCTAATGACTTTGCGAACATTTGGTACCTTAATGTATCTAGTGTGCTTCCATCGTTGATGGCTCCATTAAACGCTGCGATAATAAGCTGTCCCCCGCTTCATCCACCTCATCTGTATGTTTACTTGGGCCTTTCAAAACATTTACAACTGTCTGCACGTTCTTATCTTTTTTGATCAACTTTACAAGTTTCATTTTCCCCCGCCGGAAAAACGATGATTATTGTATGACACCCACTAAACGCGTGTAAAAACAAAATGTTATCTTGTACTTCCAATGGGAGATTTAAACTAGTGGTGCAATAAAGTCTTCTGTTTATTTTTCCTTTGCCCGGTTTCATTAAATAAATGTTAGGTAGCGATATAATATGGGTCGCGATAAAAAAAAACCGATTTCAGCTGAGTTACGAAAGATTTTCCAAATTTACGGCTATGTCTTGATAACGGTAAGTTTTAGGGTAATGTTCGTAGGTGCTTCTTTTGTAGAAAATTTAAAGAGGTTTAATTTGGGTAATAGGTATTTTCATCAAAAAGTTAATACTGCAGGAAATATTCGTAAAAAAACTCAATTTCGACGCCATTTTTGCAATATGACGGCTAACGCTGACTTCGCTGGTCTATCAAGAGATGAAAATAAAAAATTAAATTAATTTACCTGAAATAAACTGAATGTGTTGATTTAACATAATTTTAACGTTAGGAAATTATTGTTTAAACTTTTAAATTATACTTTCCAACATACAAGTAAGGTATTAAACCTGATGTAGTAATTTTAGTGTCACAAAAACGTGGAAATCATATTTTTAACAGGCGTATGTGGTAATTTTGATCAAAAAATTAAATCCAGATTGCCGCCTGGCCTATAACTAAAAAATACAACATTTTTTTTTTAGGTGTAGATAAACAATAATACAATATGTAACTTGATATTGACAAAAGCAATTTTAAGAAAAAAATAGTGTTTTTTTATAAATTGTGTAATGTAATAAAGTTATGGGTTCAATTTAATTCAAAGTTTATTTTCTTCTTTTTCAAGCATTAAAATCTAAGCTTGTTTTTAAAAATATGTTTTTACTATGAATTTATTTATAAGTACCTACATATTATAAATCATGTATTTTTCCATTCATTAAATAAGTTTTCCTATTTAATGGTTTATTGGTTTACCTTATGAAATTATTATATTTCGCAAAATTCAATGGTCTGATTATTAGTTTGAATGTGAAAACAATCGTAAAATAACTTTATAATCTTTCAATTATTGAAAATAGCATCGAACTGAGAGAGAACTCTGATCAAATGATGCAAGATGTAACCTCAACTTAAAAATCATTGGTAGACAGAAGGAGATCCATTTGTATTTTGCTAGAAGATTATGAGTTTTAATTAAAGTTAAATTCAAGGTTCTCCAATTATTATATAAAAACTTTCTCAATCTCTCTACTATGTTCTAAAATTAATTTTCGCAGTCGCTATCTCATAGTTGAATTCATATTATACTTTTAATTCTACTTTAAAAATTATTAGACTAGGAATATTTTTCAGTAAATGCGTTTTTAAACTTGCGAGAAGCATTTAATATAATAATTTGGCACACCTTGCTTTTAGGGCTTTTTAACCCCGCTGAATCCGAAAATCCCTGTTGCCAGATCCACAATTGAACCGGAAGCTTTGACTAGGAAATTTTTTAAATTTCCTATTTACAGTTCCGGCCGGAAGTTGTTCGTCAATTAAAGATAGCGGCTTATAGGCCGGCTCTGTTTGAAATAGGGCGAATATGAACGTGTAACGGGAATCCAGGACGAATCAGCGGGTTTTCGACACCGTTAAATCCAGATTTAATAATATCCTGCTCATATAGCCAATAGGAAGTAAGTACAGTGAATCCAGTAGATGAAATAACGTACACTACGGACTAAGGAATAACATTTTTAAACAGCCATCCCTAAGGACGTAAAACGGCTCCATAAAAGTTTTAATATTTTTAGCTTGGGAAGAATGGTGAACTCTTCAAAAAAACGGGAAAAAAATTTAAGTTCAGCTATAGTGTTTTCGTTCGATATACAAACTAGAGCAAAAAATTTTACGAAGAAAACCCGTACCAATTACTACAGAAGTGGTAAATCACATCACTATGGAATTCAAAAGGATATTTAGTGTAAAATTGTATACCACTACAATTTCTTGTGAATAGAACTAGGGTCTTCAGTTCGCGGCTTAGTATACCGGTCACTATTCCTCTTCAACTCATATAAATCCCATTTCCCTTCTCGCTCACTTAGAAGACACCTGCATGAACAAGCCGGCGATTTACTGGCTTTATTGCTCAGCGGCGTATCATCATGCGCAATCAAGGTGAAGTGACTTCAAAAGATGTCTTATTATGTCAAATTCATATGCTTCCTTTTTCCTTTTGCTTTGGCCATTTCATCCACTAGATACTTCTTGAAGGCTGGAAAATGTTGCCTTGCCAGTGTCAACAATTCAGCTTTACGTAGTGAATCATCGTGTTCAATGTTTCTTTCTTCCAGCCAGTTTCTTTCTTCCAGTCTTTAATTTGCCCTTTCCGCCATACTGTTGTGGGCAGCTGTTCTGTTCTACGAGAATGATAAGATTATTGTTTTTTGATTTTATTTCCTATATTAGGATAATTGCGCGCGCCACTGAGCACCGCATTCCATTAGTTTGCATATCAAACGGAACCACTATAAGAAGAAATTAATTTCTTATTTGTACATAATTTTTGTATATTTGTTTTTAGATGAGCCATAAATTAATGTCTGCCAAAATGTTTTGCTCTAAAGACTTTGCTAATAACAATCCCAATTAGTTTAACGTATGCAATTGAATTATACGCCTTAAACAGGACGTGTGTTATCAATTTGCTCTGTACATAACGGAACTCCGTTTCAATTCGCTATTTTCTTATTTTATTTACAATTTGTTTAATGTTTAATTGTTATAACACAATTCAATTTCCTAATAACGTTATGTGATTACTGCTACTGATGAAATTCAGGATTATATAACCCACACATTGTTTGCATCTGTATCCATCTGACTACTATAATAATAATAATAATAATAATAATAATAATAATAATATAATAATATAAATAATTAAGCAGGGGGGTCACTCAACAGCTCACAGACCTTTGGTGAGTAGCGCCACCACTTACCCTAGCGATGGTGCGAATCGGACCGGTAGCTCAGGCGCACCCGGGGGGATTCGCTAGATTCCCCTGATACCGGCCGGGGGTGGCCAGGTTAACCTCCTTGCCACCCCTACACTCGGTTCCCAGGCCCCGAGGAAGAGGCCCCCACGATCGACCCCTCCCGGATGGGGGTCATAGGCAAGGTGGTGGGGCCCCAGGACATATGCCTGAACATGATGACGACCGCAATGGACAAGGACGTTTTGAGTGGACAGACGAGCTAAGGGATGACCTTCTGCACGTTTATGAGAGTAGTGAGCCCCTACGCAGGGGATACATGGCGCGGATGCATGCTCTGTGGTGTGATATGCACCCAGAGCATCGCGCCTTTTCCGCCCAACACCTAAGGGACTATGTATCCTACTTAAGACGCAGGGGCCATGTTAGGGCGCATCCAATGCGGGAGCAACTGGTTTTAGAACCGGAAGCCTTGGCGGAGGAGGTTGCCTACATACCTCTGGACATAGAGAGCTTAAGAACCCGCAGGGCGCTACGTCTATACAAGCCCCTGCCACCACAAGAACTGGTGAGAGTGGATGCAGAGCTTCGGGAAACTCTTCCAGAAGACGCGGATATCTGGTGCATCAATTGTGCAGTTTACAATGCTGCCTTGGGGCTATGTCAGTCGGAGAGACGTAACATACGCGTGTCTCAGAATGACAGAATCCTTGGGCGGGTGCGCCAGATTGAAGCGAAGATCCATTCGGCAAGACAACACGCGTCCCGTATCCAGTGTGTGATGGATTACATCTTGGCCAATAGGCCTTATACTACTAAAGTACGGCGTTGGGCCGCATATTTAAGACGACTCCACCACACACTAAATAGAGCGGTGCTGTTAACTACCAAACAGCACTGGCTTGACAAAATACGGGCGCTAGTGGCTACGAAAAAGTCACTAGTGAGGCGAGCTAGAAGTCTCGCGGAAAACCAACAATTCCGCGAGAAACCTTCTAGCTTATTCAAACCGCCTCCGCGTGTAGTCGAAAATCCGCCGACGGTAGAACGGGTTGAAAACTTCTGGAAGGGAATATATGAGGTTTCTCATCCACTAATTAGAGACACTCCAGCCCTGGCGCAGTTTGAGGTCTTCTGTGGAAGACATCAACAGCCAGAGCTCCAAGAACTGCACCAACCGATAACCCCGGAAGAAGTTCGGAGGGCTCTTGAGGGCTCAAAGAACTTTGCTGCTCCGGGTCCTGATAGGATCCCCACTTATTGGTGGAAGAAATTTATTCAGATCCACCACCATTTAGCCAGGATTTTTAACGACTGGCTGAATGGAGAGCAGCAGATTCCGGCCTGGTTCGTCGAGGGGCGAACAGTGCTCATCCCAAAGAACGGAGATTTGTCTGACCCAAAAAACTACAGACCAATAACCTGTCTGAACGCATGTTACAAGATGTTTACACGCATCTTGAACATGCGTGTACTCATGGCAGTTGACGGGGTCTACCAACAGATATACGAGCAGAGAGGTTCTAAGAGAGGCGTAGCTGGCTGCAAGGAGAACCTGCTGATCGACAGATGTATCACGCAGGACTCCAGGCAGTACAAGCGAACCTTTCTATGGCCTGGATCGACTATCGCAAGGCATTTGATACAACATCACATGAGCTAATAATTCACTTGCTCCAATGCCTTGCGGTGCCAGATCCAATAGTGAGATGTATAGAACAACTGATGCCGCTCTGGAGAACCCGCTTCACCATTACATCTGGTGATAGCAGGGTTCAAACGGAGCCGGTTATCTTTAGGCGGGGTGTATTCCAGGGGGATTCCCTGAGTCCCCTCCTTTTCTGCATCTCACTCCTGCCGTTATCTGTTGCACTTAGAAGAACCCGTGGCTACAACTGCGGACCACCCGGAAACAGGAGGCATAAGGTCACTCATTTATTTTATATGGATGACCTTAAGATATATGCCTCCGGGGAAAGGGATTTACAACAGTCCCTCCGAGTGGCGCAAGAGTACACAGCGGATATTGGTATGGAGTTTGGGTTGGATAAATGTGCACTGATTCATCTCAAGAGAGGACGATGTGGGGACTACGGAGATGATGCGCAGCTAGTAGACGGAGACATCTTACACCACCTTGATGCCGGAGAGACGTATACCTACCTGGGTGTGCCACAAAGTCACATCCAGGAGGTAAATATTACAAAAGACGCTCTCCGCGGCAAGTACCGACACTTGCTCCGACAGATCTGGTCCTCAGAGCTGTCGGGGTCCAACAAGGTGTCGGCGACAAATATGCTTGCCGTTCCGATTCTACTCTACTCCTTTGGAGTAATAAAATGGACACAGGAGGAGCTGCAGCAACTCGACGTAGGTACCCGCAAAATGATGCATCTCTGTCGGAGTTTGCATCCGAGATCGTCCGTTCCGCGGTTATATCTCCCACGACAACAGGGAGGCCGTGGACTCTTGGGATTGGAGTGTCTCCACAACAGAGTAACTCTGAACACGGCCTGTAAGATTATCAGGAGTTCGGATCCCCTACTCCTCATGGTCAAAGACCATGAAGGAGCTGGCGTAGGAGCTTTTATATATAGGGCAGCACAAAGAGCAGCTAATAGCCTAGGTCTCGACTTCGACACCGAGCGGAATAATCCAAACTCTGTCACCGAGTTGGACCCTGCCCGGTTGAAAGCCCACCTTCGGGCTGCTGGAAATACACTTCGTTTTCAGCAGCACAGGGATAAGCCATTGCACGGAGTCTACTATAGAAATATAGAAGACTTAGGCTTATCTCGAAAGCTGACCTTTAGCTTTTTGAGGTCAGCTGGGCTGAAGTCAGAGACTGAAGGTTTTATATTAGCTTGCCAAGATGGTGTACTGAACACCCTGGTCTACCGAAGCCGCGTGATGGGTATAGAAGTGCCTGACGTTAGCTGCAGAGCTTGTCGTCAGGCCCCAGAGACCATTATGCATTTGCTGTCAGCTTGTCCAGCATATGCGGTCTCTGCCTATATCCATCGACATAACGCGGCATTACGAGTGCTGTATTATCACCTACGGCACTCGTACGGTATAGATCAGACACCGGTGTTGCCCTATGCTCCGGGGGATATTGAGTCCGTTGTGGGGAATGAGAGGTCCCGGATATACCGGAACTATTCATTCCCCACCGTCAGGCGGATACAAGCCAATAAGCCTGACATAGTCCTCCTCGATCACCAACTCAAGACGATGTTTGTTATAGAGTTTTCGGCTCCGGCTGAAAAGAACATCGTCTTGAAAGAGGAGGACAAACGGACAAAATATCGAGATTTACTCTCCGAACTCCGCAGGCTGTACCCGGGTTATTCTGTTAAAATGGTGGTTCTTATTATTGGCTCTCTCGGAGGTATGCGACAATCATTGCTCTCAGAATTAAGAACCATCCCGGCATGCCGTCAATCGGCAGAAGTCATCGCTGGGAAGATGCAGAAGGCCGTCATACTTGGCTCGTTGCGTCTACTCAGGACACATGAGTTGCGACCTCAATGACCGCTTACCCCGCGGACGTGGGGAGCGGTCGTTGAGTAACGAGGCTGGAGGGACTCTCTGGACTAGTCGGAGGCCAGGGGGGACTTACCAGCACAAAAAATAATAATAATAATAATAATGTTTAGTTGCATAATTAGTAAATACACATAGGTACAAAATATATAGTATATATATATAACATAACATGTAGTATAATTTTTTTCAAAGTACTATTATAACTAATAGATGTAACCTATATGTAATAATTTTTTTTTGCCTGTGCCTTCCCCGACTACGTGTAGTTAATGGCACGGGTACAGTCGTTTACATTTGGATGGTATTAGATAGTTTGGTGTCTCGTAAGAAATTAATTATATTATTTAGGTTACTATTAAGATCTTTAAGGTCCGCTTTGAGGTTGTGGTGTTGGCGAGCTTCATCATATTGAGGGCATTGCCCTCCTCCTGAAATTACAATGAACGCAGGAGGGGGGTTACTTGCATCCAGTAAGTAGCCATGCGTAGCATGGGTATGTCCAATTATCAATCTCAACAATGTAATTTTATCCCTTCTACTCATAGGGGTAGAATGAATGAGTTCACCTTTACTTGTATAGCAGATAGCTTGGCATTTGAGTGATTCTATCGGTTTTGCTATTTGTTTGACACTGTTTGCTTCAACAATTTTTTTAAGTCTCTGTGAAGCCGGATCTCATCTACGCGTAAGTCAGACTCTTCTACACGTAAGGCTTCCTTGGGTACTTGATCCGCTCTCTCGTTGCCAGAGATACCGACGTGTGATTGTACCTAGACTAATGTTATGGAATGATTTTGGGTGGCTAGTAGTTGACAGGTCCCGTGCATATCTTGAACTAGAGGATTTTGGGTGTACATATTGTTTATGGAGTGAATGGATGCTAAGGAGTCTGTATATATTGCAATTTTATGTATGATAGCATGGTCTAAGTTACTGAGATTTATTGCTCTGTTTGTCATTGTCATTTTACCATCAGGGACCGCGCGCCCGCAGCCGATGTGTTGAGTGATCCCAGGTCTCAGGTAGACTGCCACAGTCCGTCCTCCCTAGCCTGCCTAGGTCACCCATCCTAGAGCCAGCGAGCATTAACTCATTAACTCAAGCATTAACTCGGAGGATCGAAATCTTACCGGCCAAGTCTTGCGGCTAGGCGGTCCCCTTTCAGTTTTCATTTCTTCCCATGAGTTGGCTTTGAAAAACACTGCAGTGTCATCCGCAAATCCTATAATGTCTGCTCTGTACAAGGATAAATAAAATAGGTCATTTATATTGATGGAGAACAAAACAGGACCCAACACTGTACCTTGTGGCACTCCATATTCTACATGTAGTGTATCACCTATTACATTATGTATTTTCACGCTTTGATGTCTGTTAGTTATATTCCGTCTGGTACCAATGTCAGCAAGTGCTTGGAAAAGTAAGAAATGACTGACAGTATGAAGCGCTTTTGATAAGGCAATAAACGTGCAGACATGGTTTTGATTGATTTAGCGCATAGTAGATTTTTTTTGTTAAAGCTACTATTGCATGTTTGTTGTCGGAAATTAGGTTATATCTTGTAACATATGTAATTAGTTTTTTTATATAATGTTTTCAAAAAGAAATATCATGATTACTATATACAGGTGCGGCAGAAAGTACTGGTGTTTTTGTCATGGCATAGGCGAACGGAGGGGAGTAGAGCGTTATGGATAAGGTTTTTCAACTCGGAAAGATACTTACAAAATATATTTAACTTACATCAATTACGCTGAAGCAAATATTTTTTCATATTACACGCTATCTAATATGTATGTGTAGTTAACTGACCGCATATAAGATACCGCGCAGTTGCCACATGTAATTCTCAAATTTCTCAGTTATCAGTTAAACTATCATATTCCACAATACTATATAAAAATTATATATATATATATATATATATATATATATATATATATATATATATATATATATATATATATATATATATATATATATATATATATATATATATATATATATATATATATATATATATATATATGTATATATGCATATATATATATATATATATATATATATATATATATATATATATATATATATATATATATATATATATATATATATATATATGCGGCGTTGAGTGTTGATTTGGTAGGTTGGGTAGGTACCTACTTAGTCAATAAATATGACTGTATTTCAATTGCAAGTATTGCAAGTATATTTATTTTATTTTTCCGTTTTAAAGTTTATTTTTCACGGCTGCTTAGCTGTTTTGTACATATTATTTTTGTTTCTTGCGGGAAATATGGCTACTAGCGAGCCACCCACTAGAAAATGGTAACACGAGAATGATGTTACTTAAAAGATGGCCTAGTTATTTACATTCCAAAAATACCCATCCATTCTGCCGCACCGTATTGGAAATCGCTTTCTTTCAGTTATTTTAGATAACTTTTAGGCAGCAGGAAGTTAATTTTGTCAAATGATATGTTAATTGTGATTGTAATAATAATGTTGTATTTTATTAGCATTGCAATTATGTTATTATCATTTTATTGAATAAAATATTAGGTTCATTAGTTTAACATGTTTTATCTTTATTATAGAGACTAATTTTAGTACGTTTTACAACACTCGGAGTAGTTTCCACAAACACCAAAACACTTTCACTTCGCTTGACGCGCGTTTCGCCAACCAAGTTGGCATCATCCGGAGGCGATAAAAACTAATCTTAACTAAAAATATACCCTATTTATACTATTTATGGTGAAATCATTAGTCACGCTTCAATAATTAGTCCCTTGTCGCTATTCATACTACTTTTACGTTTTACAATTTCTATGCTCTCAAGTGCATCCAACTATTATTGGTCTATTATTGGTCACATTTCTAACTAATCTTAAATTACTAATATCTATTCTATGATTTTTGTCAAGAGCATGTTGTGCAACACTAGACTTATCTGTTCTTCCATATTTTAGATGACCCATATGCTCTTTAAATCTGGTGTTAATTGATCGTCTTTTTTGTCCAACATATTTTCGATCACAATCATTACAACTAATTTCGTAAATCCCAGATATTCCATTTGGAACAATTTTATCCTTTGGATTGTCTAAAAGTTGTAATTTATTACTCGACGATTGAATCGATGTTATACCCACGTTTGACCTTGCTCAAGCCACGAGTAAACCGGGGTCCGTACGGGATGGAGATATATTTTGGAGTCTCTATATCCTTTTGAAAGGTCGTAGAATTATGAAATGTGTCCTTAAATTTACGCTTCCTAATTAGTTTTTTAACTCTATCTATAGGATAACCATTACTCACAGCTATATCTTTAATTCATACTTTTTCTTTTTAAAACCTCTCATTACTGAGAGGGAAACTTAGTAAACGATGGACAAGAAAATTAAAACTTGCCATTTTATGTTGATAGCAGTGGTGAGAGTCATTAGGGATATATCTGATCGTACTGGTATCTTTTCTATACTATATATCAAATTCTAACTTATTGTCACTATTTTTAATTACTAACACGTAAAAATGGAACTGTTCCATTATTTCCTAGTTCATATGTAAACTTTACCAGAAGTGAAACAACTATTTAATTTGGAAATGAAGTTTTCCACACCGCAATCTTAGTGTCAAACACGGCAAAAATTCCATCCACATACCTCAGCCAAATCCTAGGAAAATACTCGAATTCTTCTTTTGCTTCAGTTTCAAATCGACTCATGAAGAGTGTTCTAATTACATCAAAGGTTCCAGCCCTATCCAGTATTAACATTGCAATTATGTTATTATCATTTTGTTCAATAAAATATTAGATTCATTAGTTTAACATGTTTTATCTTTATTATAGAGACTAATTTCAGTACGTTTCACAGGCAAATGTATTCTAGAAAATAACTACAAAATTAATTAATGCAACAAAATTTATATCCGTCTAGATCTTATTTATGCGATTTCAGGACAATAATTATTATGTTGCAAATAACACCACTTCAGCATGCCTTGTTAATTTTAATTTATATTTCAATCTATAGTGTCCATTATTCATATTTCAATTTGCGATTCCCAGAAACAGTTATGTTTATTTCAGAGTAAGAGTAGCGTATAGCACAGATTACTTCATTGATGTCGATGGCATTTCGTATTCAACTTATTTCGTATTATATTTAGACTGACTATAACCTATTTTCATGGCCATTCTTGTTGCAAAACCATAATATTTTTTTACAGCCAATATAGCAACATATCTGGTGGGCAATTTTAAATATTGCAAAGTCATTAATGTGAGTTTAATAGACTATCGGTCACGAGCTATTTCATAACACTGGTGTCTTCCAATTTCACAAATTTCTCCAAAACCGACAATTGAACCGGTCGGCGCAAAATCGGTAACTGCTCCTCGCCCAAGCTAACACTTTCACAATCGCGAATTCGAATACCCGTGGCCATAATTTAAGAAATGAAAGCATTTGTTTATGGTCTTTGAAGGCTCGCCGACCGGTGGGGGTTGACTAATAATGGGGAGCTCAAAATAATCGTCAGCATTTTATCGGTTCTCGGACCGTTTTCTACACGCTATTGGGCTGTATTGTTTTGGGGAATATGATGAATGTGTAATTTGTGATTGAATATGCAATCGTGTTAATTGTTGTTGCGCTTGAGTAGTCGTCAATTCGGTGCATGTCAATACAGGTCAGTGCTAATCAGTTTATGTTTACTCTAATATATTATGTGGTGCAGTGATTCTATTTTTGTCAGTATTAAATAATGACTTAAGTGATCGTGTGTGCATTTAAATTATAAGGTATTTGTAACTAGAAACTTTGTTACTTCAAATATTGCTCCGTTACATTTTTCGAAAATGTAGACCTACCCAGTGAGAACTGTAACGTTAAAACACGTTCATCGTGACGATTAAGCAAACGCCTGTTAAACCTCTGATTTCAACGTTTTTGTGACATTTAAATTACTATATCAGATTTGATACTTTACTTGTACGTTGCAAAGTATAAGTTAAACGTTTAAACAATAATTTTCTAACGTTAAAATTACGTTTAATCAACACAATCAAAAATATTTGTCGTTTTAAATTTACATTTTTGCACGAATATTTTTCTGATGATTCATTATGATAAATCAACATAATCAGTTTATTTCCTTGTAAATATTTGTGGTTTTTTTATAGTTTCAAACATATTCACACACTATACTTTAAATGTGTAAAATTAAATATGAACTTATATTCTGCAAATACGAACAAGTGAAACGTTTTAGACATTACTTAATTTTTTAACGTTAAAATTCCGTTAAAACAATACAATTAGTTTATTTTTGGTAAATTTTTGTCGTTTTATTACGGTGTCAAACAAACGTCTGTTAAACACATGATTTTATTGTATCTTAATACTAAAATTACAACGTCAGCTTATATTAAGTAGTTACGTAAACGTTTAGTTGATAAGTCGCTAGAAGAAAAAACGTTATTTTAATAACCGATAGCGTTATTCAAACCATTGCAACGTTACTTTAACGTTTCTTCAACTATAGTGTTTTTACTAGGTGTTCTTATATCCCTATAAAATTGTCCTATGGCCAGTTTTTGATATACCAGGCGTACAAAACAAAAACTTCCGTATTTTGCAATTATTTATCAAGGACATTTATCGGAAGGTCTGCATCTCCCAAACCATTCATTTGTCTACTTCCAAACATAGCCTCATACTGGCCTCTGCCTACTCTGTGAAAATAATCTGTTTTTTGTGACTGTATGAATCTCAACCCTTCTGGAAATTTTATATTATTATTATCGTTATTACAGAGCCTTGACTTTGTGAGTGTCTTCGTCGACCGCGAACTATTTTCAGACCAGCCTAAATATTAGCTCCATAATAACCGAGTTGCCAAACTTACGGCCGTTATCACTGTGCAAGGATATGGTGTACCTACCAGACAAAATATCAACCAAGTGGTCAGCCACTTCAAGTGCTGTTTTGGTTTTTAAAGGACTCAAAAATAAAAAAATCATTTAATGATCTTGGTAGTTTGAAATTGTAACATGGTACGTCTCAAACATCACGCTTACCTTCAAATCCCATTTGTCACAGACGAAGTAAAAAGATTTTCGACTCTACACCAGCAACGATTACTAGGACATAATAGACACGTAGTTGAAATGAGTATCTCACCAAACGTCAGAAGAACACTCCAACGGCAGTGGCCGTTAGAAAGAGAATGTTTTATTACGTATAAATTTAAATGTTTTAAATATTACTTATTTTTTTACACTGCAAATCCGCTATAACAATACAATTAGTTTATTTTTGGTAATTTTTCTCCGATTTATCATAGTGTTAAACAAACGTCTGATAAACATATGATTTTAATATGTTTTAACACTAAAATTACAACTGCAGATTATATTAAGTAGTTACATAAATGTTTAGTTGAAAAGTCGTTACAAGAAAAACATTTTTATAACCGACAGCATTATTTCAACCATTGCTTTTTCAAATATAGTGCTTTTACTAAGTGTTCTTACATCCTAATCAAAAGTGTCCTACGTTCAGTTTTTGGCGTTCGAGGGGTACAAAAGAAAATGTGGCTAATTTATTAAAAAATATTTAAGACATAATTATTATTGCAGAATTCTACTGAACAAATTTTTGCACGAATATTTTTCTGATGATTCATTATGATAAATCAACATAATCAGTTTATTTCCTTGTTTTGATATAGTTTTTTTATAGTAAATATTTGTTGTTTTTATATAGTTTCAAACAAAAAACTGTAAAACTTTGTTGTAACATATTCGCACACTATACTTTAAATGTGTAAAATTAAATATGAACTTATATGCTGCAAATACAACAAGTGAAACGTTTTAAACATTAGATACTTAATTTTTTAACGTTAAAATTCCGTTAAAACAATACAATCAGTTTATTTTTGGTAAATTTTTGTCGTTTTATTACGGTGTCAAACAAACATCTGTTAAACACATGATATTAATGTATCTTAGCATTAAAATCACAACTTATATTAAGTAGTTACGTAAACGTTAAAAAAACGTTATTTTAATAACCGATAGCGTTATTTAAAACATTGGACGTTACTCTAACGTTTCTTCAACTATAGTGTTTTTACTAGATGTTCTTACATACCTATAAAAAATGTCCGACGACACGTTTTTGATATACTAGGGGTACAAAACAAAAAGTGACTAATCTATTAAGAAAAATATTTAGGGCAATTTATTATTAAAGAAATCGACTGAACACATTTTTGCACGAATATTTTTCTAACGTAAATAATAATAATGAAAAATAAACACAATCAGTTTATTTCTGGTAAATATTTGTTGTTTTTATATATTTTCAAACAAACATCTGTAAAATATTATTGTAATATATTTGAACACAAAATAAAAAGTAGCTAGATATTTAGGTCAATTTATTATTGAATAATTCGACTGACCATTTTTTGCACGAATATCTTTCTAACGTAAATAAAATATTGAAAGAAAATATGTACATTATGTTTGCGTAAGACACATTAATGTATGTATATTTTTTCATAGTATTAGCTTTATTGAATCTCCTAATTTTTACCCACAACTATCTAATCAGTACCTACTCGATACTCAAACTATCATTCGTGTAGATACTAATTAATTATTGTTTAATATTTATTTGAATCGGTTATCATGTCGATGGATATTATTATGTAAATGACTCGAGTGAGTAGATACTACAAAATAATCGCTGTCTATTAAGGATGATTTATGCATGAGCCATGAACCTAAACGAAACGGTAGTCATTACACTTTATAATTTTTATAGGATCAATTATTTCTTTCACGCTACTATTATAGTATCCATGTAAGGCTAGAATTTTTGCTTTCGCTCATTCTAGTGTCTGTTTTAATTATTCTAATTTACCGATCCATGGCCACAAATATGTGTCATCTAGCGGATATCACCGTACTATCTCTGGAACGCTACTATCGCCGTGCTTTCTCTGGAACGCTGCTACGATTGCGGGAAACTTAATTGTAGTCAATCTTTACCCTCAAACAGTGAATTTTCAGATTCTGCATTTTTACTGCTACTTTATAGTTGGAATTTCTTATAAATTGATTTCTTTTTCCTTTTACTGATCACCAAAGTCTCATGCGGCTGGGGACGCTACCAAGCCTCTACTTCTCACTAATTAATTTCGACGAAAACACTTAATATGCAGTTATTTCTGCTTGAAAACCCTTCCCGCTGGTGTTCCCGCTACTTATTTATCACTATTTTAATTATTTTTCTTAAGTTTAACTATTAATTTTAACAAAATTTTATAAAAATTATTAGCGGAGCTGTTCTCTCCTCGAACGCTATAGCTGGACTCTCCTGCATTGATATATTCAAGGAAATGCCGATTTTGGACAGGCAACCGGATGGCGAGTGGTAATCTGGGCCTTTGAGTAGTACAGAGCCACCTCGTAGCGGCCAAAGTGACCCCAAATGGGCAGAGGCGGCGATATGGGGGTGGGGCAAAATCGAAAAATTTTTGCCAAAGCAACCGTATAAAAATGCGGTAGCATCGAAGGTAATACCCTAATTATATAATAATTTTTTTTGCCAGTCGAAACACACGGGCCGTTTTTGCACTAGCGAATAAAAACAAACAAGAAAAAAAGTTATAAGGCAACCGCTTCAAAATTGGTGACCATCCTTATTGACACCACCAAACATTGGGAAAAAAATTCCATCCGATCCTGATGGGCAGTTTTGGAGAAACAACCCCTCAAAGTCGCCGAAACCCCCTTTTTTGGCCTTCCGATTTTTATTAAATTAACCCCTATTTAGCCACCCTCCAAACCTCATTAAAATTACAATAATGCCATTAAAATGTCTGTGCATGCTCATTATCCATTTAAACCCCTTACCCTACCCCAACAAAAATCACATATCACAAAAATCACACAATGAGCATGCACAGACTTTTTAAAAGTTCAAGCAGTCGATAAATATTCTTTGAAAAGGATTTTCAAAAATTTTGTGCAGCGTATGGCATTATTGTAATTTTAATGAGGGGTTAATTTAATTAAAATCATATGGCATTGATACACACTATTATTTGTACTTAGGACAGTATAAATTTCGAGCGCCATCCGATTTCAACAATTTTTAGTGTGTTTTTTTTAATTATTGTTGAAACAATCGATAAAAAGGGCTTTTCGGTGACTTTGAGGGGATGTTTCTCCGAAACTGCCCATCAGGATCGCATGGCATTTTTTTCCCAATGTTTGGTGGTGTCAATAAGTATGCTCACCAATTTTGAAGCGGTTGCCTCATAACTTTTTTTCTCGTTTTTTTTTATTCGCTAGTGCAAAAACGGCATGTATATTTCGCCTGGCAAAAAAATTTTATTATATAATTAGGGTATTACCTTCAATGCTACCGCATTTTTATCCGGTTGCTTTGTCAAAAATTTTTCGATTTTGCCCACCCCATATCGCCGCCCCTGCCCATTTGGGGTCACTTTGGCAGCTACGAGGGGGCTGTACTACTCAAAGGCCCAGATTATCGTCATCCAGTTGCCTGTCCAATATCGGCTTGACGTGCCATTTCCTTAACTAATATATGTAACCACGGCCATAGATATGGCGTAAAGAAAAACATTTGCATTTCCTGGTTACCATCCTTCCTTCTTTTTATTATGATACAATCTGACCGATCAGATTAATGCCTATTATTTAATTTATGTAATTTTACGTACAACTCTTACAAGTTGAACTTCTCTTGATCTAATTTTAAATTCTAAACATTATAATAACGCCTAACTTCTATGTATGTTATAGGCGTCATATCTACAATGTGTTTTGCTTCGCGATTATAGCTCTTTGCAAATTATTGTAACCTTGAATGTCCATTTTGACCGGGCTATAATAGAAATATTAGAAAAGGAATCGGAGATTAGGAATTGGCAATACAGCAAAAAAAAAAGTGGTTATAAATTTTATCAATCAAAAATCTCAAAACAATCTAACACATCAGACAATACATGATATATATATTCTACTATTATTTTAAAATACTAGTGGTCCTTTAGTCTGGTTATAACTTTCTGCAATGTTTCGCTGATATACTTTTGATTATAATTCTTGAATAGCCCAACTTTTCATTTGCTACTATATGGTTCCCTAATAAATATTTTTGCAATTTCTATAAGGTTCACATAAGAAATTATTTTTGAAATTTATTTGGGGGATAAACCATTTGGCGATCGTGGCGTTTCCAAGGACTAGGAATTCTACTGTTATAAAATTGTTTTAAAAAAATACATGATCAGAATTGATATTTTTCATATTTATTGACTTTATCCAGAAAGTTGGGGGTACTATTTTTATCTTGAAGATCTATGTATCATGAAGATAAAATACTACCCCCAACTTTCTATATTGCATGAAGTGAAAATTACATAAATTAAACTAATATATAGCTTATTTGCCTTTAACAAACACGCAAATACATACATGCCACATAATTAAATTAGACAATAAGTAAATATTCAACATAATGTTCACTTATTTCCAGCCGTGGCTTATTTTCTCGAGTACCTAGGCACTCTATGATTATCAGAGAAAGTCCTTTGTTATGATGTCAAGCCCATGCGTAGGATAACGAAGAATTCGTTGCCTAAAGGCACCTTAGAGTTATGGGCTCGCGGGCACATTACTTTTTGGACATGAGCATTTGGAGAAATAAGCGAAAGCCATTACGTAAGGAGGATAGTGATTCGCGATGTCTGAGTGTCATATATAGAGAAATAAATAAAAGTGTCTGTTTATTGCGTCAAAATAACGGCTTTTACAGATGAGTGCAGTAATTTTTTTGTCTGACATTTTGAGGGCTGAATGTGGCTATTTGGCTGATGAAAATGATGGTGATTTGAATGCCTGCTACCCGTTCAAATATTCGGAACATCCATTTTCATTTATATGAAACTTTTTGTTTTTTTATGATCTTATATTGTCTGGCATTTGAATAAAATATTGACATTGATAATTAATTCACCAATAATACTTGCAAGAGAAAAGTACCATTTTCCAGGTTTTCTTTTTATCTGGCAATCGAGAGAATGAAAGGTTTTCTTGCGAAAATAACGCTGAAAAATTGCCAGACGGTAATGACAGTTCGAAATAGAGCTTCCCGCGGAAAATTATGCGGAAATTTCGGAGAAAGTTTCCAGCGACTTCAATTTGTCTGGCAGACAAATTGGAATTGAATATTTTTTTAATAACGTTATTTTTTTATTATTTATAAATATATCTTGCCCCACGTTGAGGACGCCAATTGATATGATATCTTCATCTTCTTTTCTTAAATTAAAACGTTTATAGTCTTCTTATTTAATTCTGATGAGCATGAAACTACTTAAGCTCAAGTTGAGTTCAAAATAGAAAATTTAATTTTCAAAGATTGCTGACTATGTATTTGCTTTATTGCTTTAAATTTACCATGGAAGGAAAGATAGATTAGTTTGCAATTTAATTAGTACATATTTATTTTAAAAGATATACTCTGAAAATTATTCAATATTTTTTAATAAAATTAGAAGCTTAAACTAACCTACGACACTTATTATACCTTAAATTACAACAAAACATGGGATATTTGAAGTCCGTATCGTGCAATATGGGACACATATTAATAAATAAACATTAATTTTATACATTACAACAATTATTGTAAAAGGAATTAGAAGTTTGTTACCTTGTCTCAAAGTTTTCTTTTGTAAACGAAAACAAAATCACAAAACTACACTATTGTACTGTGGTGGTGACCCCCTACTGGTGGTATACTGCAACTGCAAAACTGCAATGGCGTCTTCGTTCAGAAAAACTGCAACGACGTCTATCATTTGATAATATAGATTTGATAATAAATCAACGACATCAGAAACACTGCTTAGGAAATATTACGACGTC
Organism: Tetropium fuscum; assembly: GCA_964058915.1. Taxonomy (NCBI): domain Eukaryota; kingdom Metazoa; phylum Arthropoda; class Insecta; order Coleoptera; family Cerambycidae; genus Tetropium; species Tetropium fuscum. Next base: position 199,045 of record CAXKVY010000286.1, on the reverse strand, counting down.
TTCTCGTACTTACACTGACTTGCTCATAATCTTTTCTTTTTAATAATCCTTATGCGAATACGATGAAATCACTTTTAGATCTATCTAAGACACCCTAGATACCTAATTACTATCAGGATCTTACTTTTATCACTCAAATTCTGTAATCAACAAGATACAATATGTTGGAAACACTTGTGACTATAATAGTGTCCAAACTTTAACAATTAACAGTACTGTACATTACAGTATTACAATTGAATCTGTCATCGCAAAAACAACTTAAGTCAAAAAATTGCCGAAATGAGTTTTTGATGGCATCGAGTTGTTCAAAGATACTTACATGTTCAGTGTAAAAGCCATGTAAGTCAATAGAATATCCTTTATAATAGAGACAGTGAAGTTGCAACGTTCACTTTTGGACAACAATTAATTTGTTCCTTGCAAAAACCACTTGTCAGAAAAAAAAAGATTTTTTTTGGTGACTGTACAATAATTACGTTATCGGAATTTAGTGTAAAACAAGTAGTGAAATGCATGTATGTTTCATACTTTAATAAGTAATTGACTGTATTTAAGTAGTTTCTGTTTTATTCAGTTTCTATCGTCTCCTGAAAAATTTGAATTATTTACTTAAGTTGTTTTTGCGATGAGATTTAATTTAAGTACTTCGTTTTCTCTGAGAGAAATTTAAAAAGTCGCTACCAATTGTAGTGTATAATAACGTACTATCTAGCATTATTATATTTCACTAAGGAAGTCCCCTCACATAACAAAAAACACTTACTTAGTTACTTGTATATATATATATATATATATATATATATATATATATATATATATATATATATATATATATATATATATATATATATATATATATATATATATATATATATATATATATATATATTGCAATAGTCGCTTGCTGCCAACCAATCACGTTTTGTCACAATTTATGCTTTTTAGTATTACTTTAGAATTTAATGCAATAAATTAAAGATCAGAAATACATTTATAACTAGTTTTGATTAGGCATGTGCATTGTAAATTGTAGTGCCAGACGAAGGATAACTGACAGAAAAAATACAACAAAACTTTGCACGATTTTTTTCGTCTGGCATTTCGTATTTCTATTTAAGATACGTGTACATACACACCTAAAAATGCGAGACAAGTTGAGCAGAGATACTATAAATAAAATTTCACTCATATTTTGTCAATGATATATTAACGATATAATATATATTATAGTTTATATAATGAATCTTTGCGTGTGTATGAAATTAGCTAGGACATACGTGAGATTGCTAAACGCATTATATAGGCAAGCTATGTGGTTACGTATGTCATCGAGCCGCTAAGACACGCGATCGATACGATCGAATAAATTGACATGGAATTAAAAAGAGACGTCTATATGAATAGTAGTCGTAGCGCTTGTCTCTGACAGTTTAATTCAGTAGCGTTCACAAAACATCTTGTTTTGTGGTATAGTGTTGTCGTATTTTTGCTTTTTTCGTTCTCTTTTGATTTATTTGTGGTGCTATTAGACAAGTTGTAAAGTGTATATCGCGGATATAATTGTTTCCTTTTATTGTTCTTTTTCTCAGAGACTTACAAGAGTGAAAATAAAATCAGTTCTTATAAGAACTATAACCAAAAAATGCCTGGAAAAAGGTTAAATTCGCAAGCAAGGGGACTTGTTGCCAATTTACTTAAATGTTTCGCGGCTGAAAAAGAGAACATGGGCCCTTTAGTTTCTGTTAATGGAGTTCAAGAGGTAATCGAGGAAAACTATAATAATATACTTATCAATACTTATTGAAAACTTTTTTGCAGCGTGTTGCTGATACTATACCTATTTTCGCCTATATTTTCAACTTTCAAGATAATTATAACCTCACTCGAGTGTCAAATCACAGCTGTTTGGTAAGAAACGTGTTGCCAACATCATATATACAAAAATATTGCACGCTATGGTAAATTATTTTATGAAAATAGATTTCTGATGTTAATTGTGTAACCATGATCAGTGGTAAATAATAATAACTATAATTATTTTACAAAGTAAATTGTCACTTCATGAGTATTTACGAAGCCAACATTTTTTCTAATTTTTAATTGGTTGTCCGGTGATGAGTGAAAATAAAAACTCATTTTCATTTTACTCCCGCCGTCACTGAAATTAATGACCTTGAACTGATTGATTCATACAGTTGTTGTGACGCACACGCAAATATTCATTATACAAACTATATTAATGTACTAAAACCAAAAAAAATATTTTTTAAAATTTTTGTCTGTTTGTCTGTGTGTTCCGGCCAATTTCCAAAACGGCTGAAACGATTTTGAAGGGACTTTCACTGGCAAATAGCTGATGTTATAAGGGGCTACTTATATTGGAAAAACAATTATGGGTTTCCCCCAAAAAAATTTAAAACCATAAAATTGTGAACAAAATCGGATTAAAATAGGGATGTATAATAGACATTCAATATAATCCAATATAAATGCATTGAAAGTATATACACTTAACAAAAAAAAATTAATTTTTTGTCTGTCTGTCGTCTGCCTGTCTGCCTGTTTGTTCCAGCTAATCTCCGAAACGGCTGGACCGATTTTGACGCGACTTTCACTGGCAGATGTATAAGGAGTAACTTAGGCTACTTTTATTTTGGAAGGAGAAAGAGTTCCGCGCAAAAATTATATCCTTAAATTTGTGAACAAAATCTGATTCAAATAGGAAAGTATATACATCCAATATAAACACTAATATATAATTAATTATTAACGTAAATCTCCCGAGTATTTTTACTTGCTTTGAGTAATAATCTTCGATGTTCGAGTAATAAGGCGACTCCGAAAGGCGTCTCCCACCTTTTCCCCCTCCTACGACATAATATCACAAAGGCTGCCTGTCGCGCGGCCTCAGAACGCGCCTTAAATTCGCTAGGACGAAGTCGTGGGTAACAGCTAGTCTGAAATATAAGATGAAGTGCCTTGTTATAGTACTTTCATGGAGAAAATTTCCAGTTCTTAATATATATTTACGTTTTACATACATCATTACACCCCGAGTATAGATGAATGCATTTTTGGTATGTCTAATAACCTTTCTTCTACTTTACGTTATTTTTTTATCAATCTAATTTATTTTTTCTTATTATTTTTATTATCATAATAATTCTGACCGGAAAACGGACGAGGAAAAAAAATAAAAACAATAATTATTATTAATATTATTGCAGCTATATTTAAAATTAAATCAGCGTGCAACTTTTTATCTGTAGTCTTATTGCAAACCTTCGTAACAGACTGACCGAGCTTTACCAGTAACAGCGTTTACGATCGAGATTAATTATGTTTTAAATGATTATGCAACACATGAGTAGGCTATATGGAAAATGTATACAGTGGGAGAATAAGCTTTTTGTAGCTAATTGCACGACGGTGACCTATAGATATGGCATTCTAGAGTTAACTGTCACGACTGCAGATACTAACGAACTTATAATAACCCTTTACAAAAAATTTGCTAATATATGTTGCATGTTTCTTCCGCATTATACACACATGGTTAGTTGACTACGAAGAATTTTACATACTGACATCAAAAAGCGTCCACAGGAAGCTACCACGCAATTCATAAACGAGTTCTTTTTCACAACTAGGTACACTAGAGTGAGAGAAACTATAATAGTCCATTAGGTATTTCCAAAAGTATATATTTTTCACTTTAAATAGTTCGATCCTTACAATATTAATATGATGATTTTAACAGCAATGAAAAATATACTCTTAGTTCCGCTAACAAATCTTATTAATCTGTGCATTTAAGATTTAAGAAGATACTTTTGCAGATGTTTTAAAAATTTCAAAAAATCATACCAATTTATAAAAAGGACTCTAAGACTCAATTGTCGTGATACTTTTTTTAATCAAAGTTCTGGAAATCCTCTTAAAGAATTACCAGCCACTTTGGGAAAAATTATTTATTCGACTCGCATCTATTTGGTTTTAGAGCTCCACACTCTACAACACTAGCTATAAATTTCTTAATTATAATTATTAATGAAGGCTCTGAAGATGGCTTGTTAACATTTTCACAATTTTTAGATCCCACAAAAGTCTTTAGTTTAGGCAACCTTTAAAATCTGCACAATTTACACTTAAGCGAATATGAACTTGAGCGAATGAAATTTTGTTATTTTTTTTTAAAAAAAATGAAATTTTTCCCTATATTTTGCATAAAAAAGTAGATACTGGGAAGAAGAATCCAATTTTTATTAAAAAATATCCACAGCATCTAGTAATTTTATCAGTATCCTCAAGTCATTTAATTAAAAACTGGGTGTAACGAATATTGTTGCCATAAAATGTACGCCCCTTTTTTTATATTTTATTTATATTTTTTTTTGGTTAAAATATAATTCTTTGTTCCTTAAATTGTTTCCCTATCTCGAGCAGTTTTCAAAAAAAAATATTATTTTATTTTTATGTTTATGTAGTTCAGAGACGTGGTTTTTATTTTTTCTCTCTAAAACGAAGTAAGATATGAGAACAATTGATATATAAATTTAAAAAAAATTAGTGGCTTTAATTTTTCGTCAATAATATTCGTTAAATTACCACTTGGGATCCAGGCGAAACTAGCCCCTCATGACTACAAATAAGTCTACCAGTTAAAAAAAATGGTCAAAGCATCTTTCAGATCTTTTTAATAAACTCTTATTTTTAAAGATATCTTGGATTTTGCACTTCCGGACCTATATTTAAACGAACTGTTTCTCATAAAATAACCTGAGGAGTCACAACTTTCCATTTGTACATGACATTTAAGACCCTCTATATTTTTCCCACTGAAGTATAACAAACTTGGAAAAATATATTATTAAATTATGTCCTTATTAATTACTTATCTTGTTTGCATTGAACTTGAGATTTTACGTTGTTTCTTGATCCACTTTGATGAAACCCAAATTAAAATAAATCACTCGACACCAAACTTGAGAGGAAATAAATAGGTTAAGAAAAATCGGAAATACGCGCAAATTACTTAAAGAAAACACCGCGTTTGCATTTTACTTAGAATGAACACAGCATATGCAGGCTATGACAAGTCTATGCCGTGTTTTTCCTAAGTAGAGTTGTAGGTAGTTGCGGGGTTCTTCTTAAAAATATATATTTGTGGTTGTGAATACGGTGCTTTTCTTATGTAAATATGTAATATAAGCTGTCTATATCTGATTATCGCACTTAAATCAATATAAATGGAAGTATGATTATCACTATGAGAATTGTAATGCACAAGTACGAAACTTATAAATATATATATATATATATATATATATATATATATATATATATATATATATATATATATATATATATATATATATATATATATATATATATATATATATATATATATATATATATATATATATATATATGCAAGTTATAGTGCAAATGGAGGTAGAAATTTTAATGCGAATTATAATGCAAAATAGAAAAATATTTTTTTTAAATCTTAAAACTATCCTACGCCAAAACCTACGTAACTTATTCTGCCATGGGACTATGCCTCTGGAACAATGTTTACTTAAAATTAAATATGTTTTAGATGGCCTTGTAAAGTTTTATATTAATCCTTTTTGCTTTCGAATCACAACACTAGTCACTATTTTCACAAAACTGGTTTGAGTCTGCTACTGCCCTCTACTGGAACGTTGCTAGACTTTAAAATGTGGCTAACTTCTTTTACACGCCTGCTGCCATCTATAGGAAACTGCCGTACTCTGGAATGCTGCTATACTCGGTGATACGCTTGTTGATTTATTTTGATTTGGATATTATCAAATTGAAAATCGTCAGATTCTTTATTCACTGCTTTAATAATGTAATACTCCTTTTCTTGGTCTGCTGCCACACTCGTCCATATTACCAGTAATGCTGTCTGGAGACGCTACACTTGTTATGTCGTATTTTCGACAAAAATCACTTAATACGGTAGTTGAAATTAACTTTAAAACGTTTCCCTTTGGGATTCCACTAACGTCGCACTATTTTATTGAATTTAATTTACTTATAACTATTAAATTTTTACAATATTATAATAGAAACTTAGCGAGCTATTCGTACTTCGAACGCTATAGCTGCACTCTCTATTATTATTATACGTAATCACGGATGTGCTACCAAATTAAACAGTTGAACTGCCTTGGATACTAACTTCTGACTTTTTGTTGCTACTTAATCTGACTAATCAGATGAATGCTATTATTATATTGATTCAGCTTTACGTTTAAAGTCTATAATTTATAATACATATGGTTTAATTTTGAATTATAAGCTGTATTCACTTAACACATTCACATTTTGTTGAATAATTTCTAAAATTCAAATAAGCGTCATTCCTACATTGTAGCTTTGCTTCGAGAGTTATGTTCTCGAAACCCGTTTTTATGACGATGTTTTCGCATTAATCTTTTAATATAAACATAGTTTATGTATGCTTGATATTAGATGGATTTTGTTGCAACCTGTCTATTGCAATTATGCTAAATATATAATTTTGCGCTGATAAATAACTTAGATATAAAGCAGGTAGATACTGACCAATCAATATATATATATGTATATATTATATATATATATATATATATATATATATATATATATATATATATATATATATATATATATATATATATATATATATATATATATATATATATATATATATATATATATATATATATATTTATATATACATACATACATAGACATACACAAAGAATGAAATAATTAAATTAGGAAATGGAAATTAGGATGGCACAATATTTTCCCCTTATTGGATTTGTCATTATTTGTCTCTACGAACTGCAATATAGATAGATCTGTTATCTATAAAGTTTAATAAAATGTATCGCAGTGTCTGAAAATCCAACGTAATAATGCAAACAATATAATAAAATTTTATGGCCAATCGTATCAACAAAATCTAAGTATCTAAATAAATCTAAGTGACCATAGTTATGCTTCCCCTATGTTGTCCTCGTATATTACCGTATAGGTATCACTCACATTGTAATCACATGCATCTTAGAGGGTATTTTTCCAGATAATTGCAATATATTACGTATAGTCCCGCTGCCCAAAAAAAATGACATATGTGCCTTGGGTGATCTACGACCTATCAGTGTCAGAAAAATAATGAATTTCCAAATCCGTGAATATGTTAATAGGTACAACATTCTTGATGATATTATTAGAAATATAGATCCGGGTAAAACAACTGCTTGAGCAAGTTGAAAACATCCGAGAATTTTTTTTTTACTCATAAAGGCATTTTATTCATATTTATGAAGAATTTTTGGAGGCAGAATTTATATATATATATATATATATATATATATATATATATATATATATATATATATATATATATATATATATATATATATATATATATATATATATATATATATATATATATATATATATATATATATATATATATATATATATATATATATATATATATATATATATATATATATATATATATATATATATATATATATATATATATATATATATATATATATATATATATATATATATATATATATATATATATATATATATATATATATATATATATATATATATATATATATATATATATATATATATATATATATATATATATATATATATATATATATATATATTATATATATATATATATATATATATATATATATATATATATATATATATATATATATATATATATATATATATATATATATATATATATATATATATATATATATATATTATATATATATATATATATATATATATATATATATATATATATATATATATATATATATATATATATATATATACATTTTTTTTGTGGGTGGTTTTACAGCAGCTTCCTTCTATAACATACTCTTGAGAAAGTAAACATACTCTATAACATACTCTTGAAAAGTAAACAGGTAACATGATAAACATGAGCATAACCATTGCATAATTGGTATAAAAAGGTACTTTTAAATTTTAATAATAATAAATTAATAGAATTAGATTTACCAAACAAAAATTAACGTTATAATATATATGTATATAATACTCATAGTCAGTATCATTCCTGACGTGTGTAAATACTTCGTGTATAACACACCAGTAAATTACTATCATTATTATTATTAAATTTTTTTTTAATATATTCCGCTTGTGAATTATGTATTTAAGATGAAGAAGAAACTATTATGAAAGACGAAAGTCATTTTGCACAAAAACTTACTTTTAATATCGTCACACTAGAACAGCTTCAATTTCACCTTTTCTTTTCGTCAACGACAACTTTCCTTAAAATAATGACCATCGAATTAACAATAACACTTAATTAAGTATATAATTACTATATTACGATAATTGTATTGTATTGTTATGGTCCACGACAGCGAAAAATCACCAGCGTTACCTAGCTGATAATTATCCCATTATCTGCAAATTCATATGCACGCAAACAATTGGGAAAAATGTAAAGAAAATTTCAACATTAAAAGATAATTATAAAAATAAACAATAATGCGCCACAATGATTTCATAGATATTGCTTTTGTAATAGTTTAACGTATTATTAACATTAATTTCGCGTCTGTTACCCTTACTGACATTTTCACGATTTGTCAATGAGCGAAACGTCGAAACGTCCGGCACATGCAACATGTCACTCTAGCGCGGCGCACCAATATTATTCATTTTGTCTTTTTGATTTGGTAAATACATTTTTTTTTAAACGTTCTAATTGCTTTACACAACCTTAATGGAAAATAAATGCAAAAACATACATTCAAAAAGTTATTATTTTAATTTTCCAGATGAAAATGTTGGACTACTACACACTCTACACCATCCCTCTGGCTCTCATTGGTTTCTTGTTTTTGTTCTTTCTAATTCTGGATCCAGTATGGAGCTTGCTGCAAGCTTGCCGTGCTATATTAGCCCCCTTTTTCATACCGAATGAAGAAACAATGTTAGCAAAGAAATTTGGTCCTTGGGCTTGTAAGTATCATGAAACTGATAAACCATAAAAAAAAGTATAAATGTTTTGATGTTCATGGAAACTCTGTTGCCGTCGGTGCAATTTACCCTAATATAAATCAAGCTAGTACCAGCTAATCTACACTAACTACCCTTAAATGATTTCTAGATATATCTACATATCCTATACTTTAAAGTACTAATTCTTGATAAAATACCTTCACTGAAATAGAATAAATGTTAATTCAACTTCCCTAACGTTTTCTAGATCTAGATAGCCATATTTGCTTAACCTAAACGAGCATAGTTTCCATTAATTTCTTTATATATAGCATGCCACAATATTTATATGTCGAAATATTAAGTATCTCTTTACGAAACAACCTATTTGAATTACCTACTTCGTTGTCCACCGATCTTTATTATTGTGTCCACTATAGCGATATCAACAATTACCGTGAAAATTTATATAACCTACATTACATACTATTACAAGACATGAAACAATGTAACATGTCGTGAGAATGTTAATTTAACAGTAACTCGTTCATTATTTATATAATAGATAACAGGTACATGTGACTAGCAAATCACATCCTAAGTTGTTGTAATTCAGTAATTCAGCCCCGACGGCAATACAGCTAACGGATATGTGATAAAATATTTGTAACAAATAAGCAAAACTGATTTCAAAAAATCTATTCTAAAAAACTGCACCAAACAGTAAAAAATAATTACGTTATTCATTCTTACTTAGAATACAATCGATTTATTAGGTCAATAATATACAATATATATAGAAGAGTATCTTCTATATATATATATATATATATATATATATATATATATATATATATATATATATATATATATATATATATATATATATATATATATATATATATATATATATATATATATATATATATATATATATATATATATATATATATATATATATATATATATATATATGTATATATATATATATATATATATATATATATATATATATATATATATATATATATATATATATATATATATATATATATATATATATATATATATATATATATATATATATATATATATATATATATATATATATATATATATATATATATATATATACATATATATATATATATATATATATATATATATATATATATATATATATATATATATATATATATATATATATATATATATATATATATATATATAGAAGAGTATCTTCAAAAGTGGGACTCTTCAATTAAATTCTAAAGTGTAACAGTAAAAAGCAGAAATTGTGACAATACGTGATTAGTTGGCCGCCACCGACTATTGTAATAAATATACAAGTAACTAAGGAAGTCTTTTTTGTTTTGTGAGGGGACTTCCTTTGGAATATAACAATGAGAAAGAGTACGGCATTAGGCACTACAATATTGATAGCCACGTTTTGAATATCTCTCAGAAAATTAAGTATTAAAATTGTAAAACTTATGTTAATTGTTAAAGTTTGAACACTAGTCACAGATGTTTCCAACATATTGTATCTTGTTGATTGATGAATTTGATTGATAAAAGTATGTCCTTATAGTAATTAGATATCTAGAGTGTCCTAGATATTTCTGAAAGTGATTTCATCGTATCCGCATAATGATTATTAAGAGGCAAAGAATATAGCTAAATAAGTCAGTGTAAGTAGGAGAATAATTTTGTACATAATACACAGATATTTGCATAATAAAATAATTATTTAAATACATTATATTATTTTAACACCCTAATAAAATGCTGCTTTCATTTAATTTTCTACCGAAATCAGCAAACATAACGTGAATACGATTAATTACGCAAAAAATTTAAACATCGAATGAAAAATATTGTGGTAATAGAAAATACTGATTTAAATATAAAAAAAAAATTGAAAAATGGGAAAGTAAGTAAAGATTAAGTATTCGCGGCTTTATTTGGCTTTTAAGGCAAAAATGAATATGATATTCGTGTCTATCTCGTCGAGCTACATTTGCGATTAATTCAGTTTTCATTGCAAGCGCGCGGCGCTTTTCCCACTCCTCTGCCCGCCCCAATGCTATGCTTCGCTTACTCACGCTTCACTTTATTATTCAATTTCTAAAATTAAAAATCAATGAATTTTATCGTAGTATTTTTTTATCGAAAATATGGATATATATCATTAACGTTATTGAAACTCGGGGCCCGACAACGTTCATTTCGCCTTCTTGCCTTGCTTTAGATGTTTTTGTAAAAAAAATATCGGCTCATAATGGCCGTAGAAAGTTATGATTTTTTTTAGTTATGTATCATGGAAAAATACAAGTAATTGAGTCCCGTAACTGCAAAATAAAAATTCAAAGTTATTTTTAAAAAATGTGTCAAAAAGAGTTGCAATGTTTTAAAATTAATTTACTGACCCTTGAATTAAAAAAAATGGATACAACTGTTCTATGTAATGATAGCGTAACTCTTCACGAATAAAATGAGCGCCTACTCGATGCTCTAGCACGAGCCACCGAGAAGATATAATGAACTTAAGAGATATTTCTCTCGAAAAATCGACATATCTCGATTCAATATTTTTAATTTTTTCATTAATAGTTTTTCCTTAGCTTGACATGAGCTATATCTAACATCTAACCGAAGTAACAAGTATGGGAACGTTATACTAAAGTTCTAGTTATATGTTCTAAAGAACTCGATTTTGAGCGGTATTTTCGAAAAGTACGCAATATATCGAAAATTATTACAGAGACGTTTTGATAGATTTTTTTAATATCTATAACTTCCCCATTTAACTTTTTTCGATAGGAGCTATAGTTTTTTAGGTATTTACATAAAATCGCGTTTTGTAACCTTTTTAGGTTAAGTTCGCCATTCAGGCGCGAGCTATAGGAAATAGAAACTCATAATTAAATTTTAGTTCATATACGCCCATATTTTTTATCCGGTTAGGCATTTCTGCAAATTTAACATTAGGCCGAGACTTATTGCTTGGACTATTTGCTCTGTCGGGTAGTGTATTATAAAATAAAATAAATTAAAATTAATGAATTAAAGCACCTATAATAAAACTAATGAATGTTAGGCGTTGCGTCATCACTAACGTAATTAATCACAGATAGTTCAATCGGCTACTGTCTGGGTTACATTCGCACTGTGTTTATGAAACCGTAGTAACACGTACGTCGAAATAACTTGACCCACGTCATTACCAGTGATGACGTAACGCATAACATTCATTAGTTTTATTATATCTGAGATGCTGTAGGTGTGTTAATGATATTTTTTTTCAGTAATAACAGGTTCTACAGATGGCATTGGCAAAGCATATGCACTTGAGTTGGCTAAAAGAGGAATCAATATTGTACTTGTAAGTCGAAGTGAGGACAAACTAAAGAGCACTGCTAGAGAAATTGGTAAATATAATATGTGAATCAAACAAATTTGATGAAAATTTTATATAAGGAAAAAAATTAAAACACACAATACAATTGAGTAGATAATAGACAAAAGCAGAAACTCCCGCACTGCGTTCGATTTATGCCAGAAAAATACGTGACATCAGCCGGTGAATGTTGTCTCTTTCTTTACAGTATTTTCAAAACAATTAATTACTTCACTTGCTGTATACTCGCAAATATGACTCGTAAATTAAAATATATCTCATGTGATCTGGGCAATCATTCCAGCTATGCAACCCTAATGCAATAAAGGACAATGTACCTAGTAGGATGTCCCTGGTATCTTTAGTAGTTCCACGACCTAGTCCTGAGTGACATCAAAAATTTACGCAGACATCCGAGCATATACGAAAGACATACAAGCACATTTATAAGTATCCAAGGGATATAATTAACAAGGGATATAAATACATATAAAAAAGTAACTTCCATTAGCACAATTTAAGAAAATCTGATTATTTCTAAATACTTATGAGCTCCAAAAAAAAGGTACCTACCACATTATAGTTTCTCGTAAATACTGTATACGTTTGTGACAATTTAATGTTCCTCAGGGCCGTAACTTGGGCCTGTTTCATTTTGCTATCCATAAGCGATGTTGGATTATTTGGTCTGTTGTAGTGGAATGTAGTTTATTTGAAAAAATGATGCACTGTACAAGTACATAATATGTTATGCATTTCATATAGGTATTCCAAAACAATTGTTGTTATTTATTTGCACAGCTAACATTTATTTAGTATATCATCTTTCGTTGAGTAAATAAGAAAACTCAATATCATTATAGCGCCGAATTCATAACAAACGTGTTAATTGCAAAAACCACTTATCTACTAACCTATTATTATATTATACAGTATTATATTATATTATACAGTGAGCGTGTAAAAATTCGAATTCAGTTTCTTCTGCTACTTTCAGTGGTATACAATTTTAGGTTGATTACATAATAATATTTTCGCGAAAATCGCAATTTAACATCATAATATTTCTTAATACTAAATATTTATTGAAATAACATAATGATCTAAAATAACAAAAAAACAGTATCAAATTAAGTGCTGAAAGTGTCCTTCACTTACTTGTGGGCAATATCCAAGACGTAATTCGATCGCGTAAAATCTCTTGGACGACTTCAGTTCTAATAATATCCTGTAATTCTTCAATACTGCTAGGTCTATTCCGATAGACCTTAGATTTTAGGTAACCCTGCAAGAAATATTTAGAGGGGTTAAATCGGGGGATATAGCTGGGCACCCTCTTGGTCCCGTCAATCCATCTGTTAGGGAAAATGTTACCCGAGTAAGCATGCACTGGACGTGTATAATGCGGTGGTGCTCCGTCCTGTTGACACCACAAAGATACATTCGGTATATCTGGATCTGCAGCATAGATCATCTTGGATAGAATGCTGCAAGCAAGGAAATTCAATAATTTTCCTGAAAAATCAAAATCTGTGTAAATTTTAAAAGTTTACAATTTACAATAAAATGACATAAGGATATTGGCTATTTTCTAGGAAAAACTCCAAACGAAATAATACCCGGGTGTTTTAAAAATAATAAAAGTTTTAACAGTAAAAGACTGCAGAATTCGATTATTCTGCGATCATGTTAATCCCCATTTAGCCGTGAATTAATTGTACTTTATAGGGATGCCATTTGCCCATTTTTAAATACTTCAGAACTGAACTCTACTGTCATAGACTGTCGTAGACTTCCTAACTCTACTGTCGTAGACTTCCAGCTGGCTTTTACTGGAATCTACTCGTCCAGCGCCAATATCCTTGGCTATAGATGTGACCTCGATAAGAGGGGACCGAGCGGTACCATCGCTCTTTACCCCTAATATCTATGTAGGCCGAGACCGCCTCGTAAGGGGTAAGCCGCGCGTTTCACGTGACCCTCCCCACAAATGTGATCAGTGTCACGCGAAGTTACGCAGCCTCCCCCGGTCCTGGCTGATGGGCCCCACCGGCAGAGCCTTGCTTCTGGCGCTCTTGACTTTCTTCGCCGGTGTGTATTACCCCCGGGGGTGTCATGTCGGGTGTTTGAGGAGTCCTTCCTGCCTCTCGTTGGGCTTACTAGAGCCCGGCTGCGCGGCATTCAGGTTGATATGGAGGATGAGCATTGTAGCTCAGGATGACAGAGCTAGAGAGCTGATCAGCGATCAGCTCGCTGGCTCAGTCAGGTAAGGTAAGGATGTGTGGTTTGGCAAGGCAGTCGGCCTCGCCATCCACTGGATTGGGCTGTTTTAGTGTCTTCTCGATCCGTTCTACTCGTCCAGTAAAATATCACTTTAGATATTTGCTACGTGAATAACTATTACCAATCAATACAAACTAAGTAGGATTTAAGTTTATGATGTTAAATTGCGAGTTTCTATATAATATTATTATGTAATCTACCTAAAAATTTATACCACTGAAAAAAGCAGACATCTCTCAAAACATGTCAAATACAGAAAAAGATGAGCCTCCTCAAAAACAAAATCGCGTATCCGGATATTTCCACAAAAGTCGTCAAATTCGATTTTATCGAATTTAATCCAACCTTTACAGGCTCACTGTATATATTACGCCAGTTGTGGTTTCACAAATCACTAAACATCGAATTGCAGTGACAATAATTGCCGAACTGAAGAAAACATTGACTTAACAAATTGACTTTCGCTGTTACCTCATGCCATCACTTTACCTTCGCAGAACCGTGTTTTTAGCTAATAATAGAGTTTCTCTTCATTGGCCTAACGTAAAATTACCCTTCTGTAAAAATATTAGCGTTTTATAAATGTAGAAATTGAGCTTCAATTCCCATTGAATATCAGTAAACAGAATGAGGTTCTAACAATATGAAATACAATTTAAATATTTTCGTATAAAACTAATCTTGTTCCTAATATTATAGTTCATAGATTGTATTCCAATATAAAAATAAGTGACACTGGACGATATTTCAGTAACATATATTTTTTTAGAAACGACATTTTTGGTCAAGACCAAGACGGTAGCTGCAGATTTCTCGCTTGGTTATAAGGCGGTACAAATAGTACGGGAAGAACTGGGGAAATTACCAATAGATATTTTAGGTAAGTAATTTACATAATACTATAACCACTGGGGTTTTTACCAGATTGACCGATGTTAAAATGAAAGGGAGCGTCGGGGTTTGCAAAAATATGTATACATACATAAATATATACAAACAAGATCTCATAGTCCTGGGTTCGTCGCGTATACTTTAAAGTTAGAAGGGGAAATCTTAATATTGATACATGGAGATTTAGCTTACCTCATATGCTCTCATGATGTCGATGTTAATCTTGTATGGCTAAAACCTTACATCATCACTAAAATTTACGAACTAACTTTGTCGGATAATATTGAATTTCGTTGGTCAAGAGACTAATTCAAATAACTTCAAACCAAGATATATATTTAATATTTAACAGAATAAATTACGCTGACAATAAAACATTTACACTAAACAAACTATAAATTTGGACACAACCAGATGCGTCGCGCAAATAATAAATCTATTGATATGAAAACAAAGCTAATCGCTAGGGTTAAGTAGACCTGACTCTAATAGAACAAATTTGAGTGACTTTCCGCTTATTAAACTATTTGATTTTTAAACCCGAATTTACTATCTGAAAACCTGCCGTAAAAACTGCATAATTTTGGCTAAGATTCTTGCTCCAGTCCTCGCTGGGCGGGACCAAAGTCGATCTTTCATCCCCTTTAAGTAATACCACTTACCGGGGGTGAAATCTCAACCAATCCTACGGGTACTACTTTACCCCTTACATAATCTTAGGAAACTATCCCCGTACGCTAACGACATCTGGTTGCAAAATAGAAACTAAACATTTTACATGACATTTCTGAGATTACTCTTTCTGCATCAATTCGTTAGCTGTTTGGCCATTTTTCCCATACCCGGAAACATAAATTAACTGACGCTTCTAAAGGACAACTATTGTTTATGGTCGAATCTTTTCGTGTCCTTTTTATGGATAGACCCTGTTAATTTTACAATTGATTTGAGATATTTTACTTTTTGGTTGTTACATATCTGTTTACGATTACGAAGTTATGCATTTACGAAGACTAACACTTACGAACACACTATACAAGATGAATTACTCATTTAATATGGACCTTCTTAGAATTCTCTAAATAATAAACAAAGGACTTCTTGGGTCGCTATTCCCTTTCCGAACAGAATTATGACCTGCACTTTACCATTTTGTTACAATACTACTACTTCACTACTTTACCAGCGTCTTCATTCAATCACAACCAGTTAATCCATCTGAGTTTTCTTTACACAACAATCTAGGACTTCACATAGACTTACTGAATATCTCATATGAAGATGTTTTACAAAATCTGAAACGATCTAAGGATACTTTTACAATGGGCGTAGATGGTATTCCCAGTTTTGTTCTAAGAGACTGACTATGCGTATATTTTTGCCGAGCCACTACAGATCTTATTCAATTGCATCTTACTTAATTCTTCCTTTCCGCCTTATTGGAAAAAGCATATATTTGCCCAATACCAAAAAAGGGAAAGCAAAATGATGTATCAAATGATAGAGGCATTTCACTACTGTGTAATTTCTCTAAAATCTTTGAAACCATACCGTATAGTAAACTTTACTACTCTACCAGGCACCTTATTTCGTCACGCCAACATAAGTTCATACAAAGGAGGTCAACAATATCTAATTTAGCGGTTTGTACTCAATATGTCTCTGAGGTTTTGGATAATAGAGGACAGGTCGATGTCGTCTATACGGACTTCCAAGAAGCATTTGACCAGATTGACCATAACATACTCCTTTTGAAACTAGAAAGTATTGGTTTTTCTGAAGCATTGATTAAATTCTTCACCTCCTACTTAAGCGATAGACACTTTATGGTCAGATATCAAAATTTCAATTCAATATCATTTTATCCAACTTCGGAAGTTCCACAAGGTTCCAATCTGGGCCCCATATTGTTTTTATTCTTTATTAATGATCTTCCTGAAGTCATTATTTGTGAGCATTCTCTAAACTCTACTCTGAAATTAAATATTCTACAGATTCCATTTATCTTGAAGACTGCATTAACAGAATGTGTTCATGGTGTGAGACAAATCATCTTAAACTAAATATAACTAAATGTAACGTAATGACTTATACTCGCAAAACTACATCTTATACTCACAACTACTTCATTGGGAATAACATCATCAGTTGATGTATTCAAAGATCTGGGTATTTATTTTGACAGCAAACTCACTTTTGTTGAACATATAAACCATATTGTTTCTAGTGCCTTTAAATCTTGTGGGTTCATTTACCGCAATTTCCGGGACTTTTCCAATATAAGCATCTTCGAATCTCTGTTTTATGCTCTGGTGAGGTCAAAACTAGAATACGGGTCGATTATATGGTATCCGATTTATCACGTTCATTGTCAACATTTAGAATCGATCCAAAGAAAGTTCTTAAATTTTTTGATTTTTTGCAAGATGGATCTTATCCTCCTAGAGGTCTGGATCAAAATTATTTACTTGCGAGATTTAATTTTGACTCTTTAGGAACCAGACGCAATATTATGCTAATTAGGTTCTTATTTAATATCTTGAATGGCAAGCTTAATTGCCCTGATCTTTTAAAATAAATAAATTTTCTGATACCACGCCTAAATTCTAGACACTAACTTTATTTTACTGTGTTGCTCCTAGATCAAATATTTTAAGAAAGTCCCCAATATCTCTGATGTGTGTGTGTGCTCTCAGATGTTGAGAGCCTGGAATTCTTGGTACTTAGTTTTTCCATTGTTAGGCCACGTCCAAGCCGAGACTCCAACGGAAACCGAGACATATGTGGCGGTATATTTGAAAGAGTTGGAATCAACCTGTTCCAACGGTTTCCAAGTTGGCCCGGGGTACGTCAGAGATAGTTTACTTTGGTGTAGACAGGATTTGAGATGGCTGGACTGAATGGACTGTCCAAACTGACAACTCAAATTAACTTTTTATATGTACGAGCGCTCTCAAATATATTTCAGCTCCAAATGCCAACATCCACATGTACGTACGTTGAGTTGCCGTTGGATTTTGGTCTAGACCAACCTTTACATTAATAAAATATTAATAGAGTAATTTCTTATATCTTTAAATAAAATTGAAATGAGTTTTGTTTCGCTTTGAAGCATTTAGTTGGAAAATTTTATGATTTAGAAATTGGAGTCGGGTCGAGGTCCTTGTATGATGTATTTAAAAAAATTGTTTGAAAAGTATTCTAAGGGATAAACAATGTACGCTTGCTTTTTCTTAGCTAGACGTATTATTGGGTACAGTAGGTCCGGAACAAAAAGATCGTCAGCATTTTGGGATACCAGTGATACCACCCTTATATTGCCCATGCAAAGACTCAAACAAACGCAAATAAGACGAAAGTTGATACCTCAAATTTCATTTTTTTTTATGTTACGTCATTTAGTAAATGGAAATTTATGAACGAGAGCAACAAAAAAATATCAATATAATCGAATTAAACCTATTACCGTGAGATAGCGTACTGTTGAAGTAAGTAATTTTTTGTTGCCTGGCATTTTGAGGGCTGAACTATCAGCCAACTTTTCATCAGCCAACTAGCCACAAGTTGGCTGATGAAAATATGGGTGGTTTTAATGCCTGTCCTCGTTCGAAAATTCGGAAAATCTTTCAATGGCCAAAAAGGTGGGGGTTAACTTGCAAGAAAAAAGTTCAATTTTTCACGTTTTCTGTTGTCTGGCAATCGAGAGAATTGCCAGACGGTAATAACCGTTCTAAATTGAGCTTTCCGCGGGAAACAATGCGGAAATTTCGGCCATTTTTTAGCGATTTAAATTTATCTGCCTACGCGGTAAGTTAAAGGTACATTGATAAATAATTATTTAATTTGCCAGATGGTTTGGAAATTGGAAAAACAGTGCCAAACGAAGAAAAATGGACAAAAATGATATAAAATTTTTCACGTTTTTTTTCGTCTGGCATTTCGTATTTCTATTTAAAATACGTGTACAAACACACCTAAAAAATGCCAGACAAGCTGACTTATTCGAAAATGTATTAATAAATAAAAAAAGTTACAAAGAAATATAAAATTTTCCACTATTTTTTTTCGTCTGTCATTTCGTATTTCTATTTAAAACTCGTGCACATACACATCTAAAAACGCCAGATAATTTGACTTGTTAGAAAATGTATTAATAAATAAAAAGGTTACAAACAAATAGGTATAAAATTTTCCACAATTTTTTTTTGTCTGCTATTTCGTATTTCTATTTAAAATACGTGTACATTTATACCTACGGTCCATTTCTTTTCATCTATTCTTTATTTTGTTCTTTGTTTCTTACTACGTTTTACTCTTAGTTTTCGTGAGTTAAGTTGTTCATTGTTTACTGTATTCTTATTATTTTGCTCGTCTTAAATTAAATGTGTTCAGGAACAATATTGCGTCTTCTAATTGTTATTTCCATCTAGCAGTATGGTATTTTTGTTAACTCGTAGAGTTGTCATGATTAAATTTTTATTAATTCGTTTAAATCTCTGTTGCTCAAAATAAATATCAAGTGTGCTATTTTGCCGAACTCATAAAGAGCTCGTCAATAAGAATCGGCCGGAAAAATATATTGTTGCCATTAAAAAAAATTATCGTTAACGGTGCCGTTAACGATAATTTTCCGGATAATTTTCTAGGCATTCCGGATTAATAACGTTAATCCGGAATGCCTAGAGCGCCATTTTATTGTATATTACATCAAAGCAAGCGGATTTAAAAATAAAAACGTTTCCCAGGATTTTAGATAGAAACGTCAGTCTTAAGAAATATTTAATGTATCCGTTACTTTTCTAACGCACTATATGTAAAAGGGAATGAGGGGAAATTCACTACTCACAGTCAAATTCATAGTAGTTATCGAGATAAAATAAACATGATTTTTTAAGGTTAAGAAAAACTCGACGTGTTGCCCAACTCGCCCCAACGGTCTCGTATAATAAACATTTACTTTTGGCACTAGTTGCATAAATAACTATTAAACTTAATTAATGTTTTGTATTTATCTAGTCATATTTCTTACATCATTCCATGTTCAGTGTTAATGTCATTTTCTATTATTATTATTATTAAGATACTAACACAGTATAAATAAAATAATATACAGAAAAAACCGCAACACAGTAACTATTGCAACTAATAGTGTTCTTTGCACCATGTATCATAAATCAGTGATGATGCTACTTTCTCACTAAAAAAAAATTACATCACTGGCTCACTGCTGATTAGCAACTCGCGAAATTTCTATTCTGGATCCACCAAATTGATGGCATTGCGTGATAATTATGACTATGTAAATACCAGCATTTTATATATTACGAAACATGCTAATTTTCATAATGATAGATTATGTAAATAGGCACAACCGAAGAAATTACTTTCCCCGTTCGCGAAATCGAAGTATGTCATAACATCCCACGGCTGAACATTGAACTTCATCACCGATATGTGGCACGTTATGTCGGCTATAGGCCGGATTCTGTATGAATTTAATAACCGAGCAGGTTTCGCCTAAAGAAACTCGCGATGCATTGCTAGCAGCTCTAAATGAAAAAAAATCTAGGACGGGCATACTTATTTTACAAGGTTATATTTCAATTTTTGCAATCGCGTTTTAAAAAATGCGATATTATAACCTTATTTCTTATTTGGTAATATATTCTTGTTTCAAAACAAGTAGATCAATACCATGCATTTCGTAAATGTTTATTATAAAATGTACATATCGCATAATAAAAGAAAATATATTCCTCGAGAATATTAGAATCAATTTTTGCGGAAAGGGTTAAGTACAGTCATTATAGTCAGGGAGCTGTAACGCTAAAAACTCCTAAATGCCGTGGACGTCCGTCGGATTGATAAACGATGTGGAATTTATGACCCCGAGAAGGTCACTCCAAATGGACGAAATGTGAAACCTGTACCTCGATAAAAAAATTACATTCTAGGGCTCATCAGCAACCCAGTGCTAATATTTTTTGCGTTCGGTCAATGAAAAGGCTGCGGTCAATTTTCATTAATATATTGACCGGAAACTAGGACAACCAGAAAAACCTACCACTACCATGACCAGGTTCTCGGAAGGTACTTACGACATAATGGATCGCGAATTTGCATTCCCTGGGGGGGGGGGGTTGTTTTTTTATGTCTTTCTAAAAACTGCACAACTTAGGTATAGGAAAAGCTATTGCAAAATTGTAGGATCTGTAGAAGTACATTTCATGGTTTAATAAAATACACAGTATTGAATTATTGGAGATTTTGGAAGTTTTCGAATGTCATATTTGACACAATTTGTTTTGCACTATGTATAACTGCACTAAGTTCAACTTTTGATACATTTTTCGAAAGAGCCATGCTCCCTCTACAGTATCCCAAAAAATTGTTTCTAGCTACTCACACAAGCTAAATATTTAATGTGACTAAATTTAAAAAAAATTCAAGTCAGACATCTCGAATACTATCAATATTTTGATAGGAGTGCATTAGACAAGCTGTCCTTAACGTATCATATAAAATTCGATAAAATAATTAAAAACATAAGTTGCTAGTTAAAATAACAAAGTTAGTGCCTGTACAGAAAAAACTGAATACCCTGTACATCCGAATTTACTTTTATTTTATGGAGATCTAGAAGTTAGGCAACGCTGTAGAAAAAATTGAAATATCTCCTTTGCTAACCTAGATATTGGACTTCCGCGCACTAGGTGGACACCATGTATATGTTTTATTCACTTATTAAGTCCATTCATGGCTGTCTTATTTAATGTTCCAATTGTAATTGTACAATATAATTATCTTAATGAGCCGTTTGTTACGGTCACTGTTCATTAATCGACAATTTAGATATCAGAAGTTTGTTGTAGGTACATAATTCTGAATAAAAATATTGTGAAAAGTGACTAGATGCACCCTTCAACATTTGTGGTTATAACTCAGGTTTGAATAATACAAGTTTCTTTGCGGCCTTAGTCAATTGTATTAATCAATACGTCACCGAATATTGATAATAATTTCGTAGCGCACACATATGTCGCTTCATTGTTCTCCGTGATTCGCGCGCATAGGCGACGTTGGCAGATCTATTTTTGTGATTGTTTTAGTTGGCTTCATCTTCCTTCTTTTTGATGCGTGAAAGACGTAGTTGTTATTCTCCATTTTGTTAAAAGTTTAAGTGGTTTCCTTATAAATAACGTACGTGTGATACGCTCCGTAGTGGGATTTTTAAAGGAAATTACTGTCATCTGTTTGAAGAACTCAAGCTTGGTCCCTAGGACGATTGAAGCATTCCGCCCAGTCAACATTTCTTGAAGCCGTTTAACATCGATTAAGGCTTCTTATGTCGAGTGTAAGTTCACTCAAGACTTCCAGCCTTCGCTCCGATTTGTGGCTTCAAGTCGCGCCACTCAGCCACCTAGATACCTAGCCACTTACACTCATACTTCCATTCATACTCTACTTAGACACTTGGCCATTTCGCTCACTTGAGATCCATACCTTGATTTTACCTTGAACCTTCATTGGATAGTGTACCTTGCACCTAGACTTATATGCCAGAGCATCGGTACCCGTTTTGCTTGGAATGTTGGACTGACTTCCGCTGGTGTGAAACTGGATACTGGAGAGGCCTTCTCACCAGATGACGTACTTGCCATTTTACAGATAAACTATAGTTTAAGTATACTTCTAGACGAACCGCCTTTTTTGTTAAAATCTTTTATCTTCAGTGCTGTTAGGGGAGCGGGACACCTATCTAATTATTTCGCGCCTTTTGCTATATTTAAGTTTCATTTTACCATAGCGTACTTGGACCTGAATGCCTCCACTATTTAACTTATACTGTATGTTCAAATATGTTAAGCCATGGGCTGAATTTACCACACATATACCTGACTACCTCCGCTACTTAGGTAGGTAGCACATTTACGTAGGTATAACTCTAATTGTTTTCTGGTATTGTTTGTGTGAGTCAACGTGCATGCCGAATCTACACAGGTAGTCAATAGATATTTATTATGTTTTATGCATTGAAAGTTATGCGTTCGTTCTTATGTATAACACAACATTTGGGATAGATGTTGGGATATATTTGGGGATTTCTTTCTAAATTACTGTTTGTCAATATATTTATTTGCAATTAGATTTACATGCAATGTGATTTATTTGTTTTCTTATTAAGCTGAGCTACCTTAGGCAAACTTTTATTGCCCACTTTCAATTGCTGTTGAATGCACTCTGGAAAGGTAATAGGTTTTCCTAGAGGTAAATTCCCCTCTATTTGTTTTCAAAATATTTATCGAAAACATATTTGTAGTAGATTTATCATACAAATCATTTTACTCATATGTTAGTGTTGCATATAATAACCTACAAGCATCTGCAGATGAAAATTGACATCGGTTATCACTTGCTGCGTATTTTTATGGAATTCTGCTTCCCCCACTTTACTTGTGTAGTACTAATCCATTATTACATTTCAAAATTAACCATAATAATAATATTCTACTTTCTAGTGAACAATGTGGGGAAAAATTACGATTATCCAATGTACCTGACTGAAGTACCAGAGAAAGAGCTTGTGGAAATTATTAACATCAATGTCGGAGCTGTTACCATGATGTGCCGTTCATTCCTGGAAGATATGAAAGCAAGAGGCAGAGGGGCGGTCGTTAACATTTCCTCGGGATCAGAACTTGTACCACTGCCTTTTATGACAGTTTATGCGGCTACTAAGGTAAGCAACTACTGCAATAGTATATAGTGATGCTAGCGGAATAAGTACAGACTGCTGAACGTTACGACAATATAGGTCTCTTTGCTGAATATAAATCAGGATACATTCATTTCCCAAGCAGCATGGTGACGTCATTATTACGTTCTTTTAAGGTGATCTTAGGTCTAAGACGTCAAGTGACCGATATGAGGCCGAACATATGACGTCATTTCTATGTCGTCTTTAAAACGTCACTTTTTTCTCGTCATTCAGACGTACCTTTTTAATCTAACGTTACTAATCCTTAGGACGTCATGAATTTGACGTCAACTTGACGTCATATTATCGTCGATCATTTTTCCTCCCTTTCGTTATACTTATTTCTTATTTGTCTACAATAATAATTAATGTTATGTTAAGTTTGAGACATTTCAAAATTTAAAACATAAAGGGCACCACAGCCAAATTTTTTGTATTTTTTCAAAAAATTTTGAAAATTTTTTTTTTATTTTTTCAAAAAATGTTTTGAATTTTTTCAAAAAATTTTGGAAAATTTTTTAGAATTTTTCCAAAAAATTTTAAAAAAATTTTTCAAAAAAAAGATTGCTTTACTTCTGGGTCTTGTTTCCAGGATATAAAATTCTATTCTAATTCTGTAGTTAAAAGAACTACAAGAGAAAATTTGGTTGTGACTTTTTCTCGTCTTTTGACGTCTCTCTTGTAGTTCTTTTAACTACAGAATTAGAATAGAATTTTATAAACAAGACCCAGAAGCAATTTTTTTTTAATATTTTCAAAATTTTTTGAAAAAATTTAAAAAAAAAATTTCTAAATTTTTTGAAAAAATTCTAAAAAATTTTCCAAATTTTTTTTTTTATTTTTTCAAAAAAATTTTGGTAAGTTTTTTTGAATTTTATCAAAAAATTTTGAAAAAATTTTCCAAAAAAAGATTGCTTCACTTCTGGGTCTTGTTTGCAGGATATAAAATTCTATTCTAATTCTGTAGTTAAAAGAACTACAAGAGAAAATTTGGAAAAATTTTTTGAAAAAATTCTGTTTTTTCAAAAATTTTTGAAAAAATTCAGAAAATTTTTTCAAAACTTCAAAGACCATTAACTATTTTTTTACTTGTGGCATATAGCATTATTACAATAAGTTGATAGCATATAGCATATAGCATTATTACAACAATCAGTTAATGACGTCATTTAAACGTCAGTTAATGACGTCGTTTAAACGTCCAATAAACGTCATTTGGCTGTGACTTTTTCTCGTCATTTTGACGTCTCTCTTGTAGTTCTTTTAACGTATTTATGTCCTAAAAACTGACGAAATAAATACGTCATAATAATGACACCATGCTGCCTGGGTTGTGTCTATTGTTCCGACTGATTACTTTGTTATTTACAGATTTGAGACAAAAATATCAGTCATCGTAATGGTTTGGTTCCCTCCAAGACTCAAAACTTTAGGCGCTTCCTCTTTCCCATTGCCCACAATGTCCACCATCACTGTAACATTGCCCACAATGTTACAGAATGTGGATATATCCTGGTCTCCCAAGTTCACGTCAAGATAGATAACTCATTTTTAAGTCAGAAATATATTTTCTAATGTCCTTCAAAGTGTATGCGCAACATACATGACAAAAATCATCTAGATGATTCACATAGCTATGGGCAATATCATGTAACTCAAACTGATTTAAAATTCTAATTTAAGGTCCGAAATTAAAATTATGGCTTCTAAGATACCATTATTTCAATGTTTTTCTATTCATCAAAACTGGAATCAGTTGTTATTCTTTATATGTTGTTGTTACGCAAAAAAGGTTGAAATTTCTGGAATCAGCACATCAAATATATCCATATTTTTCTGCCACCAAGACAAAATTTTCATTTTGTCGGGCTGTGAATATGACATAATCAAGAAAATGTAAGTCGGAGACTCTGCCCGTCATGAGATCGTCTATAAACTTTTAATTAAAACCTGATTTTATATCTGCATACGTATCTTCACCGATTACTGTGAATCTGGTTACACAAGTGTTGAATGTGATACTATTAAACCCATTTTAACTTAAATTGTATTTCTTTGATTATTCGTCCATCTAAATAGCATTTCACAGTATATGATTTAATGACCTTTGTTTATATTTGGTTAGTAAATAAGTTTATCCAATAGCAATCATCAGATTTCATATGAACCAGATTATTTGTAGGCCTACATCAAAAGCTTCACTGCTGCGTTACGTCATGAATACGGGAGTTCTGGGATCACAATCCAACATGTAGCTCCATGGTTTGTGGACACCAAGATGAACGCTTTTAGCAAGAGGATTCCAAAATATAGACTGTTTGTGCCGACGGCTAAGGAATATGCAAGATATGCAGTGGCGACCTTGGGAAAAATGGATGAAACTACAGGATACTGGTCTCATGGGATACAGGTACAGATTATAATAAACGAGTTTCAGATTCGTCACTTAGCTGAGATTCATTGTAATAGCCACAAGCGGGACAAAAACAGAATATATTTCAAAACGAACTGTTACTTATGATAAAATAACTTGTAAGGGGGTTTCCTCATCACCATAGAGGTACCCTAATAGACGCGTTGGCTCTTAAGGAGGTCTCGTCAATCGCCCTATCTCCACTAAAACCGATTGCCAAATGTAGTAACGTAATTTGTAGTAATTAATGTATATTAAACAATTTTCACAACCATTAACAAATTTAATAACAGAATGTGCACAATATCCGGAAATATAAAATAGTGATGATAATACTGAAGAATTTAGTTTAATGTTAGACAAATTATGAATTATTTCTGAAAAGAAATCGATATTTTCAGACATGTCAAACGAAGAAACATCTGTTTCTTCTTTGTCATGAAATGAAAACTCGTTTAAGGAAAATGTACCAAACTTAGCCGACTTTACTCTAAGAAGACTTAAAACTTTTATTTTTTTTCTGATGCAAAGACTTGTGTCACATAAATATGTACATGTGATTCGCTTAGTAGCCTATATTTTCCAATAATAATAATAATATGTCTTTATTTCTTGCAAAAACAACAATAAAAAAATATATATATAAGAGAGATGGCGATATTCAACATTGTTGCTCTTCCATACAACCATCTCAAGTAAACTAAATAACAATTAGAGTACTATACGAAATATACAAAAACAAAAAAGTCAACATAGGTGAATACAAAAATAAATAATAATAATAATAATAATAATCTGACAATTAAACAGACTGTTTATCAGCGAACATTATGTTTTTTATCAGTTTTTTTACAGAATATACAGACGAAAAGAATTTGACATCATTAGGTACTTACTAGATTGAAAATCTTACCACCATTATAACTAAAAGACCGCTGGAACTGAGTAGTTCTATGCTTAGGGATACAAAGTTGATCGCGATAACGTGTTGAGCGTCTATGTATATCAGAATGTTTTACTAGCCTGGAGACTAAATATTTAGGTTTATTGTTTTTAAAAATCTTAAATAACATACAAGATAAATGCACTTTAAATCTTTCGCTCAGGTTTAGCCACTTGGAAGACTGAAAACTCGGTGAGATATAATCAATTTTTTGCAAATTATAACTGTACCTCAAACATGCATTTTGAATCTTCTGCAGGCTTTCTTTGTCTTTACACAGGAAGGCAGGCGAATATACAATATCACAGTATGATAAAGTGGATAATATTAAGGAGTCACACAGTTTTAGCTTAACCTCGGTACTAAGGTAGTCTCTGTGCATGTATAACACCTTAAGTTTGGCAAATGATTTTTGTATAAGATGACTCACGTGTTTAGAAAATCGAAGAGAGGTGTCCAGTCATAAACCCAAATTCCATTTAACATAATATTGAAGACAGTGTTGTAACACAAGCTTGTGAGCTAAAGATACTTCAGAAATAGTGTCTAAGTCAGTATTAATTTTCGTCACAGCCAAGGGTAAAGTTTCAAAACTAAAGGTAAAATATACCTGAGTATCATCAGCGTATTGATCCGACTGACAATATTTAAGGTACTTATAAAAATCCGCCGTGTAAATACAAAATAGTAGAGGTCCTAAAATACTACCCTGAGGAACCCCTTTAGTTATATCAGAAAAGTCAGATATATCATCGTTCAAAATAACTCTCTGGCGCCTACCAGTAAGATTTCGGGAAAAATTAACTGCTATTTCCGAGAAGCCGAAATATTTTAATTTTAAATAGAGGGTTATATGATCTAAGGTATCGAAGGCCTTACTAAAATCTAAAAGTATAAGACAAACATTGTTATTAGGATCTGTTTCTTTAAATATGTCATCTGTGACGTCACATTCAAAACGTCCCTCCAATTTGTCAGTTTGGAACTTTCCTAATAAAAGAAATTTCACTTCAAATGATTCAATTTCATATGATTCAAACAAGTAGTGAACAAGATTAATTGATGTTTTAAATTAGTATGGCATATTAAATTAGTATTAGTATTTAAATTGAGTATGGTTTAAAGAAAACAAATTAACAGCAGTTAATTCACCGTTTCTTAAACCTTCAAATTGTACCTTCCCATGAGCAAAGAAAATCATTATTAATTTATTTATTAATCATTTTTATCATTAAATACCCTTATTGGGTACCTAAACGGATCACGTTGGTGATATCCTGATTTGGGTGAACGCAAATTTACTATTTTCCACCAACGTAGAATGATGGTTAAAAATTCAGTTTTACCCTAATTACATTGATTTAGAGTCATTGATTTATTTAGAGATTGATTTTTTCATCAAATTACATCACAGCAAGCCGTACATTTTGTTGTTCGAGTGGCTGTACCTTTTGTCGTTCGAGTGAGGATGGATTTAAAACTTTTTTTGAGAGAGCAGGAGCCATTTTAAAAAATTTGATTACTTTCCTCGGAGTATATTTTTTCTAAATCAGACAAATTTGCCTACAAAATTAAGAGTTAAATTAGGCATCGAAATGGCGAAAAACAAACGAACGTTCTTTATTTTTTTGACTTAACCAATTGTTGCGAATTCATTTAAATAAATGCACCGTATCAAAGAGTAACTAAATTCTTTGCTGGGCGTCAGAAGGATTGTCAATAAAGCAGGGTAAATCTTATCTGTTACTTGTATTACATAAAGTCGATAACAACTTCGGTTCATTCTGTGATTGTCACATTGTCACAAATTAAAGAAATAATGCGGTAACCGATTTCTGTTAGTACTCTAATTACATTTAACATTTTATTTCTTTTAAATCAACTTTGGATAATAATTGCCTTACTGGATAAGGAGCAACAATATCTACATTCATAGAAAAAACTGAACTTAACATAAACGCTTGAATTTTAGTAGCAACTTCGTTATGCTCTGCAGACCCGATTAAATCTCCACCCTTATATTCAGTTTTAGGAGTAACGTGAATTTCATCAAATAACATGTTTACTCTTTTTTCGTCTCCCAAATGTTGATTTTTCTTTAAAGGTAGGCGATTTGTTTCTTTTTTAGACCGGTGTCAGATTTTAGGTTTTTTAGACATTTAACGAGTCGTACATATTCAATTATTATTTTAACTTTATTACAACTTTGAAATAGAGCTTTTTACTAAGTAAAAACTACGAAAAACGTACAACGTTTTACAAGTACAATCAACAAGCACTACAAGCAGCGGACGACGCCTTAACTAAGTACTCTGTTGTATGCGGAATTCATGGAATCCACGTCCGATCTTACTTCTCTATCTAACTTACACATTCTGTATATCTCTATCCTATCATATCTAGAAATAGGTGGGGAATGATTTTTAGATTCCCAGCGTACGGTCCTTCATAGACGACTTGATGTAAAATACAGTAAAATCACCAGCGTTGACGTCATTGTCATCATATTTTTGATTTTCCCGGCTTCTATCTCACGAGGTTCCGCTACAAGCAATTAGAAATTGACCTATAAGGCCTTAAGATCTTTGTTGGAGACCAATGATGTAACTTGATAATATATTTAATCTCCCATCAATCTGTATAAACAATGGTTTGAAATTTCACGTAGACAGACAGAATAATAGTAAATATAAATAGTTTTACCTTTATACCGTTTTTTTGTTTCAGTATTTTCTGGTTGGGATCGTTCCTACATGGGTTAGGATGTATTTTGGAGCACACGTAACTCTGTTGTTCAGGAAGGATTATTTTAAGGAAAGAGGCATTTCAGATGATGGTTTAATCAAAGAAAATATCAAAGTAGAATAATTTAGTGTAGTATTAATAGAAGCTTTAATTTTTGTACCTTTTAGATAATAAAAAATATTGTAAACGAACCTTATTTACGTATTTTCTTTCAAAATTATGAATATGAAAGATATCATACTAAGATACCATAATAAGATGATCTTGGAATACATATTAACGAATATTTTAACCAAGTGTCTATCCCTATTATAGTATAAAACAGTATCTATATACAAGTTACCTTCTGGGGATTTAAACGTATTTTTCAATTTATTAAGAGGGTTGCTTAATGATTTATTAAAAAACCAATCTATGCTTATATTATGTGGAGATTGTAACATTGATTAGGTATATATCAAAGAGAATGTGCAACGGTCTATGTAATATTCTTAATTCATACAATATAAATTGTCTTATTAATGAATCAACGAGAATAGGTATAAATTCAAATTCGTGTATAGACCATATACGTAGCAATTTTTTAAAAGATGAAAGAAATTTTAGTTGCAAAATTGTATCAAATGGGTTATCTGATCAAACATTCACTATAGTTTACTGTAGTGAATTCAAATGTTACTATCAAAAAAGCATATCCTACAATATTTGTTGAACCGGTTAAAGAAAATGAATTCATTAGGAATTAAAGAAATAAAATATATTAATGTCAGTTGTCAATTATCTGGCAAAGTCATTAATATTTTTAATTGGTCTCTAGCAGATGGTATGTTTCCGGATTAATTTAAAATTACTAATGTAATTCTCAATACAAAAAGAGGTCATAGTTGATAGCTGTAGCGTATTCGGTCCCGAGAGTAGTTTTTATTTATTTTTTATGGTATTTATGATTAAATGTGTTTATTAATGTTAAAATAAAACAAAAAAAATATTACAGAAAATTAGTTTCATTTAATTAAAAAATATGACATGTCCAGTATTTTGGACAAAAGGAATAACTTAACATAATATATTAAGTGTAGGCGAGGGATACCAGATCCCTCTAGCGGCCAGTTGCTACTACCCATCACACATTATATGTTTTGTGATAAGCAGCGTCCTGCTTTTTGGGTAGTAGCAAAATTGCGCAACACAATCCGAATGAGTCCAAAACTCATGATACCCTTTCAACTCCCACTCTGAATCAAAATAAATCAAATTCTGATTGTCTAAAATTTCTCTCTTCCAGTTTTGAACTCTGTTATTTAAATTTTTCTTTTGTTCTAAGCAGTTCATTTTATATTACGATAAAGGTACATCATCATCTGAGTCAAACTCATCTTGTTCAGAAATCATAATACCGTCCTGCTGATCTGGTTCCTCAAATGCAGCTACACTGCTTTCAACTGCCTTATATATTTGTTCACGAACCATTTCTAATGAGTACCCAGATGTTTAAACTGCTTGCCATCAATCTCTATACAACGCAAAATCCACTTCCGAAGCGGATATACATTGGATTGCATTTTCTATTCTAAAAACCATATCCTCCCTTATCGTGGTCGTTCTTGAAACATCAAATATTTCATTCTACACCAGAGAAAAAATCCAGATGGGTAAGGTCAGGTGACCTAACGGGCCATGGAAATAAACTGCCTCTTCCAATGCACTTGTGAGGAAATGTTCTAGAATATCTGGACACAACATTTCCTGCCTCTATTCTAGCAATGATAAAGTAAAAATGAAACCAAATTCATTTGATTCTGTTAAGCCAAACCGGGGTAATCGCCATTTTTCTTTACAAATGTTTACCTTACCTTCTTACCATTTAATTTTAAGAGCTACGAAAAATATTTTTAGACCAAAGTTATTCAAACTTTTACGAACATTACTATCTGTTGTAATGTAACCAACCCGGGTCGGTTCAACATAATAATCAGAGAAACACATGGCCGGGGTACGTGATCGTCAAAAGGGGAAATACCTACCCTACGTTGTATTTAATTTAAATTAACCCTGCCCGAGACGCACTGGTTACTAACAAAAAGCGGGAGTTTTGAGATGAAAAAGGACTAAACATTTTAATACACCTACTGCTTTATTTAAACAGGTATTAAATTTATGAACAATATAAAATAAATAAATGCCGTACTCAGCCTTGAATTCACGAGGGGAAAGAGCACGGCAGAGAAACCCTCGATCTCTATTCAAAAGAATCGCAATAATGCTGTTGGACACTTAGGTGAAGGTAAAATGAAAACTTAGAAGGGTTTCCCATACTTGTGTTTTAACCTACAATCATTCTCAAGATACAAAACTGAAGTGTTTGTTGTTAGTTAGCCGTACTTTCGTCAGAAGGTACTGAGGTCCCATCCTTGAGGTAACCCAGCTAGTAGTTGTAAGGTTTTGGTGCAAAAACGAAGGTCCCATACGGGAGGCAACTAGCGTGTTCGCCCAGGCACGGGGGAAAAGTGTTAATAAATTCAACAAGGCACAAACATTCATCATCTCATACAATAAGCAGCAATTAAGTCACTGTTATAAGCAAAACCCAAAAGTATGAAAAACCTACTCGTAGTCATGAATGGAACAAAAAGGTCAACAACATTACTTAGATCGAACTGAATAAAACAAAATAAAATAATCTTAAAAACCAGAATGAGCTGAACACACTAAATAAACAAGTAAAATGTTCATAGTTTATGCATAACGTATCATAATTATTTAAAAATCGGTATCTCGTCTTTAAACAAAACAGAGGTCACGACATCGCAAGTTTATTAACTAAACAAGGGATAGGGTCCATTTCACTGTACTGGCTGTACAAATTTTTATAAAATGCTCTACGACTTGTCCATAGAGTTTCCGATATTTGGTACCCATTAATACTTAAAGATCCTTACTTTGGAGAATTAATGTGTATATTTGAGGTATTAATGGAGGTCTTTAAGTATTAATGGGTACCAAATATCGGAAACATGCAAACAGATACCAAATATCGAAAAACATGCTTCGTTAGAAATTGCAATTTTTATAGCTTTTCTTTTGCCCATTCGGAATAGGAATCTCGCCGAATCGCTTCTTCTCTTATTTTATCTTCTCTATAACTTCTTATTTTGCATCCATACTTATATGTCATTATAATGAGAGGAGTAGTACATTGTTAATACAACAATGTCTCTCTATCTATAGCATAGATAAAAATCACTTATACCTGTTTTCAAAATTATCAATAATAATAGTAAATAATAATAGAAAACAAGAAGAAAAATGAAAATATTATTTATGTTCATTCATCTATTTTACGATACATTTCATTTGGCAAACATAGCACAAATGAATGTCAGTTGAATATTCACAATATCATATATCATATCTCAAAATTATTATATTGTTTTGGTATTAGGTATTACATTTGATAAAAGCTTTTATGTTTTCATTTTATCAAAAATCGCTAATGGTACCAACACAAATGCTGAAAATACTTATCATCCTAGCCACAAGTAATTAAAATCGTACTCCGAGAGCATTATAGTTGCCTCTGGTATTATCA
The DNA here is from genome assembly GCA_964058915.1 of Tetropium fuscum. Lineage (NCBI taxonomy): Eukaryota > Metazoa > Arthropoda > Insecta > Coleoptera > Cerambycidae > Tetropium > Tetropium fuscum. The sequence continues at coordinate 164,975 of CAXKVY010000286.1, read as the reverse complement.
ATACACTTAAGATACTTGCGAAAGATGCAAGATCTGTGAGATTTTATAATTTATATTCTGTTGAGACATTAATTCTATATTTATATACTATATATTCGATAATTATATTTTGCTCTCCTCTTGGCCGAGTCCCTAACCATTATAACTTGGTCTAATGGACAATAAAAATATATTATAGACATTGTAGACATTTTTAAAGACAAAATTTGCCACGGTTTCAATAAATTTACTATATAACATATTTCTAGATAAATCATTTGCTACTTACTATTACAATATATGTTTATAATTATATAGTTTGAATCTGGATATGTATCTCTTTAATTATTAAAGCTGTTCACCTTCTACGAGTAGTATTGGATTCAGCCTGTATTTTGAGTTGCATATAGTCGAATGTAGTGTAAAGTGAATCGATGTTTATGGCGTCATCACCGATAATGTCAGAGAAGCAGACGAGCACAGCTCGGTTAGAATGTATGTACAACCTTTCTTGACTAATCATGAAATCTTTAATGGATGATGTACCTCTGCATTTAAGGCCTCGCCCCGCACAAATACAATGTAGGGCTGCGAGATAAAGCCAGCCTCATAAATTGCACACCATACCAAAAATTTGTCCTCAAACTTTTTTTGCTTTTTAACCTCACATCGTCAGGGACATTCTCGTAATTGTCCGCGTAGAAACCATCTTATCAATGTTTGACAGAGTGAAATATTTTTCATCGTCCATCACGATCAACTTCTTGCCTAAATGCACTCGCCTCAACGCGTGGCAACATTCCGGAATTCTCTCTAACTGGGCCTCTGTGTATTTTGGAGCTTTCATCCTTTTCCTGAAGACAATATTCTTCCTTGTATATGCTACATATTTTAATTCGACTTCTAATAAAGGTGCGTATTCAAATAGATAACGAAGGCGAATGCATTCGGTCGATAATATTATAGCCTGAAATTGCTCGGCGTTCGGTATAAATTTGGTTTGGGTCATATGTCCACAAACCTCCGAACTAATGTATTCCGTCTTCGTTCATTTTCGCGGGTAGGTATATACAACCAAATAGCGTCTTTCTGTTAGAACAATATAGTGGAACGGATCTAAGTTTGCAAACCGAGTGACTTTTTTGAAAAAAAAAATTTCCAGCTTGTTAATAATGTTTTCCCCTACACCCTGGTAACTTTTTCCGGGAATTGTTGTCCACCAGGGGGTGCGCGCAGTCCTTTTAATATTGTAGATAGAAACAAGTTTTCAACAAAAAAAATAGGTCTCCTCAATTCGCGTAATCTGGTTTTTGACCCGTCAAAATTGGTCCATTAGAACCGGATATACAGCCGTTTTAAGGCTTTTGTTTTTTAGAGAGGGGACAAGAAAAATTGAGTGAGTGGTGGTGTTGCGGGAAAGGTGGGATCGGGAGGCTGATTTTTTTTCACTTGTAGGGAAGGGTTATCGGAGGCCCAGGATGATTTTTTTCCAGATAGCTCAATTAGGGAAGGGTTGGGAGGGGAGGGGGTGGAAAATGGTCAAACGGGTGTATCTCCAGCCCTGATGAACCGATTTTAAAAAAAATGTTTTTTTATAAGGATTCGCGGACAGCTTGAAAAAAACTCAAAAACACGGCCGGGGGGGGGGGTGAAAATAAAAACGTTTTTTTTTTTGTTATGAGAAAGAGGGAGGGGCGCATATCATATTGAAAAAGTTGGGCAATTGTATAAACTTTGCTGGAAAAAAAAATTAACCATTTCGTTCATTAGGGACGTCGGGACGTGGAATCCAGGTTAAAGCCCTGTAGAAGGGCGAGGAGACGTCCTACGCCCTTCATTCTGGGCTCATTCTCAAGGTGAAGGTTTCCCTGACTGTAAAAACTGTAGTAGGCCGATTTCACTTGATGATTCGCTTGCGATCAATTGCAGTCATAGAGCTAATCAAGCGTCGCGTCGATAAATACAGATGTTAATACTGATTGAATACTATAATTTTTCCCCGACCATTGTACATTTTTTATATTGAACATGTTGTTTTCCAGTTCTTAATAGTGAAGTTTACGTCACGAGCCGAAGGCGAGTTCGGTATGGTTTGTGTCATTATGTCCACAAACCTCCGAACGAATGCCTTCTGTCTTCGTTTATTTTCGCGGGTATGTTTAACCAAATAGCTGTCTGTTAAAACAATAGAGTCGGGAAAAGATTTAATAATTATTGCAAGTGCAGCTTATATTGTTATCAGTGATAGTGAAGCATCTAATTCAAGGCAGAGAAGGATATATTTGTTTGAATAGTTATGTATTCAAACCAATTATTATCAACCAATGAAATGCGTTTTTCTATTGAGTAAAATAATATTTTTTTCAACAAAACGGAATGAAAACAATATCTGTATAAGAGGGATAAAAATCATAAAAAAAGCTATGTTCGAGTGGTCATATTTCGGTCAATTTTTAACTAAAAAAATTTTTCGACCCAGCATTTAAAAGGAAATTTTGTCTATTTTTTTTCTATTAGACAATGCCTATACCTATCTCTGACCCAAAAAAAATTATTGGCAAAAAAGCAACCAAATAAATCCAAATTTTTTGCTTTTTTCTTTTTTTGTTTTCAACATTTTCGGCATAAAAAAGTCTTTAATTTTTTTTAAATATGCCATTTCTATGGGAAATTCAATTATCTATAAAAAGTTTCATATAAAGTATATCGACTTTGTTTCATTTGCGAGATATTTTGATAAAACTGAAAGTTATAGTTATAGTCAAAAATAACAATGACATTAGCAAGTGAATTGTTTCTCATGATTTTCCATGATTGCGGCCCTAAAGTAAATGCGGCCGTGAAATAAACAAGTAACCGGCCAAACAAGTAAGAATGACAAATGAGTATAAAAAGATGACACTTTAGGAACGTTATCAGATCCGTTAAACGTCACTTTTTGTGACAGTTTCCTAAAAACTATTTTTTTTGTATTACAACTGGTACCACCGCACATTTTAGAAGTTGTCCTGTAAATTAAATGCATTTCTATTGAGCAATAAATAATAGTATATTATTCAACGAACAGTTAATAATAGCCATTATTAAGCAGTGACGTTTACGTGAAAAGGCAAATGCGCAAATAGGGCCAGTTTATAATAACCATTAAATAGCAAGTCGAATATTATAATTTTTCCCCGACCATTGTACATTTTTTATATTGAACAAGTTGTTTTCCAGTTCTTAATGGTGAAGTTTACGTCACGAGCCGAAGGCGAGTTCGGTAAAAATTTGGTTTGTGTCATTATGTCCACAGACCTCCGAACGAATGCTTTCTGTCGTCGTTTATTTTCGCGGGTATATACAACCAAATAGTTGTCTGTTAAAACAATAGAGCCGGAGAAAGATTTAATAATTATTACAAGTGCAGCTTATATTGTTATGAGTGATAGTAAAGCATCTAATTCAAGGCAGAGAGGGATACATTTGTTTGAATAGTTATATATTATAACCAATAAATTTAAACCTTTTAGCATTGAATAAAATAATAATTTTTTCAACAAAATTAAATGAAAACAATATGTGTATAAGAGGTTCATATTTCGCTCAAATATTAAATCAAAAAACTTTCTACCCAACATTTAAAAGGAAATTTTGTCTACTTTTTTTAAATGAATACTTCTTTGGTCGCATGAGAGTGATTTTTCAAGGTCGCGTCACGACTCAGTTTATAAAATTTTCCTCTCGCAAGTGAGATAAAGCATATGACAGATATGACGGAGCCAGAGAAACAGAGATAGCGAATGTAGCTTTGACTTGGGCAACGATCCCCCACAAGTGCTCTAAAGCGGAAATCAAATCCATATAGTTGGGCAACGATCCCCCACAAGTGTTCTAAAACGGAAAGCAATTTTGATATAGTTGGGCAACGATCCCCTACAAGTGTTCTAAAGCGGAAAGCAATTTTGATATAATTTGTAAATGATCGTGACAGGATCGGAATTAACCAGAGTACAATATTACTTATGCATAGCATGCGGGATATATCTGGATTGGACTTTCGATTCTGATCCAAATGGATGATGATCTTACCTGTTCACCAAGAATAGGATAAATAAAACTCAAAAGTAATCACATCATATCATATTTAGCTGTTTTATTGAAGTGAATACTTTTTTGGCCGCATGAGAGTGATTTTTCAAGGTCGCTTTATGACACTGTTTATAAAATTTTGGTCTCGCAAGTGAGATAAAACATTAAATATTAAATATATATACCACATCTTATTATTTCAATATACTTGGAATATCTACAATACAACTATCTCTCTGTCTCTGTCTCTCTCTCTGTCTCTCTCCCTGTATCTCTCTCTGTATCTCTCTCTGTATCTCTCTCTCTGTATCTCTCTCTCTCTCCCTCTCCCCCCCCCCTCTCTCTCTCTATCTCTCTCTCTCTCTCTAGAAGTATTCACTTTTATGACGTGTGCTTGTTAGTACGATCGTGAATATGTGTAAACAATTTGGCTTAAGCAAGCACTTTCTGCACTTGCCTACAATCTAGCAGACACCACTCAAAATGACAGAAAATCAACTTCAACCTAAACATTAATCAAAAATAATTTTGGTACCCATTTGATTCGTTATGCCATATATTACCTAAAAAAGACATGGAAGACGAGAAAATTGTAATATATTTGCGGGCAGACGCTGTCAAAGTAGCGGCTTGAGATTTAGTAAACGATATTATCAACGCCAAATTTATTTCAGTTATTTTTTAAACAAAAATTAAATACAAACCAGCATATAAGCATAACAAACAATCGCTAGCCTTGCTCTTTAATTAAGTCTTATTGCGTTTTTTACATGTTTATATATAAAATGTAAAAAAATACTGCCTAATAGCACACAGATCGAAATAAAATATCCTTTGATACTGTTGTTAAAATCACCACAAAGAAGAATTCTAAAATAGGGTGCCTATATTCTTAAATATACTTAAAAATATAAAAAAGCACTAACTAACACTAACTAAAACATTATACTGCCTAATAGCAATAGCTAATAAGCCTAATAGGTAATAGCAAACAGATCAAAATAAAATATCTCTTCATGTGGTTAAAATTATCACAGAGATGATGTATAATATAGGGTGCTTACATTCTTAGGTATACTTAAAAATATAAAAAACATAAAAAAAGCTGGATTTAAAAAAACAATTTATACCAGATTCAGCGTCTGCAAAAACCTAACGAACTTAATGATATTCTAATAAATGAAAATAAAAATACCGATGAAAGAGCACTTGTCCCCAACTTATTCAAGAAATGGCGACTCAGATGCAGAGTAGGTCGTATTTTTTCTTTCGTTCTTCTGTTATCATTTTTAGTAGAATGACCGAATATAAAGATATGGTTACATAATGGAAAAGCTTACATAAAGGATAAAGGAAAGGATTACATGGAAGGTCTATTGATTATTTTTAATAAATGTAGTTCACCATATAGTAAAAAGCCCCTGTTTATAAAAGCCGCCCCTGAGTTAAGTAACACGACCTTGAGGCGGCAGTCGGTCGGTTTTGGAATATCCGGATAACCCAAAGTCACGTTCAAATCATAATTCGTAAACAATTATTTAATTAATGTTATTAGGTACACCCAATTATGAAGTCCTTACCAAATATTCACAATCTCCTCACAGTTTTTTTTCCATTAAGCAATATACCTATACCTATATTAAGCAATAACGCCTATACCTATCTGTGACTCAAAAAAAATATAGGCAAAAAGCAACCAAAAAAAAGTTTGGCTTTTTTTCCTTTTTTTAACATTGGAAATGTTTATGTTTAGACAAGAGTATATGGGGACCAAGTTAGAAGTTTTCGTTCAAGGCCAAAAGACAGCGGTGTCGCGATCAAGTGACTCAATACATGTAGATATCGCAGCGCTCGACCTTCTAGCGGCGTGAAGAGTACTGGGGGGGGGGGGTATTCTGTGCAGCTATATTGGAAGAGGTGGCGCATTGCTAGTAGTGATGGGAATAATCGGGATATTTTCATAATCATAATTTTCATAAATTTAATAATTCGGGTGTAAACGAATGCCCAACGATAATTAAAATAAAAGAACAAGTGTAGGCTACAAACGTATATTATTCTAAACTAACTAACAAAACCTCTACATATTATTCCTTTCATAGGGCCGTCAAAGCAGCCCATACTTTACAGTTATCGAAACTGTCTCGCCCTGAAGGCAATTGAATACGTCTACCGCAATCTCGATAACATAAACAATAAACATATCGCTCAGCCGGTAGGTCCTATCCTAAAATAGTCGACACCGGGCGTTAGTGTTTACACGAGATATATAATCGAATTTATTTAGGATGAACTTATAAAAATTCGAATTGTTTAATCGAATTTGTAGTATATACAACATGAGTAGGTTCCCGTTATGAATTATGATAGCAAAAATGAAATCATAAATCACTAAATAAGAGATTCTGATTTAGCTAATGAGCGGCCGCGTTTTAAGAATATACATTCAGCAGCATACACATTTAAAAGAGTAAACTGATGAATTTCAATAATGAATTTATTATTGGAATTGTTTCTTATTTATAATTTTTTAAATAAAAAAGAATGACAGCATTCACTTCATAATTCCCCATCGTGAAAGCTGCCTGGGTCACTTGGCCGCTAGTGTTTATTAATTATTAATCTTATGAATATTAGTTTTACCTGTAATATCAAAACTGTTCAAGTATAAGTAGTAATTCCGTCGACAAAAATCATATTTTTTATACGGGGTGATCACAAATTACAAAATCTCAAAAAATTTTTACTTTTCGGAAAAAGCTATTATTTTTAAAGTTTTTGCTTGCCTAAAGCAATGTTGACAAAAATTATGTTTATTATACGAGGTGGTCAAAAATTACAAAATCAATTCAAGAGTAAAGTTTGTACTTTTTGATCACCACGTATAAAATTATCCATTGTCGAGAAAATTTTATTGTTTATAAAAGCTTTTACTTGCTCAAAAAATAGTAATGGCGTCGAAAAATATCATATTTTTATAAGGGGTGGTCACAAATTACAAAATCTCAAAAAAATGTTTAGTTTTCAGGAATACGCTATAATTTTTAAAAGTTTTTGCTTACCTAAAGTAATGTCAACAAAAATTGTGTTTATTATACGGGGTTGTCAAAAATTACAAAAATAAAATATTATTTATTAAAGTTTTTACTTGCCCTTGTAATGACGTCGACAAAAATCATATTTTTTATACGGGGTGGTCACAAATTACAAAATCTCAAAAAATTTTTAGTTTTCGGGAAAACGCTATTATTTATAAAAGTTTTTGCTTGCTTAAAGTAATGTCGACAAAAATTATGTTTATTATGCGGGGTGGTAAAAAATTACAAAATCTTAAAATTCGGTAAGAGTAAAGTTTGTACATTTTGATCACCACGTATAAAAAACTAATGATGATTTTGACACAATTGTTTCTATACGGGGTGATCAAAAATCAATTTACTCTTCGACAGAAATCATATCTTTTATACGGGGTGGTCGCACGGCACAAAATCTCTATAATTGAATACTATAATTTTTCCCCGACCATTGTACATTTTTCATCTTGAACAAGTTGTTTTTCAGTTCTGTGTTTTTAGGAGAAATATCACAAACAATTAATACTTATATCATAATACTTTATTTTATAATACTTAATAAGTTCGATTAGTTTGATTATTATTTCATCATATTACATAAATATGAAACTTTGTAATACCACATGAGGAACAGCAGCATTTAACATTTTTATAGAATTATTCACGTTTTAAGGAAATTCCCTTGAATGTGTAGCGGGTTTCAGATCTTTTGGAACCGAAATCCCGGTAACGTTGACACCAGCACAACGGAAATACCAAACATACATATCAAGGTCTCTTAACCATACTAAATCTGCCAAGACAACTGTAACAATATTCTAAATACGAGTTTTAATAACACTAAAATTAATAAAATCAATACATGTACCTACGTTATTTAAACAAAGACCACAATCCTGAAATATTCAAGGCAAATGCCTTTCTGTGTCTGTCTCTTGTTCGCATAGCTGCCTAATTCCGGGCGTTCCTGCATCTTATAAGGATCTTGCACGCCAATATGATAACTTGGAGGTCTTCAACACACCTTCCTCAAGACATTCACCTACCGGCGCGCAAGCGCAACGCTCGCAACTGGCTGGGTCCGACTTCTTAACTTCTTCAGCTGTCAGTTCTTGACCGAAAGCCGCGGATAGGTCAAAGCAGGCTCTAAGATAGTTTGGCCACTGAAACGCGATGTTCCAAAAGTACGAACGATAATTCCTACGAAAATGCGATACAAAAAATAGTGAAGGTGCATTGTTTTCCCACGATTTATGTTTATAGTGTAAGATCGTCGTGAATTCAGACAGGAGATTTTTACTTCACAAGTAAGTAACTCGATGAATTTAAATTCTATTTGCGTTTTCGTATACAGTTATGATGATTTTATTGTTTGTCCCACTTTTAATTGAACACATGGAAGTCACAGGAGGCTTCGACAAAATAATACGACAACTTTCATCTGTGAAGAACATACAATTAGAAAATAATACGTAAGGTACCTACTTGGAAAATTTGGCCCCTTTTGCCTTGCTACAGAAATTCTGAAATCGTATCATATGTAAATATAGTAGGTACCTAAGATACGATGAAATATTATTTTTATTATATATGTATTATATATTAATTATATAAATATATACTATATATTTTTCCTTGTATTAAGTAACAATAAATTACAAAGTCAAATAATGTTCCCACATGAATATATCCTAGCATTGAAGTCTCTGGTATTGTGTTGGGTATGCATTGGTTGTTTGAATGAAGATGGATTTACATCCTGATTAGTATTGTTTCAGTGTCCTATCTACAGATAAAACGGCATAAGCATAGTATGAAAAAATAATAATAATAAAATAAAATGAAAGAATAATTTGTTTCTTTTGTAACCGACGCATCTCATTTTTTAGTACTGTTGCAGATTACGATGTATATAAACAATTTATTTTGAAAATATAGTTTTTAATGTCCTAATAGATTGAATATCTGGACACTATATATAGGGACACGATTCATTTGGAAGTTATACAAGTTCTTTCACTGTTATTGAGGATCTTCAGAATGATGTATGATTTATTTATACTTGATTAATTTACCATTAATAAATTGATTTGTCATCCTAATATAAATTTAAAATCCCCATCCATGACATGACAACCGAAATCATAGTATGTTGTGAATGTCAAAAGAACAACGACAGAAGGTAAGGAATGAATGTCAGGACGAAATAAATCTACCAACACGGGAAGAAATAAATCTACCAACCCCTAATAGGAAAACTCAAATAACAGAAAAACAGGGTCTACCTAATAGTCTGGATGTCTATAAGATTTCCGACACTGAGAGTGGGTTCCAAAGATATAAAATATTTTTATCAAAAAAATAAAACCGACTTCAAAAAAATCTATTCTAAAAAACCGCACTAAAAAGTACTAAAAGTAAAGTACTAAAAGCACTTTCCAAAATGCTAAAACAGGGTTAAACAGTGAAAACATCGAATGACGTGCCCGCCGTCTCAGAGTAATTAGCGATGGTCTTTCAAATAACACGCATATATATATATATATATATATATATATATATATATATATATATATATATATATATATATATATATATATATATATATATATATATATATATATATATATATATATATATATATATATATATATATATCAATATTTTCAGGGAGAACTATAAATAGTAGACTACGTAGTCGTTTTCTGTGAATGTGAATTCTCTGTCAAAACTAATGTCACATAAAAATGTCATTGTGAGAATGGTAGGTGTTGATGGTAAATTCAAGTATAATCTACCAATTAAATAAATCATTCTAAAGAGCCTCAATAAAGGCGAAAGAACTTGTACAACTTCTGAATGATTCGTTTCCGTATATACGTCCAGATTTCTTCTGTCTGTGTGTTGTCAATGAACTCCACCTAAACGGCTGGACTGATTTTTATGATGATCAAGTTTATTCGAGAATGAGTTTCGGCTTCACGATTTGAGCCGATAGAAAATATTTTTTTAGTTAAGGTTTTAGTTTAGTTCTCCGATATATCGATAATCCAAGGTCCAATTCCAATAAAACTAAAATGGGACTCACTTACAAATATCCTCTTTCCAACAAAAAGAGAATTTCTAAAATTGATTTAGAAATGACCGAGTTCTGAAGTAACAAACATAAAGAAAATACAACCCAATTGAGAACCTTCTCCTTTTTTGAAGTCGGTTAATAAAAGAAGACGGAAGACTCAATGCAACTTGGAACAAATGTAGAAACTGAAAATTAGTTTGAAGGACAGCATTCTAACACCAAGGAGGAAAAAATATGGCTCTCTATCTGAAGAGTAAAAGATAATTTAAGTGCAGAAAATGTGGCATTATATGTAAAAAAAATCCAATTTAGATTAAGAAAAAATATCAGTTAAAAAATTAAATACTTGGTATAATAATGTGGAAAACAGTAATTGTTTTCTAATAGGCATAGATCCGTTGCTCGAAGAGTGATGGATCTTGCATCATTTTGACCTAAAGGAGTACTTTAACTTTTCTAAAGGACAGCGTTTCTTGAACAACATTAGAACGAAAAGTGCAAATGATGAATGACCATAGAACGTAATAAGAGTTTTTATCACCGATATAACAAATTCCAGGTTAATGCAATTCAATAAAGATCTTATGCCGTCTTTACCATCACTAGTAACTAAGGATAATCACAATATTTCAATTTGCTACCCGAATTCATTTTCAATTCAAGTAACTATGCAATCTAGATAAATATGTCGTTAACGATAACAAATTATTTTGCGTATAAAATTTAAGATAATATTATTTCAGTGACCTCAAAATAGATACGTAGGCAAATAAGCAATAGCAGACCTAATTAAAATCAGGTAATAGGTAACAATTAATTATACTCAATAGGCCATATCCACTCATATAAGCTATTACGTAACACAGAATAGTTGTGATCATGCAAACGTTCAGTGACCGACAAAACTAGAGCGAGATACAGACATAATTGACTAAATTTAGACAACGAGCACATTCAAGATTCTGTCCCAAGATTGTAACTGGTTTCCACGTTGTGCAAAGGCATTTGTAGTTATAAAATTCACTGTTACGCAAGAAATCAATGTTTTAGATAACTCCGAACTTTTTGTTCCCAATGAAAGTAAAACCTTTTATTTTACGGGGAAATAAATGGATCGGAACCGGTTACTTTTTTGTAATAGAGAAAATGTTGGAAACTAAGCATCTGCTGTTAGTTACGGCTATTAGAGTGTATGCGTACACTTCCTCAGTTTTTCTAGGTGTGTAAATGTTGGTCGCAGATTGTTCTTTTTTCATCCTATCCTGAATATATTTTTACTTATTTTTCCCGATTTTCCTAGTAGTTGTGGCATTACAATTATGAAGACACTATACAAAAAACTACCAATTACACTTTTTTTGCTAATTTTATAATGCAATGAGAGTGTAACTTTTTCTAATATTGACATGAGAATTCAGTAATTTTATAGATACCTAATTAGATACCTAAAGTATTTTTAACATAATCTTCAAATTTTTCATTCCTAGGTTATTGTACAGTACAGGTTGCGGAAATTTTTGCGCAAAGTTCGTTGAAATTGAAGAATATCTCGTTTTCACAAGAAAATTTTCCCAATTTTTTCATAACGATTTTCAAATACCCCATTAAATTTTAGCCTAGTACTATATCGGCGATTTCCAATTTTTATTTTTGTAAAGGTGTTCAAGAACGATTTATGGAAATTGGCACTTTTTCGTGCTTTTTTGAATTTTCACCTTTTTTCAATTTTAAAATTTTCAGATGCAATGAATTTGCAATGTTAAAACATTATCCAAATCAGTTTGAACACTCGGAAATGTTTTCTATGGAAATGAAAAAAAATAATGGCTTTTATATTGGGTGGATCAAATAAATGGGTCTAAATCGCGAGAATGTTATAATCAAGAAGAGAAAGAAGACATTTTCGAATTGACCCATCCAAAAAAAATTGCAATATTAGAAAAAACGCTCGAATACGGGTCTCCAGTTTTTTATTATTTTTAAGTGTAACATGAGATAGCGTACACCCTGCATAATTGATTTTTACGAAATCCCTGCGGAAATGTCCGGAACGCTTATGCGAATCCAGTGATTATCAGCAGTTTATATGTCAAATTTGCATAAGCAATTAGGTATAACCTTTTGCCTTCTACCACCTAAAAATGCACTTCCACTTAAAGCCTTTCCTTCATAAAGAAATAACGTTCCCTAACACAATGGTAGAAGATGAAGGACTGAATTTTTGATTTCACCGTGCGTCTATGTATTTTGATTAAGTTTTGATATGACTTGTTACCTCTAATAGCGACAAAAGCAACATATTTTGCACAAAAATTTAAGTGGAATTATTTATCATTTGTGTTTAAAAAAATATTGTTTAATTAATTGCCATGCGTTAGAACACAAATGACTTAAAAATTTAAACGTATTCCTACGCTACTAACATTATTTTGTTGCAGTAAAGTGCTTTATTTTATATTTCTGTATTTCTCATTTAAATTTTTATCTAATACCTGCAATTCTTGTTTCTCTTTACTAGTATATGATCAGTTTAGTGATGCACGTTTCTTTATGTACCTCTCTAAGGGTACGTTTATGTTGGGGATGCGAGCTGCGAGCAGAGCAACGGGCAGAGCGAAGCGGCGATAACCTTAACATTGTTTTAAATGCAAGTGTTTATGTAGGAGCAACGATCATAGCGCGCAGAGCGACGCAGAGCAAAGAAAGATTTGTATTTGCAAATCGTCGCTAGTGTCTTTGGTAATTGCGTTGCTCTTGCGATGGATATTCAGCGTTTAATTAGTGAAATATTCGTAAGACCGGCCCTATGGGATCAAAGAAACCCCCAGCACCATAACCGGTACATATTAGACAAATTATGCGACGAAATTGCAACTAAATTAAACACTAAACGTAAGTCTAACCTCACTTTTATTTTAAAATTAATACATTGTTGTTTCCTCGTCAAAAAAATTAAGTCTTTTCAATTCTTATAGGATTCCGACAAATATAGGTTTTGAATATATCGCGGATTTGTTGTGCTGATATTGGTCTTCCAATATCATAATTTGAACATTAGCATCAGGAAACATTGAAATATCATTTAAATGGTGTTCCATACCTTCTCTGTCTATGATCGTGTTGTGAAGAACGCATATGCATTTAACGATATTATCAGCAACATCCGGTTGCGTTTCAATGGCTTTTATAATAATTTAGAACTATTATCCAATTCTGAGAAAACAGAAGCTTCGCGTGCTGAAGATGATGCAGAAGAGGAAGAGGACTTTACTGAATTGCCCCCTGAATCCCCTGCTTTAAGTGAAGAAATTCATGGTATAGCGTCACCCTCACCTTCAGCGTTACCTCAAAAAGCAAATAGAAAGAGGCGTCGTCCAGGGGATGATATAGGAAAGGCACTACTAGACATTGAAGCTCGCAAACTGATGTATTTAGAAGAAAAAAACGATCCAAAAGATGAGGCAGACGATGATTTAAATTTTTTTAAATCGCTCCTACCGCACATTAAACATATATCCCCGTTTGATAAAATGTCATACCGTATGCAAGTATTTCAGGTTACTCAACAATTTATGGACAATGGAAGTACCAGCATACCTCAGTATAGCCAATTATCGTCAAATACTCCCACCACCCCAAACCAAACATATACTAATTTCTAATTTTTTCGATTTTTACCTTTACTGACTGCCTACACATTTGTTTTAGTTCATGTTCTTTAATAAATAAATATTTCAAAGTATATTCACCATTTTCGACTTTCCATGCGCATATACTCAAAAAATATTGATGGATGGTTCCTTAGTTCATTGTATAAATGAAAAAAATCCCCAAATTCCCTTCTCTTCGTATTTATTGGATGTGCCACATACTGACGTCTTGATTGACACTTTTGCAAGAGTTACCATTTGAGAGCACCCGATGAAAATAATATTTCGTCTTCAGAATCCATTATTTAATAACTGCACACGTTCACCTTCACGCCTCAAAAAGCACTGGCATTGTCGTTATTCACAGCTCCAATATAAACACAACAACGCAAGCAAAGAATATGTCTGCTTTAATCGCCGCTCTTAGCGCTGCTCTGCTCGCAGCTCGCATCTCCAACATAAACGTACCCATGAATATTGTATCTGGTTTTGCCCCAAAATTGCAGATACTCGTCCTCTGTAGTATTATTCTTATCTTACTAGTGCATTAATATAATCTACTATCATTACCATTCCTTTGAAACCGTTAGTTGTTATTTCATCTATTTTTTCTCGATGTATATTTTGATAAAAGGCTTCCTACTAAAGGACCATCTTTCTTCCTACAATTCTGCTACAGCTACTTGATACCAAATTCCTTTACCACCTTTTCCATCTTTCCTGGTCTCAATAGTGTTTCGACGTCTTCACGACATCTTCATGATTGTTCATTCATCCCTTATATTTATCCATGCTCCATATTTGCTAAGTTTCCCATATTTCAGTGTTTCTTCGGTGGTTCCTCTTTTTATGCTCAATTCTTGTGTCGAATCTCTTGCCTTTAGAACTTCATTTTTGGCCATTGTCCTTTGCATGTCCATCTCCGATTTTCCTAAATCATTATTACCAAAAATTACATATCATAAAAACTATTATGGGTGTATACATTAACATGATTGGGATCTAAAGGGCAGAGTTCAGGAAATTTTAAAAAGTTCTCTGTTCTTCTTATTCTCATATGGCGGTATGGTGTTTCAATTTTCATTGTTGTCAACAGAATATTATTTTTCTTTTCGTTCTTGTACATAAACTTACTAGCTCTTATGCGGTTTTTCGTTATATTTATAGCAACTATTAACTTATCATTCAATTATTATATTAAATTATCATTTAGCTTCTTCAGTTCATCAGTTCAGTTACTTTCACCTCATTTTTTTTAGTCCTTGTGTCATGTGTTTTAAATTTCTTTTGATTCCATTTATGCACTCGTTAATATGTTATCTTCCATCATAATCATCATGTCTTCTATCCTGTTTCATTTCGATAAACATTTATTTAATTTCATCCAAAACTTGTTTGTTTATGATTCATTTTGTTGGTATTATGTGTTAGTTTTCCTTTCCCTCTTCTATTATAGAATCGCCAAATGTGATTTTTTATCCTCGTATATAGCGCTACATTAATTAAATGAATTAATTGCGTTATTAGCGATTAAATAATTAAATATTAGAGATTAAATAAGCGATTAGCGGTGTCATTATCAGAGAATACCATAGGATCTCAGATTTAGTCGGATATATTTTGTTTGTTTCCGAATCTTACTGTGGTGGCAATTTAGCGACAGCTGTTAGGACAAAATCGCGAGAGCGTAACTCGAGACAGATAGACAGATATTTCCCATACATAGAGGCCTACACAGTCCTCAGACTTTTGCAGACAGACTTTTGCATATTATTGTAGAAAATTATCTTATTATTCTGTACGAGTAACTCCATTCATTAAATTCGGAAAATAATTTTCATAATGTTCCCAGGACTTGCTTCTTCAGCTTCCTGAAGGATTCTCTCAGGAACAAAATCGCCTTCTTGCATTTTTCACCAACTTCCCAAATGTTTACAAATGAAATCGATGAACAATCGAAATTAAACAGCAACCATTCAACACCTTCCAATTATTTTTTAATAATTATTGAATAATTTTTGACGTTACACCCGCTGTAAGAGAGAAATGTCAAATAATTTTTTGACTAAATCTGATTATAAATGACCGTGATTGTGGATAAAACGTTGTATAGCATTCGTGTTTCAGTCGCATTTTCTTGCGTGGATAAAACTCTATCTAAAACACTTATACAATAAATAACTATAATAATGTTTATGTATTGAAACACATACTCATCATGCCGTATATTAATATTTCATGACAATATGAAACAGTACTGTATATTATACGCTATATACTGTTATAATAACTAACAGTCGCAATCGGCGCGTCACGTAGCATAAATACTTTAAATAAATAAAACTCAGTATACGGACAATCATCTTCATATTTATTACATGACTAATATCGCGCTATTTATAGATTTTCATCACACACAGAATCTTTTACAGTGAATGGTATTTCGAAGCGGGAACATAAGGTCTTGGTCCTTACTATAATAATAGTCCATACATTTCTAATTTGCAATAAAAACATATCTACAGGGTGTTGCTTTAAACCGTGGCCAAGTTTATTTATTTGTAAGACAACACTCAAGTTAAAAGCATATTTCCATTAAACCTTATTACATTCTTCGGCGCGAGGAGTATATGACACTAAAGCTGCTAATTTTAATCGGAGACCAAAAATATTTGTACCTTTGTATTCGTCATCAGATTTTAGTTAGCCATATTTTTTTATAAATCGTAATATTCCGAACTTTTTCTTTTAATAATTTCTCATCTCTTACGCTTTACTTTTTAATTGTTCGGCGAATTTTCTACCGCACAAATATTGATCGGGCTTGTTTTCTTTGATAATTTTCTACGGATGCAATTAAGTTAGTTTCAATACAATATTCCCAGTTTGGCATTATTTAAAATATTCCGCAAAGCATTTTCTCCGCATCAACATATGGGCGGCAATAAGTGAGTTTTTACGCCGCTAGGAGACTCGAATTTTGTTGTAATATTTTATGAATTGCTTCAGCTATGAAGTAGAGTTTGAATGCTAGTAACATACTTGTCTTCTATTTTAGGGTCATTTAGAAATGCCTCCAGATGTGGGTTTAACTGCGTTGTTAAACCCTATTGTTTTTGTTAAATTTTTCCAAATCGAGGATTAATTCGAGTATTCTTCTCCAAATTATTATCGATTTTCTTCACTATTTCTTTCTTTTCGGCATTTTTGTGCACTTTATTTTTTATTATTTTTAAGGTCAATTTGAAACCAAACCAAACCAAAACCGAACCCCTTATATTTATCGTAAGATCGTAAGGGTATTTTATATTTTTATTTTACATTTTTTATATTTTTAGTAAATTAATGTTTACTATTTGAAAAATAAAAGCTTATCTATTGCTAGTCTATTGTTAATCTATTGCGTATTTAACGTAACTTTGAACTTTACAATATGAAGTAAGGATTCTTCTGGAAAATATTGTAGCTATCTAAAAGTGTATTTATAAAAAAGAAACAAAAATATCAACCGGTTAGTAACGGTAAACTGATATTTTAAATAGGTATCTGACGCTTAAATTTGCATAAATCTGTTTTGATTTATCCATATTAAGCATTTAACATAAAAATTTATAAATATATAAAATTTACATGCGCCGAAAACTATATTTGACTGAAAGTGAAACGTTAATCATTTTCCATAATAAAAGGTACCATTTTATTCTTCTTAACCTATTATGACACTAAACTATCAAGTGTGACGGTACTCTCTACCCTTATGATATTGCTTACGATTATTCCACCTTTAGTTAATTCATTTACATGAGGCATACTTTCTTCTATTTTTCTGTTTTGTGTTATTTGACAAACGTCACATATTAAGTGCATAATACCTAATCCAGGATGTATATTAATAAAACAAATAGACACACACATTTCACACAACTAAATTTTCACAGAAATCTATGGTAAGTATTGGATTATTTTTTATTGACCGCAACTGTACACTATAAAAATGTTCTGAAAAAATACCTACATTTCTTTCGAAACGTATTTTGCTCCCAATCTATAATCGAAGTTGAATCCATCAGAGAACCAATCCTGAGATTGGTTCTAAGTCACGCGACCTTGAATATTCCAACAATTTTACTATTTATGTTTCGAAACACCGTCTGTCAACCCCCTTGGAAATAGATTATAATATCTATTATAGGTATAAGTTGCAACCTCAACGTTTGCGTAGCCCGATGCGTCACTACATCCCACACATTGATTACCTTGTAACGATAGACTTTCTTATAGTGAACTACAATCATTTGGGATTTATAAATAATAACAATTATTTTGCTAAGTAAAATTGAAATATTCGCTTTACCGCTGCATTATCTAACGATAATAATGTTTCGTAACATCTTCCGCTTCATTACTTTCCGTTCCTAATATTATCAGGTTCTGATACAATTTCATTGTTATGATATAAGTACTTGTAATACAATAATCTGTTGTCATTATACTGTATAGTTTTCCCACTAACGTACACGTCTAACTTTCACTACTTTCCTCGTAGTTACTATATCCATAAAAATTTATTGCGAAAAAATACCTATGCACTAGTTAAATGTGATTAATTTCTCTCCGTATAAACAAGTCTAACTCAAAATTACTTTCAATTACACTTAATTAATATCACCGTCGCCTTTCTTAATATACAATGTAAGAAAGAAGCTATATAAAATTATTTTCATGTCACTACAATGTTAACATAAAGTTAACTAAATTGTTTATATAAGCGTTGAAAGAAGCAGTTCAATTTTAAAATTGAGGCACTTCTCTATGCATTTCGGCAATTATGTCACAATCCAGCAGATCCTGGGAGAATCGCGCATTGTTCGAGTTCAAGAAAATATCATGTACGTGTTAAAGCATCATCGGCTATGTGCAAAAATCAGCTACCTTTCACATCTGCGCCCGGAGACTGCAACGGTAGATAAAGCGGGTAACCTTCGGAGGCATAAAATGTCACGACTGCTAATAACACTATGAACATTAAGTCATTGGGTTTCGCAATGAATATTAAAACATTTGTGTCAAACAGGTAGTGCTATGGGATGAGTTGCTGAATGTTTCATTGGGTTTTTTGTTGAAACTTAAGATGCGTCTGTCGCCGAAATGCGAACGGTGAACGTTTATAAATTACCCTCTACCTACCCTCTAATTAACCAAAATTTTCACTATTTATTTACAGGTAGATCGTAATTCGAGGTCCAATAATTGTGAATTAACTTTCGAAGTCTCGGATGTATAATTTAGATACTAAATATATGTAAGCAAGTAGGTACCTATTTGATATACAAAATTGCATATTATTATCAAGTGCGATGTGAAAGGAACTGGATTTACTTTTAGTTGCTTTAATAAGTATATCATGATTATTTGCAAAGTCTATAAATTGCTTATGTAACAAACATTATACCTAACTATACGCATAATAGTTAATAGCTACCTGCTAAAGTTTATAAAAAATCTGAGTTGTTGGTAAGCAATGATTAGCTTTTAGCATATTCCATATCTAAAGAGCAATTTAAATAACCTCGGCAGTTACTTTTAACAATTACTTTACTTCACACAATGTATCTATTGGTTGGACAATAAAATATTTTTGGAAAAACAACCGACTACAAAAAACCTATTCTAAAAAAATGCACTAAAAAAATAATAACGTTATTCATTCTTACTTAGAATACAATCAATTTATTAGGCCAATAATATACAATTATTGTTATTTTTGGAGTCGATGCCAGCCAAGGTTTCAGGCGCGTAACTAGAGGGGGGCATTAGGGGCACGTGCCGATTTTAATTTTAATTTTGTTTAAAAATTTTGAGAGGTATTTTTGTCATAAAATATGAATCTTGTTGAAATAATGTTAAATTTTGTAAATATATAATTTTTATAAGATATCAGTGGCAGCTTTACTGTAGGTGCATTTGTACAGTCAATCCCCATTCAAATAGAGTTTATGGCGGCTTGCGGTGCGTTTCGGGGTGAAAGAGGATGCTGCCGTAAAGGTGTGTAATTAAATAAGCCTAGTTTAAAAAATAGTTTAAAAATATGACAGGAAAAATGACAATACTGAATGTTCTGCATTTATTTCAAGATGGTATTAAATATCAAAAAAAACTCTTTATTTTTATATAAGAATCTTTATTTTTATATAAACGGATTTTATATTAAAATTCTGAAGTGCCAGGATAATGCGTGACCTTGAAAATTTTCAAAATTTTCGCCTGCGGTGCTATTTTTTCGCCGCGGCTGCCACTGTATAGATTTATTGTGTGCCCCCCCCAAAGTCTAAGTCTGGTTACGCTACTGCAAGGTTTACAAACGTATAATGAAGTAGCGTAGGTATACATGTCGAATTGTATTCGACTAGAAGTTTCAATTTAGATGTATTTGTAATTGTGGTGTCGCTTTAGGCACTTGTATTCAATTGTAAGTAACGACGTTAGTTAATCTTGGCTGGCACTGACTCCAAAAATAACAATAATTGTATATTATTGGCCTAATAAATTGATTGTATTCAAAGTAAGAATGAATGACGTAATTATTTTTGACTTTTTCGTGCAGTTTTTGAAGTGCACGAAAGTGCACTTCTTTAGCCGCATGAGAGTGATTTTCAAGGTCACGTCACGACAGATTATATAAGATTTTCGTCTCGCAAGTGAGATAAGGTATATGACAGATATGAGGGAGAGAGAGAAACAGATATAGCGATATAGCAAGAACCCTTTGTACGTCAGAAATTCCATAAAATGTCACTTATTGACACTTCAGGGCTGCCATATGAAACTGCGTTTGTCGAAGGTGTGTTTTATATGATAACAACAAACAAATATTGACAGTTTTGCAAACGGTGCAGTGGGCAAAGTAGTGCATATTGAATGTGATGATAGAATCCGTAGAAGAGTAGCTACAATACCGGCCCTCGATAATAACAAAACAATCATGCGAAACGAGCACATACAAGTGTTCTAAAGCGGAAAGCAATTTTGATATAATTTATAAGCGATCATGACGGAATCGGAATTAACCAGAACACAATATTACTTATGCATATCCTGCTGGATATATCTGGATTAAGCTTTCGAATCTGATCCAAATGTATCTTTGAATAGAATGATGATCTTTGTGCAGAGGATATGCCCCTGCCACTACTTCACTTCTTTCGTGAGAAATTCGGTTTAGATACGAATATCGACTGGAACATTGCCACGACTAAATCAGGAACAACGATTGATACTATATTCTCGAGAAATCTACACCATTTAGAATCACGAACATATTATGTGTGTCACACTTCAATTACCATAAAGCCAGTATGTACAGTACGTCTTTCTCTCCCTTTCTCTCTTTCTCTCTTTCTCTCCCTTTCTCTCTCTCTCCCTTTCTCTCTCTCTCTCTCTCTCTCTCTCAACGAATCGGTAAGGAAGCTTCTATTACGTGTGCTGTGCTGTTTAGAATAATTTTTTTGGAAGTCTGTTTCGTTTTTTTGTAAAAAATATTTCATTTCTTGCTTTTTAGTGAATATTGCATTCTGTATGTTCTGTAACTTGTTTATCAAATACGAATATGGGTAGGCCTACTAAACGGACTGCCTATATGAGGCAGCGACGTTTAAATGAGAAGAGCGAAGAAAGCAAAAAACGCCTATCTCAAATTAGGAAATCTACATCCAAGGCAATTTTAAAAGAGGCTAGCGAAATGCATAAAAAGAGACTTTCCAAAAATGCTTATAGTAAAAAAGTATCAAACAGTGAAAATACCGAAACACGTGCACCGTCTCAGATTAATTCGTGATCGTCTTTCCAATGAAACGCGAAATCCAATAACACGTCCATCCGTTTTCCATGAAACGTCTATCCAATGAAACAGAGGAGTAACATGCTTACCATCTTAGCTTGATTCACGAGCGTCTATCCAATGATACGGAAAATCCGTGCTCTCATCGTCTTAGCTTGATTCACAAGCGTCTGTCCAATGTCTATCCAATAAGATGAAGCATATTTAATATTAGAATATGGGAATGTCAATAAAACTGAAATGGGACCCACTTGTACACTCCCCCTTTACAACAAAAAAAGAATTTTTAAAATTGATTTATAATGACGAAGTTCTGAGGTAACAAACATAAAATAATACAACCGAATTAAGAACCTCCTCCTTTTTTTTAAAGTTGATTAAAAAGGGACCCCCCCTTTTTATAATTATTGAATTTAACAAATTTGATGCTACATTTGCTACATGATTTCCGAACTGATATGGCCCGATTCGAATGAACTTTTTTTATATAGTGGTTCCTAATCCTAAATAATTTCTTTGTGCTCGTCCTTAAAACCGGATGTGACAGAAATGTTGTGCTTTTCTTTAAATTAGTAACACCGTGTAACTACATCCTTAACATTCTCATTTTTTGTTCACTTCATTATCTCTGATATTAGAGGAGACACCCAAACAAAATTTGGAGCATAATAATTTATTGCATTCTGGAATTTAACTAATCTAATATAATCTTTACGAATTTGCTCTCTATGTCTAGTATTATTGTATTCGTGTATTTCATTGTGCGAAATATATTTGTCGATGTTTCGTTTAACATACATGAGCGCCGTAAGAATATCATAACTAGCAACTGTTAAGATATTTAAGTAGTTCTATAAATTTTTGCCTTACATCTTGTCTTAATGTCAATCGTGTCATTACTCTCATAGCATGTCTCTGCAGTGAAAATATTCTATATAAATACGAGCCGTGTCCCCAAGTTAGTATAGCATTGAGAGAGAAACTGTTTTTATGACATTTTGAGATAATTCTTCTATTAAGTTTCTTATCATACACAACCACAACTTTACATAGTTTCGAGAGATAATCTATATGTTTATCCCCCATATAAGAAAAAAAGAAGAAACAACAGCAGTGATTGATTCAATGCTATAATAATGTAGTGAATGTTCTCCTATACTCCGTCATTCACCTTGGTACGGAAAAGACAATTTTCAATAATATCCTGGGTAATATTCTCCCATTCTGCCATATCTGCAGTCATCAGATGATTGTGGTTAACAGATGCAGGTGTATGACTTCGTACCATTCTTTTAAAACCATCCAATAGATGCTCCGTTGGATTTAAGTCGGGACTGAGAGGTGGCCATTCCATAAACCGAGCTGCAATAGCATTCGAGTAGTCGATAACTATATAATTGGATTTTTTTACGTATGTAGTTCGTGACTTAAACTTGCTTATTCACTGGAAGAATGTAGGCCACTTGCTAACGGTCGTGTATCTGATTGTTCTTCTTGTGAACAATCAATGGCTTAATTCGCTTGTTGTATAACTAACTATTAACTAATTTACGTCAAAATGCCACGTCATATGCAATATAAAAGGTCGAATATCTAATATTTTTTAATCCAGTCACCATGTTACAAAAAAATACAAATTAATTCAAAAGAACTTGGAAAGCTGCTTTTTTGATATTGTGTAAGGGGAACTTCGAGAAGCTTAACTTGAAATTTTCGACCGAGGTTTCCTATGAGATTTCTTTGCCATCTTATAGAAAGTGGTAAATTGTGTTTCTTTTGTTAATAAAATTTTATTAAATTTACATACATTATGTAAGGAATCCATACTTTCTAGTATGGAATATATAATCACCTTATGCGAATATGCGAATATATAATCACCTTATGCGAATATATAATCACCTTGCGAATGCGAATTTGCGAATATATAATTATGCGAATTATAATCATTATGCGAATTATGCGAATATTATGCGAATATATAATCACCTTATTTAAAAATTTGCAACAATAATGATATCGAATTATATATATACGAATAAACTAAAATAATATGGCCTGCCCAAAGTTTAACAAATTCTGTTAAACGTGCAAAATTTTCTTGAACGACAGATGAATAAATCGTTCGGATTCCTATCAGAATATTTTCGTCACTCTTTGGAACGCCCACGGAGCATTTTCTTAATCCAAAAGGCATTCGTGCGAACTCATAATGATAATAATATGGTGGTTCGGAGTAGATCTGTCCAATAATAGACATATACGAATATACAATCATCTTATAAATCAAAATGCAACATTAACGATAACAAATTGTGATATATAACACTATCTTACCTTTCATATTGTTCTGTATTTTCCTTCCACCTATTTTCTACTTAATGTGTGCTAAATGAAGGTCAATTTACTTTTGCCAAACTTTGACATTGTTCATCATGGATGGATGGCATTTCAATATTCGTTCACGACTCGATCCCACAAATTTAGTCGAGACTGAGAAACATTTTGCAAACAGTCTTCAATAATGAATCGTCGAATGTTACACCAGAGTTAAATCGGTGACATTTAAAGCCAATATATCACTTATCTAGCATTATTACATATATGAAATAACAATACGTAGATACTTTCACAAAATATTAATATTTGGCCAATCAAAATAAAAACAAAAATATTACACGCAGTTAAACGTACTAAAATCGTATGAATTTTCTATGTAGAAAAATCGTGTTTGTATACTTATTTCGCTGATAACACTTCTCTCATTACTACTGGTAGCAGCTGCTGCAAGTTTGCGGTGTCTGACCCACTTTCCCTTACGCCATACGCTAGATATAGATTCAGCACGATACCAACTTACAACTCGTATAATCGACACATTCGAGAGGCTGTCTGTCGATATAAGATTTTGCAATGCAAGTATTAATTGCAGATTAAAGGCTCCATTGAAATACCACTGTTTCAAAAACTCGTTTAGGTAGAGCTATTGGTGACGGTTGTACTGATATGTAAACGCCCAAATCGCCAAGCATCACGCCCGTGGACCATCTTTACATTATTTGGCGACAGAATTTCTGGTAACGCTTAGTTAGTATTAATGATAATCATAATATTTATCTTCTGACAGACAGAATAGACAGATCGGAATTTAATCTTATATTGGCTTTGGCCAATAAATTGGGCTTATGTTATATTTATTGGCCATTTGTTGGTCAGAGCCACGTCCATGTGGATATCATATAACTCATATGTCCATACGGTTTAATTAATTCTGAAACACTACAGGGTAAGAAGACATTGTTATGTAGCATTTATTTAATATACCTCCCAATATCAAACAGATGCTACATAACAATGTCTTCTTACCCTGTAATGTTTCAGAATTAACTTAACCGTATTGACATAGGATTTATACGATTATACATAGCATTATACATACATAGTTATTGATTGTTAAGATAATTTCAGTGATGTTGCTTTCCTTGTAATATTATTAGAACAAAAAGTTGCCTAATATTTATTTGACATGATGACACAAATTTATCATATTAACATGAAACCGTGTCAAATATTAGAGATGTGTTGGATGTCTCAATCCGTCTGTAAAGGTAAATAAACATGTTTGTACTAATATCTAACAGAAAATATTTATATAGCTTTTTATTAGTGCATATGTACATAAATCAATTAATAATATTGTGGCGGCTATCATGAGTTATGTTATTATAAAATTGTGGGTAAATGGCATATACCTAAATAAATAACTAGTGAAATTATAAATGGGATACTCTTCGCAGATTTAGGTAAAAAACAAAGTGTGCAGCCAGAACTTGTGAAACGCAAATAGGTTATTGTTACGGAATAGAGAGATGTGCATATTCCAAGATCTAGGGAAAAAATGCACAATATGGCAATGGCAACATCGCATCTGGGCGTGCCAACCCTCTAGGAATTCAAATAACGGAGATACGCCCCCAGGCCCCATTTAGAGTAGTTGCAGTATAGGACATGTAGAACATGCAGTATAGGAACATGTATAGGGACCCTGTAGAACATATACAGGGGTAACATCCCCTGTAAAACAATTCTAGACGCCCTGTATACAATCTAGAATGAGATCAAATAATCGAGAAGCTTCCAGAACCTTGAAAATAGTATATAAGCACATACAGTGTTGATACTTCCCCTTTGGGTGGTTGTATCTGGCACCCCAGATGCGATGTTGCCACGTTGTCGGGTGCGGTATTGCCAGATTGTGCAGATCTTCCCTAGATCTAATGAATTGTCAGTATATCGTGTACATTCACTTCTGATGATTCTGTAACAGTATTATGTTGAGATAAGGATGGTATTAAGTAGTATTTAAGAAGAAAAACTAATCATCTCTTATTGTAGCCGCTATCTTAAATATTTATTGATAAAAAATTCGCGATATGCTACCCCAGAAAACCCGAAAAAGTTGTGTCTAATCAGACAATAAATGATAAAATTCTCAGAAATTGGGAGACGCCATCTGGAATATTTTACCTTAAAAATGGTGATGCGAGGAAAATATCCATACCAAGTTTGAGCCGGATAGAACCATAAATTACGAATACTTCTTGGAGTCGCCATCTTGAATTTCTTTTGTCAAACTACTAAACTAAACGCACTAAATCTCAAGATACAGATTTTGCGTCGAATCGAACTTAAGATCAAAAAATTAGAATAAAGAATGGAACCATAAATTACGAAAACGTCTTGCAACCGGCCATCTTGAATTTATTTTGTCAAACTACTAAACTAAAGACACTAATATTTCGAGATGCAGATTTTGAGTCGAATCACACTTAAGATCAAGAAATTCATGTGATCTTGGAGCTGCTGTCTTGAATATTTGTTCTGATAAAACAAATCGTGATCTGCTACCCAAAAACCATTAAGTAGTATTTAAGAAGAAAAATTAATCATCTCTTATTGTAGCCGCCATCTTAAATATTTATTGATGAAAAATTCGCGATATGCTACCCCAGAAAACCCGAAAAAGTTGTGTCTAATCAGACAATAAATTATAAAATTCTCAGAAATTGAGAGACGCCATCTGGAATATTTTACCTTAAAAATGGTGATGCGAGGAAAATATCCATACCAAGTTTGAGCCGGATA
The DNA here is from genome assembly GCA_964058915.1 of Tetropium fuscum. Classification (NCBI taxonomy): domain Eukaryota; kingdom Metazoa; phylum Arthropoda; class Insecta; order Coleoptera; family Cerambycidae; genus Tetropium; species Tetropium fuscum. Next base: position 138,140 of record CAXKVY010000286.1, on the reverse strand, counting down.
GAACCATATATTACGAAAACTTCTTGGAGTCGCCATCTTGAATTTCTTTTGTCAAACTATTAAAATAAATACACTAAATCTCGAGATACATATTTTGAGTCGAATCGAACTTAAGATCAAAAAATTAGAATAAAGAATAGAACCATAAATTACGAAAAGGTCTTAGAGCCGCCATCTTGAATTTCTTTTGTCAAACTACTAACCTAAATGCACTATACTCGAGATACAGATTTTGAGTCGAATCGCACTTAAGATCAAGAAATTCATGTCATATTGGAGCTGCTGTCTTGTGTCTTGAATATTTGTTCTGATAGAACAAATCGTGATCTGCCACCCAAAAACCATGAGATACATATTTTTATCGACTCTGTACATAAATGGCAACAGAACGGCCATCTCGGGGGTCATTTTTGGTTCGGTACTCCGGAGTTGTTTGCAAAACCCGTATATTTGGGTAGGGGACTAACATTTTATATATAATAAATGTACAAGAAATCTCTTGAGTTCTGTTACATGCGAGAATGTATCAAATGGTTGACATTTCACTACTAAATTTCGCCTATTCTAAATTGGAAAGCGATGCTTTTATAATACTAATATGCTTAGACGTTTACATCAGTGAAATATACCTAATACCCCATTATTTCATACAGAGCTTCAATTGTTCTGCTCTAGTTCCCATGCAAATGTCACGCATCTATTACGACTAAGCTTGAGTAGCATCTGATGCCCCACTTTGGAAGACTGCTGATAATTTTAAAACAATAACGACATTAACTGAGAAAAACATGCGGTATAATCTACCTTAATTTTATTCCCACACAGTAAATTAGAAAGAACCGAATACATGTACTCGGTTTTATACAAACTTGCTGGTATTGAAGATACTTGTCGCATCGCCAGAGTACTTTGTCGTACTATCGAATGAAAATGTGGGTCTCTCCATTACCTTAGCGGAATATAAATCACTGATATTATTTTTTTAATTAGTGATTACTACAGTATTATAGTAATGCTCTGATGGCTATCTGAACATCTATGTTAATTAGATTGACCTACATATCACTCCGCATTGGCTGAAGATATGTAGTAGCTCATGTGACGACCTTGCTTCTATATTTGGAAATAGGAGGAGAAAAAATTATTTGCCATAAAAACATTTAATAGAAAGAGCGGATATGATAAGATGAAAAACTAAGAAAACTGAAAAATTTCATAAATTGCTCACTTCTAAAATGTCATTTAATCATAACAGATGGTGCTTTAAATGCAACGAGATAGACAAAAGTCACGATATGACTACTGCCACAGAAAAACTGCAAAGATTTTTGGTTGTGCTATTATAAATTTAAATAATTTAAATAATTATAAATTTATAATTATTATAGATTATTTCAGTTATTTGGTGAATTGGTAAGTAAAAGCGTTGAGCGAAAAAGTCGTCCATTCAAAGGTAAAAGACTCCTGACCTTGAATGAATGGAAAGTCTTTTTTTTCGAACCAAATCTACTTGTAGATTTTTACACTTCAAAATGTACTTTTCGTGTAGCCAATACATGGATTTTTCCCATATTAAATTCGTCATTAACTAAAATTTTTATTTTTCGAAGATACTACAATCTCAAATGAAACTTTGGCCCCACAGAACGCGCCGCCGCTGTACATGCCGCATCTTGAGTAAATAAAAAAATGAATGCAGCAAAATGAAGCCGTTACAATAAAAGTACCGTTCCAGCCGTAGTACCTACTAAAAAACACAATTATCGACAGTGATCCATCTAAAAAGACTTTCCTTTTCATTAATCATCCTGGCATCATCTTTAAGGTTATATTAAATCATTAAATCTAACACGGTCTATCCTTAACATTTTGATAAGCAATTTAAAAAGAATTTTGCTGCAATTTCCTGCTATTCATCATCCGATGCTTCGCAACATCTGAAGATAATGTTGCCCGGTTCGTCAGTATGTGTGATGCGTTGATGACCTTTAATTTAACACACATACGATGCTCCTGAGACACCGTTATGCCCGCGGCTTATTATTACCACACGCTTGTGCAACAATTAATAAAATAATATGTATGTATTGCTCAAGGAATATTAAGCTGGATATGCCCAATCATTTACGTGATTCAATTAGATGAATAAGGTTAATGATTGGCGAATATCAGAGAGATATAAATTACCGATATGTTATTATTATGGAGATCAGATCAATGTTAAAACAATTTAATTAATTGAGGGATGGGAAATATTAGGGGAGACCGGGCGTCGATTTCTACATTCTCTTGCTGTTCATCATATTTATTTTTCAGTTATTATTGAGGTGCCGATTCAAATTATTTTCTATTTCCTTCCATTCCATTCACTATCTTTTCGTGCTATTATTTTAATTTCCTGAATTATTTAACAATATCGTCAGCCTGATGATCTCTCAATCGTACTACAGTATCTATTTTTTGGTCTTACCCTTTCCCCTTGGTTGCCTCTTATTTGTCTTTTATTTGGCAGTACTCCTTCAGTTTATGTCTGCTCTACATTAACTTTTACTTACACAATGACTAAATAAACATTAACTCTTTAACCTTTTATCTTCATATTTTATTTCTGCCTCCTCTCCTCCCTTGCTTCCTTTGGTTTTTGTTCAGCGACCTGCAAAATGTCTGTAGTTCGTAGAAGGCTCCTTAATGTTATTTCATCGTGTTCTGCTACTTAATTTTGACTAATTTTTCCTTAGTATCCTTTCTTGATGGCATCATATTCTACATTCGATTTGTTTTCACAATATCTTGTGTTTCTAAATTCGACCATTTGGTAGGTATCAAATGAGATATTATCAGAAATTATATATGTATGTATCAAGATATATCAGATATAGAAGGGAAAATGGTAGCATATACTAAATAGGAAGTAGGAATGTAAACTGTAGGTATAGTAGGTATATTGTATAGTAGACATAGTGAAGGTATAAAGATGCTAAACATAAATAAACTCGATAACTAAGTGAGAAAGTGTGCATGGCATAGACATTAGTATAGAAAATAGTACATGGCATAGACTTTATTCTAAAAATGAATCAAGAGAGCAGGAAAACAAAAAGGGTGAAACCAAGCAAAAAAAAAATAATTGAGCGGAAAAAAAGCCAGGGGGGGGAAATAAGAAACGGAGGTTGGGGATATAAATTTGGAAGCAGTTTGCAAGTAGAAATAAGGGGAGAATAGTGCTGAAATTTAATCAAAACTAGACGGACAAAGTGAGAAAATAAAAGCATATAGAAGCAACATTAGAAAAAGTTAAGGTACCTTATCATATCATTCGAATATACCTACGTCATGACTATAAAATGAGATAACAAAAATTTTTTTCTAAATTTATCAATTACCAACCTTAATAAAAGAATAATTTCAAATAGAGCCTCATAGATATAAGACTTTAGTGAAACCAATTCGGACTAAGTAATCAGAACTAGAAAAAGAAACCATACAAAGACAAGAACACGACAAAAATAAGGAAGAGACGAAAGTGTCTAAAAATAACGAAGAAATAGAGGGAATAGAAGTTAAGAGTGGAATAAATGGGAATAAAAATAAATGGGAACTAGAAAGAATAAGTAACAAGAAACAAATAGAAGAGATGCAGAAGGAAATACAGAAAGTCAAAGAACTAAGAAGCAAAGAAATCGTAAATATAACAATAGTTTATCATAGCGAAAATAAATTACTGGAGTTTACAGGAAACATTAATAAATTGACAGATGAGGATTTTGACATAATAGGACTATCTGAGACTTGACTTAACCCAAGCGTGCCTGATGCTGGTTTTTCGATTGCTGGTTACAATCTGGTAAGAAGGGATCGCGGTACTCGTGGTGGGGGCGTTGCTTTTTATATTAGGAATTCCATTAAGTTTAAACTGATCAAAATTCAAGATACTGAAGACTGTCCTTTAGAACAACTCTGGCTTAGCCTGAAAATTGGTGGGAAAAGAAATTGTGTTGGGTCTATATACAGGCCGCCTAAGTCTAATGTTCCGGACTGTATAAATGCTCTAGAAAATATATTAACTACTATTATTCCAGACTTTGATTATATTATTTTCGATGGGGACTTTAACATAGATTTCCTGAATGGTAATAGTCCCGCCTTAAAACTTTTAAATAGCTTTTTAAATAATTACGCCTTTGAGCAAATTATTACTGAACCAACTCGCGTTACTGCAACTTCTTCGACTTTAATTGACATTATTGTTACATCATCAAATGAATTGTGTTCTAATATTAATGTTATTAGAATGGACAATATATCTGATCATCGATTAGTTACTTGCAAGTTGAAAATCAAGAAAGAACGCCAACCTGTATTATATAAAACGTACAGAGACTTTGATTACTATTTGTTTTTGGATGCTAATATTGATCAAATCGTTTATTTTTTGGACATAAATATATGCAATATTTTCGACAATGAATGTCCTAAAAACATTGCGGATATCCAAACCACCAGCGCCTTGGTTGACTGATAATTTAAAGCAGATGATCAAGTTAAAAAAGAAGGCATATTCTAAATATAAGCGTTTAAAGACGGATGGTGCGTGGAATGAGTATAAGGAGCTGAGAAACCTAGTTAACAATTCAATTAAATCAGAAAAAAGGCTTTTTTACATCACAAATTTAAAACCGATCCAAAAATTTTTGGAAATTAATGAGAACTCTAAATATTAATTCCCTCGGAAATACTATTTAATGATTCTAATATTTTACCTGTTACTCAGTCTGGTTTTAGATCACAACACAATACTTGTACGGCAATGCTAAAAGTCACAGATGACATATTTAAAGAAACCGATGCTAATAACAATGCCTGTCTTTTAGATTTTAGGCCTTCGATACCTTAGATCATACAACCCTCTGTTTAAAATTAAAATATTTCGGCTTCTCGGAAATAGCAGTTAATTTTTTCCGAAATTATCTTACTGGTAGCCGCCAGAGAGTGATTTTGAATGATGATATATCTGACTTTTCTGATATAACTAAAGGGGTTCCTCAGGGTAGTATTTTAGGACCTCTACTATTTAGTATTTACACGGCAGATTTTTATAAGTACCTTAAATATTGTCAGTCGCATCAATACGCTGATGGTACTCACGTATATTTTCCCTTTAGTTTTGAAACTTTACCCTTGGCTGTGACGAAAATTAATACTGACTTAGACACTATTTCTGAAGTATCTTTAGCTCACAAGCTTGTGTTAAATCAATCTAAAACTGAATTGTTAGTTTTCGGAAGCAAGAAAGATCTTGTTATTAACGACCCTGTCTTCAATGTTATGTTAAATGGCCATCGCATTGTTCCCAGTGAAAGCTGAGAGAATTGCATCCCATAATATTTTTAAAAGCTATAACAAGAAGAATAAATGACATTGAAGACAGAATAATGGATAGAGAAGAAAATTTGGATAGGATAAAATAAATAATAAGATAAAATTTAGAAACCGATGCATTAATATGGTTTAATGGCATGGAAATGAGATAAATGACAAAAATTTTCGAATAATTTTCCTCATCTCTCTGTCTCCGCGTAATGACGTCATCGACATGTTTTAAAATGTTTCCCTCCCAATTTTTTTGTTAAATTTATACAAAAAAAAATAAAATTGATTTATGCTCAAACGGTGTCATTTCTATTATTTGAATATCAGTAAAGTAACTGATATTGGTAACCTAAAACGCTACAAAAACACCCATAATGCACATTTTAAACTAAATTAGTTCCTTTCAAGAAAGAAGATTAATTTAAACATTCAAAATGATTGCCATTCAAGTCGTCATAGTACTCTAATCGTTTTTGGAACTCGAACGGACTTCTTGGAGAGTTTGAGAGACTTCTTGGAGAGGCTGAATTAGGAAGTTTCAATTTTTTTTATTTTCACTTGAAATAGATCTAATGTTCTTGACATTAGGCAACACACAATGCTAGTTGTTCAGGAATTAATCCCTTAACGTTAGGCAACACGCAATACAATGCAACACTATATTCTCTCTCTTTTGTTTTAAAAGTTCAGTTGCCCATTGACTCTCATACTATTCACTCAAGTTCTCAATTCGTTGTATTGCACGCGAAAATAACAATAATTGTATATTCTTAGCCTAATAATATCTTGGCCTAATATAAATACGTAAATAAATACGTAAACTAAATACGTAAACTATGTAACCACTTACCCCGGTTTACCCTACCTTATCAATATTGGTTTATACGAAGCTAAAATTGAAATAAAATACCGAGTCCCGAAAGTCATTGGCTTCGCGTGTAAAAAAACAGTCGACAGTGCGTTGCCCGCTGCGTTGCCCGGGGCACATCATGTTAGTAAACAAAATAGCATGCACACAAATGATTCTCCGAAAATTACTTTATTATTCAGGACCAAACGCCAGTGAATTCACGGTAACAGTTATTTAGAAAATTACGGAATTCCTCTATTACACCCGCAGGCCGATATCTGATGCATTTAACTATGACTTTGTAAAAAAAACTGGAGATGCCCTAGAGGAAGAAGGTACAAAAAAAATACGAACTTGACATGCTCAAGACGTTCTGCGGAATTTTTCGTGTACGTTCTTTCATGAAAAATTGCATCATTCAATATGATAATAAGAGTGAAATATGCGCACCAGCTTAAAAATAAGAATTTTTAAGCTGGCCATCAAAAGTGCTCATTAGCATGTGATCGACCTTACACATAATATACTATAATTGTTTGTTATGTTCAAGTTTAGGAGAGTCTTTAGGGTATAACGTACATTCTTGCGCATCGATGGAAGACTTTATGTACTTTAATGTACCAATATACGTTATGCAATATATTAATAACCGTCAGCGATTGGAGCACTACCTATCTGTGAGAGAGAAAAAATAATAAGTCCAAATAAATGGTAAATAAAATATTAACGTCGATTTTCGTAAATTACGGTGCCTTTTTATATCCCTATAATATTTTAAATTCACTTCTACTGAAATCATGACTCAGCAAAATATCTTGAACTTCAACAGTTACTTTATGACCAAATAATTGAACACGTTACTTCCGTCTTGTGAACGTCCGCATTTAGCGCTGACATGCGGATCGACATTATCGCCAGATTAACGATGTTTGACTACACTTTCGACTTTCAATGGGTTGTCCATCGGGCACCTCAATCACCACGAGCAAAATCCTTACAACTTTATCTAATGCGCTAATTAAGTTTACACGTAATAAACAAGTGCAGCGCATTAACGAGGCAGTAAAGGCAATTAAAAACAGTTTAGAGTGCAAAAGACAATGCATTTTTTATACGAACGTTCACACGTTGGTTGAAACATGATTTTAAATTGTTGTGGCATATTTGTTCAAGGGGAAATGGGCATTGGGCATCGAGCTAACATAAAAGATTGGCAAGAATCCCTTATACAGTTTTATTGTATTTTCAGTTGTACTGGTTGCGATGTAAATTTATAATTAAAGCAAATCATCAGCAAAGAATTTATAATTAAAGCAAAGCAAATTGCACAGAAATTTTTTATACATAAACTTATTGTTGCGCAGGGTTATTATGAAAAATAACTCAAAAAGTCACGTGATGTATAATAGCGCTGTTAAAACAAATTAACTGTGGAATACCACAAGGAACGGTCCTTGGACCTATGTTATTTAATATTTACGTTAACGAAATGCCATTTATCATAAATGGAAGGAGATACCTGGGAAAATGTTAGAGATAAGTGCAATAAGTTTTGCTATATTGCAACAATGGCTCTCAGAAAATCTTTTATCTTTTCAGTTAATCTGGATAAAATAATGTTTATGTGTCAGTATTTATGATAGAAATTCACCCAACCTTAAGGAATTAAAAATACATACGCATAATTTTATCTAAGAAAATAAAATAAACTGTGAATCTACTAATGAATCAAAAGCAACAGCTTCAACATTTAGGAATTATTGTATTAGCTAAAAATTTAAAATAGATTGAACAAATATGTAACTTATGTTATACAATTAGAAAATTGATAGATAAATTCTACCACCTCCGCAATATGTATTTTTTTACAATTCTGTTCCTGTATCAATCAAAAAAATTAACAGTGCGAAGGATAAATAGGGTAGTATGCCATTTTAGATACGCCATTTTCATTTTTCAAGTTTAAGTCAAGAATTGTATTGAGTGAGTTTAAACACCGCAAAGTTGCAAGTTTGAGACAAATCGGTTCGTAAATAGGATAGTCCACCATTTTGAATCTGCCTTTTTGATTTATTTAAATTTGAGTCAAAAATTTTATGGAGTGACCTTAAACACCGCAAAATTTCAAGTTTGAGACAAATCGGTTTATAAATAAGAAAGTCCGCCATTTTGAATTTTCTTGTAATAGAACTATTAAATTATATTCACCGGAATACTATACACCTACCAAATTTCAAGTCTCTAGTTCATCCGAAAGTAGTTGCAAACACTGCGCAACTTATTTAACGAACAACCAAAAAGTTAACTCAAATTTGACGTTATGTATTTTCGACAATTTTTGTTCGTTTTGGTCGATTTTTTTTTCAAATTGTAGGTTTTTCTCTTAGGAATATCACTGTCTTAGTTGTTTTGGTAAAACGAATGATTTTGATATTATACCAGGTGCTATAAAAATGATATGTTTTTTTCCGAAATTTCAAAACGTCCTGTGGGCTATACATGGGTATTGCAAGTTATTGCAATTATAGCCAATTTAAAGCCTCATGTTTTTTCTACATTTTCTTTTTTTATTCATTTGTTTATCTCTGTTACTTCATAAAATATCCAATTTTTGAGTTGACGTGATTTTTATTAAATTTATTAACTTCTTCTTTTTTGTCAAGTGCTCATTATTTATTACTCATTATACTGGTTCAATGCCTCATTTTGCGTTCTGTTTTCCTTGATATCTTATAATTTATTGAGAGATGCAAGGTGTTTTAGAAGAGAAAAAGGTCTTAAAAGGACAAAAACTCAAAAAACATACCTAGAAAAATGGATTGCTTTAATCAATAAAACACCGAATAACAGGAAACAAAACAAAAGTAAATAGAGAATTAGTATCTGGTGTTTCCACCCCTTCCGCGACATCTCGACCTCCCGACATCTTTGGTTCATACTTAAAACCAAAGTTCTGATTAGGTTCTGATCTAGGCCATTCCATAATTCGACTAGGCGTCCTTCCAATTCTTGTAAATTTTGGGGTTGTCGTCCCTCACTTCGTAACCGCCGACCGATAAAATCCCAAACATGTTCAATGGGGTTAAGGTCGGGGCTACGGGCTGGCCAGTCTATGTGATCAATTCCTACTTCTTCAAGATAATTTCTCACGATAAGACTCGTGTGGGGACGCGCATTGTCTTGGATAAGTAAAAAATTGGGTCCTATATAGGGGGCATAAGGCAAAACATGTGCTTCAAGAATGTCTGTGATATACTGTCAGAATTGAGATTTCCATTCACAGTTACCAAGTCCGTTCGCCCAGTCAAAGATATTCCGCCCCACACCATGACGGATCCACCTCCATATAAAGTTGTGTGCAAAAAATTGCATTGACTGTATCGCTCATCGGGTCTTCGGTAGACGCGATTACGTCTGTCACAATTATACAAACTGAACCTTGACTCATCAGTCCAAAAATACGTTCCCAATCTGCTTCCATCCAATTAACATGCTCATTGGCAAAATTCAATCTGGCTCTAAGTTGTGCTCTTAAATGTGTTGCAGTTATAAATCGTTGTCTTACAGCATTTACTCTTAAAAAGCGATCCTGGATAGCAGAGGTAACACGAGATCTACCTTGACCGGCCCGTCTGGAATGTTCTCCTGTTTCCGCGTACCTTTGAATTGCTCTCGCTATAGTTGTGTGAGACACTCCCAACCTTCCAGCTATGCGGTTGTAACTCCACCCTTCACCATGTAATGTAGCTGCCTCAACACATTCATCACGAGTTAAATTTCTGGTTTGGCGTTCCATTATTCACTAATTATTGCTGGACTGTCAACAAAAAACTAATGACACAGTTGTCAGTTTATGACGTGTAATCTTCGATTTCCATAGCTTGCTAGCTGTTTGAGTTGTCCGATAAATGCATTTCATGTGAATAAAAGCATATGGTGTTTCAAAACGGTGTATTTCATGAAGTAACAGAGATAAACAAATGAATAAAAAAAGAAAATGTAGAAAAAACATGAGGCTTTAAATTGGCTATTGCAATTGCAATAACTTGTATAGCCCACAGGACGTTTTGAAATTTCTGAAAAAACATAACATTTTATAGCACCTGGTATAATATCAAAATCATTCGTTTTACCAAAGCAACTAAGACAGTGATATTCCTAAGAGAAAAACCTACAATTTAAAAAAAAAATCGACCAAAACGCACAAAAATTGTCGAAATAACATAACGTCAAATTTGAATTAACTTTTTGGTTGTGCGTTAAATAAGTTGCGCAGTGTATATAAACAAAGAGACAAACAAACAAACAAACAAACAAACAAATATCCGGAATCAAGCTAAATAAAACCGTTTAAAAATAAAATGGATACGTATAATTTTATCTTGCGTCTTGTATTTCAGTGTAAGTACTTCAAAACAGTTATAAAACAGTTAAACCATCAGCCGGGCATGTGACTTAATCAAGTATGCAAGAGATAATTTAAGAATGAACTACCAAATTTACTTATAAAGATCTGATAATAGCATTAAACTTGTAAAATAGACGGCTATAGTCTTATTTTGACTAAGACATTAAATTTGTTTATACACCATTAATGATACTTGAGAGTTTTACTTAACATCTGTATATCCCTGGTATGTTGCAAATGTATAATACATGGGTACAGTTAACGTATTTTTTTATCGCTGATGTCTGGGTTAAATAAAATGTTAACAGGATCCATAATCGCGTAAAATATACGGCGGAAGTCTTAACTAAGATAATAATTGATTTTATGAAAAGTTTATAATTCTTGACAGTTTTACTTCACATCTGCATATCCATAATAGGTCTTAAATGTTTTATACACATGTACAGCTAACGTATTTTCAACGTTGTGAACGTGGACGTCTTCCAAGCAACACATGATGGTTTAATACACGTTTTAAATCAACTATTTTTAAACGCATACGATAAATACACATGTTTGTTTAGTGCCTCGAATTAGTAACAAATTGCAACATAAAAATGAATAAAAAAAGAAAGTATATTGGTATTAAGAAATAACATTTTAATGACAAATCGCATTTTCAAACGCTCTTAACTTATTCTAAAAGTTTGAAACAAATAACTGAATGTACTTAGTTGTGTCCATCTTTATGTGTAATTTGAATATTTACCGCTTGGGGATTTGCTAAATATGGTTATTAATATATACCTCATTCATTATTAACTGAGAATGAAGTCCAAATGTCAAAACGTATCAAGACACCTGCAAACAAAGGTATATATTGAGACAATAGCTGTCTTGACATATTTTTAGCAATTACAGATTTTTGAATTCAGAACATACTGGACAATTTTTTGTTTGAAAATATAGAGGGCGTTCCATTAAAAAAATTTATCTTCCACCTTGTATATTCTAGATTTTTAACATCCGTTTTCAGAATATAAAAATTCATAAAAAATCGTGTGAACTACTTTTTTAAATGAGTTAAATCATAAGTGGATAAGTGAGATATGGCAAAGACAACCAGGGACATATATAGGTAGTGACTGTAGAAAGTTTGAGTTTGTCGAAACAATTTTCTTTGTAAAATAATTAGATATTGAAATACCATACCTTTCTAAAACTAATCAGCTAATCAACATTGATAATGCAAATGATAATGAAAAATAGTCAATTAGTAAAAAATATTCCGAAACTAGTAAAAAACATATTACCATTATCATAAATCAAAATTTCAGTTGGCGAGACTACAAGTACCTTCTAACAATTTATATATAGAAGTTATCGTATATTTAAGCGCCCTATTGAAATAAAACTACCATTAGTAGATCTATATATAATAGTTTTTTTTAATACAATACTTCTTAATTGTTCAACTTTTTACCATATCACTTGACGCTGATCAAGTAAAACATCTGATAAACACTTAAGTACGTCTAACTGCGAAAAGAATTCTTTCGATTGTTGTAGTTAATGTTCCTTTATACCCTAATTGACTTATCACAACTCACGCTAATGGTCCTATTAGCGAAGGTTTATATCGATGAAATTGATAATTAACTAGTATTAAGCAATCCGGTGAACTTCATTCAAAACTTGGAGCTGATTATGACTCGAGGCTTTCAATTTAAGTCTGTTCATATGAGGTATCTGAAAATCATGTGAATAAACTGCTAGAAAATGCTCAGAAGCCAAAATGAACACATTCAGAGAATAGAAACAAAATAGCATCGATTACGAATCGACATCATCGAAATGAATCATTTTTATTTTGTTGCTTTTGTTTGAGCAATATTTAGAAAATATCAGGATCTTCTTGAATTAAATATGTCTTGTAGTCTGTATTCTTACTATAGGGAGTGAATAAGCAAAAGCAGAGAATTTAAATCACTTTTCCGTGACCCTTCGTACATTAAAAACAAGTATACGAGTTTACCAACTAACATGCAAAAGGTTTCATGAAATAGACAAACATAATTTTTATTGGTATTGCTAATTCCATCGATAATCTGTGATGTTTACATCTCAATTATTTCATCTAATTTGGTAATGCAGACGATTGAACATTGCGCAACGGATCTAAATTGCAAGTTACCGCTTTCTTCGTAAGCTCATCATTGGTTTACAGTTCAATAGCATATCGAAAGCACCTGATGACGCTCATGCTATAATTGATTTGATTTCTTAACGATAAACGGATCATCGCCTTTTCTAAATGGTTATTTAAACACTCCATGAAAGACTTAGTTTAATTATCAATCGCTTAATAAATAAAATAATCGGTATCGGAGGGTATCGGAGAAATAATTAAACAAATTAAATAATGGATGTCGGAAAAATAAGTGGATGTTCAGTAATATATTTGTCAAAGTAACGTTTATAGTAACCAAACCACAAAGACATCGCCAAACATCCCTTTGACAAATGGATATCCCATAATCTCCAACTCCGGCTCAAGGTCACCGAATTATATGTTGACATCGCCCATAGCTCACTTTCTATAAATCACAGCTGGTCATCTTTGATTGAGGACGGATCAATCACCAGATACAAAGGAAGATGATGTTCTGTTATTTGGTACGATTTCCGCGTTTTTCGGGGAAAGTAAGCCAATGCAAGCACACACCGCGTAATAGACATGTAATGACAATAATTAGGTAACGGTTATAACAAGGAAAGCCAGCGGTTCGTGATGTTATTATCAGGAGATGCAACCCAGACATATTTATGTTAGTTTGTTACGTATAAAAGTAAGCAATTATTTCATAGAGAGCGCAAAATCGTTTCATAACCTAATCCTAATCATAGCCTAATCTAACCGAAAGATTTTAACACTGACTTCGGAACAGAATTCATAAGACTCAAAGAGAACAATATTTTTATATTATCATGATACTACAGTATTTATATAGTTCAATAAGTAAAGTAAAGTGTATTCGAGGGAAATTGAAACTACTAGTTAAAGATATAAAGCGTAAATTTTAATATTTAAATTTATTAATTTTAATTTTAAAGTTAACCCACATTATACTGAAATATGTTATTGCTCAGCAAGTACCAACGAGAAGGTATGAACGCATTCTTGCCAGGAGGGATGGGACAGGCTTGACTAACGAGGGGCAACGATGTTAGTAAAAATAACATAAAAATGTAGGTTTCGTCAATATTGCCGATGTCATTTACTACTTGTCTTATATGATCGATTGAGGAGCAAGCAGACAAAGCCAGATAAATCCACTTTTTGGTCGGTCGGTTTTTCAAGCGAATCATTTGATTCGTGTGAGCTCTATCGGGTAAGGTCGTCAGATTCAACCAAATCACGATAAATCCTATAGAAATTCAGCTTTAAAACCAACCGCTTTAAGCAAACGTAGATAAATCCAACTTTAAAACAAACTAGGTTAAATCCTTATTCATATTCTTGCATGCGTTAGCACATCTTGTAAATCGGAAATTAGAAATACTTTGGAACAATAAAGAAGTTTCCTGTAATATTTTCATACTTATAGCTGTGTAGTTCTCTAAACACTGAAAACATAAATTTACTTTATACGATAGGTTACCTGTAAATCTAGTACGTAGGTACATTTTGTTTCCATACATTTTTTATGCAGATATGTCGACAAGCGATTCTGCACACCTCCGCTTCCATCATAAATTTGAAGTACAGAATCAAAAATATTTTCAAGCAAAACGAGATAAATCCCAACTTAAATGTTTTAAAAAAACGGTAAGCGTTTTTTAATCGATATGCCGTATTTATGCTCTTATCATGAATACTAATTAATTACCACAGAAAGTTTTTAGATTTGTTAGCGGATTATGAGTTACAAGTTTTTGCGGTTATCTCAGAATCACTTTCTATGGATTTATCTGGATTTACATACTTGCTCTTCAATTACTATCGCGCTTAACCTCAGTGAGTTCTTATATTTTCGCAATTTTTTTTTAATGCTTTACTAAATTTATTAGATTAAATATGAATTAGTATGGAGGTAACCGCAAAGCTGTATGACCCTGTATATTGGCTCAGTTATGAATAGCGTATTGGTTTTTGAAATTCTGGTCTAATTTTTTAGTAATTCGCGCTTTATTGGAACTTTTTCGTTTGTCATATCTTCGTGATAGTCAGCAGAAGACTACGATATATTTTTGGCCGACAATAGGAACGCATTGGGTGCAAACCCGTTTACACATGAGATATGGAAATGCGTTTTCCTCTACAGTATTTAAAACACAGTTGTGTGACATCATGCGTGTCAAACCGTGTCTCGTCTAGATACATTATATACACTTTTTCTTGAATCATTTGTAAAGCAGGAACTATATAATTTCTTTATACATATTATAAATCGTACCCCGTACTACATCTCAGATTCTACCATCAATATTTTTTAATTTAACATTTTGCCCATTCCTCTTTGCACCGTGATCTATAACATCTCCTATTTTAATGACACGATAAATTATTGATTATGGGATTTTTACATAAAATTAGGAAATAATTATATCTTACCTTTTAGTAGTAAATGTTTTAAATCGGTGTTTATGCACTTCACTGATAAATATTCAACGGGCACGCGGCGCGGCCGGCGGTCAACAAATAAATGATTTACGACGCAGCAGACCAGTCTGTTCATTCTCTTTACCGCAGCGCGAGGCCGTAAATACATCGGGCCGACTTTAAATTACAGTAACGGACTCCTATGCATGTTTTCAACTACTCTTCGAATCTCAATGCCACTTCAAATACATCGGACGAAATTTCAAGAAAAGTGCGGACGGTCCTGTAATTTTGCACCGACCACATTCAATTTCCCTCGAATACACTTTGATACCATCAATTTTATTACAACGTGTTGACCAACAAAACGAATTTTTCCTTGCTGTAGTGTTTTCGTTTGATATACAAACTAGAGCAAAAAATTGTGCATCATTTTACAAATAAAACCCGTACAAATTACTACAGAAGCGGTAAATCACATCACTATGCAATACAAAAGTGTATACCGCCACAATTTCTTGTGAACAGAACTAGGGTCTCCAGTCCGCGGCTTACCATATCGGTCGCTATCCCTCTTCAACTAATATAAATCCCATTTCCCTTCTCGCTCACTTAAAAGACACCTGCATGAACAAGCCGGAGATTTACTGGCTTTACTGCTCAGTGGCGTATCATCATGCGCAACCAAGGTGAAGTGACCACCTCAAAATATGGCTTATTAGGTCATTATTATATATGTGCCAAAAAATATTTAGTTTTGAATGTATTTAAAATATTGAGTGAATACCCTTTTTCAAATTCTAATAATATTTCCAAATATATGGACGCTATAAGAATGATATTACCATTTCTTTGACAACCGAGTTAATGGCTTTAAACAAATTTTGGTCATTTTCATCATGCTTTGGTGCTTATTCTGTCTGAACGAGTTTTAGACGTATTTGGCGATATTTAAAAAAAAAATTTTTACATATCTTCCATGGTATTTTGACTGACTATGAAAGATACACTAAAAATTTAGTGCCATGATAATATATTGTAATATATTCTTATATTCTTTAAATTTGAACACCATATATTAAATATTCGGGGGTATAATATAAGATAAGAGCTCAGATTTAGCCGGATATGTTTTATGTTTGTTTTCGAGTGTTTTATTTGGTTTTCGTGACAATTTAACGACAACTCTTGAGACAAAATCACGAGAGCGTAGCTCGAACTCGAGCGATTTTGTTGAACAGCTGGAGTTAAATTACCAAAGTGAGTATGAGGAAACCAACAAAAAAAATATCAGGCTCGAAATCAAAGCTTGAATGGTATTTGATAAGACGATTTCATAAAATGAATAGTGCTAAAATTAAATGAGGGATACAATTTTCTATTTCATGTACTATTTCTCCTTCACACGTATTGCCAAATCGAGACATGCCGACAAATTTTTGGTATTCACTTATAAATAATAATTATGATATTTAACAGTTTTAAACTGACGCTACATTTAATAAATAAAATTCCCACAACATTGGTAAATCGGATATGTATACATGAACGGAATTGCCCATGCAACTTTCCCTAATTTAATTTTTAAAACGGGAAATTTTGTGGGTAAAATTTTCGGATGTTAATATGAGTTTCCGCTCAGATTAATTTACTGCGCTTTAGTGTACCTCAAGGATGACTTCTTGGCCCTCTTCCTCTTCATGTATTCATCAACGCTTTAAATGACTTGATTACTGCTCTGATAAGCTCATTGTAGAAGATTTAACGATTTCTTCAGGTGGTATGGCAGAGAGTCGTAGTATTAGAGCCAAGCCAACAACAGGGGATGACCTAGAGAGAATATTTGCAATATTAAAATCTGTCTGAAGTCTGTAGTCTGAATGGCAAAGCATCTGAAAAGGCAAATATGATCCCTCGACATAATATCAATTCGAAATAATTGCTATAAATACAAATGGAACAAAAGTTTGTTTTAATGCTATTCCCTATTTTATTCATGGAATTCTGATCGGATAATAAAGTAATGGTCTACTATTTCACCTTGATTCTCCGGCATTAGATATCGGAATAACTATTTGACATTTCATTTTATACAAGTGACACACCTGAAAATTTACGAAGTGTCTAGTGACCTACATCTTTATTACCATATCTAATAACAGAACCGTTTTAGATTTATCATATGCCCATAAATACTTTAATTGCATAATTCCACAAAACAAAATTCTGAAATAACACTATAATTTTAAGCAAATTGACCTGTATGTATATACATACACCACGTTAAACCTTTGTGAACCTTGCATTACTATTAGGCAACATTTTCGCAACAAAGACAATTTTTCGTGCACGAAATTCGCAGAAAGAAACATACCGAACTTAATAATTGCCAATTGTTTCACTTTCACAATGCGAGTAGTCTAACAATAATTCTGAAATAAAATGTCAGTTTTTGTTGTAAAGTCGCCCAAATCAAAGGCTAATTAAGTCAGTAGTGTGTAGAAAGCTTATCAATATAAAACCAGCTCGTTGTAATATCACAATGTGAGCGAGCTGATTGTGTAACCTGTCCGATAAATTACCAACTAATACCTGATTATGGCACTCGTGGGTGGATTTCCAATGGCAAAATCGGTCACGTTCTTGTCGGTATGTCTGGTAAAAAAAACGTGTGGCAAGTTTGCGTTTAGTTGCTCGTGTCTCAGGTCTATTTCAAATGCTGAGTTTGCACTAGTTAATTTGCATCGGCTTTGCTATCAGTCGCCATTTACACATAAGGAGATATCCGAAATGGTAATGGAAGAAAGAGATGTTGGGAATACTGAAGATGTATAATGATGTTTATCATTTCTATTCTCTAAATTATAGAAGATATTTCAAAAACTCTTTCAATGTTACTATTATTAGAGGATATTTATTTATTTTTTTATAACATAATAATTATCAGTGCTTAGGAAATTCCAGCACGATAACGATCCAGAGCATTCTGCTAGAAGGGTAAGTGCCTGGCATCAAAATAAGAACGGGGATGTTTTGGCATGGCCTTCTTGTAGTCCAGACTTTAACCCTTTAACCCTTCTATGCCCAGAAGATGTTTGAAGGGAATTGAGCAAATGGGTTTCCTACTATGTATTAGCATTAAGATTTAGAAAAATTTATTTAAGGTTCAGAATTTATAACTTTAAAAATCATGTTTCCAATTACTTTTCCATTCTAGAGGACTTCTAATATTTCTAAATATGTTAACGGGTGAACCCATTTGTGTGTCATTTCGTATGAGATGGATTTACATATCGATTCATCCCAGATAAAACAAGATATGGCATGGATATATCGTAGGCATTATTGAATCTTCTCAAAAGAATATTCTCTTATGAATATTTCTATAACATTACTGGATTATATGCTCGTTATATTCATTAGAACATTAGTTTTTCTGAAAAATGTCATTGAAATTATTTAATATTTAATAAAAAACTGGTGTTATCATTTTGAACAACTTACAGTTTATGAATATACTAATAGACCATAGAATAGATGATAGACCATGGTAGATTACTATAATATTCTGATGGATATTCCTGGAGCGTTTAGAAAGGTATACTTTCAAAATTACAGAGAAATTTCTGGAATATGTTAATATCTGAAATATTTAAATATTGTTCCGAGAACATTTTTTTCCGTAAAACATTCGCTTCATATTCTGGGAATATGTTTATTGGGGTGTTTTTTCCGGTCCCGTTGGCTAATGTTTTAGTATGGGACTAAAAATATTTTCTCCCAAAATTTCAGCTTCCTATATCAAACCTGTGAACGGCGTAAACCTAGTTTGTTTCCCATTTAATTAACATGGGAAAAACGACGTTTTTACTCGAACATGAATAGCTGGCAGAAAATTTGTGAAGGCAGCATCTTATAGAGAATTAATTCCTACAAGAAAGGTCCTTAGTACTAAATCCGTGAATTCATTATTTTCCAAGATATGTTCGTTTAAACATTCTCTTAAAAATAGGATTTCATTCAATTAATTTTAAGAAAAGTTTTATCTATTTTAAAACGTACAAGTACAGGGTAAGTCTCTTAAGATTGACACCCCCCTTATCTCACTTATCCTTTGCCGATTTAACTCATTGAAAAAAGTAGTGGTCGCGGTTTTTGATGAATTTTTATAATCTGAGCACGGATATTAAAAATCTCGTAAGATATACAGGGTGGAAAATAAAATATGATTTTTTTAAATAGAACACCCCGTATATTTTTAGACCAAAATAATATCCTTAATTTTCTGAATCCAAAAATGTGTAATTGTTATATAATCACTCCACCTGTTCGTGAGATATTACTAAAAACTTATCACATTACAATGTCAATTATAAATATAGAACATCAAGATACCTCTGGAAACAATGCTAATTTGCATTATTTATTTGTTGACACATGTCATCCAGTTTCCATCACATGCCATCAAAAACCGTGTCTACTCCTTTTTTAAATGAGTTAAATCGGCAAAGGATAAGTGAGATAAGGGGGGTGTCAATCTTAAGAGACTTACCCGGTACACTATAAAAATTAATTGAATGAGATCCGATTTTTAAGAGAATGTTTAAACGAGCATATCTTCGAAAACAATGAATTCACGAATTTAGTACTAAAGACCTTTTTTGTAGAAATTTTAATTATCTAAAAAATGCTGCTCTCAGATTTTTTTTAAATTCTACCAGCTTTTCATATTTAAAAATTATTTTAGATCCAATGCTAAATCATTAGCCAATGGGACCGAAATAATAATAATAAAAAAAATCCTAATGTTTATGCTATATTTGTGGGATAATACTCCATTACGAAAGAGGAGAAGACAAATGAACATCGCCTGCGTAATCCATCATCACAATCTGCTTTGCCACTATTAATTTTAACTAGTTAACGGTCTCATGGTTCTGTATAGTAAAATTGCGGAATAGAGAAAATACCTGCTTCATTATCATTGAATAATTATTTTTAAGAAATCCCCAAAAAAATAACAAAGCGCAGATTCGACAGGTAATAAATACTATTTTAGCATGAAAAACATGAAGGTACTTAATTAATTAAAGTTCCAATAAATCCAGGGCTCTAAATTGTATAAGACGTATATTTTCGCCATGAAAATGATAATGAAAATATATGTCATAGTTCACCAATTGTTTCGGTTCCATCTAGAAAATTATTAAACAGCTTATTTACATAACCATACATTTATTAGGCATATATTTAACTTTTACATAACTCGATTTAATCTTAATCTACCTATAACCTTTTGATGGTTCTAAATTCGGATAATACATAATATCCATTAGACTAATCCTAGACTACAACTGAATTATTTCCGATAGACTTTTACTAATATGTAAATGTAGACACTAGGAAATACATACGTAAATTAAATTAGCAGGTAGGTATCAGCGAAACCGTTTATTTTAGAAAGCAATTGGTTGAACACAATGGTAACTACACTCACCAACTTTTCCTGTAATCAGAGGATTATGTTGGACCAGTTTTATGAGATACATAGTTGTGATCGCGGCGACTTAAACAAAGATTGTAGCTAAATTTTCATTGTAGCTAATAATCTTTAAAAATTCGTATCTCTAAAACGAATAGAGATATTGTGGTAAATAAAGAAAGAACACGTTGGTAATGAATCAGCCTCTCTGATAAAGCCCATTCTGTAAAGCTCTCCGTACAGAATTAGCCTACAGGGTGTTTTAAAATTGAGAAAAAAAACAAAGTAACCGGTTTTACTCTGTATACTTTGCAAATTTCAAATCATATGTTTTAAATCGGCTAATTTTTGAAACAAAATGCAAAAAAATGCCGCGTTCTGACTAAGGATAAGAGAGTTGTCGCACTAAAATTAGTCAAGTTTTAGAATGAATCGAATGTTAAGTCAGTGACTATATTTAACAGGCCATTTTTTCACTAAGAGACTAATTATATTCGGTTTCAAAGTTAAATCATTATCATTTGGATTTTCCACCCGATGAAAATGAGTATTCTAAAATTGACGGAAACAATATAATAACTAATGTTAAAGGTAAACAGAAAATTTAAACATTATAATTCATGAGTCGGTACTTTATAGATGGACACCCTGTATTTATATTAAGCTGACGATAAAATAATATGAATACCGATATTATTGAGGATGAACTGAATTATTTCCGATAGACTTTTACTAATATGTAAATGTAGACAGTAGGAAATACATACGTAAATTAAATTAGCAGGTAGGTATCAGCGAAACCGTTTATTTTAGAAAGCAATTGGTTGAACACAATGGTAAACTACACTCTACAATTTTTCCTGTAATCACAGGATCATGTTGGACCAGTTTTATGAGATACATAGTTGTGATCGCGGCGACTTAAACAAAGATTGTAGCTAAATTTTCATTGTAGCTAATAATCTTTAAAAATTCGTATCTCTAAAACGAATAGAGATATTGAAGTAAATAAAGAAAGAACACGTTGGTAATGAATCAGCATCTCTGATAAAGCCCATTCTGTAAAGCTCTCCGTACAGAATTAGCCTACAGGGTGTTTTAAAATTGAGAAAAAAAAACAAAGTAACCGGTTTTGCTCTGTATACTTTGCAAATTTCAAATCATATGTTTTAAATCGGCTAATTTTTAAAACAAAATGCAAAAAAATGCCGCGTTCTGACTAAGGATAAGAGAGTTGTCGCACTAAAATTAATCAAGTTTTAGAATGGATCGAATGTTAAGTCAGTGACTATATTTAACAGGCCATTTTTTCACTAAGAGACTAAATATTCCGTTTCAAAGTTAAATCATAATCATTTGGATTTTCCACCAGATGAAAATGAGTATTCTACAATTGACGAAAACATATAATAACTAATGTTAAAGGTAAACAGAAAATTTAAACATTATAATTCATGAGTTGGTACTTTATAGATGGACACCCTGTATTTATATTAAGCTGACGATAAAATAATATGAATACCGACATTATTGAGGGTGAAAAATTAATTATTTGATTCAGTTAACACGGAATCCTTTATTTTAAGGAGTTTGTCTTCATGTAAACAATTACAAGCACAAAAATAGAAGAATAATAAGAAGACGAAAAAGAAAAAAATATATCTAGCTCAATGAGGGCCCAGTTCCGATGACCGCCATCGTTTCAGCATATTATCACCTTCATAATCTTAATATATAAGCAGTTATTTTCAGTTCCCCAATCTCCCATCATCCTACACGCGATAAATTTTTTTTAAGAATTCAAAGGCGATGGACAATTCACAGTTCAGCGCAAATGCCCACCCACCCCT
Source organism: Tetropium fuscum (assembly GCA_964058915.1). Lineage (NCBI taxonomy): Eukaryota > Metazoa > Arthropoda > Insecta > Coleoptera > Cerambycidae > Tetropium > Tetropium fuscum. The sequence goes on along the minus strand of CAXKVY010000286.1, from coordinate 115,595 downwards.
TAAACGGCACCCACCCACACGAAAGAACCGTAAACCCATTCATTTTCCCTGACCTTTCATACGCAGTGATACATTCGTCATAACAATCTGACACGAAATAATCGCCTCTGCTGACAGATAAATAGTTCATGCTAAATCAAAGTATGTATTATTGCAAATCATATCTGTTTCCAACCCGATAGTGTTGCATGGTAACAGTGAAATTCACTTAAACGTGATTAGTATCGCAGGTAGACAAAGAACTGGACTGACATTTCAAAATCACATTCAAGGAAATACTTTTTTATTGAGCCTCGCCCAGCGCTGGTATGATAATTATTGCAATATACAGAGTGGACTGTAATAATTAAATAATTCTGAAAATGAAGGCATACTGCGGGTCAATGGATGATAATATAAAAGAATAAGTTGTAAACCATTTAACAATTGAACAATTATTGAAAATAACATATTTCGAAGAACTGAACAGGCTAATATTACAACTAGCAAATTTGTTTTATGAGGTCTTGCTTAATCGACATCGTTGGTTTTATTGTTGATTATATACAAGCTTCCAAAGAGATAGATTTGCTTTAAGTGATAAAATTATTTTATAAGCATCATAAAAACGTTTCTACAACTAAATAATAAAATTCCTAAGAATTGTTTTTTAAATATTTTATGAACGTATTTGCGGTTAAATTACTCGCTACAAAAATGTATTGTTTTATAAAAGTTTTATATCAGTTTTACAGTAATAGTTTTATAACCCTAATACATACATAATATAACTGTTATATTAAAGTTGTTGAGAACTTACAAAATAATTACATTAGAGCAACAAACACGTTGACATTCTCGTAACAAAATACTGTTATTACAAGGAGCTGTAAAATAATTTTATAATTGCCTTTTAAAGTGAATTGGAAACATTTAAACAAATATGAAATCAAATTGCTTTGCAGCGGTTAAAATGCATCTAAAAACTCCTCTATGAACCGAATAACTCCATTATTTTATTACGTATCCATAAAAATATTTAAAAAATCGTCATATACTGTCAAGATAGCGTGCGGTATGGGGACTCTTTATGTAACCTTAATAAAATATAATTATGATATAACAACATGTAAAAAAACTTTTGACTTAAACGGTTTCATTTTAACACTCGGAGTAGTTTCCACGAACACCAAAACACTTTCATTTCGCTGGACGCGCGTTTCGCCAACCAAGTTGGCATCATCCGGAGACTATTAAAACTTAACAGTTTTAATCGTCTCCGGATGATGCCAACTTGGTTGGCGAAACGCGCGTCCAGCGAAGTGAAATTTTTATTTAATTTTTTTTTCAGACCATTTTTTTCAATTTTATTATTATCATTGTAGCAAAATCATTATATAAAAGCCGATATTAAACAAGTATAAAATAAGTTTTATAGGTATTTTATTTAGTATTTTATTTAAGTATTTCATTATTTTATTTAAGTATTTTTGTAAGTATTTTATTTTATAGTGAGCGTGACAATCCTAAAAATATAATATACAGCAAATAGTAGGAATATAACAAAACCGTTTTATAGCGACATTGCCTAGTTGTTATTATGTAATAAAAAAATGTTAACAAAAAAACAAAACCCACTTCCAAAAAATCTGTTCTAAAAAACTACACTAAAAAGTATATACTGTCATATAATCATAGTATAAAAGTCATATACTGTCAAGATAACGTGCGGTATGGGGACTCTTTATGTAACCTTAATAAAATATAATTATGATATAACAATATGTAAAAAAACTTTTGACTTAAACGGTTTCATCCGGAGACTATTAAAACTGAACAGTTTTAATCGTCTCCGGATGATGCCAACTTGGTTGGCGAAACGCGCGTCCAGCGAAGTGAAAGTGTTTTGGTGTTCGTGGAAACTACTCCGAGTGTTATAGTTACATCAAAGGTTCCAGCTCTATCCAGTAGGTTTTATTTTAAATCTAAAAACTATAAACTAAAAACTATAAAATAATAAGGACACAAACTTTGACCTTCCTGAGATTCTGACGTTAATATATAAAAACTGGGACCAATTTTAAATATGGCTCTTATGCGCCCCACGTTTTTATTTCTTACCAAAACCTTTAAAGCGACCAAATGAGCCCAGTAACCTTAAACAACCCCAAGTACCAAGTTTGAGACAAATCGGTTCATAAATTCGACAGTCCGCCATTTTGGATCCACCATTTTGATTCTATTAAGTTTGAGTCAAAAATTGTATTGTGTGACCCTAAAAACTGCTAAGTTTTAAGTTTGAGACAAATCGGTTTATAAATAGAAAAGTACGCCATTTTGGAACCACCATTTTAATTTTTTTTGTAATAAAAAAATATTAATTTGTATTATCACCGATTATTAATCTGTATTATCAACACTATACACCTACCAAATTTCAAGTCTCTAGCTCATAGGAAAGTAGTTGAAGAAGCTGATGCAAGATTTGAAACAAACAAACAAAAAACCAAACAAACAAAGAAACAAATATACGAGGTCAAGCTAAATAAAACCTTTTAAAAATAGTGTGAAGTAATATTTCTTTTAGTAATAGGTAAATGAATGATGAACAGGGCAACCATTTTATAATTTTTTCTGTATTAAACATGTCTCTTATTGTATGGAATACTTAAATAAAAATCAAATGGTTGCAAAAACAAAAACTAACAAAAACACACCCCTGTTACTAAATTTCGTTGTGATTTAGCTTCCACATTGATATGCTTTATATGTATCATGTTCTCATGACGTAAGTATCATTTATCAAGTAAGAAAAATAATTAATATTACAACTAAACATATTTGTATTAATTATATTTTTAGCGAAGTCTTATCGCAAAATCATTATGTAAAAGTCGATATAAAACAATTATAAAATAAGTTTTATAAGTATTTTAAGTATTTAATTTTTTTTTCAGACCATTTTTTTCAATTTTATTATTATCATTGTAGCAAAATCATTATATAAAAGCCGATATAAAACAAGTATAAAATAAGTTTTATAAGTATTTTATTTAGTATTTTATTTAAGTATTTTATTATTTTATTTAAGTATTTTTGTAGTATTTTATTTAATAGTGAGCGTGACAATCCTAAAAATATAATATACAGCAAATAGTAGGAATATAACAAAACCGTTTTATAGCGACGTTGCCTAGTTGTTATTTAGTAATAAAAAAATTTTAACAAAAAAACAAAACCCACTTCAAAAAAATCTGTTCTAAAAAACTACACTAAAAAGTAAAAAAAATAATTAACGCTATTCATTCTTACTTACAATATAATCAAATTATTAGGCCAAATATATGCAATTATTGTTATTTTTGGAGTCGATGACAGCCAGGGATTACAAACGTTAACGAAGTAGCGTAGGAATACATCTCTAATTGTAATTTTAGGTGAACACGTTAGTTAACTTTACTTTTTATTTTTTACTTTTTATTGAATTTTTAGCATAGATTTTTTTGAAGTCGGTTTTGATTTTTTGTTAAAAATATTTTATTTCGTGCTTTTCAGTGAATATTGCGTTCTATATGTAACTTGTTTATCAAATACGAATATTTACTAAACGCGTTTCCTATACGAGGAAGCGCCGTTTAAATGAACAGAGCGAAGAAAGGGAAAACGCCTATCTCAAACTAGGAAATCTACATCCAAGGCAATTTTAAAAGAGGCTAGCGAAAAGCGTAAAAATAGACTTTCAACAGTGAAAGATTAAACAGTGAAGACATCGAAAGACGTGTCCACCGTCTCAGATTAAATCGCGATCGTGTTGATTCTCATATACAATGAAACGCAAAATCAACGTACTCATCATACATAAATACATAGACTAGGTAAATTGGCAGATCATTTTGGAGCATTCGAAACTCGAACATACGTCCAAAATTAATATTAAATATATGCTGATAAGCAGTATATCTGTGTTTTTACTATCTACCTGTGAATATTGGAAATATTTTTCGGCTGGTCAATCCGGGCGCCTAGTCACCGCGCGCATATATTTACATAAAGATCTTATACAGTTAGCAATCTGGCGTTAGTTCTCCTTTACAGACTTATCCTTTCCTTATCTTATCCTAAGACTTTATTTAGTTCCACCCTATTTTAAATTTTATTGCCTTTCTCTGGAACTTATTTTGTGTTCAAGGTTTCCATAAAAGATCCTCTGTATCTTCTGCTTCAGTACATATAATATAAATTGAGTTGGTATTTTTCTGTTTTCCTAATTTAAATCTCATACGACAGCTTTTGTCACTTCTGTGTTCCAAAGTAACCACTGGGTTTCGATATGAGTCTTTGACTGGAAAGCCCAGTCCAAATATTCTTTATTATACACTATTAGTATATGAGAAAAAACGATGGAAATCAAACGAGACCATGGGAAAGGATTCGAGTAAAAGATTAAGTGGTAATGAGAAAAATAACGTATGGTCCGAAAGTTTTGGGAAAAAATTCAGAGGCTGATAACTCTTATAAAAATAGTTTTATATTTTAATCACATTCTTAAACAATCTATCTTAACTATCCTTATTATAAAACAAAATTCAAATAATCGACAAGGGACCGTTATTTTCGAAGTATTGTCCTGACGCGTTGCATCATCCTTTGGACGACCTCGGACCTAATTTTTCTGGATATACGGCGTCGCAATTGTTCTTCATTTTGTGCAACTCTTCAATTGGGCGAACCTGAGGTAGGTTAGGGGGATTGTCTACTTTCGGTACAAAGTTAATGTTGTTGGCCTCATACCAGTCCCTTGTGATTCTCGCGTAATGGCATGAAGCAAGATCTGGCCAAAACATTATTTCATCATCCGCATGATGTCTGTTCAAAAACTGATCTACGATCAACTTGTTGACGAAATGCACTCGCCTCAAAGCGCAGCAACATCTCGGAATTCTCTCTAACCGAGCCTCTGTGTATTTTGGAGCTTTCCTCCTTTTCCGGAAGACAATATTCTTACTTGATAGGGTCCTAAACACCGTAGTCTTTCCAACATTAAACCTCCTGGCCAGTTTTCGCTGTGAGATCCCAATTTTGTGTTTAGCTGTTGTGTTTAGGCAAGTTTACACATGGTATCCCTTCTTGACATTCTTTAATTGTGCGATAAATTGTCGATCTGCTTACGCTGTGATCTCGATAAATATCGACAATGTCTCGTTTCGACATTCGCCCAACCAGATTATAAACACCTCGACGAAGATCAATTTTATAAGACATTTTGCGAAGCGAAACCAAAATCTTTTGCTTTGTTTAATTAAATGACATAAATGGTGACATTTTAATCCTATGACCTACTTCATTATAAATGCATTTTGTCATTCAATCAAGCCAGGTAATTTTTTCCCAAAACTTTCGGACCATACGTTAGGGGAAAAGAACATGGAACTTGTAAGGCGTTTGATGTTTTAAAAGTGTGTGGGATACTTGATATTCGCCGTCTACAAAAAATAGATAAAAGATAGCCTTGCCCATATTACTCGTTAGTTAATATTTACATATGTTTATGCTTGTACTTTGCTGTACGCTGTTCTCATATGTATGTAACATAATGTTTATTTGGGTCCTTCCGAGTTTTAAATAAACAAAATGTCGCCTTCGTGAGCAAACACTCTGTATGTATGACAACTGTTAATATTGTGTAATACGTTATATATTCAATATTGCCATGAACAACTAGTTTTTGTTTTATACCAACCGCACCTTATTCTTTATATGGGTATGCACAATTACTGCGCTTTAGCTTGTAGCTTCCTTCACTTTGTCTGCTTTCTGTGGTATAAATAATGTAGCGTCTCCAAAAACATGAACTTACTAAGACATCGTCATTGTCTACACGAAATCAACAAGTGAATTTGTCTGCAGTTTAAGCAATTTATCAGATTACGGTGAAAAAGTCAAGGTTCGTTGTAAAATTCTAAAAGCGGTAAAAACGAGGATCTTGCATTAAATGTTGAAAAAGTTGTTCGTTAATGGCTGATATGTGGTCATCGATTTCTATAATAGACAGCCATGACATTCTCTTAAATCGGTTTACTAAACTGTTGTAACTGATGGTATTGTAACTAAGTACTGCAGTTTTGTTTTGAGTTTAATTGATTACATTGCTTATGTTTATCGATATTATATTGTTTAAAGACATCATATTTAAGATCCATATTTTAAAATAAGGTATTATATGTTGCTAGTGTCCTTTTAATCGCGCTAATAATTAGGCAGCTAAATATATACATTCATCACAAAGATTACTAGAGTTCTATAAGAAAATTAAGTTCAACGTAGAATAATTTGCTGCTTTGTCGAAATACAAGCAACAACAAAATCTTCCCATACAAAACGCATATTTTTATAAGGCGTGGATATAAATTATATTGTGATAATGTATTGCATAATTTATGTTCATAGAGAATCGTGTTAACTTTGAAAAAATATTTATGATTGATTCCGTAAGTCTTTAATTACGTAAATACACAGACATCAATTCTATGGACATATATACTAATTCAACGTTATTCCGTTTGGTCTGATATCTGCGTCATATGCCCTTCTTCATGCGAGTAATTCTTGATAAATTGGTAGAACTATTTTGTGATATATTTGATATTGGTTAGTCACTGTATTCAATATAGACACCTAGAGGTCTAGAGAATAAAAAAATAGGGGTACTTAGTTGTATTTTATGTGGACGTTCCTCGTCCTGCATAAATGTTTCGTCTTTAAGAAAGTCATTAAGAAGTCAAAGTCTTTAAGAATGTCCCTGCATCACGTTAATGCACAGGTCTTAATGTCGATGGAGATATACAAATTCAATGTTATTGCTGTTGATCAAAAAACCACATAACACCACGTGACAAAGGAGACTTGTATGGCGTTGGAGGGTGATAGACGTTACAGCTCTAATCGTCCGAAGAATTTAATACTAATTAATTAATATTAAAAAAATTTAATAAACCCTCGTAGCCAGAAAGTACCGTCTCAATTTTAAAAGAAAAATTATCGCAAAAATACTATTGCTAGGCATATAATATTTGACGTGGAAGGTCAGCAGATATCAAACCGTGTTTAAACGGTGACCATTTTTTAAATGATCACTTATAGAGTCTATAACAGCTTTTTGCTAAAAACTGTAATATCTACAATGTTTTAACCAATTTAACGGTCATAATAGCAATTTAACAAAAATGTAGCGCATCGTTATTAAATCATAGAAAGTGCTTCAGTAATTATTAAATTTCCCAACCTAAATTAAATATAATTCACACCAGGTTATGACAAGGAGAAATAGCGTTGCAACACACTTTTACATTTTAGATGTTTTGTATTTAATTTGATTAATTACCATGGGATTAGTTAATACTATATATCAATCAGAGTTGCTGTACTCGCAATTTTTGTAACCGGATTGTGAATGTGGACTAATTTAAATAAAATCGCGGCGATGTTAATTATAACTGTAGGCTAACTAAGGTGTGGCGTTTTAATATGTGCTATAGATAATTGTATAATTGTAAACATTTTTTTGCTGCATGTGTTATTTGGCATTGAATTTAGATAGGTATCGTGTGTGATGTTGACAATGTACTTTTACTGATCGGAAATATCAAATTCCTAACGGTTCTTTTATATATTTTATTCTTTCAATCCGTCTAGATTTATTCATAGAATAGAATCATAGAAATACTGATAGCTCCATAGAAATACTGTTCTAGGTTGATGTAGAAAAATATGGATGAAGACACTATCCTCCAGAGTATAAGTCAACAGTGTTTAAAGTGGGCAATAAAGGTTTGCCTAAAACTAATCCCATGGGCGCCACTAACCGTTACGCAACGAAGTCAGATGGTTCCCAACTATACTGGATATCGTACTTACTAACAGAATTGTCTTTAATTTGGTGAAAGAAAAAAAAGACAGTACACTAATATCTAATCTAAGTATTGATGTGTACACTATGGTAAAATTAAATTTAAATTTAGCCAACGGTTCAAAATAATTAAAGATACTTTAAAAAAATGGTGTGACTCGTAGAGGTATACGTAAACTATAGACCTCTGTATCTGTAAAATGGGGAAGTCGGTATCCTGGCAAGGTGGGACTCTCCAGTATTTAAGCAACTGATAAGTTTCACACCAGCGCGCCAAAGTCCAACGCGCCAAGTAAAACGAGAGGTATCGATGCTCTGGTAGATAAGTCTCAGTCTAGGGTCCAATGTATATTATTCAGCGAAGGTTCCAAGTGAAAAGAAACTACCTAACTAACTGAAGAATCCATATAAAAAAATAATATGAGGTTAAGGGAACATAACTACCTATATAACTTATTTAGTGATGTAAAGCGGCTTCAACGTGTCCTAGCGATATGTCTCTCAATCGACACTAGGGACTAATGAAAGGCAAGTTCTAGAGAACACAGAAAAGGTAAAAATAGAACATGGGCACGAGGTTATAAAAATTCGATTACCGTAATTTCAGAGTTGTTTTATCCGACATAGTCGATTATGTGTTGGTTATCAAAATCACAATACATGACAGTGACTTTCTTAAAAATCCCAACTATATGGAAGCAACTACGTACTTATTTAAAAAGGAAGCCGAAATATAACAGATAGCACCAGGTACGCTGAACGAAAAAGAAAGATGGCCTCTCCCGCAGAAGACGAAAGGGGAAACAAGAAAACATTTTTTCTCCCAATGATTTGCTTTGCCTTTTGCGCGAGCCGCGGAGAACAATAGAAATGAAAGATCAAAGAACAAAATTAATTGTTTGTTCTTTGAAACTAAATGTTTGAGGAACAGTATTAGTGGATAAAAGAAGTAAATAATGCCGCAAGGAAACCTGTAATTTTCATTCGTTAGTCCTAATCTCGAATACTAGAAGGTGCTTCTAGTCACTGTTCATAATATACCTATTCAGAGGATGTACTTAAAATAAAGTTCCTAATATCTAAATTGTCGATTAACAAAAAGTGAACGTAACAATACAGAAATAGGCCAGTAAAACTAGGTAGTCAAAATCGTTTCAAGCCTATTTTAGTCATTCATATCATACTCTATTATCCTAGAATGTGGATACTATGAAATAAATATTTAGGAAAACTGATATCATCTTCGACAAAATACACATCTGTCTCATTCGAACAGGACGTACCTACACAATAATTAACTTGCGGTACATTTTATATTTATTTTTTAGATTCTGTGCAGCCATAAAATATTTTTTAAATAAAATCAAATGCTATTCGTCTTGAATTGACACTGACAATTTTTATACGCCCCAATATTCTGGGTTCCATTCTGTGCCATAAACATGAAGATAGAGCTATGTGGGTTCAGATGTGGGGACAAAGCCGCTAATTCAAAATTTTAAAATAAATTTTGACGCGCAGTTATCTGGATATATTTAAAATATCGATTTTTTTAAGTTTTGGCTTTTGCGACAACCGTACGACTTCAAGATGAAGCTCTCCTCAGATTTTGCCCACTTTTGGTAATACCAGCATTTTGAAAATGTTGTTCTAAGAACTCTATAAGCTTCTCTTTATTTGTAGATGTTGCTAAAAAACTACTTTGACTTATATTCGAAGAAGTTTCAGGTGTAAAGTTAATTTCTTGTCCAACTACATTTATTACTCTTGCGCACGTTGAGCTACTAATAAAGGGGTTGCACCCTTTATTTGACTGCCCGTAGCTCGAAAACTACTGGCCCAATCGGAATCGAGTACCTATAGAAACTTATTTGTAGCAAATTTTTTGTAAGGAATATCTTGCTGGTGTAGCGACCACTTTACAGTGTATAACTTTTTTAGTCCCCAAATGGCGGAACGATATATTTATTTTTCTATTATTACATTTATTGTCTAATATACTTGGGCTATTTTACTTGTTTTATTTTTTAACTATAGACCGGTTAGCACTTTTTGTTCCCGCTCTCGGTCACCGCTCGTTGTAGACCAAAATAAAGACAGAATATTAGTCAACGTTTTAATTTCTTATACTGATTGCAAACCGCAGAAAAATGCAATAAACTTTTGTCGAATCACTTACATCCGCTTCGAAAATATCGAAACGTGGAAAACAATTTGTGTAAAAAGCAATCGGCCTTCTACCTTAACAGAACCAGAGCGACGTAGTAGGCGTCTGTGGTACTATATGCTTTCGCGGAAACCCTATACTTGTAGAATAATAGCTGGAACAAATTGCATAATTTACGTGTGACTATGCTTTGTTATATCGGTGTAATTTGATCGTAGCTAGGAACTTACAGGAAATGTGATTAATTGGATTCGTTCCTCTGGCGCCCATTGATGAGTGATCTTCATCATGCCGTAGCATCCATAATTGGACGAGGTAACCTTGCACGTATGACTTTCAAGAGTGCAGTTTAAGTAGAGTAAGCATCAAAATTTAACTGCCTCAGGAACTGTGGTACGAAATGGCATTTATCTCTCAATTAATGCATCAGCCTTTCTCCGTGTTAAATCAGTTGAAAGAGACGAACTGTGGAGATCAGTTTTTCTAGGCATCAGGTAAATGCCTTTCTGCTCTGCATTGAAAATAAATCATCATCAGTAGAACATCCTTAGAACCTGAACGGTTCAATGGAATACGGCGAGAAATGAACACCATCTTAATTGATCCAACCGGTATAATTCTGTGTTAACCACTTGTATCAATTCTGCACCGTATATCCTACACTAAAAATTTGCATAGTTCTAACTACTTACTCATCTCAGCTTTCTAGATATATTTGCCAGATAAAAGTTCCCAATGATTTATGTTACGTCCGGAAAATTTTCCAATTAAAATGTATACCTCTATTCAAAGATGAAGATAGTATGCAAGTAGCTTTGTTTTCATGAAAGCAGAATGATTGTGGAGTGTAATATATATGTTTGCAACTTACTGATAAATTTACTAATATTTTTTTGTTTGGTTTAATATTAGCTTTGTTTTAGCATACAGTGTGAAAGAGTTGAGATTTTATAGTCCAATAAAAATATCAGATTTCAACCCATGATAAAATATATGTTTTTAATTGGTTGACAATCCAAAACTAACAAGATGGCTGTCACAACGCTAGGCTGTCACGCTAGGCGTTTGTTTCCAACAAAAAAATATTCGATAATGCCATCGTATAGCCTATAAAGAAACGAAGAATGAGCCGGTTGACTTTTTAAGAACGGTCAATATTCAGAGAAGTTATGAACATTTTAGAAAATTTACCCCTCTCCCCCCCCCACTCCTAATTATCCCATCACCCCAGCTTGTGGCCTCGTATTTCCTTCATAATAGCTCTTCAACATAAGAAAATTGAGTCTCCAACTCCACTGCCCCCCGATGAAAAATACATTTTTCTTATTTTCGCAACTAAGATTTGCGATATCTCGGGAAATAATTTTCCGATTTCGCTTAGCTTTATATGAGCGTGTGTGCTTTATCGTACTCTTAATTTTTTATATCAACATTTTTTTGTAAAGTCAAAAACCGCCGAGATGTGCATTAAAAACAATTTTCCCATGCTTTTTATTGAGCGGTCCCCTCCCCCCCCATTGACAGGGTCTGCACAAACCATGCCAAAATAATGGTAGGACCCGATTCGATAGGTTGGGGAAAAAATTATTCAACTTGAGTTGTCTGTTTCTGACCCATATTTCTTTTCAAATCCACTCCAATATAAAAACTAGAAGACTTTTCTATAAAATGTCCTAAGATTTCTAATAAGACACAACTAATTTTTTACTTTTTTTCAGATATGACCACTAATGGACTCCGGCCGGGCAACTACAGTGATGACAATTTCTCAGATGATGAGAGCTCGCCGCTCACAGAAAACATTTATGGAGGAAGGTAATTACTACGAAAACATTAATCTTGAAAAGTGTGGAGAAAGCTGGAATTAATCCCGGTTCTGCATTATGCGGGTCGTAATTTACTCTCTCCCTTAGGCAGATATCAAAATTTATTAATCACTCTTACAACTTTATAGTTTATCTTTCCGAGATCCGTTTGTAATTTATATGCTGCCCACTGAACTGAAGTTAGAATAGTTGTTGATCGGCCACCTAGACTTTTATTTAATATTTTATAGCAAAATTTCTCTCATTATTAATTCCTAAATTCGTAGATTTACGGCTTAGTTTTACGCTTCTTTCATTATAGTAAATTTAAATAACAAAGGAATGGAAATAGTTATTAACATTGAAGGTGGTCGTAGTTTTTAAAACTGCTTGTATAAAGCTCTTTTAAATCACTTATTTTTATAAACCACTGGAAAAACAAGGAATTTTGGAATTGCGTAAACATGTCACAAAGGAAATTTAAGTAGGTTCATATCTGAACATATGGTGAGCTATCAAACCAATTGACCTACTCATCGCAGCTAAAATCGAGCACCTGTTCATGTATCTATTAGAGATACATGAACAGGTAATATAAGATAATTATTAGAGGCTCTTCAAATACCGAATCCTAGTCACATTCCATTAATAAACATCCGATCAGCTTCTAAAAATACACGCTCGCCAAACTTTAAATAATTAGCTTAAACGCGTTTGATAATCAGTTTCCTTAATAGTTGGAAGATTTAAAAACCGGTCGCGATTATCATTTTCTGTATCAGATTAACACTTTTCTCAAGGAGCCGAACATATTGAGCAGTTTCCTAGGTCCTGACCCTTGACTTAATCCACTTCATTATTTAGATTGTGGAATGTAACCTCTTATTAACATAATTACATATTTATAATTGGCTATAAACTTTTTAATACAGAAATACTTTAGATTTCGTAAATAATGGTGTATTATATAATCTGGGTGAAATAATTCGTGGTATGTGGCGGCAAACAAAACAAAGTGCACTCTTGAACACTGTTTTAATGATAATGTCGACGAACTGTAGTTTTTGTCTCTGCGGTTATGTTGGAATAATAGTATACAGTACGAGCGTGTACAGGGAATAAATTAAAATAAACATTCGGGAAGCCGCTCGTGCACTTGAAGCAATCTCGTACGATCGAGAGTATTCTAGTTGCTTATCGGTGGAATATATAAACCGCACATCGCGCGTGTCATTTCATTACTTCTTAACAACTGATAAAATTCGCATCGCATATTCGCGTACTGTCAAGAATACGACGCGGGAAATATTCAAGCAAATTCTATCAACATGTCTGGTTTAAGAAAGCGGAAAGTGGACACAGAATGTCGGCAATTCTAAGAGCAATAAAATGATGAATACTTTTTTAACTTGCACAGTGGTAAACCTATGTGTTTGTTGCGTAATGAAACAATTTCTGTTTTAAAGGAATACAATATGAAGCATTTCGCTCAATGTAATTTAGTCACGAGCCAGTTAAGAAAAGATAAAATTAAAAAACTCTTTACCGATTTAGGGAAACAGCAACAAATGTTCCATTCAGAAAAATTAAGTCATTTTCTGAGGGACAGTTTGTTAAAGAGTGCCTAGTAGATGTTGCAGAACTTTTGTGCCCAGAAAACAAGAAAGAGTTTGATAAAGTGAGCTTATCCCGACGTAGGTACTGTTGTTCGACCTATAGATATGATGGCTAGTGATATCAAAAAAACATTGACCGATAGATTGGCTGATTTTCAAGCATTTTCGTTTCCTTTGGATGAGAGTACAGATTTATCTGACACAGCCCAGTTAGCTATTTCTATACGAGGTGTTAATGAAGAATTTGCAGTGACAGAGGAATTACTGGATATGCTTCAGAATTCTATTGTATATGTAATTCAATATTCTCTAGCACATAGCACATAAGAAAGTAGTTGTTTTCAATAGGTTCTACAAGATTTTCTGCATTTTAAAGTTTAACATCTTTTGGATAACTGTATGCCTAATGCTTTTATATATAATATGTTCAAATAGAACAAATATAAATAGTAGACTACGTTTGTGTATTCTAAGAATTTGAGTTCCGTCAAAAACTGATGTCATAAAACGTCACTGCAAGTATTGGAGTATTAATATTTTAAATTCAAGTATAAATGATCAATGAAACACCTCGTATACCACTCTGAAGATCCTCAATGAAGGCGAAAGAACTTGTACAACTTCTAAGTGGTTCGTTTCCGTGTGTATGTCCAACTATAGGACTGGTAAGTGTATCTTCCTTATTATTCGTCTATTTGCTTATTTCTCTATGTAATGAAATGCTACAAACCCAAGATGAAGACGTAAAATATTGAGGATGCAGTCAATAACGCAGATTGGCCTAGGTAAGGAAAATTCTTTGGTATTGTGAAGTTTTCCGAAATGTTTATTTCCTTTCTCAAGACATCTAAAGTACAATAGTGTTAACTACGTATTATTAAGATCTAAAAAGTCCTTATTAACGTGAGATTATGTAAAATGGTAACATCATTTAAAAATACGAAGCACATTCCTACTCTTTCCTAGTGTTCCTTACCTGCGTTATTGATGCAGTCAATAACGCAGCTTCTGCCCAGAGTTGCTCGAGCACAATGATATTCTGGACACAGTTTTTCTGGACTTTATGTGTAAACTGATGTCTCTGTCAGTACTTATTATTGTTGAATTTATTTTTTCATCACTTCTGACGACTTATATCTTGATTTTTTTTGGACATTATTAAAGTAGTGTTCGCTAAGTCAATTAGTCCTGTCATTGCAGTTTAATTGAGGAAATTAAACATTTTTATTGTGAAAAATTTCACACAATTTTCTTCCCACAGCACGCCTCTGACATATTGTTAGAAAATTTGTTTGGAAATCATTAAAGTAGCGGTGTCTTAACATTCTGTAATGCTAGTTTAATTGAGAATTGAATTGAAAAATAATAAAGCCTCGTTTTTCTGATTATTTGTAATCAGTTAGTAAGTTTATTATGAACTAAGTAAGTTAAATTTATGTGAAGTTATCCACGGTTTTCTCTCCACGCTTCTTTATCCACTTCGGATCCACGTTCGGGTTTTCTTACGCGCATAATATTTCACATTTATTAAATAAAAACATGCGATAATTTAATAAATATGAAATATGAATTATGATCAAATGAGTAGGTCAACATCCTGTCCCACGATAACTACTGTGGGAGTATCATAGGCTTCAATAATAGCAGTTTCGACAATTCTAACATCAGCATCATCTGTTGCAGAAAGATCAATTGGTTAATCAAACGTTCTTTATTTGCCAGGCGTTTTCCGTTGAAAATTATTTCAGCAGATATTCGTTTTAAAAGTCTTTGTTTCCGTTCAATGCCTTTTGTACTATCCTTATTTTCTGAATAACCACATGTGGAGTGTTCTGAAATCATTTTTTTATTTCCACAGTTACTGGCTGGCAATTGGACAATTATATGCCCAAAAACTAGAATAATTAATAGGACAGAATGTCCATGTTATACAATGTTGTATTTAACTTTCAGTTATGTATCACACCCCCAGTTCTTTCTCTACTTTCATTTCCGTAAAGACCTAATGCACCCCTTCTGCTGTTATGCCACCATTCGGTTGTTGTTCCTCATCCAATATTTTGCAATATTTTCTCTCGTCGATCCCTTTTTCTATCCCCTTTTTCGATCCCGTATTTTTATAAAGAAACACTATGAGTCCGCAGAAGGGATATACCTACTCCAGAAGGTGGTCTGAGTCATATGTCATTGTATAAATCACAATATGTAATCACCATCTGCAGACCGAATCGACATTAATATGTCTCATCAGTGCAATTAGGTGAATGCATGTCATAGTAATGGGAAATCCTGAATAACAGCATATAGGAACCGATTTTTGTCTGAAACGTAAAAGTGCTTCGTGAATGAGTATTTTTTTATAAGTCTCAAGTGTCAGAGTAATAATCTAATACCAATATTTTTGTTGCCCGTAAATGTTTTTAAAAAATATTTCAAGATAACAAATTGATTAAATTAGTAACGTAAGCGGAAGACCAAGGTCGACGAAAATTAATATCAAGCCCGGGTTATATCAATCGCTTGAGAGCAACAACGTTTTAGTTACTTTAGAAAAGTATTTCAACATTATTCATATAGTGTTTTAGATATTCTAACAAAATATGGAGACTGTGCACCGGCTCCGACAGGTACACAAGAATCAATACATTACATGACATAAGCAAAATTCAATATATAGAACCATTAATAAAAGAGTCGGCTCAAAAGTTTTACATAAAAACCGTACAAAATTCCACCATAACAAAAGACCTAAACCAACATCAGACACGACCCTAACGTCCACATCAATCCCACCCCCCTCCCCCCGCCCCCAAATCCAACATAGACTAAGATAAAGAGACATGCCATAGCAATTAAAAATCGGAAGCAGTTTTTTGCTGATTTTTCCTGTAAGAGTACAAACCAAATATCAACATCAGAATCAAAAAACAAATATTAACGCAAGCAACAGCAAACATAGCCCCCTAAAAGCGATTGGCGCAGAGAGGGTAGGCATATAATTCACTTAACAAATGGAGGACAGGATCATCGACACAAGGGTCAGTGACTCCAAGCAGAATGCGGAAAAACATGAATTTAATAAATGTATTAACGAAATATTATTACAATTCCGTCGGTCGCAGCATCCTTGTCAGTCTTCATATAAAAATATTAACTATATATAGGGTATATAGTAGGGTTAAAGAAATCTTGATTTAATTTGTGGACAAGTATCAAATACTTAGCTATATATTGAGTTATACAAAATAAATGACTGCTTGTAGACCCCTTTAATAAAACCGTGCTGTTTTGGTATTATTTTATGTTTGATATGAAAGAAAAGAAAGTCAAATTTCAAGACACTTAGCAAAGTTACGGGTGTATCAAATATAAACGGGACTGATTTTTTTTTAATTACTGACGGTTTCAAGACCTAGAAGGAGTTGATGCGCTACTGGCCTGTGCTGTTAAGGAAAGGGGAGAACTAACTACAATTCGTTAGAGTCGTTTTAGTATGAAACAGAACCATGAGTGAGACGGAAGCGCATATCTCAGTGGAGCAACGGATAATAATTATGTTTTTGGCCAAGGAGGGGGTGAATCCGACTGAAATTTTGAGGCGGTTACAGGTAAAACATTAATAACGTAAGCGGAAGACCAAGGTCAACGAAAATTTATATCAAGACAAGCCCAAGCCCGGGTTATATCAATCGCTTGAGAGCAACAAGGTTTTAGTTACTTTAGAAAAGTATTTCAAAATTATTCATATAGTGTTTTAGATATTCTAGTAGCCGAGCTAGTAGCATTTCCTTTATTAATTGAAGCAGTTTTATATGAGGCAATACCTCGCGATTTGGATTATCCCGTCCAAATCTGACACACATTTCAGCTATCTCACGGTGACTGCAATAAATACGTAAATAATAAAAAACCCAATTACACCGATATGAAATGGAAACCCAATTAATAGAATCTCCAAGGTTGCCCGATAATAATCAAGTATTAAATTCCGCTCGGCCATATTTCTGATCCTTCGAGCCGGATCCCTGACTAGTCCGTAAATTCCATACGCTGCGATAATGTTGGGTGCATTTGGCATGCAATTTAGCGTACAACTTACAAATGTATTCAATCTTCTAAAAAGATACAACCGGTTGTGCAGAGGCGAATAAACGTCCTTCTGTGTGGGGCGGGGACCACTTCGGGTGACCGGTGCACGCATTGGGTTCTTGAACGAGCTATTAATATACCAGCAAAATTTATACTCATAAACAATGACCTAATGGGACCGTAGGTGGGCATGAGTCAGTTTTTTTGTCTAGTTAATTATCTAACTGTGGCATTGGTACGATATTTATATAACTTACTTCAAATCCGCAAGACGTATCTCGGAAAAGTATTATTATCCTGTGCCAATATATTTTTTATATTTATCCAATCGATTTTTTTCCAATTTATATACTATTAATCATTTATTAATCCTTAATTTATGAAAAAAATCTTTGGTTGCAAGCAGTTATTGACTGATCTAAAGAAGAACTGCAATAATTGCATAATTTCCTGCATAGTTGATGACATTTTGAAATTAATTCGTGTCGTACTTTCACTTCTTTTTACCTTAATTTTTCAAGTTTCGCGAATTTCACAATTATGTCGCACACAGAATATTTAATGATGTCTCCCATGTCATCGTTTTCGATATCCAACAAAATTAACCATCACTGTGAAATCTTGATGGGGAATTTTAGGTCCAAATGGCATACGATTAAACTCAAAAGGTCGTTTCTGGCGATCTTTTGAATACTTTTGCAGGGGGTATTTGTCATCAGATACGCGTTTTACTATAACTATGTAATCATTGTCTTGCATTAATAATCTATGAATTTTTTTTAACTATTTGGTTAACAAGTTCTTCATTACTAAATTTAGCAGATTTATCGAACTGCTTTCTTAAAGTAATAACTGATTTCTATTTTCGTATCTTATTATATACGAGTTTCGCGGATTTCATTTTGCCTTGTCTTCACGCAATAGCATGGACCATAAGACTTTATAGATTGGCTTTCCATAAAAAATGTATTTTTTAATATGTACAGCCTTTAAAAACCGATTATGATTTTGACACGAAATTTGAATGTCGCTGTGGAGTGAAATTTTATTTGTATTCAATTCTTAGGTAGGTCACGGTGTTTACCATTGTTTTTTCAATATTCTCTTTTTTGAATCACCTCTCTAGCCCCTTCAGCAACGAAGATGCGACATTTTAGATGAAACGGTGTTATTAAGTTTGATATTTAACAAGGAAGGCTATGGTACATTGCAGCTATGCAGCTCGTATTGTTGGTCTACCAGAAACAACTGTCCGAAGAGCGATCCAGCGCTACCGAGAAACGGGCCAATACAGCAGACGTCCAGGTTCGGGTAGTTCCAGGATTATGCAAAATATTGACGATCGATTTATTGGTCTGTAAATATCGATGAATCCCTATCAAACAGCTGTGATCACAAACCAAAATTGAAGAAACGCACGAGGAACAATTGTGTCAGATCGAATAATTTGTCGGAGATTCAGGAATCTCGGTTTTATCGCAAGAAGACCTGCTATTGGAATGCGATTACTTCGACGACATCGAGTAGCTCGTTTGGATTTCGCTCGAATTCATCTTGTTTGGAATGAGTTGCAATGGTCTCAAGTTTTATTCACTGACGAATCAACATTCATGTTGAGATCAGGAGACGGGCGTCGGCGGGTTTGGAGAAGGCGTGGGGAAAGATACGAGGATGGTATGTTCAGTGAAAGTGAGAGTTTTGGCGGTGGTTCACTAATGGTATGGGGTGGAATTATCAGCGATGCCCGTACAGAATTATTTGTGTTTCCACCACGGCAATCTCTAAATGCAGTTAGATACATAGAGATCTTGAATGGACATGTTGTCCCATTTGCACCTTACATTGGCGAAGAATTCCTCTTAATGCAAGATAATGCATGACCGTATACAGCAGTGATGATAACACAATTTTTAAACGATGTCGGAATTAATCGTATGCCGATTTATGGGATGAATTGCGACAACATGTTAGTAGACGCAACCCAGAGAATCTGAATGAACTGAGGATTGCTCTTACAGAAGAATAGAACAATATCCCTCAAATCACTATCACAAATTTGATTGAAAGCATGCCTAGGCGTATGGAAGCTGTTATAGCAGCCAGAGGAGGAAATACTCGTTATTAGTTAGTTTGTTGTTCAGTTATTTTTTAAGTTTATTGTTTTAATTATTAATAATTACAGTCGTTTTACTAAAATGTCGAATAATTCTTTGTTTGTTATTTCTTTTTGATGTTGTTTGTACTTGTAAGTAACAATTATTTCAGCGTCCGTAATCGAACACGCTAAACATTTCTTAAACGATGAACTTTTTAGACATTTTCAGCTCCACGGCCTCCTTGTTGAATATCAAACTTAATAACACCGTTTCATCTAAAATGTTGCATCTTCGTTGCTGAAGGGGCTAGAGAGGTGATTCAAAAAAGAGAATATTGAAAAAAGAATGGTAAACACCGTGACCAACCTAAGAATTCAATACAAATAAAATTTCACTCCACAGCGACAATCAAATTTTGTGTCAAAATCATAATCGGTTTTCAAAGGCTGTACATATTAAAAAATAAATTTTTTTATGGAAAGCCAATTAGAAAATAGTCGTCCGCAAGAATCGCCCTTTCAAACAAAAAATTATCAAAATCGATAGGCTGGTTTAAAAGTTATTGAACATGAAATTTGGGACAAAATCTAGGTGCGCCACTTTTTATGTCCGTCAGTGTATGAAGTCTGCCGCTGATGCTGAACAACTACATGAAGTAGAAATTCACCGTCTACCGAAAGGATTTTGCTCCATTCATATACGTTTCATATACGCCTTTTGCGACGTTATAAAAACTACTTGTCGAGATCTGTGTTCAGAGATAGTTGGGGAATCGTCCATATATAAGCTTTGATCATTATGGATACCCAATAAAGAGTTTTCCACTGTTGAAATGTTCATGGGGCATTTAAAATATCCATGTGGCTTTTTTGTGTCCAAACGGCATGCGACCGAACACCAAATTCGCGTTTTTCAATGTGAAAGCGGTCTTTTCAATATCTTTCAAATTGATAGATGTTTCAAGATAGTTGAGATTAGAGATATTATGTAAGGATTTTTCCTACCTAATTTCTTCCTACTGTCGAAACTGAGAATGGCAAAACACCTCTACCACTGATGTCAGACAAATAGTTCCTCTTTTAATGTTCAATTACCTTACATGTAACATGTTTAACGATCGGGTCACTCTCCCCTACATCAGTATGTTGCCCCTCGCCGAGGGCTATTCTTCACGCGCCCAAGGTCAGAGCGATAAACTCCTGAGTGGAAGGTCAGTGCTCATGAGCCGGATTTAACTGCATATATGCAACATATGCACTCCGACGGAGATACGATACGCCCACGGAACGATGTACATAAATTCTAATAACTTTTATTGGTTTTTATATTGTCGTACGACTTATGCACATACAAAGTACCTGCCAGTACCGTGTTGTCAAGATCGTTGCGATAAACTAGCGGTGGTTTTGTCCTTTTTCTCTGTCGCAGCGGTCTTGGGGAAAGCGAGAATAGCTTCCAAATTTGGATTGGCTGCTTAAAATTTTTGTTCAGAAAGCAACTTGGGGAAAAATAAAGCCTGCAGGATGCAACAAACTGTCTTGACTTGATTCTCTTTAAATGAGGACACATGTCACTATTTTGTAGCAAAACAGTGTATGCTTTTCCTAATAAATATTCTCAAATCAAGTATTCAGGATGAGTAACGCGCAATCGCTTAGTAGAAAGTCAATTTAATGCAGGTAGTGAAACGTGAAACTACGTTGTCTCTGGATTTTAGAACACCCCCAAGGGCAAATCAAATGTAATATATCACTTATGTACTTGGCATAGTCATCAGGTGATTTAATCCCGAGTTTGTTCTGCATAAATTAGCACACTACTAGGTATACCGTTATTGTTAAAACTCTATCGACATGGCCATTTCCGTTATCCAAAACTGATGACCCTGCACTAAGCAAAACACGTAGAGGTGCGAAAACGGTCGTTATATTAGCCAAATATACGGCGCGGCGCCGTGGCTTGCAGAAAACAATAGGTACCAAAAATAGCCGATATTTTAAATCAAAAAAATTATTGACGAAAGAAGAAAATGCAATTTAAATATCTACTACAGCTTGAGAATACTAGCGATTTGAACCTGAATTACCTAACTCGTAATAAATGTAGTCCACGTTATGTAACGTGTGCCGTAACATATTGAGTATATTTTCAAGTAATAACCATTCTTCAGAACCGATTGTGCCAAAACACATTCGAAACACAGCCATACATATAAAAAGCGCGCGCTTTGAAAATAAACAATTATGCACGCTTTCGTGAATAAATTCCTGAAAATATACACGTTAGGTAAGACCTTGATAAAACAAGATACAATTCTTAACCCAACAATTATAAACAATTAAATACGATACTGCTAGTACAATGTAATCTATCTGCGTGAAATACTCACATTACAATAATAAAATTTGTCCGTAATTACAGAGATTAGGTAGAAAATTTATGAATCGGGCGGTTTTGGCCTTTCTCACGATCTGAACGATCAAAAACTTTATCATCTACCTTCATATTCATCGTTAATGTCAGTCAGAATTTATGAATAGGTTGGTATATGTAGTTGGTGTTAGTAGGTATTCTATGGTCTTCGACAACCAGTTGTTTACGATTCCTTACACGAGATACGAGACGAGTTGTTGAACTCAGCGAATAAAAAAAGTAATCGCCACTACTGGATGATATAAAGATTGGGTGCATCAATTTGTATCTGCTCTTAAGCATATCGCTGCAACGAGATGCTGCAGTTGGAAAAATCATGACTATTTAGATTGATTAGAAAATACTTTTGTAAAAGTTATAAGTAGCGAAGAAATAGGTGTTGAAAACTGAGTAAATAATTTCAATAGACATGATTCTGTAACTTTTCTTCATCGCGAATAAGAGTAACATAATTATTTTGCTGCAATAATAATAAATATAGCGAAAGCAATTTTAAGTACCTAGATGGGTATTTATCATAAATGCCCTTGACCCTAAAACGGACCCTTGAGGGACACTGGGTGAAAGACCAGTACAACTAGAAAAAAGCAGTGATGATTCGTTACTTTTCCTTTTTTGGGGGTTTCTTGGAATATAAATATTTTGAAGTGCCTGGAAATTTATTGTAGTATTACAGGTTTCATGTTTTATCATCCATGGAGTACTTATAGTATCAGTACATCTATTAATAATATCTGTCAGAGTGTATGTATCTCACTAAACGTTAACAGGTAGACTATTCTTGGCTATAAAGATAAACATCTTTTATTGTAACCCGTCTGAAAAATCATTAATATATTCGGAGAAAACAGAGGCCGGGAAATATTTTATTAATTAATATATTTTTATAGACATATTGTCTTAAATACGCGCTGATGTAAATATATTGAGGTTGATGGTTCAGACGGAGAGATTCGTCGATTAGATATGGTTCGGCGAAAAACCACCATGCAAATCGAAATAGCTATCATTGTTGTTATAATAAACGATCGTAGGATGAAAATTGATCCACCAAAAACATCATTATATGTTTCGAAAGATGATCACCTATAATGACGCTTTAATGTCTTAGATATTTACACGTTAGACAGTGTTTTATCAAAGAAATACAGAGTCGGCATCGTTACACCTGTTTTTTATTCCGTTTGCAGAATTCCGGTTATGCAACTCTTTTATTAGATTTCTACTTATAAATCTGCAAAAATGTCTTTACACCAAATAGGTATAAGTAGTATGCAACTAAACGAAAGGTTGCAATGCTGCAATGTACATTAAAATTCATGAAAAATTACTGTACCTAATCATAGTATTGCTATGATTGCGGTTATGTCAAACACTGGTCGAGAATTAATTTCGGGAACATATCTGTCGACCACAGACCACACAACACCAATATTAATGCGCATTCAAGTTTAAACCACTTCCACAGTGGTTTAAACATTACGAATTGACATTCCGATTTGGGTTTAAAAAAACAGTAATTAAATAAGTTTTGCTTGTTTTATTATCGACATTTCTGCGTTTTATATAACGGCTGCAGTGAAACGTTACAGGGAAATAGTAATATAACCCATATGCATCAATTTACGCGTTACGTTTGCTGATTTTGGTCAATTTCTAGGAGCATCAACACGCTACGTATGTTGAGGCAATAAACAACTGACGTCACATAGAGTACAATACATTTCGCCCATGTTAAGCTCTAACGCATGTCTAACTTAGGTTTTTCGGAAACAGTATCAGTAAAAATTTCAGAGCTTTCTCTGTCACAAATTTTTCTGTTTTTTGCCCAGTCGTTTAGGCATAACAAACATCGTGCAGATTCGTTTAAGATTCGCAGATTAAGACGATTTCGATGTTTCCTTATAGTTAAAGCAGCACGTGAAAACAGTCTTTCTGCTGGGACTGAAGTAGCCGGTATGCTTAAGAGATCTCGTGCCATCAGACTTAGAATAGGAAATTCGGGAGCATGAATTTTGAAATGAAAGTGGATCTGTCAGAGGTTGTTTTCTTATTTTCGAGACACTGAATTCTCACGAACAGGAAGAACACGGAACCACATTTTTCGATTTCTCGACACACGTTTCGCCTGGAAGAAGGTGGTTCGGTGTTCTTGGTCGTGGGGATACAGCGTCTTAACAGTTTAAGTAATATAAAGTAGTAAAAGTAAGTAGTAAAATAAGTAGTAGAATTTTTGATTCACTAAATTTAATTCCATGCGTAAAAAAACGAAAATAGTATGTACCTACCCAGTTGGAGTTTAGATTCTGCTAGATCACATGGCAATACATGTGATAAAAAAAATAAAACTTTTACTATACAATTTCCCTATGTAGTTTATATGCCTAATCTGTTGGTAATGGATTGAGTAATGATTTATAGGTTCTCAAGTTCGCGCTCAGAACAGAAATATGCACGATTCCTTTATTATCACAATATCCGCGATTCGGCGAGTTAGTTCCGCGAGACTCTCGCACGAGACACGATACGTATCGCACGAGACTTGAGACGAGACTAAAAATAGTCTCGTCTTGTCTTGCTCGAGTATCGTCTCGAAAACGAGACGAAACCGTGCGACACTCTCGAAAATGAGACTCTCGTGGGCATCACTACTAGAAATTCGAGACCGAAAAAGAAAATAATGGTCAATTCCTCAACGTTTCAACCAGGATGAGGTAAATGACCTCGCCAGAGATCTCAAGCTTCTGAATTACTTGCTAGGTTGAAGGAGAAAAATTTTCTGGAAGAAGAAATCAAAATTACCTTTTACCGTACAAGAGAAAAGGATCTGCTGCCCTTCTTTTCTCAAGAAGACAATCTTGTATTTTGTCACAACATTAGAGGAGTCCTGGCAAAAATGACTATTCTCCGGATGGTTGGCGCCTATTTATTGACAGCTCAAAGCGAATTTTGAAATGTGTCCTTCTACACAATGGGAACAAATATGGTTCAATACAATTGGTCACTCAACGAAAATAAAAGAAGAATATGACAACATAGCTTTGGTGATTTGTGTGGTGATTTGTGTTGGTTGTATATACAAATAATGGCGAAACTCTGTTTCTGAAATTGTATGGCAAATAAATTTCTTCTATTTCTATACGCGAAGCAGTTAAAACCCTTAAAAAATGTATTTAAGTTCTGCGTATAATAAAATGAGAGAAAACTCGTAACTCATTTATCTTGGTAACATGTCCATGCACTTACAAAGAGCGCTAATAGAATGCGTGAATTTGCTGCAGCAAAAAAATGAGCCGGTCAATAAGCACCCATAGTTATTCGGGATTGCGTTTAGAGTGAAATGCCAAGGATAACTACAACTCAGATACGCGGATATGGATAAACTAGACTTAAGGGGGTCTGGCTTATGACTAGCCCTTGCCTTGTGACGCACAATGAATGTTGTGTTCTCCCCTTGTATAATCCGCGAGTTCTAGCAAAAGTTTCCTGTATATCAGGGTCACTTTTAAGGTGCATACAATTAACAGCATTTTGTTTCTTTAAAATGTAGCCTTCACCTTCTGCAAAACGTCAAGCCAGTCTATTATATATGCAAATCGATGTGTTATAAATGCTTGCATTTATATAATAGTTAATGTAGAAAATGTGTTTGTATAAAACATTCATATTTGTTTTACTTGGAAATAAACGAGAATACATGTTTATTAAATCCGTAAAATGTCATATAATTAACCATCAGGTCTCAGGTCTCTTCTCAACAGTCATCCAATGGTTGGCTCGTGGACGACTGAATATATGTGATGGATACATTGTCTTTCTCAGCGACTAGACACTTGGTTTGACAGTTCCAGCTCGTGGATTGCAGAAATGGATTGCAGAAATCTGATAAATGTCAAAATTTAAAGTATATGCAATCCAACAGTAATAGTGTTGTACACCCCGCCACTTAATAAGGAGTTTCAATAGCTTTAAAGAAGTTTAGAACAATGCGTGAGTTTAAAGTTGTAGTTCTCGGATCGGGTGGGGTTGGGAAAAGTGCACTGACTGTTCAGTTTGTTTCCGGATGTTTTATGGAAAAATATGACCCGACTATTGAAGATTTTTACCGTAAAGAAATCGAGGTGGACAACTCTCTGGACAAATCGAGATGGACAAATCTTGGACACAGCAGGAACAGAACAATGTGACAGCAGTCTCTAATAGCGGCCTCTTTCCACTATTTGTTGGGAACAATGTGTTACAATAGGCGACACTTGCTTTGTGTTAACTGTGAATTGCTGAGCTGACTGTCGACTGTTATTTATTACAGTTTAGCGCCCGTGGACAATTATGGATTTTTATTGTAAATACTCATTTCTGGTATACTTTATACATTGAACAAAACCTTCGTAAATGATGCATAAAGTATGTATTTTATTTACTAGTTTTTTAAACCGAATCATATCTACAGTAAGATATATTGAATAGTGCCTGATACAAGAAACAAGAAACATTGCGACTAAAGAATGGACGGTACTACTCACGGCCTAAGATCTATCACAATGGTGAACCTTCAAGACTAACATTATGGGCCTCCCGGTGTATTCGTCATGCGAATATCCATCTGCATACTATTGAGTTCCTCAAGAAATTGGCTGTAGTCAACATTGTAAAAAATCATATTTATTTAAGGAAAGGTCAATGGAAAGTTGATTTTTCTTTAAAGCCTCATATACAAGTTACAAAGGTTGATATCGTCGTTATGGTGAATCTACTTCTCCAAAAGCCGCAACGGAAACCCAGGCAGCAGTGACGTCACTTGACGTCTCATTCACGTTGATTTGTAGTGTAACCCGTAATTCGTCAATTTTCCCCCAAAAAGAGACGTGTTTTAAACGTCTTTTACACTTATTAGCGACGTAATCTAAGAAACGTCTAATGTACGTCATATATGCGGCAATTGTTAAAAGTAGTATATAGAACTTTCATTTAATGCAAAAAGTACACTATCATTCCATAATATGTATTGTGGATTAATTTTTTGGGATACAAACTGAAAGATGTAAATCATTGGTTTCGCAAATTGCATATTTAGTTTTTAAGACTATTTATTCTGCAGGTGTACTACTTATACATTTATACTGTTTGTGCTACTGTTTATATATTTATACTATTTATACTACTCATACGTTTATACATTTGGAAGTTTATAGAACCTGTTTATTTATTAACTCAAAGCCTAACTTTCATCCATGCTACCAATTACAAATCACCAATATAATAACGTTATAACAACGTAAAAATTACGACAATATGTCTCATCGAAATGACGGCTTCTAAAGACGTCATTTTCACGTCCATCTAGATAATGTGTAGATGATTTGTTTTTATTCTTCTTTTCGTCGTATAAAAGAATAAAAACAAATCATCTACACATTATCTAGATGGACGTGAAAATGACGTCTTTAGAAGGCGTAATTTCGATGAGACATATTGTCGTCATTTTTATGTCGTTATAACGTTATTATATTGGTGATTTCGACGTAACGGGCCACGTAAATGTCACGGGAAAGTGACATCACTCTGCTGCCTGGGAAGATGTGTTTTAAAAAAAATTACCGGCGCCACTTAAATTTTCCCATGAAAAAATTTGTTTACAGACCCCACTTCAAAGTTTGTAAATGTCATTTCCAACCCAATAGAATGAGCCCTAAAGCAACATTTTCGGTACCGGCTAAGAGAAATTCACCAAAATGGCACTAGTTGACTAGACTACGTTTCGAAACCAGAATAGAAGCCGGGCCGTGTAACGAATTTAAATTTTTAGACGCTCAATCCGACCGTGTATGACGTTCGACCGCGTATGATTGAGTAATTAAATGGATACGTCATGTAGTTTGTTTTTTGATAATCCCACAGGAACCAAACATTTTTTCAGGATAAAAAGTCCCTTAAGTCCTTTTCTGTACCCCTGACAATATATGTATAAAATTTCATGATGATCGGTTAAGTAATTAAGGCGTGAAAGCGTAACAAACAAACAACCAAAAAAACTGACATTCGCATTTATAATATTTAGGACTAATTAGGATATTTTATATCCCTGTAATCTCAGATTTCACTTGCATCCTTCATTTTTATACACTATAACTGCCTACGACGTTTAAGTAAAATTGGATACTACCAACTTTTGAATTTTGTCCAGTTTTCATTAATGAGATAAGAAAAGGAATCACACCCTTCACCAGTCACATATTTCAATGCTTTTTTATTGATTTCGTCTATACCTGCAGTTCTTACTTGTTATATTTAACGCAAGCTTCCTTGTTTAATTTAATAACATATTTTGATTTCGTTTGAATCAGTGGGCAGATCATCCACAGGTTCTCTATTATGTTACGTTTCTCGTAAGTTTTTGGGCTAGGGTTAGTTTTAATAAAACCACATTCTCTCACTACATACAACTAACTTATTTATTTATTCATACTTTTACTTTGACACCTTTGAGGAACACCTATCACTATTTAACAAATTGATATTACTTAAATTATTCATTTCACTAAATCTACCCCCGTGGCTTCAGGAGATATGTCAACTTGTCTATCTCAATTCTCTAAAACCCACTAACTCACTTCTTCCCAGCTTGCTATCTCCCCCCAAAAAAACCTTCCATCATGCCAATAAATGATATAAGATACCTTACATCCTTTATAGCATCCGGAATTTATTCATTATTAATATGGAACTTATTTGACATAAATGAAAATTTTATAATTATTATGCATTAATGAACTGTACAGTGTGTTTTCTAATGTGTTGCCAAAATGTGTTTATTTTTATATTTAGTTATTTAATTATATTTGTGACAATATCTTAACGCTTGATGTAATGGCGAGTGACAATCTATCTAAGAAAAAACTGTTCAAAACTTGGTCAATAGTTAATTATTATTTAGCAGGTAGCACCTCCACATACATACTTTCATATTATTTGCACATGTTACTTTATGAACAATATCACAATCCTCTTAAGCCACGTAAAGTAGGCAAGGATAACTGAACTGTTAATCGCTCTGAATTATTTCTGTCTAGAGAATATTATTAAACAAGAAAGTATTCCGCTCACTTAATTTTTATTCGAGCCGGGATCTAAACGACCTTGCAGCACATATTTAATTAGCCATGTATTAAAACCAATCTCGTACAGGCGAGACATGTAAGGCGGCGAAAAAAACACGCAATTTGTTCAGTAATCATAACCTCCTTCACAAAATTTAATACCCAATTTGAAAACAATCTGGTCATGCCACTGGACTTATAAGTGGTGTGAATTTAATCGGATAACAATTATTACTAAAGGCTCTTTGAATTATAATACTAATATAAATATATTGACTTAATGGAACTTATAACTTACTATAATGATGAGTCATATACACTGCCGTAGAAAAAACAATTAAAAATAACGGTAATATCACGTCACGTTAAAAATTGTTGAAGCTAAATGTATCATGTAATGCGATAACCATCTGGAATTAAAGGTTTTTGTACACATCATTTTGTTAACGTCTATTCTCTTCCTTGCAGTACCCGAACCGTTCAGGAGACGAAGGGATGGGACGTCTTCAGGGACCCCCCGATCAAGGAGGAGTCGGGTTCCATGGCGAATCAAAAATGCTTAGAAATAACTGTGAAGATACTGAAAGTAGCCGCATATTTAGTAACATTTGTGATAGTACTGGGATCAGGAGTGATATCAAAAGGAACCCTTTTATTTATGACCTCGCAACTTAGGGCCGAGAGACTAGTTCAATATTGTAACAAAGAATTAGGTAGGGATAAGCAATTTGTAGTCAAGTTACCAACTCCGGAGCGAGTGGCGTGGTTGTGGTGTATCTTCTTCGCCTTCGCGGTGCCGCAGTGTGGATCTCTGTTCAGATCGACGAGAATGTGTTACTTTAAGTCATCGAAAAGGCCCCCATTTGGACACTTCCTCATAGTGTTCCTAGCAGAGACAGGTCATACGATAGGACTAGCTCTGTTAGTGTTTCACGTTCTCCCCGACATAGACGTAGTCAAAGGGGCGATGTTAACAAACTGCCTTTGTTTTGTACCTGGAGTTTTAGGTATGTATACAGTATGCCGACTGACAAGAGCCCCGAACTCTACAAATTCAACCAATTTATATTTCAGGCTTACTTTCGAGAAACAGCACAGAATCCCAACGATTCATAAAAGTAATAATAGATCTCATAGCCATATCCGCCCAAGCAACCGGTTTCATCGTTTGGCCGATTATAGAAGGAAGAGCAGACCTCTGGATTATCCCCATCGCTATTTTTCTAGTCTCCTTAGGTTGGTGGGAGAACTACATCTCCAAGTATTCACCATTGCCATTTATCAAAAAGCTGGGTAAAATCAAGGACCACTTTGATCAGACTAGATATTTCACTTACATGTTCATATCTACGTGGAAAATCATTTGTTTCCTAGTGACTATGCTGTTCATCATTTTGGCGAGGGAAGGCGAGGTCGGCTTTATCTTCAGCGAATTCTCCGAAGGTTTTAACAAACATCCCATCACAATCGTCGAGGTAAGGAAAATATGAAACTCCCAAACCCCTTTTTTAACCATTTATATTCCAGATTAAACCGGTTTTGGGGGGTACATCGTTACCAGACATATCGGAATTCATTCCCACAGGAGACGACACGGTGGTGACATCCAACGATATGACACCTATATACGTTCTCCTCATCAATATCGGCGCCTCATACTTTGCATACATTTTCGGAAAATTCGCCTGCAAAATTATGATCCAAGGCTTTTCGTACGCGTTCCCGGTTAATCTAACAATTCCCGTATCAATATCTATGCTGATCGCAGCATGTGGATTGAGAAACGGCGACCCATGTTTCTTCCACGAAACCATTCCCAGTTACCTGTTCTTCGAGTCACCGCCTGCTGTCTTCCTGAACGATTTTATTTCTCATCAACACGCTTGGATATGGTTGCTGTGGCTTTTATCTCAGACTTGGATCACGATTCACATTTGGACGCCGAAATGTGAGCGTTTGGCCAGAACGGAGAAACTTCAAGTGGCTCCCATGTACGAAGGTATGTAACCACACGAAATGAAAGTAATACTCTTGCTAAACCGATTTCGTTACGGCAGGTCTTTTAATTGATCAAAGCTTGGGTCTAAACAGAAGGAGAGATGATGAAGCGGACGTTAAACCTGAAGACTTAGATGAAATCCAAAAAGAGAAGGCTGATGAATACTACGAGACCATTTCCAACCATACAGACGGTTCCTCCAGAAAGACAGTGAAGAATTCTGATCATATTACAAGAATTTATGCCTGTGCTACCATGTGGCACGAGAACAAAGAGGAAATGATAGAGTTCTTAAAGTCCATCTTGAGACTCGACGAAGATCAATCTGCAAGAAGAGTAGCTCAAAAATATTTAAGAGTAGTGGACCCAGATTACTACGAATTTGAAAGTAAGTTAACATCAATATCGTATACCTAACCGTTTTCATTCTGTTTTAATTTTCAGCTCATATTTTCTTTGACGATGCCTTCGAGATATCCGATCACAATGACGACGATACCCAGGTGAACCGTTTCGTGAAACTTCTAGTGGCAACCATCGACGAGGCGGCTTCTGATGTGCATCAGACCCACATAAGAGTACGCCCTCCAAAGAAGATTCCGACGCCTTACGGGGGACGTCTCATCTGGACGCTTCCTGGTAAAACGAAAATGATTGCTCATCTCAAAGACAAAATGAAAATCAGGCACAGAAAGCGTTGGTCTCAAGTCATGTACATGTACTATCTCTTGGGACATAGGCTTATGGAGTTGCCAATTTCCGTAGATAGGAAAGCCACTATCGCGGAAAATACTTATTTGTTGACTTTGGATGGGGACATCGACTTCCAACCTTCTGCTGTGTTACTGCTTATAGATTTAATGAAGAAAAATAAAAATTTAGGTAAGTCACGCCAGAAATCTTAAAGGAGACGTCTGATTACTATTGAATCGTAGGGGCTGCTTGCGGTCGTATTCATCCAGTGGGATCAGGCCCTATGGTGTGGTATCAACTGTTCGAATATGCTATTGGTCATTGGCTGCAAAAAGCCACTGAACACGTCATTGGCTGCGTACTCTGTAGTCCTGGGTGCTTCTCTCTATTCAGAGGAAAGTCCCTTATGGATGATAACGTTATGAAAAAATACACCACAAAGTAAGCAGACACTCTGGTAAAGTATTAGTCTAGTCACATTATTGTTTCAGTTCTGCTGAGGCTAGGCATTACGTGCAATACGATCAAGGGGAGGATCGTTGGCTATGTACTCTTCTACTCCAAAGAGGTTATCGCGTGGAATATTCGGCCGCTTCCGACGCCTATACCCATGCGCCCGAAGGCTTCAACGAATTTTTCAACCAGCGTCGTCGCTGGGTGCCTTCCACCATCGCTAACATTATGGACCTTCTAATGGACTCGAAGAGAACGATCGACGTTAATGATAACATCTCTATGCCGTACATTGGTTACCAAATTCTGCTTATGGGCGGTACCATTCTAGGACCTGGTACTATATTCCTTATGTTGGTGGGGGCCTTCGTGGCTGCCTTTCAGATCGACAATTGGACCAGTTTCTACTACAACATCTACCCCATTTTCTTCTTCATGCTTGTCTGTTTCACGTGCAAATCTAACATACAAGTAAGTTTAAATGACTCATGATGTTAAAATTTCTTGCTAGGTCTTTAGACTGACCATTATTTTTTTCTAAACTTAAAACTAGATAATTAAAAATCCAGTCCATCCAGTGATGTCTTAAGTTTATGTTATATCTTGCTCCGGCATATTAAACAACACATTGCTATTGTATGAATATATTATTTCAGCTACTGGCTGCTCAAATATTATCTACTGGTTACGCGCTGATTATGATGGCTGTAATCGTGGGTACGGCTCTGCAATTACGTGAGGACGGCGTGGGTTCTCCATCGGCAATTTTCTTGATAGCCATGACGGGTTCGTTCTTCATAGCTGCATGTCTACATCCTCAAGAGTTTTGGTGCATTGTCCCCGGTATAATATACTTGCTGTCCATACCTTCCATGTACCTTCTGCTGATTCTGTACTCTATTATCAATCTTAACAACGTATCATGGGGAACTAGAGAAGTGGCCGTCAAGAAAACCAAAAAGGTAAGCGTTGTCTAATATATATTGCCTTATTATAAGCCCAAGTATCCTCCAGGAACTTGAGGAGGACCGGAAAGCTGCAGAGATAGCCAAAAAGACAGCCAAGCAGAAATCGTTGCTTGGTTTTCTCCAAAGTGGTGGCACCAATGACGATGATGAAGGAAGCATTGAAATTTCTCTAGCAGGGTTGTTTAGGTGTATGCTGTGTACGCATCAGAAATCAGGCGATGAGAAAGCTCAGCTCATGCACATTGCCGACTCTTTAGATAGCCTTTCCAAGCGCCTGGATCACATTGAAAGGTAACTACTCACATAGCAATGACCTCCGACCACATTGCTTCTTTTTCAGAGTAATTGACCCCGCGGGACACACTTCTAGACGACGTAGCATGTCAGCTTCTTCTAGACAAGGGTTAGATACTCATTTGAAACCTGTTAATGAAGAAGAAGAGGGTGCAGAGTCTTCAGAAGAGTCTGATTCAGAAACAGCTTCAACTATACCAAAAAATAAGAGAGACGACCTCGTGAATCCCTATTGGATCGAAGACCCAGATGTTGGCAAGGGCGAGGTTGAATTTTTGGGCAGCAACGAACTGCAATTCTGGAAAGACTTATTAGAGAAGTACCTCTTCCCACTCGATGAAAATAAAGAAGAGAAGGTAACAAACAGTCAATAGTGTATTTAGAATAATATTCTCATTTAATATATGATCAAGTTTTTAATTATTATACGCACTAATGGACGCCCTAAGATATGTTGATATTACGAAGCTTGATCATGTATTTAATTTATTGTCATTAATGTTTTTCGTTCAATCAACCTTGTGCTCTTGCCGATAATATTTGCAACATTATAGGCCCGTATAGCAGGAGATTTGAAGGAGTTGCGTGACCAGTCAGTGTTTGCTTTCTTTATGGTGAACGCCTTGTTCGTGCTAATTGTATTTTTGCTGACACTGAAAAAGGACTATCTTCATATAAAATGGCCCTTCGGCGTGCGCACCAATATAACTTATGACGAGAGCACACAAGAGGTAACTATAAGGGATCGCATGGTATTTTTGTGGTTTTCTTTATAATTTCCAGAAGCCGACAAGGAACCATGTGACCCTCCGCCGTAGCTTGACTAATGTGTTTTTAAATTTTACAGGACAGGATAGCGAAAGATTTGATTGAACTGAGAAATAAATCAGTATTTGCTTTCTTCATGTTCAATGCCCTTTTCGTATTAGTCGTATTTCTTCTGCAACTCAATAAGGATCAAATCCACGTTAAGTGGCCTTTTGGAGTTAAAACTAATATTACGTATATTGAGGAGACCTCAGAGGTATTTAAAGGTCTTAATTGAATGCGTCTTCTACTCTGGATTTTGGATACTAATGAGTCTCTTGGTCTGGGACTTACTTCTTGGAATGTCTGTCAGAAGCATACCTTAACTGCGATCCATTCTTCTCGTCATCAATCTCAGTCAGATATTTACAGAACTATCATGCAAAAGTCAAAGTAATTTCGGCCAAAGTTTACGGAATAAAATATCAGTTGTCTCACGGGCGGTAGATTTGTTTGTAGTCTAAGCGATGCCGCCTCATAAATCATATCATATAACTACCCGATGAGGTATCGGCTTGAAATTTGCTAGGTGTGTAGTGTTCCGGTGACGATACAATTTAATATATTTTTATTACAAAAAAAAATAGCGGATACAAAATGGCGGACAAATATTTATAAACCGATTTGTCTCAAACTTAAAACGTTGCGGTGTTTAAGGTCACTCAATACAATGTTTGACTGAAACTTAAAACGATCAAAATGGCGGATGCAAAATGGCGGACTATCGAATTTATGAACCTATGTTTAATATTAAAACTACAATACCATCATTTCAGCACAAGTTTCAGTCATAACAGCGGTAATAATTTTTATTTGGATTGTAACCACTGGAGTTTTTACCAGATTGACCGATGTTAAAATGAAAGGGAGCGTCGGGGTTTGCAAAAATATGTATACATACATAAATATATACACACATGATCTCATAGTCCTGGGTTCGTCGCGTATGCTTTAAAGTTAGAAGGGGAAATCTTAATATTGAAACATGGAGATTTAGCTTACCTCATATGCTCTCATGATGTCGATGTTAATCCTGTATGGCTAAAACCTCACATCATCACTAAGAATCACGAACTAACTTTGCCGGATAATATTGAATTTCGTTGGTCAAGAGATTAATTCAACTAACTTCAAACCAAGATATATATTTAATGTTTAACAGAATAAATTACGCTGACAATAAAACATTTACACTAAACAAACTATAAATTTGGATACTGAACCAGATGCGTCGCGCAAATAATAAATCTAGTCATATGAAAACAAAGTTAATCGCTAGGGTTAAGTAGACCTGACTCTAATAGAACAAATTTGAGTGACTTTCCGACTGAAGATTGTTGCTCCAGTCCTCGCTGGGCGGGACCAAAGTCGATCTTTCATCCCCTTTAAGTAATACCACTTACCGGGGGTGAAATCTCAACCAATCCTACGGGTACTACTTTACCCCTTACATAATCTTAGGAAACTATCCCCGTACGCTAACGGCATCTGGTTGCAAAATAGAAACTAAACATTTTACATGACATTTCTGAGATTACTCTTTCTGCATCAATTAGTTAGCTGTTTGGCCATTTTTCCCATACCCGGACACCATAAATTTAGTGACGTTTCTAGCGGACAACTATTATTTATGGTCGAATCTTTTCGTGTCTCTTTTATGGATAGACCCTGTTAATTTTACAATTGATTTGAGATATTTTACTTTTTTGGTAGTTACACATCTGTTTGCGATTACGAAGTTATGCATTTACGAAGCTATGAAATTTTGCTAAGACCGTACTTAAAGAAAACACACTATATAAGATGAATTACTCATTTAATGTGGGCCTTCTTAGAATTCTCTAAATAATAAACAAAGGACTTCTTGGGTCGCTATTCCCTTTCCGAACAGAATTATGACCTGCACTTTACCATTTTGTTACAGGATCAATTGAATCAGAAATAAGGTAACATGTTTTGTAGGTTAGGAACATAACCTACAAAAGGTCCGCCTAACGCTTTACTGTAATTTAAACACGGATTCTACGGCAATAAGGCTGTAATATATATTTTGTTTTTTGCATATAAATTAAGACGCGTAGTTTAATGAAATGGATCACAGCTCAAGTGTTATGGTCAAAACCAATTTACATTACCCACTTGATTCCGAACACACTCATTGTGATTAATACACATTTCTTCTGCAAGGTTTTTGTATCACGTAACACAATATGTGTTTATATTACATTAAAACACCATACTAAGGTAAAATGCTTTACCCAGACACCACACACTTCAGATCGACTAAAAATTGGAATCTAATTAATAAAATTTAGCACGATGTACATTATCACATGTGAAGGAAATAATCATTAACACATTTAACTTTATATAAGGAAATGTTACATTTAAATGCACCTAGTTAAATTTAAAAATGTAACGTTTCTTTATACTTAACATTATCGAACCCTCATATCCATTTACCATGTTTATCAATTTCATTATTTATTTAAAAAAACAGCATCAAATCATTATTTGATAACATTCTTGTTACTATTTTTCAAGTAATTTCATTAACTGGCAGTATCACATTTTAGATCATTTCATGTCATTATTAACACACAAGAAATTTTAAAATAAAAGCTACTTTAGAAGAATGAGATGTAAAGTTTGTGGAAAATTTCTTGGTAAAAGTTGTCGTCACTTCATCCATTCCTTCATTCCCTTCGTTGTTAACTGTTATGATCCTCTTCCAGTCTTCTTGTCAATAATTATTACTAAATGAATGTTTTCTTACATTACAAAGATCACTTAAAATTGCAAAATAAGTCAGTTCTGTCCGGGGGCAAATGGATAGCGAGTGATTTTTGTACTCTTACCGCATGTTTTATATCTATATAAACTTAAGCACTTCCCCGAATAGTTCATTTCACGATTATTGTACAAAAAGTATATGAAAATGCAACTATCCGGTGAAATTAGATCATCGAGCACCATCCGGAATGTTTGCTGATCAATTTGTATTTGTAGGTTCACATCTCAAAAGAATACCTTCAGCTGGAACCCATTGGTTTGGTGTTTGTGTTCTTCTTCGCCCTTATCTTGGTGATACAATTCGTCGCCATGTTGTTCCATCGTTTCGGTACCATCGCACACATTCTGGCCTCCACCGAACTCAACTGGTCTTGCACCAAAAAGGTAAGAAACCCTCAAAATTTAGTACTTTATATATATATTTAGTACCCACTTTATATGTAATAGTGATTGGGGGCAAAATTTAGATGGCAGTAATACATTCAAGCCAAAATGCCTGTCAAGGTAGGGGAGAGTGGAGCACATTCCTACGCTTATTTTCATTATTGCCTTTTATGTTTTATGCCATAGAAATTTTATTTTTAATGAGGCAACAACTGGATGTACATAGGCGTATAAGTCAGAAGATTCTTATTGGCTTGGAAAAATGCGAGTGAGTCTGGCAATTTGTAGACAACTTGTAGATCTCGGCCGGCTGAAGTGAATACTTTAAGACTCCTTGCATTCAAGTCTGCACCTATATGGTGCGTTGCCATGGTAACGGTGACGTCACGGCCCATGCATGTCTCTACTGTCCGGATTCCGGGTTCGATGAAGATATCGATCGGATTTAGTCTGTTCTCTTCACTTGCAGTCATTGCACTTGTTCTCACACTTTGCGCTGTTCGTGTTTACATATTGTAGCAGGTGGTCTCGAGATTCGGCATTTATATATTGTGTGACACGTGTTTATTGAATATTCAATGACTGTTGACAGTAATATTAGTAATAATAAATAGTAATAGTAAATACTAATATTAGTAATAATAGTATTTAGCTTTAGCATAGTATAATAATTAAATATTATTATACTGAATAAGTCTGAAAGTAACAATTGAAAAATTGAATAAAAACAAAAAACTTACGAACTAGAATACCTATAGATAAACAAAAAACAATACTATAAATAAATTTTACTATAACGCTTAATTCCGAAAATTATCCTTCCGCAATGATATGATATTTTTTGTATACATGGCTTTTTCATTGAAATTCTGAACCGTCAGGAGAACGCGTGACCTTGAAAATTTTCGCCTGCGGCGCTATCAGGGGACCTTCGCCCCCCCAGGTTATTCTCAGCTCTTCACCTACTTTTTTGCCCACGAGCCGCCACTGTTTCACAGAAGCTTTTTTAGCTATGTTAACTTTATTTTGTACTGAATTTTCAATATATTCTTCGACACCAGTAGTGAGGGGATTTCCAACCACCCATCAGTCGTTTAATAGCTGAATAGTCTACACCACTGTCAGGAAGTATGGAGGCAAAAGAAGCCGTTTTACAAAACTGTATTTCAAATATTAAGATGCTATGACATTACTGACAGTGACAGATTGATGACACGGCGCGGCGTCTTGATTTGGATATTTAAATTTATGCGTATGTTTCACTAAAATCGTTTATTAATAGAAAATCCTGCATTAATAGGGGTCATTAATAAACGATTTTGTATACGTTAATTAACCTCGTAAATACATGGTCGACGGAAAAATTCTTTAAGCAACTGGAATTCAAACAAATTTTAATCTGTCGTAGTAGGCCATTGAATAAAAAAGACTACTACTGTCAGTGTTTTTGCATTTTATAATGACAGTTAATTGAATTGTGTCAGGTAATTTAATTTCGAGTTATTGTTAACATTGTTATTAGAGTATTGTGTAAGTATTAATCTGAAAAATGCTTTTTTCTAACAACGAATACGTAGATATTCATTTTTGCTACGGATTTTGTGACAAGTACCCATTTAAAGAATTTATAAAAACTGTAAAACTAATAACTTCAAAGGTAGTCAATGAATAGAGATCCCTTATGTATCATCTGCAATTGTACAATCTAAGAATATTATCTGAATTTGACAAGAAGCCGAATATGTACCTACCTTCGAATTTCCTCATCACCCACAGTAGTTTTTCCCCGACGAATATAGAGAGCGACACCTCTGACTTCTGACTTGAAACAACCATATGTAGCAGGTCACGACATTAATAATTGAAGATTGTTCGCGCGTTTCCTTTTTTTTAAGTTAAATTTTATGATTGCTATTTTTTAACACATGGCATTTCAATTGAGGGATACATTTCTGGCCTTTCAAATGTCGACTATTGCAGTCATGACATATGCCCAATTAGTGCTTTCCTCAAAATATGATTGCGTTAATCACAAACCTAAGCTAATTTATGAGAAAATGTGCTTATTTACATTTATAATAATAATCTGTGAACCTGATTTTTCAGACAGAAGAACTGTCTCCAAATGCGCTGCTGGACAAGCAAGCAGTAGAGATCGTGAAACAGCTGCAGAAACTGCAAGGAATCG
The DNA here is from genome assembly GCA_964058915.1 of Tetropium fuscum. Classification (NCBI taxonomy): domain Eukaryota; kingdom Metazoa; phylum Arthropoda; class Insecta; order Coleoptera; family Cerambycidae; genus Tetropium; species Tetropium fuscum. The sequence goes on along the minus strand of CAXKVY010000286.1, from coordinate 75,828 downwards.
ACGGCGACTACGACAACGACTCAGGTTCGGGCCCCGACCGCATAGGCCGGCGTAAAACGATACAGAACCTAGAGAAAGCCGCGCAGAAGAAGCGCCACATTGGAACACTGGACGTGGCCTTCAAAAAGCGATTTGCCAAACTCAACGCCAATCCCGAAGCAGGTATTACGTACATTCTAAGACACTCAGACATAACCTTATAATTATTTTGATTTAGGTACGCCCGTATTGAGCAGGAGGATGACAATGAGGAGAGAAACGATGAAGGCGTTAGAAGTAAGAGTGAACTCCGTAATGGCCGAGAGGAGGAAATCCCACATGCAGACGTTGGGCGCCAAAAACGAATTCGGGAACAACAACATCCTGCCCCGGAACCATAGAAACAGCGTGGCGAGCAGTATCCCGGCGAAGGAAGTGTTTGAGAACGGCCACGTGAATCAGGCGTTCCAAGAAGACACCTATGGAAGCAGAAATTCCTTACAAATGCAACCGAGGAACAACGTAACGTGGAAGGGAAGCAATAGTAGAATATAGAATACGCTTAGGGAAGGAATGTCGACTGCTTAAATTATTTTTTAAACGATTTTTATACTGATACCAGTTTATGTAAAAATAATTTTAGCTCGTGCGTGATATTTTAAAATTCCGTGGAATATTTGCAGTGGATTTTAATTAAAATACGGGCAATCAGACATCGCGAGTAATTTTATTTTTGCCATTTCGTTATTTAACGCCCTGAGTAGGTATTTTGTTCAAACTGTATTTATTTATTTTTTTAAAAAACGACTGCATGCTAAATTGCACTGAACGAGAAAATACTCTACAAATACTCATTTTTAATTACCCTGCTACGCAACTGCCTTTTTTAATTAGTAGTATTTATGTGTACATACCTTTTCTGATTAGGAATATTTTGTAATTTTTGTTAGACGTTACCTCTAAATAATATAAGACTAAATACTTTTAAGCTAAACTTTTTATATAATAAAGACAACTTTTGTACTTCCTAGTGTTAATATATATTTATATTTTAGATTAAGGTTGTGTGATATACAAAAATAAAAGATTTGTATATAACGAAATTATGGCCTTTACCTTATTCTTCACCTTCACTTAAAATTCACAGATTTCGCAACCCTTGCAACTATCGGAGACATTGGAAATTATAACAAAATATATGAAACATAATATACCGATCCTTTTCACTTGTTTCGAATACGTCAAATACTATGGTGCGCGTGCATGCTTGTGGCAATTTCCAGATTGGCTTTAGCATGCTTATGTTTATTAAGTGTTTATTAGTAACGTTTGGCGTACAATTGGGTCCCTAGCATTTTATAAATTTAGAATAACACGTTAGTTAATAATTTAATATAATATTGAGTATGGATACTGTCATAATTGCCACAAGAATGCGCAGAACGTCCTACGCACCGAGTTATTGTCTCATATATAAGTTGCGTTGTATTTATCTTACTCGCTTGCTCTAACTGGATAGGTCTATTAACTGTTTATTATACACACAAGGTTATATATAAATATAAACATAATTTTTTAGCATTTTATTTTTGAAAAACTTAAGTATTACTAATATAATACACATCTCAATTTACGAGTTAGGTATGTAGTAAGAAATAATAAACATAATTTTTAATTAACCAACTTATATTGGATATGCAGTTGAATTTTAAAAAACAATCACAGATCTTACATATTACGCAATTATCGCAGGCGTATTGAAAATACCAGACACAACTGGTAAAATTTTATCAAGTGGATTGAATAAAAATAAAACGCAGTTGTGTTACGATTTTTTTGTTCGTTTGACCGTGAAGGTCTTGTCGTTTTAAACAGGTTATCTTGCATGGGGTGGCACAAATTACAGTCTCAATTTTTGTTTGTTTTCGAATGAATGTTATTCTTTAAAAAAGTTTTTGTTTGCCTAAATATAGTGATGACTTTGTCAAAAATTCTGTTGTATACACAGGGTGATTAAGAATTACAAAATACTAAAATTTGAAAAGAGTAAACTTTGTGATTTTTGATCACCCCGTATAAAAACAATTGTGGCTAAATCATCATTAGTTTTCTATACGTGGTGATCAAAAAGTACAAACTTTACTCTTGAATTTTAAGATTTTGTAACTTTTACCACCCCGTATAATAAACATAATTTTTGTCGACATTACTTTAAGCAAGCAAAAACTTTTATAAATAATAGCGTTTTCCCGAAAACATTTTTGATATTTTGTAATTTGTGACCACCCCGTATAACAAATATGATTTTTGTCGACGTCATTACTATTTTTTGGGCAAGTAAAACTTTTTTAAATAATATTTTCTTTTTGTAATTTTTTACCACCCCGTATAATAAACATAATTTTTGTCGACATTACTTTAGGCAAGCAAAAACTTTTAAAAATAATAGCGTTTTCCTGAAAACTAAACATTTTTTGATATTTTGTAATGTGCGACCACCCCGTATAAAAAATATGATTTTTGCGGATTTTTGTCGAAGAGTAAACTGTGATTTTTGATCACCCCATATTAAAACATAATTGTGGCAAAATCATCATAAGTTTTTATACGTGGTCAAAAGGTACAAACTTTACTCTTACCGAATTTTAATATATTGTAATTTTTGACCACTCCGTATAATAAACATGATTTTTGTCGACATTGCTTTAGGCAAGCAAAAACTTTTATAAATAAGTTTTTTTCCGAAATTTTTTTGAGATTTTGTAATTTGTGACCACCCCGTATAAAAAATATGACTTTTGTCGTCATTACTATTTTTTGGGCAAGTAAAAATTTTAAAAAATAATAGCGTTTTCCCGAAAACTAAAATTTCATCAAAAACTAATTCATCAGTTTACTCTTTTAAATGTGTATGCTACTGAATGTACATTCTTAAAACGCGGCCGCTCATTAGCTATATCAGAATCTCTTATTTAGTGATTATGATTTCATTTTTGCTATCATAATTCACAATAGGAACCTACTCATTTTGTACACACTACAAATTCGATTAAACAATTCGAATTTTTATAAGTTCATCCTAAATAAATTCGATTATATATCTCGTGTAAACGCTAACGCCCTGTGTTGACTCTTTTAGGATAGGACCGTACCGGCCGAGCGATATGTTTACTGTTTATGTTATCGAGATTGCGGTAGACGTATTTAATTGCCTTCAGAGCGAGACAGTTTCGATAACTGTAAAGTATTTATGGGCTGCTTGGACGGCCCTATGAAAGGAATAATATGTAGAGGTTTTGTTAGTTAGTTTAGAATAATATACGTTTGTAGCCGACACTTGTTCTTTTATTTTAATTATCGTTGCGCATTCGTTTACACTCGAATTATTAAATTTATGAAAATTGTGATTATGAAAATATCCCGATTATTCCCATCACTACTAGCAATGCGCCACCTCTCCCAATATAGCTGCACTGAATACTCCCCACTCCGCAGTACTCTTCACGCCGCTAGAAGGCCGAGCACTGCGATATCTACATGTACTGCGTCACTCGATCGCGACACCGCTGTCTTTTGGCCTTGAACGAAAACTTCTAACTTGGCCCCCATATACAAACCATATACAAACATAAACATTTCCAATGTTAAAATTTATTCAAACTTCCACATTTATTTTATGATTTAGGACAATATTTTTAAGAATTTTAGTTCGTTTTTAGGGCATATTAAAGAAAATTAAGTTTTACTCTCAATACTATATTTTATGTCTCCATATAAAAAAATATTGTTAAAAATTAATTGATGTTTTACATAGTATTTCATGAAAAATACTGGGAGAATATTCTTATTTCCTTCTTTAAAAGATAAACTCATCTGGATATTCCTGTAATATTTTCGACATATTATGTTCTATTAATAATATTAATAGAAAAATATCCTACATATTATGTAGGTATATAGTAGGTTATGTAGGTTAATATCCTACATATTAAGTATGTATATTAAATCGAATATTCTATGAATAATCCGTTGAAAGAAAAATATTCCTGTGATATTTTATGGATATCTAAAAAAGAATATTCATTCCGGGAGGTTCAGAGAATATTCCCATATAGAAACAGCAGCCGTACATAATAGCAAAGTAGCAGCTGCTTTTAGCATAAAATGTGATACAAACACAGATATCCTTTACATTTGCATGTATTAATTATCTATTGCGCAGGCAAAAGGGCATATGTCAATAAATATGACGGTTCAGAATTAATTTTCGATGTTTCTCCCAATTTTGTAAAATCGGGAAAATATTTAGAGAAAATGAATTTGAATTTGGTGACAAAAGTTAAGACTAGACTTAATTATTTTAAGCCCAAGTTAGACTTAATTATTTTAAGCCCGATGCAAAAACTTTACAAAAACTTTACAGTAACATAAGTCCAATTCAAATGCATTTTATAAAAAAAAAACTTTTTACGTTCTGTCATTTCTCACATAAATATACTAAAATATGCACACAACATTTACAGAAACAGAGCAGCACATGCAACATATCAGATGCTTTTGTTCATTTACTCATTGGGTAAACACGAATTCAGTCATACTGGTATTTCAGACACAAGTTGCCTTAAATCTTTTATATCGAAAAATCATTGGATGAAAAGGGAATTAAGTTACATGTGTCATCGCTGTTGTGATAATTAGGCCATTTAACACAATTCGTTGAAGTATTAGTAATAGGAGTTGACTTTACCACACACATCTTTAGCAGACGGCGCTTTCACCAATGTAGTTAAGTCGTTTTAGCCATTTTCTGACATACGCCCTTTTACCCGCACAATAGAGAATTATTAATTCAGTTGCATTTAATTTGGCAACTCACTTAATGCACTGGCAATGTTGACCATAAACAGGGACTTTGTATATTGAAATACCGAAACTTGAAACGATACAATAACGTACAGGCCAAGATATTAGCCATTTTTACATTTATTTTCGTCTACTTTAATATGGCAATTACGTAAATATTTCATTTTATAGTTAAAAGCAGCAACGCCGCTCTATCACAGCCCGAAAGCAGAAATTGAAAGCATTATATCTCTGTTTAACTTATTGGATATGACGCGCGTTTTCATTTGAGACAATCGGTAAACCCGGTAATCATTCTGAGTTACTTACCCGGCATTGGCGGGTTGGCGGGATTTTCGCGCGCATTCTGTAATCTGTAACGGTCATTCGCGATAGTGCGTTGGTTGAGATATGTGTAGTGCTGTTTTACTGTGATTGTCATGCCATATAATATCAGTGAACGATCGAAAATATTCCAAAACGTAGACACTATCGAACGGTAGCTGAGAAGAAAATTATTTTACTGCAAGTCATATAACCCATTGTTATTAATACTGGAAATGGTGATAGCGACAGTGAAGATGAAGTGGAAAGTGATTGAAAAAAGTGATATTATATACACATTTTTAGGTTATTTTATATCTTGTTTTTATTTTTTTGTGGAAATTTGTTTGCTTTATTTTTGAATATATATTTTTCATTTATTTTGTTTTTATTTTTTGTTGAGAATTTTTCTGCTTTATTTTCGTATATATATTATTATACTTTTTCCGTTTTCATGTTTTTTTTCACGGCTACTTACCTGTTTTGTACATATTTTTTTGTTCTTGTGGAAAATATGGCTACTGGGCGAACCACCCACTAAAAAATGGTAACCCGCTGAAAGCAATACTTCGTGAGTAGTGTAGAAACTGTCATTCAATATCAGCTATGGTGTTTAAAGCATGCATATAAAAATCTTACTTTCGATCCCTTAAAAAAAAAGTGCCGCCGCCCATGGCTAGCACCGACTTTACGAGTGTAGCCGGTCATTCAACTTTTAAAACTTCTTAGATGGACTTTAGGTGTGTTATAAACTAAACTAAATGTTGAGTATTGATAAAATTGTGTTGAGAATTAATTATCAACGGAGAGGTTTTTAACTTACAACTAACTAAAGGAAAATTTGGTAAGTAGTAAGTTTAGTAAGTAGATTGTTTCCTAACAAATTTTCTGGGGAAAAAGGGCTCGGCAGTGGCGGCTCATGACTAGAGCATCAGGTAGGCCAGGCAGATTTAATATTGATATTAAGTTTGATCCGCGCAGCATTAATGGCGCCGCAGAAGAAAATTTTTTAAATTTTCAAGGTCAAGTGTTTTCCTGGCACTTTTACACAAAATTACAGGGTGTCACAAAAATTATTTTTGGAATTTGATACCTTTTTGAAATAATATTTATTCACGAATTACTGATGTTATAAATAACTTGAAATAAACAAAATATATTTTATATATCATATTGTTAAATATTTTTTATAAACCAATAGTATTTCGTTTGTCAAATTTAAGATCAAAGATTCAACGAATTTTAATTTTCCTTGCCGTATTTTGATTTTTAATTTAGCTCGTTTGAACGTTCCAAAAATAAACAGTTCAGCAAGTACCAACGGGAAGGTCAGAATTCAGAAAAAATCACTTCGGATAGAACTACATTAATACTTTGAGTTAAGTCATTTTGAACGGTTTTTGACAGGCCACTAAAAACAGTATTCATCCAAAAACTCTTTGAATTTATTATCATATTTGAGAAGTAGACCGGCAAACTGGCGAAAATTACCTTGATTGATAGAATTGGAATTTTATTATGTTTCAGAATATTTTCCCGATGAGCCGAATTAAGAAAAGCCTGAATGTTTTGTTTTCCCAGTAGTTTAAATTTTAATGCCGAATGTGTGGGTCCCTCAGATCGCGCATGTTTTAAAGATTCATTAATATGTTTAAAAACAAAATATTCTGTCGAATTCCATGAAGTTCGAGTACAATAAACAATAAAACATGCCAGCAAAATGATTTATTTCTGATTTCGCTGCCTGTTAGCCATTCATATTTACTGCACCAATTAATATTAAAAGCTCTATTATTCTTTCCTTGATGGCCCTTGTTTATTCAATCTCTCATTACAGGTGTCGGTTTTAATTTATGATCAAAATCTAAACTACTAAATTTTTTATCTAATAAATAGTTAACAATGTCACCGTTGTTACTTACCACCACTCGCACAGTTTCACACTTACCCGATTATACCGTAATTGTTGCCACCTGCCAAATACGAATATTACGAATAGGATAAGAAATATTTAAATATGTAAGGTAAGTAGGTACTTAATCAAATCACGTCAATCACGACCGACAAGACGATAAGCCGAAAAATCGAACGAAAAACTAAATCCACATACCTACTCTGCCCGGTATTCCATCTTGTATCTGCACAATATAACTGTGATCGCGAACTAAATTGAAAACTGAAAACAGTGAACAATCTGAATCCTTAATCATGTGACTTTGTAACACCAATCACCAATTAGGGGCTAAAGCTGAAGGGCGCGAATCGTGGACGTTTCATCACTCAAACCGCGCCGATGGGCAAGCCCGTAGCATAATACAAAATAATGCATTAAACAAGTGCGCCTGTAGTGAATTCCTCTTCAAGTCTGTTTAAGAAGTCATATTGAACATTCTACATGATAATTGAAAAATTATTTGAATATTGTTTTTTCTTTTATATTTATACCTTAAATCCTAGGCACTGCCCACCTGGAAGACCCGCCACTGGGGCTCGGCCCTTCAATTTCTTTTGCGCACCCCCAGTGTATTAAGGCACGAGCCGCTACTGTTACGATCTTAAGGCGCGTACAGATTCGTACCACGTCGCGAACCGAACCTCGTCGCGTACCACGTCGCGCGCAATCTGGACGTCGAAACGAACGCCGTCTGCGAACCAGATACGCGTTGCAGCTCGAGGTACGCCGCGATCCACGACTTGTCGGTAAACTGACGGAACATCAAAGGACTGGTGCGCGACGGCGTTCTGTACGGGCAGAGAGACAATTTCGTTTGTTCAGCTTGTCTTTCTTGCACTAAGACTGCTTTTCGGAATTTGGTGCCTTGCTTTCCTATTCTTGGTCCAATTGCATTAAGGAAATATTCAAAATCTGTTGGTGACATTCGAGTGAAGGTCAAGTTCAAGTCAAAATCAGTGGCCAAAACAAAGGCCACTGCTTTTTTGCATCTTTAAAGCCACAAGCAAATTGTTCGCACCATATTTCGTTCTATTTCTAAATAGTTCGGTTTGCCACCATTGCCTTTGTTTTTTAGCTGCTAGAGCGTAATGAATATAAATAAATGTACGCTGCTGCGGCAATATCGATATCCATTTTACTATTTAAACTAAGTATATTATCTAGGTATAATATCTAGGTATATATTATATAACTATATATTATTACTTTAGACATTTCAGTGGACTCTACTGATTCTACCGACTAAAACCGCGAATTGCAGTATCGAACGGGCCGTTGTTGCGGTGCGGGGCACGAGCTGCTGTTCGCGACGGCGCGGCGCGGCGTTACGCGGTAGCGCGATGAAGTTCGCGACGTGGTACGCGACGAGGTTCGGTTCGCGACGTGGTACAAATCTTTACGCGCCTTTACATTCAAGCCCTACTTCAACATTCAACAGGTTCCTTCCATGTCCAAATCCACATTTTTTCTTCTTTGACACCCCTACTAAGGTACGAGTTGCACGCCGAAAAAAGAACTTCAAATCAGAATTTGAAAAAAAAAGTTATCACGTCGTTGCTATAGTATAAAGTAACAATCACATAAGGTGGACGATTTTGACAGACTATGATGATGAATGAGATTGAATTTCGATAATTCGACAAAATTGTGTCAAAATCGCCCAACTTATGTGATTTTTACTACATGAAAAAGAATGTACACCTGGGGCTTAGGAAATATTTTGGAATACTTTATTACTTAAGTAGCAGCCTGGTCACTTAACGGGTGGACAAATAACGTGTAAAGGATTATCAATAGTTATAGGATTATCAAGATATAACGGTAACGACGTGATGGTGCTTATAGATGTGCAACTAGCGGATATCTATACCCCTAGGATATAGATATTAGGATCCGCTTTTGGTTGTTCCAAAACAAAATTCGGTGTATTAAATATGACCTCTTCAGAGAAATAATGCTTGTCCTCGTCAGTTTCATCACATTCTTTTTTAATCGCATCAGTTTTACTTCTGCTTGGTTTTCGTTTCAACCTCTGACTCTTTCTACGTTTATCCGCTACTTTTCCAACACTTCCGCTGGCAGCAACTGGTTGGTCTGCAGCGACTATCGTAACATCCGATAAAGCGTTCTCAGTAACCACAACAGGGCTCTCCAATGTCGACTGCACCACTTCGGATTTTAGTATGTTTCCCTGTTCATCAACATCGTCTATTGTTATAAGGATCTTGTTCCTGTCGGGATCGACTTTGACTACTTTCGGTTCTTCGTTTTCCAGCACCGACAGAACATAATTCGACTCCCTATCGGTGTCATATCTCAAGCTGTAACGTACTTCTTTGACGACATTGTTAGGGTGCCCGGACTCACTTTTTATCATTTCCTGGGTGACTTCCAGACTCTCGTAACGAACCGTTTGCAAACGGTAAATACCATCTTGGTCCTTGCGATACCTGGAAAGATTACTCCAGGTAAATTCTAAAGAGTATCTTCAGAATTTGCCTTTATAGTCCATTGGTCTGGGAATAGAAATATGCCTTGCCTGGAATTAACTCGGCAAGCTTTGAAACTTTAGGTATCTGGAACTAAAATCCGTATTTTGCCCAAAACCGGGGCGTGTCGCCGGCGCCGCAATATTGCCAAGGTGGCGCCAAAAATAGTTTTTTTTCAAATATCTCATAAACTGTTTAGTTTTAGAAGAAATATGTAGAGAACAAAAGCGATAGTTAGAGATATGGCGACAATAAAAGGTTTGGCCGCACGGTGGAAGAAATGCTTGCCTTGATTTAGTCTGATACTCTCTCTCTCTCACTTTCCCGGTCAGCATACGGGTAAAAATAATAATTTTTCAAATCATTTTAAGAAAGTTTATTTTTATTAACTTTAGTTAGCTTTTGGAAACTTAGCTTAATTCAACAGGCTTGTCTAGGTCGGTCGAAGCGGCGATGCCAGAATGTGTTCCAGTGCGACGCTTCTCCGCCTATATGTTGTACTGTATTTAGAATGTAAACAAAATAAAGTAGCTTTCTCATTAGTCAATTATCAAATCAAATTGGCCGCAAAAAGTCATTAAGAAGCAAGCAACTAACAACTCTCGTGTCAATTGTAATTTGGCAACCCTGTTAACGTTGGTTTTTAATATAGGACGCCGCCACGCGCCAATAAGAACAACAATACCTCTAGAGGGGTTATTGATATTGCTCATTGCTCGCGCGCTTGCCTAATTCCTAATCGATTCTCGATCTCTTTTTAACGGTTTATTTGTTGCGGTATTATATCGTAATGCCCCAAAAGTGTTCCCGATTGTACAGGAAATTACGAAACCAATAGAAAAGTTCGGGTGTTTCGTTTTCCCAGAGACGAAGAGTATCGCAGAAAATGGCTCTCTGCAATTCCACGTGAAAGTTTTGTGCCGAGTGACAATTCCCTAGTGTGTGAGGGCCACTTCGAAAAGGAAGATTTTATTTACAAAATTTCCCAACAGGCTACAAAACTGGTGAGATCTTTTCAGTTATTTTAGTTTTACCCCGGTTAAAAGAAACTAGCGTACCAACTAAATTTCCGAACTGTCCCAAATACTTGTCAAAAAAAATATCGTATCGAAAAAGCAAAGACGAGAAACTTACAGAATTACATGAAATACATTTTCAGACATACATACAGACATGTCAAAGCTTAACCATGTTGTGAACTTTATGTCCAATGTACTTAAAAACTTAAAAAAAGAGGACGAAAATATTTTTTTAAATCAAAATTAACGTCTGGCACATAGTAAACAATGATAAAAATGGCTGGCAATAATAAATTTTCCCCGTGAAAGGCAAATTAAATCAACAACACCATAAACTATAACAGGAGAGCAGAAAACCTCTCGACAATAGTAACCGAACACGGATATCGCCGTCACATCTCCTCTAGAAGCGATGAGCGGAGAGAGGGCAGTTCGCCGGTAGGCGTATTAATAAACGAAATGGAGGAGCAGTACCTACAAGCACATGGCGAACATAGCTGAAGGCAGAAGACATGAAATTAAATAGTTTAGTTTAAAATGATTGTCAACACCATCTGCCACTTGCATTGTACTGTAAACCTCCAAAAAGTAATGTATATATGTAAATAAATATTGTTATTGTTATTATTGTTATTGGTATTGGAGTAGCAAGCTAGAGGTCCCGGGTTCGAGACCGACTGGTGGCACTACTTTTCTTTGTTTTAATTTGTTCATACTATGTTACTACTTGTTTTCATACTATATTACTGCACAAATTAATTGAATGGTTGCCAGTCCTCTTTCAGTCATTTATTTGGCAACCATTTCTCTGCCAACGAGAATAATATCGCAGCACTTTTCAGTTTTAAATCGGTCTGGCTGGTGGCTTAACGATGGAGTTATTGTTTGGCAAATTAATTTTAGGTTTGTTGATACTTAAATAACATCATATAAAAATTTCAGCCATACTAAAATATCTTGAAAAAAAATTTTTTTTTAAATCAAAATTAACGTCTGGCACATAGTGTTTGTGTTTCTAAAAGTTAATTAAAAAAAAACTTCTGAAGAATTCTGAAAATGATTTTAAAAATTATTATCTTTACCTGTACAGGTACGATGCGCACTAATGAACGCAACCTCAGCCGCCAGCCAGATAGCCCGTATGCTGACCGGGAGAGTGAGAGAGAGAGTATATCTAAAAACTAGCCTACCTAAAATTCTCGTTTTCTCGACGTTGCTAGCTCTCGTACTATCAATGCATGATGCTGCGGTGCTCTTAACGAAAAATTCCGTGAAAATTCAAAAGTCGTAGCAACGAAATGGCAGATAAGGCTTTTACGACATCTGGGAGACCTGCCGATTGCCGAAAAAATATTTTCTGCCAATTTCCCCCGCACATAAACTGTAGGTATACGGAAAAAAAATCAAAAAATTGAAAAAGTTAAAGCAGTGGTAAGTGAAACCGATCTTAAACGTTTCGTATTTATAATAACAATCTTGGAAAATTATTTTCTGCCAAAATCGATGGTACCAAAGCGTGACATATTCGCGTAAAGTGCGCTACAGTCAAGTAAAATTTCGTAAAAATACGTCAATTTGGCCACGTGCTCCACGGTATCTTATGTTTTTCGGTGCGCTGGGTCTGAACCAAAGTGAATAAGAAGTGTAAGCACTTCGCTGCAGCGACGGGAGACGCAAGCGTAACGGACTCAGGCTGGTAGAAGCGGGGGAACTGGGCCGACGACGCGATGGTCGGCTTGTACAATAGAATAGTACGACCTGTGGATTCTGATTAGAAAGACAACAGCTTTTGTAGTAGAGTATGTGCAACATTTTGATCGAAAAATTTTTATGATTTTTTATGATTGAATGTTTGTTCTGGTGAATAAAACAAAAGTCTAAAATTTCTACCTCCTACATTGACCGCAACTCCTTTTCTTCGCTATTTTGGGGTATTTTGGACGTTTTTAGGGGAAGTTCGTCAAAAAAAAATTGCTATGTCCAGTTGTATTGGGAATTAAGTTCAAATTTCAAGTTAATCCGACCTCCCCTCTCCTCGCAATATTATATTATTCGCAGTATTATATCAAAACATATCAACTTGTTGAATGAAAGCGTCTTCATATTGACGATTTTAGCTTGCTGTAAGAAAAGTTATACTACGCCGATCTCCCATTGCGGCAATTGTGGGTATCCTTTGAAAATTTGTTATGTCTCATATTTCGATGTTACAAACAGTACCCACACTATTGTCTTAAAATTGTAAACAATGTTATAAATTTTAAATAAAATTAATTCATTAAATTAAATATACAGTTCAAAATAAATTGCTAACGGCAATTCTAACACATTAATTTCGAAAATCGTTGGCTGAACGTCTCTAAAATTTTCAAATTTACTTTCGTGCCTAAACCGTAACTTTACAGAAAATATGATAAGAACATTTTTTTTATAGGAAATTTCCTATTTTTCATTTTTCCGATCTACATATTTTTTCGAAAAACGAACAGATTTTTGAGATATTTGAAAAAAATGGCGGCCATCTTGGCAGTATGGCGTCGCTGGCGGCAGGTTACGGTTTGTGCAAAACGTGGATTTAATTCTAGGTAGCGAAATCTACAAACCTACAAAGTTTCAAAACTTCCCGACTTAATTCCAGGTAAAAAACTACCTGACCGATGAACCATTATGCAGACATATAATAATACCCGAATCTTGAAACTTGACAGTTAAGTCATAATTATAAACCCTACGAGTCAAATCCGTATTGCACTAGTCAAATTAATGTGTGTTGAAACGGCTCCGTTGACAGATGAAAAATGTAAACATAACACATAACCTACAATTTGTATGATAAAATGACCCGAGACAGGAGAACAAGCTTAGAACAAGAAGTGGGCGGTGTTCCATTGGCAAAATGGAAGCCTAAGTGCAATGAATGTAAAAAAAGTGAATTAAACTAAAAGATAACCAAATTCTGTCAGTAATTTTAAACGGTGCAACCAAGAAGACTAGAACAAGGAGACCAAGCTCGCGTCAAAAAGAGAACGGCACAAATGACGTCGAAATCCGCTAGAGTATTAGCGGCGCCCTACCTAGCTTATGCCCGAGTGCACCGATTGTACGTTAAGTTGGGCTTAGTTAAGTCGACTTAAAATATTAAGTCAGGATTATTTTTAATTCAAATGCACCGTTAAAAATTCATAAAGACTTAACTAAGTTAAGTTAAAATGTGGCAACGTCGCCTTTTAAGTCGAACGCCTAGTGACTTTTAGGTTATTTTGTTGAAAACATTTGTGAAAATTGAAATTTGAATATTCGAAGATAGTAATATCATTATACATTATAAAGATACAACTTTAATATCTACATGTATCCAGGAAATCATGGTAGATGAAAGTAAGAAGCAAACTTATTGTTCAAACTTTACTCCTGAGGAGAAATCTCTTTTATTTTTAATTGCAGAATAAAAACACGAAATTGAAGATATAAAGATTGATGGGATTACATCTGAGGAGAAAAATAGGGCGTGGGTAGAAATGGGAACAGTTTTTAATACGAGGGATCCAAATCTGGTAAAAAGGTAAAAGGAAAATTCACTAAAACGGTTTTAACGGTTTAAAAAGCAAAGAAATTTTGAGGCAAAAAATTACCGATGAAAGGAAATCTAGATACATGAGTGGTGACCCTGCTCATGTAGAGATTTTCTGGAAATGACGATTTTCTAATTAATTTCATAATTAATACCAACATTAATTGATGTACCTATATATGGTTTATCAAATCCAAATGATGTTATGTTGTCTGTCCCAAAGACCCAGAGGAGTATGCATTGTCCTGTATAAATATATAAATATATAAATATGTTTACATTAATTAAATTCCCTCATTTTAAATCTTGCTTTGATTCTGCTATTGTTAATCTTGCCACAATATCTCAATGTTTAAATCACTGTCCCCTATGGACATGGACATATATTGAAAAAATGTGCTATAGGAAAAGCCTACAAGCGCATAAAATACGTAATAATGCCTAAAATGTTTTTTAAAATAATTAAACATAACCTATTTGTGACTAGACTTAACGTTAAACTCCGCCTTGAGCCCTCGAAATTGGCGACTTTAATTAAAGTCGGTCTTAGCACATTAATCCGGGCTTTAATACACGGTGCAAGATAAATGTGTCAAAATAAGTCTGTCTTAAATTTAATCCAGGATTAAGACTAAGGTGCACTCGGCCATTAGGGAGTCTCCGTCAGCCTACGTGTTTTCCCAGCCAATGTGCTTTCTCAGGTTACACGCACGTAAAAGTCCGCCGCCATTATGTTTATCTTTCGACGTATTTTGTGCCGCTCGAAACACGCGAGCTCGGTCTCCTTGTTCTAGCCTTCTCGGGTGCAACGCCACCCCGGATACGCCGCTAGTCAAGAGAAACAGTTGATCCATATTTTTTGTATAGCGTGACTTCTTTGTGCTGTCTCTCTTGTTTTATTATGTTTTAACAAAGAAGTGTTGAACAGCGTGTGTTGTAGGTTAAAAATAAATTAGTGAGGTAACTGCCAACCTTCAAGATTTGGATAATAAAGAGTGACTAGAAGGTTTCTTACCGAAATCTAGAGTGACCAGAGGGCCAGTGATAATTGTGAACCTTCATTAAATGTTTTGTCAAGTAACTACCCCTTTTTAGTTTCTTCTTACAACAATGACACTGGTACAATGGGCGTTGCTGTAAGAAAAATCAACATGAAATTGTAATGTATACTACGTATTTATTTTGAAAAAAATTATCTCAAAATTTACCACGTTTCTGTTCGTACTTCAACTCTACAAACTTTGAAGTCGGAACGTCGACCTTGAAGTCTTACAAATTAAACAAGATAGCGATTGAAGAGAACCTATTGCAATATTGTTTCTCTATTGTAATAGGACAGCATGCGAAAACATTAACAATTTAATAGCGGATTCCGACCTCGCAGACTCATACAAGACTGATGACATCCTTGATTTGTTGGAAGAGATGGGAGCCGAAAAAGATTCTACACATGGCGATAGTGAACATAGTGGCGATAGTGAACATATACCTGAGTGACCTACGGAAAATTTTAGCCCATCAAAAGGTATTTCATAGAGAAGTGGGGAAGGGGCTAGGCCGTAAAAACCTGTTTTTTTTAACCTGTAAAACCTGTTTTTTGCTTTTTTTGGTACACCATCAGAAAGTAGAGATTTCAACGAACAAAAATCCCGCTGAGATTTTTTAAAAAGCAGATATTTTGACGCGAGAATTTTCGATTGAAAATTAGGGTGCTTTTTCGATATTACGTCAAAATAAGGTGAAAAAATAAATATTTCAATGAAAAAAATTACAGTGTGTTTGGGACATAAAAAGGGTTTTCACCTAATTTCTTAAAAAAATTTTTTTGTAAAAGAAAAATAAAAAACCAAAAACTTGGTTATTTGAATTTTCACATAAATTTTGAGGTTATGTGAAAAAAGTGTAAATATAAAAGTTGTAGATCTTTTTATTATCTACAACTTTGCTATTTAACTTTTTCCATAGGACTTGTAGTTTTGCCGGAAATCGAGATAAACCGTTTGTTACCTTTAAAAACTCACCCCCTCCACTTCTCGACCTCAGATCGCCCGTAAATTATTTTTCCTTTCATTTTTGTTATATTCTCTTCCTTTTCCAATGGGTTTCATCCTACTATTATCTTTTTTGGTTTCAAAAATTATCGCCCTTGGTCTACTAGGATAGACTTAATTTCTAAAAAATTTGATTTTTTTTGCAAAAATTGCAAAACGCCTTAAAATTTTTACCAGGAACCGCCACTGATGGGCATATCTACATCTTCAATTTCTGGTTATTTATAGAACCGAGGACAGGATAGTGTAAATCGTATGTTAGGCGGTTCCTTCTGTTCTCGAGATAAGCTGATAAATTTGGACAAAAAATCTTACGCATACAAATTTTCACAAAAAAATAAAAATGAAGAAAAACTTTCTAGTGTTCAAAAATACCTCGAAAAATATATTTTCTTTCGAAAACGTGACAGCTTAATGCTCTGGTGATAAAATCGAATGAGTCAAACTGCATGTCGGTGTTTCCTTCAGTTTCAAGATACGAGCCGACAAGTTTGGTAATCTGGAGATCCGGATCTTATTTTTTTTAACATTAATTACATATAAAAGACAGCCTCTTACCTTCTCATGAGCTTTAGGGTAGTGACTGATAAGTCCTCTCTTACTCCTACACGTGAAATCGCACTGATCGCACCTCATCAACTCCTGCTCCTTATGAGTCTTTAAATGGGTATCTAAATTATGTTTAGCCACAAACCTACAAAATACTATAATCAACAGCGATTCGAATTTAATCAGTCGTTATCTTACGTTTTAGTACACTGTTCATGCGTGCATTTATATGGCTTATGTCTGACGTGCTTAAATCTGATATGCTTGGCTAATACCGAAGGCTTTGGACAGGTCATATCACACATAGTACACTTGTAGTGATTTATATGAGATCGCATATGATCCCTGAGTAACCGCTCACTAGGGAATAGCTTCAAACATTGAGAGCACTGGTAACTTTGCACTAAAAAGCAAAAATACTTGAGAATATCAAGAAACAATCCCCAAAACGGGGCGACTCAGGACCGCGCGTTGACTCGCGACAATTTGGCGCCACTTTTTTGAAAATTTAGCAGCGAGTCGTGGACAACCAGAAACAGCGCGCAACTTGGTCTGTCGTTCGTTCACCGAACGCTGAATCATTAGGATCTCGTCTCAATATTATATTGTTTCAATATATATTTTGCAGGGCGCTCAGAGCAAACTTTCACATTTATTTTACGATTTTAGGACAATATTTTGTGGAATTTAGGATGTTTTTAGGACATATTCAAAGTTTCAAGTTTGAGATAAATCGGTTCATAAATAGGATAGTCCGCCATCTTGATTTTTTCGAGTTTGTGTCTAAAATTGTATTGAGTGACCTTAAACAACGCAAAGTTTCAAGCTTGAGATAAATCGGTTAATAAGTAGGATAGTCCGCCATTTTGATTTTTTTCGAGTCTGAGGCAACAGTTGTATTAACTGACCTTAAATACCGCAAAGTTTCAAGTTTGAGATAAATCGGTTCATAAATAGGATAGTCCGCCATTTTGATTTTTTTCGAGTTTGAGGCAAAAATTGTATAAAGTGACCTTAAATACCGCAAAGTTTCTAGTTTGCGATAAATCGGTTCATGAATAGGATAGTCCGCCATTTTGGATCCGTCATCTTGATTTTTTTAAGTTTGAGTCAAAAATTTTATTGAGTGACCTCAAACACCGCAAAGTTTCAAGTTTGAGATAAATCGGTTCATAAATAGGATAGTCCGCCATCTTGATTTTTTCGAGTTTGAGTCTAAAATTGTATTGAGTGACCTTAAACAACGCAAAGTCTCAAGTTTGAGACACATCGGTTCATAAATAGGATAGTCCGCCATTTTGATTTTTTTCGAGTTTAAGGCAAAAATTCTATTAAGTGAACTTTTTTGAAAATTTAGCAGCGAGTCGACGACAACCAGAAACAGCGCGCGATTTGGTCTGTCATTCTTCCACCGAACGCTGAACCATTAGGATATCGTCTCAATATTATATTGTTTCAATATATATTTTGCAGGGCGCTCAGAGCAAACTTTCACATTTATTCTACGATTTTAGGGCAATATTTTGTGGAATTTAGGATGTTTTTAGGACATATTAATGAAAATTAAGTTTTAATAGTTTGTAGCAAAATTATTGATACTCTGTATTTTTCGAAATTTATAGCAGCCTCTTCCAATGACATTGCAATGACCTCGATGATTCTGAATTGGCCATATTATATACAAGTATATTATATTATAAACGCTATATTATAAACATTTAAAAGAACAGTAATTTCAAAAGATAAGTTTCTTCGGACTGGAAAGTAGGCATACAGAAAAGGTATAAGTAATAAGAAAGTGTCACTGAAATTAATTCGGCATTTCAAGTCTATTTAAATTGTAGTAAATTGAAATCGTTCACAAGCTTCTAGGTCTTGCCTAGAAAAACTTCTAGGCAAGAAGTCTTCTGGAAAACTTGTCTCCAACATTTAAGCACTTGTAGTAAGATATCTTACTAGTAGGCGCTAAAGTTTAAAGGATATATTTTAGTTTACCATTATGACCAATTTTTCATTATGATTTTTATAGGTTAAACCCTAAACTAAATATTTATTTAACCTATTTGGTCTTTTATTAAAGTATTAGGCAAGTATTAATTTGGAAATAAAATTAATAACACCCGAAAGACGTTCCATTCCCTTATAAATCCCATATAAATTCATATTTTATGGTCCGCGGTGACGTCACAGACCCCCCCCCCCACACTACGTTCGGCCGGTCCGGCAATCCTATTCCTCTATACAATCCTTAAGTCATTCCACAGTCTACACGTACCAAGTAGTCTATGGTCATATTCTTCTTCTTGTTCAAACGCTCGTGTAGGTACACTTATTATAAGATATGAAATGAACTATCAAGGATTATAGACTAACAGGATTGCTTATCGGCCACGTCACGTGTTGTTAGACAAGATCTGACATCAACGGTTAAGTTCGGCCGGCATCCTTTTGCTCCAACGGTCGATTCCAAATTGATCCAAATTGATTCCTAGGCACGATGGTAATGTACAAACGACACACTACACAAACGCCGGGAAATACACCGGTGGGGCAATTAACCTACGCCGTACGTATCCGCTGACGTCAAAAGCGTGGTGGGGGCCTACGAGATTTGTCTAACGTTGCGCTTATGGGGATAAGCAATCCTGTATCCTGTTTAGTCTATAATCGTTGATAAACTACTACTTAATTTGTTCCATTTTACGAATTTTATGACAGATATTTCCATTTTAGGACAAAATGGCTAATTTTATGATTTTAGGTCACTCTGAGAGCCCTGCAAGATAAAGAAATACCTCTGGATATGGAAATTGAAAATGAAGAATTAGAACGAGGAACAGATTTACAAATTGATGACGTCGTCATAGCTAAATTTACACAGGGAAAATTTAGTCGAAATTTCGCATGACAAATTAGACATCCAAAATGAAGAAATAACTATAATTTTTTAAGGAAAAGTCCCAAAATAAAAATGGATTAATTTTTCCAGTGGTGCATGATGAATCTGTCGTAGGTAAATATTTCACATATTTTACAGAAGTTGTCCAAATTTTAAAGAAGACCTCTGGATATGGAAATTGAAAATGAAGAATTAGAACAAGGAACAGATCTACAAATTGATGACTTCATCATAACTAAATTTACAAAGGAAAAATTTAGTCGAAATTTCGCATGACAAATTAGACATCCAGAATGAAGAAATAACTATAATTTTTTAAGGAAAAGTCCCAAAATAAAAATGGATTAATTTTTCCAGTGAATCTGTTGTATAAATATTTCACAAATTTTAAAGAAGTTGTTCCATCCAAATCACCTCCGAAGAGTTGTATTTCCGATTGACCTTTTTCTTTTTGAGAAAAATATTAATAATGCCCCGTTCTCCAAGGTCGCGGGAATTTGAACGAACGTAAAGGTAATTACAAAGAGAAATTTAATTATATCAATAAAAAAAATTAGAAAAAAAATAAAGGTTGGGCCCACCAACGAGATTGAACAGGTCGCTGGTCCTGACTAGCTGTAGCGGAGAGATATGGTCGTAAATTCGAAGGCCGTTGCGATACAAATAAGTTCGGTTTGTGGAATAACAATATTCTTACCTACGCCGGCTTTTACTGCAAAAACACTAAGGCAGGCTGCTTACGTTCATTAAAATATTAAATAAATAATCCGCCGGCTAAGCGGATTAAGGACAAATAAAAACGAAGATTTTTTGTTTAAATTGCAGAGAAAACAAAACGACAATCCGTCCTAAGTTTACAACGCGAAATAATCTAAATGAATTATCATAAGTACGTATCACTGCAAGTTAACTTACGAAATGCAATGCAAAACGCGAATTGAAACGAAGGCGAAATAAGCGAAATAGAAGAACACAAATGCGACAAAATTAATTAATCAAGTTTCTAAAGTTAAGTTCCAGAGGAGAACAATATTAATAATAAAAGCACGATTCAAAAAAGGCGATGTCACTGTCACTCAAAAATGCGCGGAATCCCTGATTTTTGAAACATTTTTCAGGCAGTCGCAGTTCCGCTTTTTGTTGGTCGGCGTCACACGTAAATATATCGAAAATCGTATTACCCATAGCTTGCATTTCGCTGTGCAATCTATTGCGGTATGTAACAGTTGCCAACAAATTTCCTATTGATATAAATTTACGAAATCAGTTCTGTTTTCATTTTTGTTACTAAACCAACTTGTATGTAATCACTTTTGTTCGTTGTTTGAAAATATATTTTCGTCCTTTTTTAAAACGCCATTGATTGCCCTAACTCACCCACTGCTTGTCAGAAAATGTTGTTTCAGTGCAAATTGTCACAAATCTCCCCGAATGCAGGGCGAGTCAGGACACTTTTTAAATAAATAAAACAAATAATTATTTTTTAAAATAACAAATGTTCGTAAATCTGTATATCTATAGCTAAATAATGCGAAAGCAGCGTAGTAATTGCAGATTCCAAAAAAGTTCCAAAAACCATCCATAGTCATCCCGTTTGGCGGTACTTTATAGAAAGCTTTTAGGCCCAAGTGAAACAATCTCATGTAAAAATTATGTTTCTTTGGAACAAGAAAACCAAGTGTACTAAAATACCTACGATCAGTTGACAGCTGCCGTTTCCTGTGATCATAAAACTTAGTTTTGCACGATAACTGCGTGCAGCATGTAGGACAGGCAATTGTTTTTTCTTTAGTATGAGTCCGTACATGCTCCGCTAGTTTGTACCGATTGGCATATTTTGTATGTGTGCAACCTAAAAACACATGAACATTTATATGTACTAGCCTAACTTATTCTAAAACCAACCTGCCCAAGAGCATACAATCGGGTTACTCTCACTACTAATCCTAGGATTTTTCATTACATGGGTTTCAACATGCGTAAGAAAATCGTATATAGTCAATCCAGTAAAGGTACAGCATTCCCAGTGACACGAGTAACCATTAGATAGAACGGGTACAGTATATTGCCCTTTCTCAGTGCATTTAGGCAAGTTATTTCTAAACAACACGTTGTGGCCTATATTCTTCAATTTCGTGATGTAGCCATGGAATGACACATGTTGCATAAGCAGATTGAAACTGCTAGATGTCAAACCACACGAGTTCCATTGACATACTAAGTTTTCTGGAATGGAAACGATGCTATATTTAAAATGAATCACCACACAGAAGATCTCTTATTTGAATTAATACAGCTACATGTTTGATATCATATTTAGCTTATTTTTATCCGAACATCTGCAATATGATGATAAAACTGCGCGTGTACCTGATGCAACAGTAGCGTGATCTGCCAAGTGTGTGTTAAATTTCTGCCATGAAGTAAATTTTTCATTACAATCATTCCACTCGCATCGCAAGGAAAGAGGTTCTTCTGATAGCTTAACAAATGGGATTCTCTTTTTTTTAACCTGCAAATATTCAGCAATAAACAAAATATTAACAAAAGTGTAACAGTAATTTCTCTACCACAGACAAATTTCATGCCTAACAGGTTTAAGAAACAAATAGTTCCCAATATTTATACAGATATTTACTACATAAATATACAAAAATGTTTTTAAATTTCCATCTTTTCATATTTGTAGTGTACCGTACACAGAACAGAAGAGGTCCTACACGTCATCCGTCCGTTCTCTTCAATCTGTGGTGCCTGTGCATTGTACATTTGAACTACTCCAAAGTCAAAATTTCGTACTAATGAGAAATCTATTTGATGTGACGCGACCGACGTCAAATGTCAACTTGGCTGCCTATTTAAAAACGCGTCACGAATCAGCTGTTTCGGTTTTCGCAAGTTGTTTATATTTTTATGTTTTGATTTGATCCTTTTAAGCAGACGATAATAATGGTAACGTATACCTTGTAAATGCGTAATGCGACGATCATGTTATCCAGCTTAAGGGAGAAGATTTTAAATGTAAAACAAAACGTTCCCCTATTTCATGCGGAAGAGAAAGATGTAAAAACCAAAAAGTCGGTGAATTTGTATGCAGGAGCCGAGATTCTACATCATTTCCAAAACCAGTGGGAGGAGATGCATAATGTTAATGAACATAATTCCAAAATTGCAGATGAGGTGGCACAGGAAATAGAGGATGTCTCGAAAAATATGGCATCTAATAAGGAAAATATTTCCCTAATTACGCATATACTGTCAAATTCTAACCTGGCGACAAATATCACAAACTGCTTGGATAAAATTAAGGACTTATACGCAACGTCGGAAACCATTGAACGTGACTTAATCAATTTAGAAAACTTAATTGAAGAGTGTGCATTTGAAAACTTAAAAGCCCAACACCAGTATCACTTGACGCAGTACGAAGTAAGGAAAGAAGAGACGCTACAGAATTATAAAAGTAACTTAGAAGCAAATCATTTGCTAAAAATTGCAGAATACGAGTCTAAGAAAAAGGTTATCATGGAAGAAAGGCAAAAAGTATTTCAAGATGCTTTCAAGAGCGATCTAGAACTATATAAGAGTATGGGAACTCTACCAGAGATAAACCAAATAAGAAATCAAAATGGCGCGTTGTTGGAAGAAATTCAGCTTGATTTTGACCAAAACGAATTGGACCAGTTCTTTTGTGACAAATCATAAGTATATATTTTCTATCCCACATATTTTATGGTGTTACAACATTGTATAGTTTATTTTTCTATTAATATCTTTATATTATATTATGTAAGTATTACATTATTAAACTTTTAATCAAATACCACCCTTATCCAATTAAATCCCGTATAACTAGATACTATAATTGAAACCCGGATGCGTTATACCAGGCGCCTCAAGTCTTTAATTTTGTATAAAACGTTTAATGTTATGGTAAAGGGAAACATTTCAGTCAGCTCTCTATGTATACATATCTTTGGAAGAGAGGAACGCGAAACATTGATACTATGTACGTGAATCATTGCTGCACGGGTATCTTTTGAATTTAAACCAAAACTAATGTAAAATAGATCATAGAAATAGACGTAAGTGAAAAAAAATAATAGTAAGCTGAAATGCCCTGAGAACATTTACCATAGTAATGTATATTTTTTTTAAACCATCACAAAGTAGAGATTTCAACGACCAAAAAGCCCACCGACTTTTTTAAAAAAGCAGATATTTTGACGCGAGAATTTTCTATTGAAAATTCGGGTGCTTTTTCGATATTAAGTCAAAATAAGGTGACAAAATAAATATTTTAAATAAAAAAAAAATACAGTGTGTTTGAGACATAATATGGTAAGTTTTCACCAAATTTCTTAAAAACACAATTTTTTTTGTATAAGATAAAAATGAAAAACCAAAAACTTGGTTATTCTAATTTTTCACATAAATTTTGAGGTTATGTGAAAAAAGGGTAAATACAAAAGTTATAGATCTTTTTATTACCTACAACTTTGCCATTTAACTTTTTTTCCATAGGACTTGTAGTTTTGCCGGAAAACGAGATAAACCGTTTTTTACCTTTAAGATCTCGGCCACTTCCCGACCTGAGATCGCCCGTAAATTATTTCCTTTCATTTTTGTTATATTCTCTTCCTTTTCCAATGGGTTTCATCCTACTATTAAATTTTTTGATTTCAAAAATGATTGACTCTGGTCTAAAACGGCTAGTTTTAAAAATAAATGACCATCGAGTATGTCCTAAACACAATAAAGTATACATCGATGGTTATGTATGTTGCTTTTTATATTTTCTTTGCAGTTTTACTCGGCACTTAATTCTTTATGAAACTGGATAGACGATTTTGTAAAATACGACAAAACAATATCGGTGATACCAATACGGTTTATTAGAAATAAAATATTTCCTGGGACATACCTATTTTTAATGTTTTAAATTAAACAGCTAAACTAAGAGGATACTTACAGGTTCCTTTTCATCATCAATGACCAATTCAGAATCAGACGGAGATGAGTCCGCATCTTCCTGCCTATTTGTATGGAATCTTTTATTTTCCGGCTTCTTTTTTTTTTCGACAACGTGTTCGAACACTGCCAACCTACTCTTTCTTTTAATACCTCCCTCTATATTTGCCATACTGTCATGAGGTTAAGTCTGATGGGTCCCTTTCCTTAACAACTAACTAATATACCTAGTCATATCCTAATAATTATCACCTACATTTCACTTTCTTTTTCAATAAACATTTGCAGTGTGAGAAAAGATGTCTTTACTGTATGCAAAGGTACGATATCTGCAGAACTGATACAATTATCTTGATCCTCCCTCAACTCAATCCAAGGAAAATTCTGAAACAGAATAGGTACCCAGGTTATAGGGTTAAAAATTTAAAAAAATATATAACATAGGTACTTCGTATGCTGGCTCTTGATTGAATTCCAAGCTAGAACAGGCTGTGGTTTGTATTCTGACACTAAACGTAGAGTCTCCTGGTAAGTCTTGTAGGTAACATTGAGATGTATGTAGTATCAAAATAAAATCTCGTAGAGATTGTTCTAGTTCAACTAAAAAGGGATCGCTGAAAGTTTTCTTAGTATAAATTACTAAGTTATACATGTATTTGGATATTAGTGAATAAGGTTCTTCTCACCTTTCTACACAATTGACTATATGTAAAACTTCGAGGATATACTTCTCAAAAATATGTTCACTGTTGTGGAAACATACAAAGAGTCGCTTCAACTGTTTATTTTTAGTATGAAAATGAATCGCTTTTAAAGACTGCTTAATATATTCATTAACTTCTGGATGAATAGACTGATAAACTGCGACCCCGTATTTCTTCCTCCTAGCAAAGATTGTCTCAGGGTACAACTTCCTTACATACAGAATATTGTGCACGATAACCTCAAAAAACTCACATACTATATCAGCCACAGCTAAAAGCTCCTTGGAATAAAAATTAATGCAAACGGATATACCTTTAATTGCTCACCTATGTTACCTGAAGGCATTTGACTTAGAAATTGACGAATTCAAACGCGTTTGCAAAATTTTTGTTTATGAAATATTTTTATAAACAGTACGTCAATTTTTTCCCACACAATATCATAAATCCTCGACCTCGACTCTCCACTCATAAAACTGGAATCGCCAAGGCAAGGCTAGTATGGAACACAGAGAACAGAGTATCCTTTTTCTATGGTATGGAATCGCCACCCTTGCGACACGCGTGATTGCGTGGCTACCAGCGTATACCTACTATCAAAACAACAAGCGTTTCTTGTGAGACACAGTGGTGGTGGTCCATGGGGAACCTTATGCCATGTACATGTATTTTATTATCTGGTCCGTGAAGCAACCCTGTGACAAAATTCCTTTAACCTAACAATCCAAAAATAGTACAAATATTCTTGGGATGTTTTATGGTTTATGCAATATATCCTGTATACAGTACCTACCTAATTCGTGGTTTATGGTTCGTACGTAGTATCCTAAAAGTAGAAGTTCCTAGATTCAGTGACTTTACCGGCGAATAGAGATAATTATATCTCTATTCTCTGACTTTTTATCTAAAACCGGTCTAGTTCAATGCCCAAAACAGAGATGGAGACCACAAACCTCATAACTCAGACCAATAGATTATAGAGAGAATACTGCATAGTTGGGGCGGTACGCCATTTTTACTCCATCGCATACTAGCGACAAAGCTTAAACATATTCTCTACAGTATTTACCATCGGATATCTCTTTATTTTTTAACCATTGTTTCAAAATACCATTTATCTGAGCCTATTTCCATAAGTTATTATGGCGTATGGGATATTGGAGTATCTATTATATAGAGTAAATATGGCCGCAGTGTCGGTTCAAAGTTCAAACGAATGCCGAAGGAACTCTTTCTATCCACTGCTCTGTCATAAATAAAATAGAACACCGATTATTATTTCTTATAAGCCACTAGCAATGGGCCACCCATATGCGTGGACGACAAAGGAATTTTAGAAAATATTGACATGATCACCATAGAAAAAGGTTTGTATCGGTTTTCTGTGATGATGGCCTATTTGTAAAGGGTCCGCCAATAGGGACGCTCGATCTTTGACAGCTCATGGCGGCCATGTTGTTTGTGGTAGAGTTGGCAAACGTAGTTGTTATGATTCAGTGTATCTTCACAAATCACCATGAACCAATTCAGCCGCGAGCAACATGTGCAAATCGTTAAAACTTATTACGAAAATCATTCATCGGTTCGAGCAACGTTCCGCGCGCTCCGCCAATTTTACGGTGCAATTGATCGTCCTGCTGAGTCGACTATCCGTCGTTTGATTAACAAATTCGAGGCAACCGGTTCGGTGAACAATCAGCCAACACCGACGCGTCGTCGAAACGTCCGATCTGCCCAGAATGTCGCCGCTGTGCGCGATAGTGTGCGTGAAAATCCGCGACAGTGAATTTCACGTCGCGCACAGGAACTCCGCCTTTCGGAAACATCACTTCGCCGAATCTTGCATCTGGATTTGGGCATGCATCCGTACAAGATCCAGCTGACACAAGAGCTCAAAATAAACGACCATAGACAGCGCCGTATCTTCGCTGATTGGGCTTTAGAGCAGTTGGAAGTCGACCCCGATTTTGGTCGCAAAATCATCTTCAGCGATGAGGCACATTTTTGGTTAAATGGGAATGTCAACAAGCAGAATTGCCGTTATTGGGCCGAGAACAATCCACAGGAGGTCCACCAGGTCGCAATGCACCCAGCAAAGGTAACTGTTTGGTGTGGATTTTGGGCCGGAGGCATCATCGGGCCGTATTTCTTCGAGAACGACGATGGTGTGTCCATCACGGTAAACGGCGAACGATACAGATCCATGATAACGAACTTTTTCTGGCATGAAATCGACAATATGGATGTCGAGGATATGTGGTTTCAGCAGGACGGCGCTACGAGCCACACAGCGCGCGCCACAATGGATCTTCTGCACGAGCGCTTCGGAGGAATGGTTATCTCGCGCGGAGGCGACATCAACTGGCCACCGAGATCGTGCGATTTAACCCCACTAGACTATTTCTTGTGGGGTTTTCTTAAATCACAGGTCTACGCAAACCAACCACAAAACACTGATGCCTTCAAAGTCAACATACGCCACGCCATCGATGAAATACAGTCCGATTTGTGCGCCAGAGTCATTGAAAATTGGACTTCTCGTATGCGCGCCACCCAGCGAAGCCGAGGTGGACATTTGACCGATATTATTTTCCATACATAATGCCTTCGAATACTCTTTCAAACAAAAAATGAATTTCATTTATACCTCTCACACAACTTGCTTTATTTCATTTTAAAGATCGAGCGCGCTTATTGGCGGACCCTTTAGTTGTAGTATAGTGACAGCATCGACATAACCTAATGATTTGGTTTGGAGTGAGAGGCGAATTTCTAGCGTGGAATGTGGTTTATTGTTTATTATAAATTTGGAAAACCTATTATAAGTGTGTATCTCTTGTGCTGTACTGTTTTACAATTTAATAAAATATGACAAAGTGTTTAGTGTTTGGTATCACAAATAGGAAAAACAGAAAATATGTACCTACCTATGATAATGTAGGTATTCAATAATATATTTAAACTTTTGTGTATGTATTATATTTTTTTCATAATAGGTATATGTAGTGTCTGTATTTTGTACCTCAATGTTAGTCATATACCTATTTATATCCTTGTTCTTGTTCATGATATATCTTTTGACACCTCAAAACATAAATAGAAATAGTTATTAGAATAAATAATAAGGTATTTCCTCACACCTTATATTTAAATAATAAATAATATTTATTAACGTGGGAAAACATAATCATAATAATATGGTCTCTCAGTTGTCACAACAAGCTGTTGACATTTTAACATTTTAAAATTCCCGCCGCCTTATACTTGTGAATGTGTCAGAAAAAGTGTATACAAAATAATAAAAAATATCACCAACATAACCCCTAACCCGTCGTCTTCGCATGGGGATGCCAGCTTGGTCTTCTTGCTTATCCGACAGTGCAGTAGCAATATTTACGTATGTTATATTAATCTATGTCCATTCTTACCGCACACGCGTACAGCATTTTTTATTCCTCACGCTTTTAGTTATATTCGCATTATATTTTGATTCAAAACTACCTTCAGACAAATAGTATTTTTCAAGAACGAATACTACAGGAAATAATATTTAATTCGCAAAATAACAATAAATAAGTAACTACAGCAAAAACATAGAGATATTATAGTTCTACCATATCATATACACCAAGGACTAATGATGAACTTGTGCTTCTACTTATCGCCATCATGTTTCTGCTCCTTTGGTTTTGCTGCCGGCTCTCCAGTTTGGATTACGGGTATAATTTTATGTTCAATCTGATTATCATCAATCCTGGGGGACGTTATGGTCAGAACACCATCAGAGGAGAGTTTAGACTCCACTCTGCTTATATCGCAGTTCTTGGGGAGAACATACTTACGAAGAAAATGTCTATAGATATGTCCGTGTTCGTCCGGTCTTTCCTCGTGCTTCCCCTCTATTATAACGGTATGCTCTCCGGATATTTTTACTGATATTTCACCTGGTTTAAACTGCTGCACATCCAAATTTGCCTGAAATTTATCTTTGTCATAAGTAACTGCTGACCCGGCGTCGCGCTGTGAAACCGACGACTTCCAGTTTCGAAGATAACCCGCCGGGCTTTGTATTAACATCCTGGGAATTGTCCAAGGCTGTAAAAACTCCTCCGGGTCCAGAACGTGCCCAAACTCTTGGTCTAAAAGTCTCGTAGGTCGATGGTAATAAGGATCGTGGAACATATACGGCAAAAGAGACGACATTGCTGCACTCTTTTAACGAGTTTTCTCGAAATTATTGCAAAAGTTTAGCGTTAATGACGTTGATCGTTGACGTTACTCGTTTGTTTGAAACAAGCCGTTGCGCGGGCGCGATGACCGCAATTATTATCTCATGAATCTCATTGGTCAATCTCATTGGTATATTTCAAAAAGTGGCGGGACCGATAATAAAAAAGGTTTATCGAATCAATTAATTTGAGTGGTACCGAAAGAGAAATTAATTTGATAGGTACCGAAAGGCGCAAATCTCTAAGAACATTTTCCTCTTGCTCTTATTAAAATACTTGCAATAAAATGTACTATGAGTATAGACCTGAAAGAAACTGGAAAGTTTATTTTTATTATATTATTATACATAATCAAGAGAACACTTTACAAATAAATAATGTCATTCTTTATATTATAATCACAATATGAAGTAAGTGGTTTAGTAAAGATACACGCATGAAGTTGATTAATAATAATAAAGGTGATATAATATATAATACCTAGGTACCTATATCTTATATATTTTAAATACACATATATTATGTTCATCGAGAAATCGTGTTATATATCAGCTTAAATATAAGTACTACTACTTCAGCTAGACTTATAAGACTTATTCCCATTACAAGAGACATGAGTCCACCAAAATTGCCTAAAACAAATATTTTACTAAATTTAGTTTGGAAAGGGGGGCAAGTTTGTTACTTAAAACCTCAAACCATGTGAACGTCAAGTCAATTTTATAAAAATTGGCCAGTGGTCTGGACGAATATATGTTAACTTTTGTGATATTATGCGCTCTGAAAAGAAAATTTCATTTGTAAGTGTTGGAAGTGCGTATAAAATATATACGAAGTTCACTGACCGCGTACAGGAACAATCGCAGTTGCTACATATAATCCTCAAATTTCTCAATTTTCAATTAAAATATAAAATTCCACAATACCATATATAAAAGTTGTATATATTATTTATGAATGTCATAAAAGAATAATTGTGCATAGGTACAATAATATAGTGTAGGCCAAGATGTTAGCCATTTTTAGATTTACTGAAAATATTTTCCCCTAAACATTTATCTTAATAGTTAAGAGCGGCAACGCCGCGCGGGAAGTAAATATCGAAAAGCTGAAAAGCATATTTCTCTTTTTAACATATTGGAAATGACGTGCTATTTTTTTTTCATTCGGCATGATCGTAATCCCGGTTATATTTCCTCGCGCCTTATTTATATTTACGAGCCTTAGCGGATTGGAAATATGTTTTGCCCCCGTGTTTTAATGCAATTAATTTCGGTTTCTATTTCGATTCGGTTATTTATAAATAAGGAATTTTAATGAATTATTCGACACTGGTGCAATGGAACTGTAAATAAGTGATTTAATAGTGTAAACCATATTAGATATGAGGAATAAGTAAGTATCTACTTTTAACTATAATAGGCAAATAGTTTGAGGTTAAGTTTAAAGAGATTTTTTCTGTAATTTCAATTTCCATCAGACGTGTGTACATATTCGCGACTGTGTAGTGCTGTTTTACTGTGATACAATGTAATATCAGTGAACGATGGAAAGTATTTCAGGGCCGTCGTTTGCCGCAGATGCAAAACGTACGCGCTATCGAACGTTAGCCGAGAAGAAAATTATTTTATTGTAGTATTTTACTGCATACAGAGATCATCCTCATCGCGACAAGGATGAATTGATGGATGTGTTCAGATTATACAGAAGCATCACAGACAAGCGTAGACACACTTTTAAGAGAAGAAAAGATACATGGAAGTGTACGGCCACGGAAACCAAAATTAAAGCGGTCGAAATATGATTGTACTTAGTGGACGAAGACGAATTTAAAAAGTTCTTGATTGAAAAATAAGCACTTATTTATTTATAAAACGAAAGTGGTTGCCATTAGTGATAGAGATAGAAGTACTTACAAAAATGATTATTTTTCATTTCTACATCACACCGTTGAAAAATATACAAGGTGTTCCATTTGAAAAATCGAGAAAATTCTTTATTCTTTAATTGAAAAATAATTTTTGACCACCCTGTACATTTTTAGGAAATGAAAATGATTCAAAAACATTAATTAGATGCCTCGTAACTGGTATTCACATAAGTTTTTCTTAAAACCTATAATTGTGACTGTAGTGATTTTTTTAATATCCATCTGCAGATTGCATTATATCAAAAAAAAAATATATCCAAGTGGTTAGGAGATAGTCAATAATAATATAGGAGTGAAAGGAGACCAGAAGGGGGCTTCAAAAAATGTACTCATATACATATCATTCCATTTAAAAAAAAGTCACTTGGTCACTTGGTCCTCACTTGGTAATTTTTTCTTAGCTTGGCTCGCCCTGTATGTTCGAAAATAATTTCCAGTTATAGACTTTTTTATTTAGTTCACTTGCATTTTTTTTTAAATTTCTAGCTATCATAGAACTCGAGATATCGAAGTCCGACGCACTATATTGCATATTGGACCACCCTGTATAATATATAAAATACACGTACCTACTATAGTAATGATGTAATAAATAGTATATAGTAATGATTATCGTGAAACTTTCAAATTAGTGTACTTACGTGATAAATTATAAATAATTTATATTATACTTAAATGTCTTAAACCTGTTAAACTTACAGTTTTGATTGTATTGGGGGATTATTAAGGTAAACATTATAGTTTACATTATCACATGCAGGATAACAATTGGGGCATGATATAGAATCATGTTTTTCTTGCTCTAAACTAGAGGTATCCTCGCCGTCTGGGTAGTACCTTGCCCATTTTTCTAATAAATATGTTAGAATTAGTGAACAAAAGTACATATCTTGAGAAGGTATTGGACCCATCTTACCACTGAACTTATTTAAACAAGGAATGTCGACCAAATTACAAAAGCTATATCCTTTGGAAGTATCTAAATCAATCGGAACCAAAACGGGTATACAATTACATAAAGACAACATACTCTGTATCCTGCATTCAACAAAACAGTCACTTTGTCTGTATGATCCAAACATTGTGTGATAGTCGTCCGGGAACATGCATTTTCTCTAAAATAAATTACAAGCAAGTAGTTAGTAGATTTGAAAAATATCTCCGAGAGTTTTATGTTGTGAAATCATAAAATAAGATGGACATACACTGTAGGTCCAATGGATATCGAAAAAAAAAAATTAATCCACAAGTTGACATACAATGGATATCCACTTGCGATATGTGGACGTCTGGTACTTCATATGGACTTAGTATATTATTATAATAATGTCCATTGTACGTCTTGTGCTCTATCATTCTGTATGTATAGCTATGTGGTATCCATTATTACTGATCTGTGGTCGTGCCACAAGCAGTGTTGCCGAAGCTACCCCGAACGGAGTAGTTCTACCCCTTTTCACTGAGATCTCACCCGCTCGCTCCCCCCAGGTAAATCTACCCCGATGGAAGCGTTGGAACTAAAAGTTGATAAATATTTTTAATTCATGAACATTTTCGCTGGCCTTTCAGCGAATCCTACAAGTGAGAGACAGCAGCTAATTATTTGACCACATAAGCTGCGTTCTTTCGCTGCCTACTATCTGATCGTGATCAGCAAGCAACCAATAACAACAAAGCAATTCTATGATTCTTAATTCCCATTGGTTAGCGTTTCAATCCAAATACGTTTGGATTAAAAAAATTTGGCGAAACAAAGCAGCTATAGTGTAAAAATATGTAGTAAAAAAGTTAATCTTTAATCTTAAAGATCTTAATTTCCAGGGAATAAAACAATATGTTAATAAAACTACCCCCCCCCTGTCACAGAAATCTCCCTCGATAAAAAATGTGCTTGCGGCAACACTAGCCACAAGTAGAACCATAGAGTAGATGTAGAACAATAATAATAATGGCGTCTGTGTCGTGTGATGGTTGTGTGTATCATGTAACAGGTTAATAAGAATGTAATGTATTAATAATAAATAGAAGTATTAAACAAGTGCACCTGTGTTATTTATTAAATAGGAAGAACCACAATATTAATACTATTAATATTTCTTCTCTGCACCTACCAAATTCACAGGAAGAGTCGCGAGGTCCGGTGAAGATTTAATTACGTCAATCTCGATATCTATAAGAGCCTCAGAACCGGCAGGTACAATCAACTCTGTTAAAGACCCGCTCTCCACATCAGGATAGTCCATAGAACAAAAAATATTTACGTTGAAACCTACTGTTTCCATTGTAGTATAAAAATAGTCGTCTAGATCATTATTTAGTATAACCTCTAGGCCATTTCTGATGCCTGGCCCTAGGGGACTTGCCGACGTGGTCGGTTTTTCTCGAACACGTTCCGAAATTACATCATCAGATCTAAAATAAAAGGTATATGATTTGACGTTCAGCAAAGTTATACCTAAGCGCTAAAATAGAAACTTTTTTATACACTTACGAAACACGTCTTTTTGTTGATCTCACATAATTAAAAACACAGCAAAACCCATTGGCAGTCATTCTAGTCAAGAAGAGCTCATCACAGTTGTATACTTTACCACTCCATTGACAGTATTGCAGCATGTCCTTGCATGTCGGATTTAGCTTTGGGAAAAAATGTTAATCCAGTGCAGTAGTGTCAGTTGTGTCTTATCCAAATTTAACAGTGCTTTACCGGTTATTGTGTTTTTACGTAATTTAATTCTGTTTGGAAATACTCCATTAGCTACTTTAATTATACTAGTTCTCACACAGGGATTAGACAAAAAAATGTACATTTTTAAGTGTTTCAACTTTCAACTGCAGTTGCCTGTTACCATTAAGGGGCTTCTAAACGGGCAATATTTTTACTGCAATATGTGGATGCAACAGTGGCCGGCAACATTGCTAGCCATAGCAGCCAGACTATGCAATATAGGCTAATATTTTTAGTATGTCCCGGCCATATAGCTACATATTTTTGGTATTGCCGCATGCATTTATATAGTGTTTCAGGCGAGTTGCCTGACGATCGCTTGGCGAGCGAAATTACTCGTTAATAGTGCTCTTATGGTGTTTGTTTGTTGTTGTTTTGGAAAATTTGGAAGCTATATTAATTAAAATTACTAATCCTATATGGTCTGATGAAAGGATTATTGACTTTTTACACCCTGAGTTGTGGAATGTGGAAACCGGAATATATAAAGACAGAAATGCGAAAAAAGATGGATAGGCTCTTGTTGCCGAAAAATTTGGTATATCAAGTGATGAGGGTTACAAAAAAATTCAGCATCTGACACTCTGAACAGATACATCAAACTTTCATATGAATCTCCAGTCGCTAAAAACCGTAGAGTTATCGCCAATCTTGTGGCGACAGGTATTGCTTTTCTCGTGTTTGTATAATTTCTTTTTATTTTTGGTCTAATTGTGATTAAAATAAATTCAAAGCCACTCTTTGACATTCTTGTAAAGTTTTAAAAAAGTTATTATCGAGACTTATTTCTAGACTTTTAAAGTCACGCTTATACGTATCACGGTGTGGATACGACCTTGTTCGTATCCACAATCTTCTCTTTTTTTCTTTAACTTTTCGTTTAAAGCAATAAAACAGTGCTGCGACACGTATGATTTCGTCAGCCATTATTGCCCGATCATGTAGCCCGTCTATGAAAGAAATAATTTTTATTTATGGGCCATACTGTTGCTGGCAAATATTGCCGAAATATATATAGCCTAGCGATATGCAGCATAAAATGATGACTGGGCTATAGTTGCCAATATTGCAGCCACATATTGCCGTAAAAATACTGCCCGTTTAGAAGCACGTTTAGAATTAATTATTAAATTAAAACTATTTTATATTTCTAGAAAACGCGAATATGAGAAGAAGATGAAATGTGAATATGAGCAGGCTACAGTTTTATAAGTAGGTAGATAATCTGAAATAATAAGTTTGCGAGTTTCGTTTTAGACCAGAGTCGATAATTTTTGGAACAAAAAAATAATAGGATGAAATCCAGTGAAAAAGGAAGAGAATGTAACCAAAATGAAAGGAAAAATTATTTTTTCCTTTTTTAAAGAGTTTAAGTTTATTTAAGTTTAATAAGGGTAAAAAATGGTTTAGGTATATCGATTTCCGACAAAACTACAAGTCCTATGGCAAAAAGTTGTAGGTAATAAAATGATCTACAACTTTTGTATTTACACTTTTTTCACATAACCTCAAAATTTATGTGAAAAATTGAAATAACCAAGTTGCTAATTTCAATTTTTGATCCAGTTAGGGTGCTTTTTCGATATTAAGTCAAAATAAGGTGAAAAAATAAATATTTTAAATCAAAAAAATTACAGTGTGTTTGGGACATAAAAAGGTAAGTTTTCACCAAATTTCTTTAAAAAAATTTAAAGAAAATAGAAAGAAAAAGAAATAAAAAACCAAAAACTTGGTTATTTGAATTTTTCACATAAATTTTGAGGTTATGCGAAAAAAGTGTAAATACAAGAGTTGTAGATATTTTTATTACCTACAACTTTGCCATTTAACTTTTTTCCATGGGACTTGTAGTTTTGCCGGTAATCGATATAAACCATTTTTTACCCTTAAAAACTCACCCCTCCACTTCTCGATCTCAGATCGCCAGTGAATTATTTTTCCTTTCACTTTTTTTATATTCTCTTCCTTTTCCAATGGGTTTCATCCTACCATTATTTTTTTAACTTCTTACCATTTTCAAAGGCAGCCCTGGTCTATTTGTACTTGTGCAACTTTCATATTAGATGTAACATAAAAATGTAAAAACTTACATATAATAAACGTTTGGTAGGATCATAAACATCAAACTGAGGATCGTGTTGAGCTAATAACTCTTGGACCTCAGAAAATTTAGCCCTTCCATTAATTGAAAAGTCATAGAGACTTCCTAGTAATTTAACATATTCCAGTACAATAGAAATATTTTTTTCTTTGAGGAATTCATTCCTATAATATATACACACACATGGGGCAAAACCTCCGTAAGGTAGAGGCCGGGAAAATAAAAAATGTGACGACAATGACGTCACAATACCGGTCTGGTGATTTTACACTATTTTACATCAAGTCATCTATTACATACGGTACCCCGGGATTCTAAAATTCATTGCCTACGTATTTCTCGATATGGTACGATAGAGATATACAGAATGGGTAAGTTAGATAGAGTAAAGTAAGATCGGACGTGAATCAACGAATCCCGCATACAACAGAGTAGTTAGTTAAGGCGTCGTCCGCTGCTTCTGGTGGTTGTTGATTATACTCGTAAAACGTTGTACGTTTTTCGCAGTAAAAAGCTCTATTTCAAAGTTGTGATAAAGTTAAAATAATAATTTAATGCGTAAGACTCAAACTGTATGTACTCAAATGTATTTAATTCTTGGTGATAATTCGTAAAATAGACATCGGATTAGACATTAGGGTACCTCTATGGTGACGTGAAACCCCCTTTCAAGTTATTTTATCATATCATAAGTAACAGTTTGTTTTGAAATATATTCTGTTTTGCTCATAAAAACCTCTGTATATTTTATATTACGTTATGCCGTGACTAGACCAGTATCGTGACGTCACAAATTCTTGTCCGCGGCCTGTCTTACGGAGGTCTCGTTGGGGCTTATTGGTTAGGTGATGCAAAATAGGTTAAATCTTAAATAAGAGGATATAAAGGGCTAATTGGGAAAAAAAATATTTTTTTAAGAGTGGCGGAGCACATAGGAAAGTATTTGTGTAAAAAAACACACATTGCATAGAAAATATTATTTATTATATTTATCAACAATATTTAACATAAATATTACATATTATAATATAAATATATATCGACCAAAATAAACAAAACGGGTATTTATATCACCAATGGCAACGACTAAAATCTTCTCCGGGAAATTCGGAAAAGTAACGCGTGTCAGTTCCTTTCTTTTTTGGTTTGTCCAAGACCTTTATGATCATACTCTCAGTAACATAATCTTGGTCTTTCTCGGCCTATGCAAAATAAATATGTTTGCCTGGCATTGTTTTGAGAAATTTGACTGTAAATTTGCTCGGTCGATTCGTCTGAAATTTAGATTCTTTCTCCAATAATGCCTTTCTATTTTTTTACCAAGGTATTTTACCAAAATCCAATTTCCTTTCTGGGGAGTTAGATTTTTTTTTTGAAAGGTAATTCCTTGTTCCCAGTCATTTTCTTCTGAGAGTGTACATTCAAGTCGCCATTTGCAGGAAGTAAGTCTTTAGATGATGTATAAAGAACTTCTTCGACTTCTGAGGTGGAAAACTGAACTTCTTCTGTGGTTGCACTATCAGAATCATTTTCTGTAAATGTTTCTTTTTCCTGATTTATGGCGGAGACGCCTTAAGGCGATCACACACATACAGTTTTTTCTCAAGGCAAAACTGCACAGTTTAGGCCTTGAGGATTTCCTTAATCCGAACGGTGCCCACACACGGGCTGGGATTCCTAAAGGTTTTTACGTCAGTTCGTGACTCGTATAGCAATGGCACCTACGGACGATGATGCTTTGGCGGTAATTGGTTGGCTTATGGTGACAAAGTGTGCTAAAACTCGCGCAAAAAAGAATATTAAGAGAAGTGTCTGGGCGAAGGAATGGCTAATGAAGAAAAGTAAATACTCCCATATAAATCTCCTTTCTGAGCTAAAGGGTTTTCCGAAGAATTGACACAACTATTTGAGAATGGACGAGCAAAGCTATTTACATTTGTTATATGACTATATTACTTCAAAGAGTCCTTAACTTTTTTATTTTCTTTTCTGTAGGCGCTTCTTAGGTTATTTATTTTTTTAATGGCAGCATCTTTTGTAGCATTCGGGTCAATTTTGCGTATCCGGCATCTTTCTTATTTCTGTCGTGGTATTCCTTACATTTTGTTTGCCAAAAGCAAGGCTCGCGTATATTTTTATGAAGTCTTCTACAAATTGACGGGTCATATTTAAACAATCATGCACGCTGCACATCGGAAAACTTGCTAAATGTACAGTTATTCACAATGGTTTTTCGAATAGGATTTTGTGGACTGTACAGTCTATCAGTAGCCTCAAGGTCTTCACCACACACCTTGAGAAAACTCTCCGCAGTCCAAACCTTGAGGAATAACTGTATGTGTGTGGCTACCTTTATATAGGCGGAGACGCCTTAATATCAGTTACAACCTGATACGCTTCTGTTTACATTTTCATCTTCTTTCATCACCCTACGAGGCAATATTTCTTTTGGTTTGGCGGCGTCTTGTTGCTAGATCCTTTGTTTTCTAGTTCTAATTTATTTTGAGGTTTTAAAAGAAGACGTGGAACACACTATCTTTTGATAGAGTGGTGGTTTTTAGCCCTCAAAATTTCGCGCCAATATTTTTTTATAGCCGCATAAAATGCTACGTCTAAGGGCTGCATCAAGTGCGTTGAGTTAGCCGGCAGACATATGAATCGAATATTCATTTCATCGCATTTCTCTATGATAAATTTTGAAAAGTGCGACGACAAGTTATCTCCAATTAATGCCTTCCGTCCAGGTAGTGTACGAAAATAGGGCACTCTTAATGTACGGAACCAGTCCTGGAACTAGATCGCGTCAAACCACCCACTCGATTATAACGTGCAGCTGGTGGTCCTCCTTCCTTCCATGTGGCTCATAGGTGCTTTGCATAGGTACACGACGTAAGGCAGTACCATCCGCTGCTACAGCATACATAATTCTAATGGACCTTTTCGATGAATTTAATATCCCTTCTGGATATTTGCATCCCCGTTTACAAATAAACTTTTTCCTTGAGGTCATCTGTTACATTGGTTTTACCATAATTGATGACGCAATCAGGATCAGGACTGATACCGGCAATCTCGCTAGCATAATGTTGAAGAAAAACTGTTAATGACTTCCCATGAAACAGCAGCACGTTTTGTTGATATATATGAATTGTGGCGTTTGATAAAGTTAAGTGCCCAGTCCCTTCCTGGCATGTTGTTGTTTACATTTGATATTTTTCTTCCACGCCTATCCAAATATCTCTTTAAAATAAATCGCAAATCTGTCATATCATAAGGAAACCTCCGTTGGGACATTATTATTAGGTGGTGGGTAAACGCTGACCCTTCCTCTGAAGAAAAGAGGTGATGTCCTGCCACTGACTGTACTTTATTTACACCTCTTACTCTACGTCCTATTGTATAGTGGACTGGAGTTTTAGTTTACCGAGTGTCACAATTTGTTTTCAGTATACAGTCGGCCAACGGTCTATGGTAAAACCAGAGACATATTCACAAATCATTGATAAAACTATAATGCCGCAAAGCAACATGTAATAATTTATAACTAAGTCCTATTAACGAATGAACAGGGCGCGCCTCTTCGCTTTTCGAAATATGCACAGAAATATCAGAGTATGTACATAGGTACCTACAATAACATACTCTCAAAATATATAATTTTGTCAACTAACGAAAATTGAACGGAACACACCTCCAGGATGCATTAACTATTTGGGGAATTGTTCTACCTGCTCTGATCAGAATTTTATCTTCTAGGGAAATCATTTTGAAACTTTATAGCACTCTTTCATTTTATAAGCACTACACCAACTTATTGCAACACAAGCATAGCAACACTTTTGACATCTCTGTCAAAGGTTATGATTTCCATTGAAACAATTTTGTCATGGCCAACTAGGTACCTATTTGTTTTTCGACAGGTACAGAGTTGCTGCTTATGATATTGCACTACAGCTTAAAAATGACAAAAATATGCTTTTTCTACAATAGCCTCAATAGTAGGCTTTTGCGCTTTCAATTCTCAACGCGATGATGACATAATTGTCGCTTTAAACCGGCTTTAATAGTGTCAATTCCCGCTCGCTTCTTTATTATGAATTCCTTAGCAGGCGCTTGTCAGTCAAAAATGACACATGAGAAATGTAGCTAACAAAAAAAACTTATAAAAATCGGTTCATATATAAACATATGTCAAATACATACAAGAACACACTGTATTAAGCGATTGATTGCCATTTTCGGCCATTTTGAAACGACAACAAGCTGATGAAAATCGGTTAACAAGCCAAAAAAGTGAAGGAGGGACTTTTTGGAGGGAGCGAAGGACTCCTTTTAATGAGTATAATTAAATTAATTAGTGAGGCACTGCCAAATATATGGCAAGTAGCGACTAAATGCCACCTACATTTTCATGGCATATTGGTACGCCTTGCGCTTGCTTATTTTATTGACGTTACATATAGACACACCGGGATATTCAATGTCTTGGATCAGTATCTCAGAGGTGCCAACTGTCACAATTGTAGCATTATCGAGATATTCCATTACTAGATATTTAATAAACATTATTGTTGCCAGAATGGCTACAATATGTATTATAGCCCATAATATCCTGAAATATATTTGTTGGTAAATTATAAAAAAAATACCTAGGAATGTTATTTACCTAACAAGTGCGGAGAACACACTTCTCGCACGTGTTACTGGGTACAATATTTTTCCCACGAGCGTTGACTAAACTAAAAAAAATTATAAAAATAAAAATGTCAAACTTTCCATAGTATAATTTTCTGCTGTGTTTTGGTTTGGTCTCAACTTTGTACGTTTTCATGTCAATGCTATTATAAATATCATCAAACATGTTAATGCTATTTTAAAAATGTCAAAAAATATCCAAAAATAAAAAAAAATCGATGTATCATAAATATTTAAAAATAAAAGGTAATCTATATTTCTACCGCATACGTGCGTTAAAGTATTTATTCCCGCACGCATCATATTTTTGCCGCACACGTGCGGTAAAGTACTTCTTCCCGCACACTTGTAGGAAATAAATATTAAACTATTAATTCACTAACTATTTACCTCTCTGAAAATGAAATATGTTTCTTTGTATAGTAACTACATCCGGAAATGGAAGTGTTGTCAAAGAAAAACCTGACAGAATTTTCTATTCTTTTAAGTAATCTGAGTTTAACCATTTTTGCGTGCCTGCTACAACGCCGATAAAAGTATAATCCGTACATTTAACACATCCACATTTAACAGAGAAATTAATAATTATTTATTTATAAATATAATTTATATTAAAAAGTAGATAATTTATATATATATACAGGGTGAGTCAGTTTTTTGTAGACAAACTTTAACAGGGGATAGAACGCACGTTTTTACAAAGAAAAGTGCCTATAAAGATATGGCCGATCTAGCTTCCTAAGGAAGATACAGGGTGTTAAAATTTAATTTTTTTTACATTAATGTGTAATATTTTCTGAACGGAATGATATATTCACTAAATATTTTACACATATCTTAACCTGCATAGGATCAACATATTGTATTGTTCCTGTCGAAAATACTATAGTGGATGTTACTTTTTTCGGGTACTTCGACTATTCTGCATAATAGAACTTTTTTTTCGTACGCCACTGACATTATCTGATACATATTTCTAAAATAACGGCCCCTTAGTAACAATTTTGATCTCTTGTAATTTTGCTCTAACTATGACAGTTTTCGAGATATTGGCCGTTGTTTCTCTGACAGTGTAATGTCGTTATTATAATTTTTTTTTCTCGAATTTTCTTTATGACTTATAAACGAACGCTTAGATTTTGTCATGTTTGGGGGATAATGCCTATTAATTAAGGCGCATAAAACAAGCGGTAAGAATGTTCAAAAACTTGCACAGTGGCGGGGTGGAAGGGGTGCTCCACCCCTTTCGTAAACAGAACTTCTACGCCAAAGACTATTTAAAAAA
This sequence comes from Tetropium fuscum, assembly GCA_964058915.1. Lineage (NCBI taxonomy): Eukaryota > Metazoa > Arthropoda > Insecta > Coleoptera > Cerambycidae > Tetropium > Tetropium fuscum. The sequence goes on along the minus strand of CAXKVY010000286.1, from coordinate 33,508 downwards.
AACTGTTATTTTCATTATCTACATACAGTTTAACAAAAATAATGTCCCTTCTTCTGTTTCGAAATTCCTGTGCGTTTCCTAGTTATTTTTTGTTTGATGTGGTACTAAATTAAGTAATTTATTTATTAGCAATAATAATTATCGGCTAAATATTTAATTCTTTCAACGAAACCTACCTAAATATGGTTTGTTAAGGATTCTAAAAAGCCGAAATCTCTTTATCTCTTTCCAAGTATTAAAACATTAGATGACAATTACAAAAAAAAACATTAGATGAACATTGATGTTAATGTTTATGGAGATATAAACATTTTTGAATTTATAGCAATATTTAATTAACAATAATAATTGTGGAATAAATAACAATTGTTAGCAATAATGATTTATAAATAACAATTACAAGAATTAATAACAATAACACTAGTACCTACATACATAAAATTAGATACTTTGTTCAAAATGTAAACCGTTCTTCTCAATACACATTTCACTGCGACGTATCATAGAACGTCTTAAGTTAACTAAATGATGCACCCTTATTTCATTGCAAGCATCTCTAATGCGATTTTGAAGTTCCTCAAGTGTATTAACCGGAGTGGTATACACTATTTCCTTAATGAATCCCCACACAAAAAAGTCAAGTGGTGTTAAATCGGGGGATCTGGGAGGCCACGCCACTGGACCTCCACGACCTATCCACCTCCCTGGATAGTTATTGTTTAGCCAATTTCTTACATTTCTGCCATAATGGGCCGGGCACCCATCAAGTTGAATCCAAGACTGTCTTCTTCAATTCAAAGGAATGACTTCCCATATATTACCATGGTGTTCTTCTAAAAATTGTAGGAAATTTTCTGAATTTACACGTTGTGGCAAGAAATAAGGTCCAAACACGTGGTTGCCGTAAATTCCAATCCAGACATTTGTACTAAATTCATGTTGAAAACTTCGTGGTCGAATGGCATGTGGGTTTTCATGTGCCCATACATGCAGATTGTGAAAATTTACTATACCACGACGAGTATAGTAAAGATTCATTCAGTCCACAGTATATTGGATAAGAAATCCCTATTATTTTGAATGGAGTTAAGAACCCACCTACAATAAGTAAGTCTTCGTTCAGCGTCACCTGGACATAAACCTTGAACAGGTTGAAAATTATATGGGCGTCTGTGATCCCGTTTTAAAACCCGGGAAATTTCACTTTGGGAAATACCAAGAGCAATAGCAGCACGTCGAGTACTTGTCATTGGGTTCCTATTAAATTCCCGCAATATACGGTCTCTATCTCGTCCACAGTTGTTCTGTCGGCCCCCGGGTACATTTTTCAAACCCTGGTTAACAAATCGACGGTGGATACTCACAAAAACGGAATGATGAGGTTGTCGTCTATTTTGAAATCTTCTTCGATACTCCCTAGCTGCGTATCTTGAATTCCCATTTGCGAACCCATAAATAAAATGAATGTCGGCTTGTTCGCTATTTGTAAATGTAAACGGCGTTACACTAATTAAAATCTGGCAAATCACATAAAATAACTTTTTAATCTTAAAAATAATAATTAATAACAGTGAAAATATTCAAGATGAAGCAAAATTGTTTGTAGATAAACTTGTAATACGTCAAACTGTCGTTTCAAAATATGACATAATGCTTACTTGTTTTCCAAGGAGTATAATATTTTGTTGCAATTATTACGTACAGTTACAAATACGCTAGTTTTAAATGGAAATTATTTAGCAAACAACAACAAAAATTGAAACAGAAATTGGTACATGCACAAGTTTAATAAAACTTAAAGGAAATTTTTAAGACTTTTGGCAACTGCACAATAATCTATTGTATTGTAAGTACATTTGTAATTTAACAGATTTCAACATATAAAAGTATTGTATTTGAGTAAGGCTTGATATAACAAATAGTTATTTTGACTACATTGGAAAAAGATAAAGAATAAGAGATTTCGGCTTTTTAGAATCCTTAACACACCATATTTAGGTAGGTTTCGTTGAAAGAATTAAATATTTAGCCGATAATTATTATTGCTAATAAATAAATTACTTAATTTAGTACCACATCAAACACTAAAAATCAAAATAACTAGGAACCGCACAGGAATTTCGAAACAGAAGAAGGGACATTATTTTTGTTAAACTGTATGTAGATAATGAAAGTAACAGTTTTTTTTAAATAGTCTTTAGCGTAGATGTTCTGTTTACGAAAGGGGTGGAGCACCCCTTCCACCCCGCCACTGTGCAAGTTTTTGAACATTCTTACCGCTTTTTTTATGCACCTTAATTAATAGGCATTATCCCCCAAACATTAAAAAATCTAAGCGTTCGTTTATAAGTCATAAAGAAAATTCGAGAAAAAAAATATAATAACGACATTACACTGTCAGAGAAACAACGGCCAATATCTCTAAAACTGTCGTAGTTAGAGCAAAATTACAAGAGATCAAAATTGTTACTAAGGGGCCGTTATTTTAGAAATATGTATCAGATAATGTCAGTGGCGTACGAAAAAAAAGTTCCATTATGCAGAATATCCGAAGTACCCGAAAAAAGTAACATCCACTATAGTATTTTCGACAGGAACAATACAACATGTTGATCCTATGCAGGTTAAGATATGTGTAAAATATTTAGTGAATATATCATTCCGTTCAGAAAACACATTACACATTAATGTAAAAAAAAATGAAACTTTAACACCTTGTATCTTCCTTAGGAAGCTAGATCGGCCATATATTTATAGGCACTTTTCTTTTTAATAACGTGCGTTCTATCCCCTGTTAAAGTTTGTCTACAAAAAACTGACTCACCCTGTATATACACATATAGTTGCATGGTTACTTTCAATTATATTAACATTAAAAAACACTAGTTAACTGGGCTATATTAGTGCTGTGGTTTTCATTTATTTAATAAATAATTGCAATACGTTTAACAATAATAGATTTCATGCAAATGATACCATGTAGCGGAAGTGATTTAATTAATAATGACACACAGAAAACTGCAGCGAATGGTATCTAACAACATTAGGCTATTGATTCTGTTTTAACCAGGCTATACTTTATATGAAACTTTTTGTAGAGAATTAAATTTCCCATCGAAATGGCCTATTTTAAACAAATTTAAAAAAATTATGCCGAAAATGTTGAAACGGAAAGAATTTATTTTTTGCTTTTTAACTTATTAATGCAGTCGAATTTGACATAAAAATTTGCGTCCAGTGATTTTTTTTGTGGAAGTTGTTTAAGAAGGTATAATAAGCAAGCACAGAAAACTACATCCTACTACACCATGTGCATTCCTATTTTTAGAGTATGGTGATGTAAAAGTCTCGCGCATGTATTTTTAGAGAACGTTCCCCGTGCACAAACGAGCATGAACGAGATTAATCGAGCATAAACGAAAAAACCCTAGGATTTATATTTGTGGTGTAGTGGAGTATTCAGAAACTTACTTTTCGTGGTTTTTTCTGAAAATGCTCAAAGTTCTGAAAGTGCTCAAAATGCTTCATATGAAAATAAGAGTGTATTCATATTCTGTGTTGCAAATAATACAGTAATAACTTATTTAATGTGTTTTTGAAGTTATTACTGTATTAGTTATTACTGAATACACTCTAATGTTCATATCGCACCCCGGCAAGAACAGTGACACAACTCAAAAATGCAGTATTTGAGAAATAACAAATAAAAGAAAACTACAAAACTCATATTGAAATAGTATAAGCTCCTTTTAAATTTCAAGTAGTTATTTTTGGTAGTAAATTCAATTATAATCTATAGAATAATATCATGGACCTGTAAATCAGTTTTTGTTAAATATGTGGTGTTACCAGGTCAGGTTAGGCCAGGTCTCTGAGTTATGTCACTTTTCTTGCTTTTCTAAAATCAGTTGTTCTTTGTTGTGACCCCTTGAGTAATACTTATGTCACTTTCCAAGCCCACTTAATTAGAATAAAAAAAGGAAGTTTAAATTAAGTGCTTTATTAGCTTATTTAAAATACAAAAAAATTACATGAAAATAAAGTAGTACACAATTTATACAAACATCGAGTCATAAATGGGCTTGTACAACGTGGGAATACTTTTTGCTGAGATAAGTGATTTAATATGAGCTTTCTTTATGGCAGAAATCTCCATTTTTTTCTCATATGCCGGAACGCACTTTATTGTAGAGATGCTCTCTTGCCTTCTCCTGGTATTATTGACATTGATCTGCCCATAATCTTTTTGTTCGTATGTAGTTTTCACAAAAATAATGCCGGGATCAGTCTTCTGCACTTTAAATACTTTTAGTTCGCTAGTTTTTATTTGTTCGTTGTTTGATGTTTTGTTAAAATTTGATCCTATCTGTTCAGAGTTTTTTTAAGTCGACAAAATCCTCGTAACTCAATTCTGTTACTTTATACGGATTTCCAGTTTTCCTCGCAGACCGAATTAATCTGACGTAATCAGTAGGAATATAGATGGGACCCGATTTAAGAGCTCTTTTAATTGACTTCTCTATGACAGAGTGCACATTGTCTCCTTCATTTTGTGTGTGTCCCCTGATCAAAAATTTATGTGTGATCGATTTTATTTTAAATTTTTGCACAGCGTACAGGTACATGCCCATTATGAATTTGTTCTTTTGCTGGCCACAACAATTATCGGAGTAGAAAACAATTTCAAGGTTATCGTCGTTCAAGTATTTCAGAATGCAAGTGCCGATTTCACCTCGATTTCCTTGACCCTCATGCCAAAAAAAACACTCGACTTTATCTGACTGAAGTTCATTTATAGTTAAGTTGTAGCTGTTGATTTTGCTTTTATAATAAAAGGTAGACGTATCTCCTCTTGGTGCTGGCAGCACCGCTTGGAGATCGTAAGTGGCGACTATAATTTTTCCTTCGCTTTCTTTTGCCTTCTTTTTGTCCTCTTCTTTTTCTGCTCTTGACAAAACTTTCTCCTTCAAATGGTTATCATATTTCTCTTGTATCGCTTCTCTTTCTTCTACCCTTGCGTTGTTATACGAGCTGCATAAGTTGCACTGATCTTTTTTGGGGGTGAAAAAAGAGATGTTAAAATTTGTATTGAAAATTCGGGAATACATCGTCAGATTTGCAAACGGAAGGTTTTTTTCAATGCACTCGTTTTTGTAGTCACGGTGTAAATCAGCCAGGCTTTTTCCACCCTCTATGAACTCCCGAGTAGTTTGCGCGCGCAGGTAATGACTGTCAATTCTTGGGATAGTATTAATATGCAATTAGGTACTTGTTCCATATTTTGCAAAGAATGTATTGGGATCAATTATTGTGATAATTTGCAAGTAGCCGGCATTGTAAAAGACGATATTATTAAATATATTGATGAGGATATCGATATACAGTTTGACAATGTTATTGGAGAAATATAATAGCACCATGGTAACATACATTTGTTTGAATAGTGATGTATTATCAACCAATAAACTTAAAATGCCTTTTTTAAATGGTTTTATTTAGCGTGACTTCCTATATTTGTTTGTTTGTTGATATGCTGCAAATCTTGCAACAGATTTTCTTCCCTCTACTTTTCGATGAGCTAAAGACATGAAATTTGGTGTATAGTGTTCCGGTGATAATATTATTTAACATTTTTTTTATTACAAAAAAAAATTAAATGGCTGACTTTCCTATTTATAAACTAATTTATCTCAAACTTGAAAGTTTGCGGTGTTTAAGGTCACTACTTCTACAATACTACATTTTGCTCAAACTTAAAAAATCCAAAAATGGCGGACTTTCCTATTTTGGAACCGATTTGTCTCAAACTTTAAACTTTGCGGTATTTAAGGTCACTCAATACAATTTTTGACTGAAGCTTAATAAAATTAAAATGGAGCATCCAAAATAGCGGGCTGTCCTATTTATGAACCGATTTGTCTGAAACTTTAAACTTTGCTGTATTTATGGCTACTGGGCTCATTTGATTGCTTTTGCGAGTTCCATACATGATAATTGGTGCCTATGGTTTGATGATTAAGGCAGAAGGTGGACAGTGGAACTTAAAAATACTAAAAACCACAATATAAAAATAAGGTAAGGTGGGGCAAGTGCGATCGAAAATTTCCATAGTTGACATTCAATTAACTATGAAAATTAATCGTTTTAAATTTACTAGGTTTCGTTTATTTGCCATACTATTGCAGTTATTTAGTTACTTATTAATAGGATTTATTCAACAAAAATACAATATTTGCCAATTTTACATACATTTTTTTTTGGTAAGCACATATTACGCACTTGCCCCACTGGTCTGGGGCAAGAGCATAACATGCCATTATTTTTGCTAATATTACATTGGGATTTACGCGGGGCAAGTGAAGAACTCCTACATGGATGTAATTTTTATTTGTCATTTTTAACTTTCAGTAATTACTGAGAAAAAAAAGCTACAAACTATATTTTAGGAGAGAGTCAAAACAAAGTAAAATATTTTTACTGTGAAAACATTTATTTAAAGGTTAAAACGTTTAAACCATTAAACTAAAATAAAAAAATCCTATTAACGTTGACAAATATGTAAAATAACTTAAAAATAAACATTTTTTATGCTTCAAACACTTCAGGAGCTGTCTCAAAAATATACTTTTCGTAATCAGCCTTTATTGATATTTTTGGGACGCTTTTTCTCTATATCCGACAGCAATATAGTGCAGACATCGTTGGGCTTTAAAATAAAATGGCACTTATTTGTGAGCCTTTTTAAGCCTATTACTTCTGCTTCATCATCATTAATAAGTTGTTTTACCAAACAAACATATTTGTACACTTTCTTTTTTCCAACAAAATTTACTAACACAAAATCCCCAATTTGAATTTTAGTGAAGTCAGTAGGTGCGTCAGTAGTTTTTTGAATTTTAGTGAAGTCAGTAGGTGCGTCAGTAGTTTTGTTTTTTTCGAGCCCATCCAAATTATTGTCACTAAGGTCATCAAATTCAACAATTCTATCTTCACTTGAATCGCTGTTCCACGAATTACTGTCACTGTCAGAACTGCTTTCAGATATTATCTTTTGCTTAGGAACCTTCTTCTTAGTTTTATTATCTAGTTTACTCTTTGTTGTATTACTTAAAATTCTATCAACATCAGATCTTGTTATGACTTCTGCCCCTAAGCACACACGTATTCGTTTCTTCGAATCAGGGTTCTGCGAGTCACGTTTTGTAGACCTCAACAACAACTCGTCAAATGACACTTCCGGAATCTTTTGTTGTTCTTGGGATGAACTTGGCTCTGTCTCTGGCTCTGTTGGCACTTTATTAATGTTTGCTGATGTGCTAGGCAAATTTAAGTCAGAGTCAGATTCATGAGCCATAGTCACATTATGACTTTTTTGCCAACGTTGAAAAACCACTTCATCAAATGAATTTTGTTGAACAACGTTCCTATTTAACGGTACTATCCCCGCTTTAGTAAAACCACTCACTAATATTTCGGGCCTGGTTTCCGTCCAAATCTCCCCTATCATCTTGGAGAACAAACTCTTTGTTACAATAACCCCTACATTTTTTCTTTGCCACTCAACAAGTTTGGCGTCCCAACGGGTCTTGAGTGATTTAAAGACGCATAAATCCAACGGTTGGAGTATATGGCTGATGTGAGGTGGAAGTTTCAGTATAGTTATATTGTTTTTAATAGCCATATTTATAACATCTGCTCCAAGATGACTAGCATGTCCGTCATAAATGATTAACACAGGTCGTTCTGGACCGATATGCTTTAGAAAACTATTTTGAAAATAGTTTTTAAATACAGTCGTCTCCATCCACCCTTTAGATGTGGCAGCGTAGGTAGTATTTGGAAACTCTGTACCCGGTGGAGCAGTCCCAAACATGTTTACCTTTAAATATAATGAGTGGAGGAGCTTTTTCACCGCTAGCGCTACAGCACATAAGAATGGTTGTATTTTGTTTGCCAGGTCCACTAATGGTTCTTGTTGATGGGGCTCCCCGTTGTCCAACAATTTTCGTTTTTGATGGATCCGTACAAAAGCTGCTTTCGTCCAAGTTCCAAATTTGCGATGGACGTTCTTGCAAACCAAGTTCATTTATAGTTTTTTCAAGTAAATCAAAATAGTCGTAGATTAAGAATGGGTCGAGATTTTTTTTTCTGGCGTATTCAACACTCTGGGGTTTTTTTATAGATAGGTTATGTCTAAGTTTAAAATTTAGGAACCAGTCTTCTCCAGGCTTACCGTCTTTAAACTGTGTTTTTATATGGTTTTCCTTGACATAGTCAGCTACGGTTTGTAAAACTTCATTCCGGGACAGGCCAAAACCCCATTTTTCCATAGTACGAAGGCCAGTTGCCAGTCTTTCTTCTTCACATTTAGAAATGTCTTGAGGTCTTCCATAGCTGGAACTTTTTTGTCCTCTTCTGCCTTTAAGGTGGTCATGAAGGGTGGCTATTGGAATATTGTATGCTTTGTTGGCTCGGTATAAAGTCATTTGGCCTGCCTTTATTGCCGATAATGCAATTTTAAACGTCTCTGGAGTATATCCTTTGCCTCTGTTACTTTTGCGAATGTAATTTCTCACCATGGTGGAACTAAAATTTAAAAAGGATGTCACTCAAAATGTGGGGCAAGTGCATAAGGCCTATGTCGCTCTTGCCCCACATTTTTATTTGCACTAGCCCCGAACTCGAACATGCCAGGGGCAAGAGCGATATAATTAAAAAAAATGTGAAAAAGTTAAATATTCAAAAAAATATTATGTTGAATATAAAATACTGTACGTACTGTATTTACTCACCGAAAACCGTATAAAAATATTAGGATTCAATAAATATGAAGGGATTACTGTTTGCCAATGACCTTACTGAAGAAGTTGCAAAACGCACATGACACATGCACACTTACAGACACACTAAAACCTAATGGATCAACTTTGTATTATTTTAGTTAGATGTCACAAGTATTTATGACGTGAAATATTAGATGGCAGCACTTATTTCAAAAGGTTAACGTTTTTACAGCCATGTTCTGCACTTGCCCCGCGAGCGCACTTGCCCCACCTTACCTTAGGTAAAAAAAATTTAACAAACGGTTTTATTTTGAATCACCAGATGTACTAAAAACTACAAAATAATTAGGACACAAGCCTGGACCTTCCTGAGATTCTCACCAAATGGCAGAATCTCAGGAAGGTTCAGATGAATTAAAATAAAACCGTTTAAGTTAAAAGTTTTTTTTACCTATTTTAATTTTTTTGAGTAAAATATATTTTATAATATTTTTTTCAACAAAATGAGAATTAAAGCAATATCTGCATAAGAAGGATAAAAATAGAAAAAAAAGCTATGTTCAAGCGGCCATATTTCGGTCAATTTTCAACCCAAAAAATTTTTCGCCCAGCTTTGAAACGAAATTTTGTCTATTTTTTTTCTATAAAGCAGTGATGCCTATACATATCTCTAACCCAAAAAAAGTTATAGGCAATAAGCAAAAAATACAAAAAAATCGATATTTTCGCTTATTTCTTTCTTTTTGTTTCAACTTAATTTTCGGCAAAAAAAATGTTTTAAATTTTTTTAAACAAGCCATTTCAATGGGAAATTCAATTTTTTACAAAAAGTTTAATATAAATTACATATATATCAAAATTTAGAAAAAAATTTCACCCCGCCGTTTTTTCTTCTGACCCATTTACCGATTCCTGCAATAAAAACTGGTGAACGTCTTAGTTCCATTCTATATGACACAATCAATAGCCTATTAATTTATAGGATACATCTGATATTTAAAAAAAATATACTCTGACTAATAAAACAAGATTACGTAAGGTTTTCCTTTTATTATAAAAATCAGTACAATAACGTATTAAGCGCCTTTCGCATGAACTTTCATATGACTTTTGAGATGGTCGCTTCTTCTAAAGGATTTGCCACAGGTTATGCACAGATACGATTTACTTTTGGAGTGAACATTTTGATGCTGCTTCAAATTTTTGGGATCGGCGAAAGTCTTGTGACAAACATCGCATTCATGCGGCTTCTCACCTACAGATTACAAACTGTTTTACAACAGAAATTTGTCTGGTTCTTTACTGTGATAGCACAGTTAACACGATACGTTACTCGGATATTTTTGTACTGCCGTCTGACTTGTTTGACAGAACGACAAGTATTTAATTGTGGTAGAATATGAAGTGGAATGTTACCTGTGTGTTGTCTTTTATGAATGTTGAGATAGTATAACGTTGAGAATTTTTTCTTGCAGTAGTTACACTGGTACGGTCTAATGTTGGAGTGCGACTTCATATGCTTTCTGGCAACTGACGACTGAGCGAATCGTTTACCGCAGTGGTTACAAGGAAACGGTCGATCCCCTGTGTGGATGCGCATATGAGATGTCAGTCTTCCACTCGACACAAATCTAGACAATAGGGGTAACGGCGTAGTCATATATACATAATAATAATGTTTTATTTACCTCAGATCGCACATATTGCATTTATACGGCTTCTCTCCAATATGCCTTCTAATGTGTATCGTCAAGCTGGAAGAATGTTTAAACGCCATACCACACATGGAACATAAATGCGGCTTTTCCTCCGTTCGCTTAGGCACTTTTTCAGTAGATCTATATTCCTTATGTTTGCGCATGTGTACCGCCAGAGATCCAGACTGTGTAAATGAAGCATGGCATACCACACATGAATATGGTTTGCTGCCTGTATGTGCTGACATGTGTCTCTTTACATCGGACGCTCTACAACAAAATATACTTAAGCAAAAGCTATTGCTGAGGCTATTCCAATGAAAATGTACCTTGTAAACTGCTTTGTACATACATTGCACTTCAAATCCTCACTATTGGAATGTACCTTCATATGCCTGAGCATCATATACTTGGACGAAAACACTTTGCTGCATTGAGTACAGGCGAACTTTTTTTCCACTGACATTGATTTTTCAACATCCTCAGAGAAAGACTGGTCTTCGATATACTTCTTATCACTTTTACTATCATTTTTAATATCACTTTTAACATCGTAATTGTTGCTGCCTTCGTAATTTTCAATGTCCCCATCACTAAAGTCATCAAAATGATTATCGCATTCTTGTAACCTATTCTGACTATGGCACTGTGTCTCTTCAATAGTTACTTCGGTTTTCTCCACAACTTCTTCTTTATATAGCTCATTAGTCGTAATTTCATTCTCTATTTGGGAAGTACTTTCTTTAATAGAACTATACACAAAATTTCCAGTTTGGTAAATTTGACCTAATCTCTCATGCGTTTCATAGCACAATTCTCTAAATAAATGGCAAAAAGTGAGTTTATCCAAACATGTTTTACAGATGTGTTGAGGGTATATATCTTGACTTGTAACCTAAACAATGTAAGCGATTAATATGTAAGTAGGTACACGAAATTCTCGAAAACAAAATTTGTACCTGTATCAAAGTACACTTCAAAAGTATAGAAATCAGATGTTCCTCCTTGTTCGAAATATTTATAACATCAAATAGTGAAATGAAATCACTTCCAGAGGCCAGGCAGGTTCTACAAAAATGATTTTGGTTCAAAACAGGTACCTCCATGATTTTAAATTTGCCGAAAAATTATCTACATTTACAGTGTTTACACTTTCAAAATTTCTGACAGTCAAGTGAGTCAAGACCATAGATTAATATATTATATTATATACGTCAAGACACAGCATGGAAAACAATCTATAGTGATCTATGCTCAAAGTTGCGGTCAAGACGTAAAATAACTGTGCAAATAGCCCATACCAACATTCATTTAAATATTTTTTTCTACAATCGCCTCAATAGTAGGCTTTTGCGCTTTCAATTCTCAACGCAAAGTACGCCATTTCCGATGATGACATAATTGTCGCTTTAAATCGGCAATAGTGTCAATTCCCGCTCACTTCTTTATTATAAATTCCTTAGCAGGCGCTTGTCAGTCAAAAATGACACATGAGAAATGTAGCTAACAAAAAAAACTTATAAAAATCGGTTCATATATAAACATATGTTAAATACATACAACAACACACTGTATTAAGCGATTGTAGAAAAAATGTTGTATATATTACGAGCACAAACTGCCATTACCGCTTTTGAAAGAATACCGCGCGACGCGAAGCGGAGAAATTTCTTTCGAAAGCGGCAATGCAGTACTTTGCGCTCTTAACACACAAATAACTATTATGTCTGCACGTAATCAAACGGCGCGCAATAATTTTACAGTTGCGGTTAGCTGAAAGCTATAGTACCTATCTATTATTATTATTAATTGTATATATTTTACTTGCTTTTAACTAATATTTAAATTTTTTGTTGTAGATAAAAATTTCATATATTATTACCTATATTATTAATGAATTAGCTTGAAAAATAGCCTTTATAAATTGCGAAAATAAGCGTGAATCGCCGCTCCACTTGCTTCAATTTGAGTTTTGTCATAGTTACTTTTGTCAGAGACGACTGACCAAATAGTCAAAATACGTGTACATGGAATAAGGTCAGCCCAGGAGGACGAGTTGGTTTCCCAAGAATATTTTTAGATTTTTACGTTACAGAAATTATGCAATAAAGTTGCTCAACTGACTAGATAATAAAAATACGCTTACCTTTATTCCATTATATAATTTCTCATAGGATGGGATCCGTCGCGCCGGACCTACTAGAATTTCTTTTAGTTCCCACGCGGCGAATCTCTAGCCACACTTGAAAAAATGACAATGGCGCATCTGACCTACCCAGCATCACTATGTAGACCTACCACGGGCCAGACTCTTTTTGGCTTTTTGGGAACTTGAACTTATTCTGTGCTTATTGATTGGACAAAATCAAATATTACAAAATGTAAATGTGTGGCAGTTGGCAGTGTGGCTTTGTCTTTGTTTGTTTGTTTTTTGTTGTGGACGCGTCCCTAACTTACAAAAGTAAATTTGTGCATATTAGGAAATAGGAAAAAGCAATTTACGATTGCTTTGCAGATGCAGGTGCAGTTAATAAAGCAAAGGTTAGTGATAAATAAATTAATGGACGTAACTGAATAATAGTGGGGTTAGGGTATATTTTTCTTTTATTTACAAGCTTTGGCTTTCATAAGGTGATAGTACTTTACTGTAATTTTATTTGCTATTTCTATTAACACTTATTTCTCTTAAGATGCAGTCTCAACTTGAAGCAGCATTATTAGGTCATAGTACTAATTTAAACCATGAAGATGACGAAACTAATTTCCAAGAAGAAGAAACTGAAGATACAGAAGATTTTGATGAGGTTCTTTTGTTTTTAATTGAGTTGTCTTGTTTTCATGGCTTGCTAAATGCATGTTTTCGTTTGCTGCCTCTATCGCAACTGATTTATATTTACGATTCGTATTCGTTGTTGGTCGTAACTAATACTATGTATACCTGCTTTCTGGAACTTGGTGCTTTCTCAGCGGTGGCCTCTGCACATGAGAAAACCTTATTATCCACTTAATGCGCATGGTAATGCGCTGAGTTTCAGAACACGGGCAGTTTGATTTTCTTTTTTAAAGGTAGATTAATATTGATGAGTGATTAACTTAAGTAGGTAATTGAATTTATGTGATTTGCAGGATATTGATGGGGATCATGGAAAGAGTCATAATAAGCAAGTCTCTGGGAGGGAATCCAATAATCGCACAGTTACATTGCAGATGCTGTTGTCTGCAGGCATTTTAGAGCCCGGCCCAGGGACTATGACAATAGAATATTTGGTAAGAATATACTTACTACCAGTGGGATAATATTTTCTCATAATTTTCCGTTAACGGTTTGTAGGGCCAAAGATTTGTTGGTGACCTTTTAGAAGACGGTAAAATAAAAAGTCAAGAAACTGATATTGTATTTGCATCTCCAAGTGCTTGGGCAATCGCATGCAAGCGATTTATTAATCCAGATAAAAAGTCCGGGTGCGGGTGGGCTTCTGTCAAATACAGGGGTAGAAAGCTGGACGCATATAAGAACGTGTGGTACAAGAAGAAAAAAGACGACGAAAAGTTAGAGAGAGAAAGTTTGTAATCTGCATTTTGTTGTAGGGAAGTGTTTTTAATTAATTTATTTCAGGTATAAATTTAGAGCAGTTATTGCACAAAAATATGTCTAACTCACTGATGTATCAGAGAATTGTTGTGAAACACAACACAATCGCCAACAGGACGTTAACACAGTATGCTTTAATTATGATTCTTTAAATCAGCCATTTATAATTTTTGTTTTTTAGTGATGCAAACACAATGGTGGACTGTGTCCCTTTTTCCAACTTGGGCAAAATACAGCCCTTTTTGGTGGCCCTGTCTACAAATGCGGCTCTGCTAATGGATTTTCACTGTCACTTAACCAAATCCGAAGTGTCGGGTTACTTAGCTGGGTACTGGGACGTAAATGCGCATAGTAAGTTTTCTGCAAGGGCGTCGTCAGCTTCCAAGCTAGGGGCGGGGCAGCTCCAAATGTTATAGCGCCGCACGAAAAAATTATGAAAATTTTCAAGGTCACGCGTCTCCTGTTACTTCAGAAATTCAAGGAAAATCCATTAGAACACAAATATAAGCTCACAAAAATAATTTTTTGAGTGAAAAAGTTCCCATTTTTTAACAATTTTATTTAGCTCGACTTCGTATAGGTATTTATTTGTTTCAAATCTGGCAACAGTTTTTTCAACTACTTCCTGGTGACCTAGAGACTTTTTGGTAAGAGACAATTTGGTAGGTGTATAGTGTTCTGGTGACAACACAGTTTAATCTTTTTTATTATTATAAAAAATCAAAATGGCGGACTAATGGCAAATTTTTAAACTGCGGTGTTTAAAGTCATACAATACAAGTTTTGACTCAAACTTTAAAAAATCAAAATGGCGAATCCAAAATGGCGGACTATCCTTTTTATGAACTGATTTGTCTCAAACTTGAAACTTTGCGGTGTTTAAGGTCACCCAATACAATTTTTGACTCAAACTTAATAAAATCAAAATGGCGGACTTTCCTATTTATGAACTTATTTGTCTCAAACTAGAAATTTTGTGGTGTTAAAGGTCACTCGATACAATTTTTGACTCAAACTTAAAAATACAAAATGGCGGAATATCTTTTTTATGAACTTATTTGTCTCAAACTTGAAACTTTGCGATGTTTGAAGTCACTCAATACAATTTTTGACTCAAACTTTAAAAAAATCAAATCGATGGCGGGTCCAAAATGGCGGACTATCTTTTTATGAACCGATTTGTCTCAAACTTGAAACTTTGTGGTGTTTAAGGTCACTCAATACAATTTTTGACTCAAATTTAATAAAACCAAAATGGCGGACTATAATATTTATGAACCGATTTGTCTCAAACTAGAAACTTTGGGGTGTTTAAGGTCACTCGATACAATTTTTGCCTCAAACTTAAAAAATAAAAATGGCGGACCATCTTTTTTATGTATTGATTGGTCTCAAACTTGAAACTTTGTGTTGTTTAAGGTTACTCAATACAATTTTTGACTCAAACTTAATAAAATAAAAATGGGGGACTATCCTATTTATTAACCGATTTGTCTCAAACTTGAAACTTTACAGTGTTGAAGGTCACCCAATACAATTTTGTACTCAAACTTAATAAAATCAAAATGGCGGACTATCCTATTTATGAACCGATTTGTCTCAAACTAGAAAGTTTGTGGTATCTAACGTCCCTCGATACAATTTTTGACTCAAACTTAAAAAAATCAAAAGGCGGAGCAAAAATGGCGGACTATCCTTTTTATCGATTGATTTGTCTCAAACTTGAAACTTTGCGGTATTTAAGGTTACTCAATACAATTTTTGACTCGACCTTAATAAAATCAAAATGGCGGACTATCCTATTTATGAACCGATTTGTCTCAAACTTGAAACTTTGCGGTGTTTAAGGTCTCTCAATACAATTTTTAACTCAAACTAAAAAAATCAAAATGGCGGACTATCCTTTTTATGAACTGATTTATTATTAACTAATTATTAAGTAGTTTTACTGTTAGTACAACTGATGATTTAAAATAAAACCGTTTATTAAAAGTTTTTTTACCAATTTTTATTTGAAATAAAAATAATGTTTATTCAAAAATTACTGGAATAAATATTTTATTAAAGGAACTATATTTTATTATTTATAATATTTATTTAACTATATTTTAATAAAGTGCTAAAATCCTCCGAGATCTAACAACGTTAACTCACAGAGAAGGAAAAAGACAGAAACAATGCTGTGTGGAAGGGTACAGCCTGTTCAGTGTCGCTACTGTAGCGACGAGAAACCGACGCTAGAAACGATGGGAAATCAGGAAATTTGTCCAGAAATTTGTCCTGCCCCTCCCCATGACGACGCCCATGGTTTTCTGTATTATTTTATTTACATTTTCCTTTGGTTTCCTAATCATGTGGTCCAAGATTTACAGATTACGCACGCATTTCCATGCCGCAGCACTAAAGCAGATAGAGAGAATGCCCCACAAGTGGAAGCGGAAATATCTAAAGCAATTGATAGAGAGAAGTTAACGTTAGTTGGCTGGTATCACTCTCATCCCTTCGCTGCCGCAGCGCCAACTTTAAGAGACGTGGATGCACAACTGGACTACCAGATAAAAATGAAAGGCACCTCGGACAACAACTATACGCCCTGCATTGGAATTATCATTTGTAAGTTGGAATATGAAACGGTAGTGATGCAACGGTTCTGGTTTTTACGGTTACGATTAACAAACTGATAATCGCACGATTCCGATTCGACTAAATAAATTGAAAGAATGCAAAAAAAATATTTTATTTCTCTTTTCTAGGGGAATTTTAATTTTAAATTTAATTAATTTACATTTTTTTTACCCGACATTGTTATTTACCGACATAGACTTAACTAGACTTTTATTGTGGGGGGGGGGCTAGGTAATTGAAAGCTATTATGATGGATGATGATCAGTGACTTAGCCAGGCGAAAATTTTGTATTTTCAAGGTCATACGTTTTCCTGGTACTTCAGAATTTCAATGACAAATTCATTTATACAAAAACACTGACTTTTACAAGAAAAAGTTTTGGAATTCCATACCTTTTTCAAATAAGAGAAAACTATTTTATATATTAATATAAAATATATTTTATATATGTTTATTGAAATAAAATAAAATGTGTTTTTATATATTTTTATAAACATTACAAATAAAAAAAAATTGAAACAGAAACCAATGATATAAAAAAATATTAAAGCCATATTCGTCTGGATTTCCTGCCAGCAATGAGATCTAAAACTTTGTCAGGACTAACTTCAATATCCCAGTGTACGGAAATTGAGTAGACTGCTCATTCGATCATTGCGTTTTATTTCTTGGTAAAGATTTCACTCTTTTCATGGTTGAAAAAGAGAAAAGAATTTGTTCGGAAAATTGGTCATATAATTAAAGGAAATAAACAAAAAAAATTCGACAAACTCGAAAAAGACCGAAAATGAAATTTGACCAGGGTCGATAGTCCCCTGGTCAAGGGCCCATTGGAACAAGAAGAGAATATAACAAAAATGAAATGAAAAATAATTTACTGGCGATCTGAGGTCGGGAAGTGGAGGGGGTGAGTTTTTAAGGGTAAAAAACAGTTTTTATCTCGATTTCTGGCAAAACTACTAAAAAACCAAAAATTTGGTTATTTGAATTTTTCACACTTTTTTCACATAACCTCAAAATTTATGTTTGAGGTTATGTGAAAAAAGTGTGAATACAAAAGTCGTAGATCTTTTTATTACCTACAACTTTGCCATTTAGCTTTTTTCCATAGGACTTGTAGTGTTGGTGGAAATCGAAATAAACCGTTTTTACCCTTAATAACTCACCCCCTTCCATTTCCCGACCTCGGATCGTCCGTAAATTATTTTTCCTTTCATTTTTGTTCTCTTCCTTTTCCAATGGGTTTCATCCTAGTCCGGTCAATCTAGACATTCGAAGGTACCGGGTAAGTCTCTTAAGATTGACACCCCCCTTATCTCACTTATCCTTTGCCAATTTAACTCATTCAAAAAAGGAGTAGACACGGTTTTTGATGAATTTTTATAATCAGATATAAAAAATCTCGTAAAATATACAGGGTGGAAAATAAAACGTGATTTTTTTAAATGGAACACCCCGTATATTTTTAGACCAAAATAATGTCCTTAATTTTCTGAATCCAAAATTGTGTAATTGTTATATAATCACTCCACCTGTTCGTGAGATATTACTAAAAACGTATCACATTACGGGTGTCAATTATAAAATAAGAACATCAAGATACCTCTGGAAACAATTCATATTTGCATTGTTTATTTGTTGACAGATGTCATCCAGTTTTTTGTGATATAGTAGTTCACTCTCTTAGATATTAGCGTAAAAAATACGTAGTGTTCGTAAAGAAGCAAGTTATTTTGAAAATGGTATATTCATTGGAAGAGCGAAAAGAGTTACTTGAAATTTATATTCAGTGCAACAAGAATAAGTCTCTTGCTCGGAGGGAGTATGTTAGGTTATTTCGAGAAAGGCCTTCCAAAAATAGTTTTAAAAACATTTATGCAAAGTTTAGGAATACCGTATATCTTACGAGATTTTTAATATCCGTGCTCAGATTATAAAAATTCTTCAAAAACCGTGTACTCCTTTTTTGAATGAGTTAAATCGGCAAAGGATAAGTGAGATTTACACCCCCCTTGTGTCAATCTTGAGAGACTTACCCTGTACATAAATTCGCATCAAGCTGAAAATTGGTAGAATTGTTAAAAATGTGTTTATAAATAAAACTTAAAAGTTCCCCATCATTCCCGTGTATGGATAAAATTTTACTCGAGGTCAAAGGTCAAAAAAACGAGTTATTCGCGATTTTCAGCGAAACGGTAAGTCTTATCATAAAAATATATTTGACAAAAATTGTAGGTCATCATATTATCTATCAAAAATGTATCAGTGCTTTTTTTTCTACGAGCCACCCTTTCTGGGATATAACGATTCAAAAAGTTGTTCAAGTTGTATGGTGACCTAACCTAACCCTTCAATGAGAGTCTGGCCAAGACAGCCATTTTAAATCACAATTCGTGGCGCCAAATTCAAAAAGTTTAGAAATAATTTTGCTGCAAACATTCGCACCAATACAACTGTATATGCGGTATAGAATAAAAGGTTTAAAAAATGAGTAGTACTGCTTCTACTAACTTACCAGTAAAATATGTATTTTCATGAATAATAAGATACAAGAATAAAAAGATTATTTCACAACACTATGCATAGCCATACTTTTACTATCCTTGGCGGTTATTTTTTGTATTTTTTTTACAGTTCACTTTTAATCTAAACATTATAAATCTATTAATTAATTTAGTTTTTAAATTATGACAGTTCAGAATGTGCGGAGCTTCAACCACCATAAACTTAGTTAGTTCCGTCTCTATTTTTATGTTTTCCTTATATTTTCGAGACATATATTCTAATTCAACTGTCTTTAAGTGTCCACTAATTTTCCCTACCAATCTTTGTTGATCATTCTCTTCTCCTATTTGGATCACGGGGAAATGCCCTCATCCCAGCCCCCTTCCAAGTGGAATTGTGACACTCAGGTACACAACATCCCGTAATTTTAAGTTATTAAGTCCTATTACCTCCTAGAAATAACGTTTTGAGTCCATTTTTCTTTAGACACAAAGCCAATAACACAACAATCAACACAACCTTAATTTTTAATCACAACTTGCAACTTGCCTATGCAATATTCTGATTTATACATATGCACAAATATTTGAAGCTCACCTTTGAGTTTTTCACGATGAAGAATGGTAGATTTACTTTGCATGTCACAATTTTGCGAATATAAACAACCTACAAATGTCAAACTCTGAGTGACTCATTCAATTCTGAACTAAAATGGCGGCACCAATCAGAAAGTGGCAACGCCTTGGCCAGACTCTCATTAAAGGGTCTCTAATCGACATGATTGAACTCGCGCGCTAACGCGATGATTTGTGACGAGCCAATGCAAAATATCGTTTACCGGCATGCACGACAAGCACACACTCATATATGTCAAAATAAAATGTAAAATAGAGTTGAATCAGACACGTAAATATAAAAAATACAAACACAGTCACAACTTATAAAATCCTAACCGAAGCGTGTCGACAATCGCGATTAGCGCAGTTTCGTCATCTGATAGGCATACGTGTAGCGGACTGCTTGCCGTGACCATTATGCCGCGATCCGATTGTTAGCATGACCTTGCACATAACCGTCAAAAAGCCACACAAGAATCGCGGTTACGATAATCAATGAATCACTAAAAATGAGACATTTATCTTAAAAATTCCATTTTACAGCTCCATATAATTATGAAAACGCCTCCTTGGAATCCAGCATCATTGCGTACTGGGTGATACCGCCCCCCGAAGCCAAGCCAAACGAATATGGCCGACCAATGTTGATGTCCTACAGCGTCATCCAAGACTCGGTGCTCACTCCGAACATCAAGGACGAAATGAAAAAATGTATCGAATACTACAAAAAAGAGACCGATTTTATCAACTTCAATGAACGATACTTGAGCAGTACCTGTTATATTAACAAGTTGAAGAGCACGTTGATCTCAAAGTTCCCGCGCGAAGAAAGTGAAAGTTCCTTATGGCGTTTTATCAGGGAAAATCTCGGAATATCCTCCGAGGAAAAAGAGACGTTACTCTCCATACCGAATGTCAGCAAATCCAGCCAACTTTTACCGAACTTAAACACGCCCGTCAGCTTAAGTTCCAGTTTAATGATGCCATCTGACATTTCGAGCATTTTATTCAACTCTGGAAAGTTTCCCAGTGCGAGCAGTTTGCTAGGGCTGCCGGATCCGATGGCGCACAGCACTTTGGCCGCCAACAACATGTTCCTGCAGACGAATTTGTTTAAAATGCAAGAGCTGCTAAAGCCTCTGTCCACGAGCAGTCCTAAACCTAAAACCGAGCATAAACCGCATACGTCTTCCTCTTTGAAGATACCGACCGATATTAAGGGTGCAAAACCACCGGAATATTCCATGGATATGCTGAGTTTAAAAAACAAGCTGGATTTCCACATGCCAGACTTAAATCTCTCGAAAATAAGCAAAGATTATTCTGTCACCGATTATATCTCCAGCTTGAGTAAATTGAGTAATAGCAAGCCAGAGTTTTCCATACCGGAGTTGAGTATTAGTAAAAGTAGCGCCAGCGATTACAGCTTTAATCTCAGCAAACAGAGCGATCTGGGCGAGAGGATGGCAAAGATACCCAAATTGGACTACTCGAGTTCGATGCTGGACCTGAGTGTTTCTAAGAATTCCACCACGGAATCTCTTTCCGATACTCCGACCGACTTAAGTGTTGCAATGGGCGATCATGCCTCTTTCTCGAGCAATCAAGAGGTCCAGAATGATAAGCCGTTGAATTTGGCCGGCGAATAGAGTAGCTTCAGTTTTCCTTTAAATCTAGTAGATATGCAACGATGCATTTACAAGTAGATGGCAGCACAGTGTTGCAAAGGAGCCGTGGCCAACTAAAAAGAATGGCCATGGCGCATCTAGGCAAATTTTAGATCATGTGATCAAAGTAGGTCTATAAGTATAGGTAGGTAGGTAATTATGATTAATTCAAATCAAGATTTAAAAAAAATAAGAAAATCTAATTGTTCAGGAATTAAAGTTTTGAGGTTACCGCAACACTCAATGTTAGTTATTCAAGGATTACCCCTTAACCTTAGGCAACATGCAACAATGCAACACTCCATTTTCTCTTTTGTTTTAAAAGTTCAGTTGCCCATTGACTCCTTCTATCCAGTCATGTTTTCAATTAGTTCTATTGCACACGCTATCCATCATAATAGACCAGGGTCGATAATTTTTGGAACCAAAAAAAAAATAGGATGAAACCAATTGGAAAAGGAAGAGAATATAACAAAAATGAAAGGACAAATAATTTACGGGTGATCTGAGATCGGGAAGTGCAGGGGTGAGTTTTTAAGGGTGAAAAACGGTTTATCTCGATTTCCGGCAAAACTACAAGTCCTCTGGAAAAAAGTTAAATGGCAAAGTTGTAGGTAATAAAAGGATCTACAACTATTGTATTTACACTTTTTTCACATAACCTCAAAATTTATGTGAAAAATTCAAATAATCAAAATTTTTTTTTCTTATTAAAAAAAATTTTTTTTTTAAAAAATTTGGCAAAAACATACTTTTTTATGTCCCAAACACACTGTAATTTTTTTGATTTAAAATATTTATTTTTTCAACTTATTTTGACATAATATCGAAAAAGCACCCTAATTTTCAATCGAAAATTCTCCCGTCAAAATATCTGCTTTCTTAAAAAAGTCGCTGGGCTTTTTGTTCCTTGAATGTCATAATAATTAAAACTAAGAAAACAAAGAAAAATGTAATTTAAAATTATTTTGAAAAAATCCAACTATTGCCATATACGCCTTCGTTGTTTTTATAAAAATTATAAATATCCTTCAAGTTATATATTTCCCTTGGTTTCTCATGTTCGACAAACGATTCAAGGCTTTCTTTGATTACTATTAATTTGCGATACTTTGCAAAATTTGGCGGTATCTTAGTTGCTTTCTTTTACGTGAATCATTTTTTTAACACAGCTTCTCTGTCTTCTTTGATAAATAACTTGGTACACCCTCAAAAATTGTCGGTTGGATACTTTCTTTCAACTCTAACCTCTGTTTATCTTTTCTAATAACAAATTTCTCCTCGAAATGTTGAATATATATTCTCGGGTTTTTTAGTTTACTCATGTCTGTGGGAATGTTGCGGACCTACTCGTCTTCAAGTTCACCTTTTCGTAGGCCAAATATGACAGTTCTATCATTTTTCTCAGATTTATAGTTTGATTTACACCTCGCCACACTACACAATTCCCGGCATTATAATTTATTTCTGCTTAATCAAATGAACATAAAGTTTGTACAACAAACCACTCAAATCACTAATTCTCGCCAAAATGTTAGATTAGAACGTTAGAACACAAACCAACTTTTCAACGAACAGTTTATTGAACATGCATAGGTAACTCGCACTTGTATGTACTTACTTATTTTCCTAACCCATAATCCAATATAGATGTTCTTTTGAAAACAGATATCGTACTATACTTAATATAAGTAAAACAGCATACTCATATGACACATTTACAGACCTACTCTGATCAGCTGATTATTGTGAGCCTTGGCCATTCTTTGTAGTTGGCCATGCGAAAGAGCATATCACTTGTTATTCTAAATAAACTTGATACCCAAGAGAAGGTTATGGCTTGAGAATGTGCTTTCATAGAACGAGGATAGGCGCAGCTATAAATTGATCACATATTTAGGAAAATAATGCTTTTACTTGTGTATATAGAGCGAAAGGCTTAGTTTAAATTAGTTGGTGAAATTCTCCTATGAGGGGAATAATGTACTGTACTTATAGGCGTTTTTGTCTACTCTATATTATATTTATTCCTATATTTTTGTGGCTTTCTGTTTATATTTCTTTTAGATAATTTATAATTCATAAACTATAAAATGGTAGCGGTAAATGGGGTCAACAGACAGTGTTATAAATTTTATAAAAATGCTAAATTTAGATCACATTAGGAAACTTACAATTTTGTTCTGAATTAGAGAATGCAAAAGTGAGCAGGCCGCTACTATTCTGAAGAAACTCTTTGTCGAAAGAGAGTTACATGGTTTGTTGTATGTACCTACCGGTCTAGGATCTAAAAGTTTTTTAAATTTATCTAAAAGTTGGCCTTTTTTGACCCCATTTACTATAAATGATAATTAGTTTACATAAATGTGATATTTACCTATGTATACTGTATTATGTTTTTATCTTATACTATTTTTTACTTAATATAAATTAGTTGAGGTAATTATTATTGAATAAACTTTTGCGAATAAAATGTCTCCTTATTTTTCTCTTAAACGTTAAAATGACAAAGGTTCTTGAAATCTACAACATGACTAAAATTTTATATATTAAAATAATACCAAAAACATAGCGTAACGTAATAAAACGTGTACTAAAAAGAAAACAAGATTTCTAATTCCGCGCGATCAGTATGAAGGATCTAAACCATTAATTGAAGCGGCCCGAAACTAGCTGTGACGTCACCAACTACAATTTTTTAAACACTTCAGAGATGTAATTATTTGTGGACATTCTGATCTTAAGTAAAAAATTGCATATCAAAATCGGACCCACTTTCATATTTTTGAGCAACCCTGTATAGTTTTTGAAAAATAGAATCTGCTTTATTTTATGAATTCATTGATACTAACATTCGATGTAGTCTCTATAAGAAATCCAGAATTAGTGCAAAAATCTTATTCAATGTTTTATTAACAAAAAAATTATAAAAGTATATAAGTAAAAGTATAGTAGGCTATGGAAAAAATTAATAAAATAAATTAAATTCACCCTAAATCGCCCTAGTTCGAAAATATATTAGTAATTGACACATTTTTTTTTATTTGAGATTCAGAATTCCCAGAAGAAATCCCATCTGCTAAGTGTTTAAAGAAAATTTCTAGCTCAACCCTAAGGCTGCTATTTAACCGTTTCCGCTTAGATGGTCCACCCTGTACATGCCGTATCTGTAAACAGTAAGAAAAGTCTAAGACTAAACAGTAGATATTGATATTTATTTTATCTAATACTAACATATATATTATTTTGATTAACATGCAGAAAAAATACTTTCTATTTACAAAGATACACCTTAACTAATTAATCTGTTAACTTTAATTAAACACGTGACTCCGCCAATAAAATCAGCATTTAACAGTCAGATAACTTTGACGGGCACTTTACCGAAGTGGATATACCGGCCCTTTAATATGCTACCTTTAAATTGGGCAAACAGATGACGTATTCCGCGGTGGCCTCTGATTGGCGCAAAGTTACCAGGTAACCTACTCCTTTTAGTAATCTTGTACCGTGGTAGCCACTGAGGTGGCTATTCTTGAGTTCGAGAGAACTTGGAAGTTCTCATGAGAAAATATGAGATCACTTCCCTTTCTCCTCGCTGCTAAATCGCTATTCTTGAACGTAGCTGGATGGGAACTTTTCGTCACGATTGTTGCAACGTTGCCGGTGAAACTTTCGAGCTCTAGCCAATCAAAATCGAGAATTTATCAGCTGTTTATTATTATTTATGTCCATGGTCCATGGGGTTATAACCTAAAAATCTCTCTAATCTATGCTAAAAATGCGCATGGACCGCATGGTACTAATCTTAGTATCATGAAAAGTGTGTGTATTATTCTGTGAATCGCTGTACGTTATTACCATTATTACTTTTGAGGTTAAAGCGTGGCAAGCTTCACTACTACTTTTTAATTAAATAATATAATATCGACATCATAAAAGTGTAAGCTAGTAAATTACTTACAGAAATGTGTATATCTTTTACGCGCTTGGGTCATGAAGAGTGCGAAGAATTTGCCAACGTAAAAACTCATGATCAGACAGAGGATAGTATTTGCTGAGTGTGAATTCTGCCGCCAACAATATGTAAATGTAAAATATAAAAACAATATATAACTGCAAGAGAAGTGTATCAGATCGACGCTGATTCTAAAAGAGAAGAGGATGATGTATGTTATTCAGCGGATCTTCAAAAAGTTATAACGTTGCCTAGAATGGAAGAAATCAAGGTTGTCTTGTTTACTCCTAGAATCGTAGTATTCAATGAAAGCTTTGTTCCGGTGGGACCGAAAACGCCTGTCAAACCAATCACACCTCTTTGGCACGAGGGTATCTGACAGGAAAAAGGAAGAAATAATAATCTTCTTTTATTCTTTCTTTTTAATTAACAGGGATGCCTGAATCATAACTCTTTGGCTAGACAACTGCTCGCATAAGAGCACGGTCAAGAGTTTTATTGCATATTTTCTAAAAATTGTTTCAAGTCTTTATTGTTGTATACAAATTTAAGGTGCCAAATATACTTTTCTTGTGCAGTAATGGGTCTAAAGAATTTTAATTTATAATAGGTATATAATATTCAAGTATATTATAAGTAATATTTTATCTTGTATTATTTTTTCTAAATATTAAATCTTTCTATACTCAATGGTAATTGTTTCATTTCAAGTAAGTACTTATAAATTTCTTAATCAGAAAAGCAAATTTTTAATAGATTAATTTTGACAATTTTACAATAAAACTTAATTTTTTGGATTAGAATATTATAAAACAGAAATACTGCATTACATAGTAAAACGACATAATGGAAACAATATGCATCCTAAAATATATTAATAAAAAAGATATTAGATAATTTTGCAATACGTATATATATATTATTATTATACATCATACCCAACATATCAAAAATTATACAAGAAAATATTTATAAGTAAATGGTCTTGCTAGTTCTTTTGAAACTCGGAAGTATTTGACAAATTTTACATCAGATAATGTAAATGGGTCTGTCATTTGAAGCAATTGACGTTCTCCCATGATACTATGAGTACAAGATATGATCACTTGGGAAACGCGTTTAGAACAAACTCGCGCATGACGTCACCCCGTGACAAAAATCCATGGCGATATATGTAGACGAAAGCTCTTAACATGGTTTTATTAAAAAGTTTCGTTATGATCCGACTGTTATAATTATTTTGGACATTGTTTACGTACACAGGGTGTTTACGAACTTGAGAAACATTTCATATTTTAATTTTTCTCGTTTATTAAAGCACTTTCATTGGGTTTATTTTTTGTAATTCGTTTACTTTTAGCATAATATATTACCATGAATTAAAAATAATCTCCCAAGTTATTAAACGCCCCGTATAGGTAGGTACAAAAAAGAACAAGACAACCCAACCAACATGATATTCCCGCTCATTAAAGGGCCCGTACCCCGAACACTGGCAAATAGCTGGTGTTGGAGAGCTGGGAGCTGGTACTTTGCGTTAAAGGTCTACTACGGCACGAACTGGAATCAATGACTATCCACGTCTATAATCCTTGAACTGGAATAGCACTTAGTAGAAGGATTGTTTCTAAAGAACCTGTACATTAATTAGTAATTACTGCATTAGACCTTTACTTTTCTATAACTGCACGGAGTCTTTACAGATAAAGCAAGTGAACGCGTAATAAAGACAAAATATAGATATAAATATACATTAGTTTATTTTATATAAGTAATTATGAAAACCGTCACAAAATAACTAATAATATTCACATTTCCTTTAAACATCCGCGCCAATTTAGCTTCGGTTATTTTTTATTTTCTCCCGTGTCGTGTTGCTGTTCTGATTTTGCAGATGTCGGATGTTGTTTGTTTGGTTTTTGGATTTTTTAGTGTTAAATTGATATTGCTGATTAAATTCGTACAATAATTATTATTCGTACATAGTGCAGTTTTTTTCCTATTTAGAGCAGGCAAAATTTAGCATGTACACACACCCGCACGAAAGGTAAGTTTTGACATAACCATAACCTGAGTTTTATTTGGCATCTTTAGCCTTTAGCTAAGATTTTCTTTTATAACGTTATAAACGTTTGATACTCTTAATTATTTATTAATATAATTATGTCATCCATAATTAAAGAAAAAAGTAAAAGGCAAAGACGTGAAGGTACAGCATTATCTTTCAACTTCCACTTTATTTGGCAATTGCAATAATTTGTCTATAACTTGAAAATCATAATCAGAAAAATGCTTCGAACATATTCTAGCATTTTTAATATTAAAATCATGCGTTTGGTAGCACTTTTGCACCCATAATTTGCATATCTCTGCTGCAGTTGGAAAACTAAAGTATGTACCTACTGGAAGAATTTTTACTTTTTTTTATTATTATTACTGGTATAACCCTTCATTGCACAGTAAACCATTGTTTATCACAATCACAAATGACCAAAATAATTAAAATAACACATTCAAACTTATAAAATAATGTATTTAAACTTATAAAATTATGTATTTTAAAGATCTGTCAAATTTGAATATTTGAAATTTGTCACGGAATGACGTCAGCAGAGCGAGAGAGATAGGGGATCGCATGCGCGTCTTAGTATCATGACGTTCTCCATCTGCTTGCTCTTCAGCATCGTGCAAGTCACCCAATACCACAACCGCTTCCAACATTTCATCAAGATCCATAACCGTAAAACTGGTTTGATATTGCCTATCAATTATAATAATGTCAAATATTAAGAAATATATATTATTATTACATACCTGTACCTATATTATAAATATTATTACATACCTGTAAATTGAAATACCTATTTATATAATTCTTACAATTAACTATAATTTCTCTCAAGATGACAATTTTTAATCACTACGTTCTATAAGTTGGGTTAGAAACTCAATTTTCTCAGGAGAACTTTATACTTCGCGTATAAAATACCATGCGAATTCAGGTTATCTTACAAATCAGTGAAGTGAATGCTTCGTGGTTTTCAAGAATAGCAAATGTTTGGTTACGACAGAACTCCGCCCACTTCTCATGAGATAATCTACTCCCCGGATTTCAGGAATAGCTACCTGAGTCGGTAAATGTCAGTTGACGTTGAGAGAGAGAAAAGTACATAGTGCTATGTTACTTTACTTAGCTGTAATTGGGTAACGCACGGATTCTCTTAAGGTGAAGCCAAAAGTTGGTTGCACTTTTAACGTATGTTACGTTAATTTTCTTATTTTTTTAACGAATGTGAACATTCCCATGAGTTTAGTATACATTTAACTCTTAATTATTAATTTTTCGCACGGTACGATACGTTAAGTTGATATAAATGAGGCTAAGTCTAATTTACATCATATTTTGAATGTCACTTTTTCAGCTGATAACGGGCTTCTTGTCAGTTGAAATTTTAGGTACTCTAATTGACGTGACGCTCTTTTCCAATTTGGTGATTGATATAGAGTAAAATATAAAGTATCACACTTTATATTTTACTCTAGTAAAATTTTTATAAATTTTAATTTGAAAAGGTAATTAAAGAAAAAAAAAGAAGAATAATAGAGAAGGAAAAAAAAAAAAAATCACATAATTCATTTTGCATTTCGGCCAAATATATTCGGCCTGCAATCTTTAGAATTTTCTTATATAACTTAAAATCATTACTAAACTAAATTTTTGTGAGCTAACCTTTCGTGAAATTAATATGACATAAAAGTTTTTTTTAAAACCACAGAAACTCAGAAAATTAGTATTTTAACAGTTCCTAATAGCTCACTTAAAGATCATATAAAATTTTTGTATTTGTAAAGCTTTTATCTCACTGACGTTATTACAACAACACACATTCGTCAAGAAGTTTAGTATCAATTTTACAAAATTGTATGTACTACTTGTTACTTAAAATATGAATACCTCAGGCATATATTAAGTCTCAGGTGACCCGATTATTACCATAGACATATTAATACGGGGAGACCCAACGACAGTGGCGTAACCAGGCTTTAGGGGCGGCGGGGGCAATATATCAAAAAGGCTCAAAAACCCGTTTAGTTAGTTTTTAGATGCCGAGTTTGTTGTTTCCATGTACTTATTTTGTGAGGTGAAGTGTACTCGTGTTATTTTGATTATCACTAAAAGTAAAATTGAACATAGGTAACCTTAAAAATACTTCCATTACTTACCAATGAAAAGTAACATTTTCCGGACTTAAATGATCCACCCTTTTACAAATTATACAAGAATGCACCATAGTTACACACTTATTGTTCACCTGAATCGCAATAAATACAAAGATTCGTAGAATACACTTAAGTAAACAAAAGTACACGAGGTAGCGTTGCGGCAACCTCGCAAATTTCTTTCCATTCTTTGTAGTCGTTGATTAGTAAAACTCGAGTAAAATTCATCAAAGGCACAGTACATTTTCGGTTTTAGCAGAAATTTTAACAGAAAAATCAACTTACTAAGTATTATTATGCAATGCAACCAATGCAACTTGACACTACACTTCTTGCCTTGCCCTTGCATGAATTTTCGGACGCGTTATTTAAAGGCACTCCTCTATAAATTTCGAGCGCATCCGTACCCAGGCAGCATGGTGTCGTTATTATGACGTATTTATTTCGTCAGTTTTTAGGACATAAATACGTTAAAAGAACTACAAGAGAGACGTCAAAATGACGAGAAAATCTCACAGCCGAATGACGTTTATTGGACGTTTAAACGACGTCATTAACTGACGTTTAAATGACGTCATTAACCTTATTGTAATAATGCTATATGCTATTAACTTATTGTAATAATGCTATATGCCACAAGTAAAAAAAAATAGTTAATACTTAATCTTTGAAGTTTTCTGAATACTTAATCTTTGAAGAAAAAATTTTCTGAATTTTTTCAAAAATTTTTGAAAAAACAATTTTTTGAAAAAATTTAGAAAAATTTTTTAGAATTTTTTTTAGAAAATTTAAAAATTTTTTTTTGAATTTTTTCAAAAAATTTTGAAAAAATTTTTAGTATTTTTTCAAAAAATTTAAAAACTTTTTCAAAAAATTTTGAAATAATTTTTAGAATTTTTTCAAAAAATTTTAAAATTTTTTTTAGAATGTTTTCAAAAAATTTTGAAAAATTTTTTAGAATTTTTTAAAAAAATTTTGAAATAATTAAAAAAAAAAAATTTGCTTCTGGGTCTTGTTTCCAGGATATAAAATTTTATTCTAATTCTGTAGTTAAAAGAACTACAAGAGAGACGTCAAAATGACGAGAAAAAGTCACAACCAAATTTTTTTAATATTTTGAAAAAATTCAAAATTTTTTGAAAAAATTTGGCTGTGGTGCCCTTTATGTTTTAAATTTTGAAATGTCTCAAACTTAACATAACATTAATTATTGTAGACAAATAAGAAATAAGTATAACGAAAGGGAGGAAAAATGATCGTCGATAATATTACGTCAAGTTGATGTCAAATTCATGACGTCCTAAGGATTAGTAACGTTAGATTAAAAAGGTACGTCTGAATGACGAGAAAAAAGTGACGTTTTAAAGACGACATAGAAATGACGTCATATGTTCGGCCTCATATTGGTCACTTGACGTATTAGACCTAAAATCACCTTAAAAGAACGTAATAATGACGTCACTATGCTGCTACTGATATTTATCTATGTTTCCAGTCGGTGTTTTCTGATTTCCAGTTTTAATTAGATTTGTTTTTGATAAAAAAGTTTGCACTTCAAAAATGTTTGCAATCTAAGTCGTCACTTCATTCGTAGACATCCCTCTACTCAAAGTGGCCTAGGTCAGGCATGATTATATAAGATAAATATGGCATCCGTTTTGCAAGGCTCAGTAGACTATTAGTTTTTTTATACTCCAGATTTCATGGTAAACAAGCAATTAATTTTATGTTATTCATTACGTATTAGGTGCCATAATGTATATAATTAAATGGACGTTTAAAGGAATTACTAATATAGCCTTGTGAACTATGTAGTAAAGAAGTAAAGTGCATACCTACCTACCTACGATCTAAATTGAAATCCCATAAAAAGCAAGAAGTCGGAAAAACAAAGCGGCTGCCCCTGCATACTGCCGGCATCTCCTTCAAAGACAAAGGCGTGCGCTTTTGTTTTACAAAGGACCTGTCGACTTTTTACTTTTTATTCGATTTCAATTTAGATCGTATGCACTTTATACGGCGCAGTGCCGACCTTTGGTAAACCACAAGTCAAAACAACTTTTTTCTCTTGCAAAATTTTCATAGAATGCATATTTTCAGAGATAATTCGAGTTAAAGCGAGCGAAAGTGAATATTGCAATCATTTTGTTTATTTTAAAAAAATCGCCCGTGTAGGGAAAGAGATTAAGACAAGAACATTTCCCTTATACCTTATACCTAGGTAAGTATGTCGATTTATTAGTACCTACCTACCTATCTATAAGTAAACACATTTAAGGTCAACATTTTGGCGGTTGTGTCCCAAATTTGCAATTTTTAAAATTCGTAGGTACTTTCATTTAATTTTAATTGCTCTCGTCGTTACCATGATGCTTCACTTACATAATATCTAAAGAGGGAATACCCGGAAACCATTAAATCACGATTAATTAACCAGGTAATGGCAGGTAAATCTGAATTCACGGTCACTCATATATATGACTTTGACCCAGACCAAAAATTTCCGATACCTTACCAGTTTTGCCTTCCAACATGTAATAATTCCCATCACCGGGTTGTTTGTTATTGTAAGTTTACTATAAGTACAAAACATGTCGGCACTTTTTTTCCTCCTAAGGTATCTCTTGTGTGCGGGTTCATCAGAAAAACATGCGTGATGCGCTACTAATAATACTATACTAATAATATACATTATTAGTAAGACTTCAAATGAGTAGATACTTCCCGGTGGTATAAAAGTGTGTAATATTATTGATAATATATTTAATCGTACTTACATCGTGGATATGTTTTATTATTGGGTGCTAAATATTCAAATCATTGCTTTGGCGGTTTTCGGAAGAGTCACGTGTATTAATTTTGTAAAGGAGAGCGATTTGGTAAGGACTTTTTTTTAACCCTAAAGTACCTATACTAAAATTCCTTTAGGTAATCATGGTAGTGACTCGTAGCTATCTCCAAAGCCATTCAATTGCTATCAGAGTTACTATTACGTTTAAATGAATTCTAGTATAGGTTGTGAATAAATGGAAAAATGACTTTTGAATTTTTCAAAAGTATAAAGTATTATTTTAGTAAATATATCAATATGGTATGTGGTATATACCGTACGTATATGTGCAGAAGTAATCACGAGGCATGGAACTGTACTTTATCTGATTAGTCTACTCTAAAACTCTAGTGAGTGTTCGTTTTGGCTTTTTGTTTCAATCTCAATCCCATCTCTCCTGAATCTCTTTCATCCGTAAGTTGTTCGTAATAACTTACTTGCATTTGAACGACTTTTTAAAATATATCTAGTATATATACTATATATACCAGGTGTGTCATAAATACCTGGAGAGTCAATTATTTCGAATACTGCACGTAGAATTAAAAAACAAAAAACACGTGTCCAATATTTTTAAAATATCTACAGCCCTCAGCCCACTAACTATTCACTATCTATTCAGACACTAACTTCACACGGCTTTTTAATACTCATTTGTATTCTACGTTAAAAAATAAGACACTTTTGTTTGAAACATTCTGAGTAGCCTTCTCTTCAGAATCCAAAAAAATCGGGAAAAGAACGTGCCTAGAAAGTTATGCAAAAAGCTTGAAAATGAAAAACAAAAAAATACGTGCGGAATATTTTTCAATGAGATATACGTAAGTAATATCATAAGGGCATCTATTTTTTCCAAAAAAATCGAAAAAACACGTTGCTAGGTAATATTTTAGCAAGGTGTTTTTTCGATTTTTTTCACAGGAAAAATTAGATGCCCGAATGGGATCTTAGATATTAGAAGACTATGAGTAACAGATTATTCTGCATATACAAATACATAGCTTAGAAAACA